>CM053773.1:22290906-22388108 GCA_028658325.1 Potorous gilbertii | reverse complement strand
CCCTCTCAGCCCATCTGTCTCACTGACCTGTGCATCTGTGGGTGGAGGGACCTTCTCGGCCGCCCAGGAGATTCAGGTCCCTGCCGCCTGCTGGGCTCTGCTCGCTCCTCTCAGTGCCGCATGGCCGGGGCGGGGGAGGGGAGCGCTCGGCAGGACAGGACTCGGCTCCCATCCGGGGTACTTTTGCGGTCGGATTTTCAGGGCGCTCTGCAACGGAAATCTCCTTCACTGTGTTGCTGCGCGGCTTCCACTGTTCCAGAATTTGTCAGGAGTTCTTTTTACAGGGAGTCTATGGGCTATGGATTCGGAGCTAGCATAGGTGAGTCTTTCTACTCCGCCATCTTGGCTCCGCCCACAGGTGTATACTTGGACAAAATGAAATCAGTAATAGACATTATTGCATTTTTTGCTGTTTCCAGCCTGTAATTAGTTGTATTAGAAAATAGAGAAAGAAGTCTAATATGCAAAAGCTATTTTCAGTGACATCAGGGCAGGGGACTTGGGCTGAAATCACATGTTTATGTTCTGCCATAATAGTTCACAGGCACATCATTGTAGCTCATAACCATTCTAAAGGGGAAAAAAAGTTTAAAAGACAACAGACAAAGAGTGGTAGATAAGGCAGTGGATGAAGCACTGCACCTAAAGTCAGGAAGGCCTAAGTTCAAATCTAACTTAGATACTTACTAGCTGTGTGATACTGAACAAGTCATTTAACCTGCTTCTCTTAGTTTCTTCATCTGTAAAGTAGAAATAATAATATCTTGCATCTATCTCCCAGGGTTGGTGTAAAGATTAAGTGGGATAAAATTTGTAAACTGCTTTTCTAACTTTAAATTACTATGTAAATGCTAGCTATTTATTATGTTATTAGATTGTTTGATTTTAATATCTTGATTGTGTATTTCTATAAAAAGAAAGTAGGATTTGTATATAAGAATATCTAGAAAAATGGCAAAATCAAATGGAACAGTATAGAATCATCAGAATGTTTTGGGATTTTTCAAATAACTTTACCTGCCAATAGTGGAGTGAACAATTGAGTTGGGTCATGTGTTTGAAACTGAATCGAAGCTTGGGTGCATGGAGTTATGTAGAGTCAAAGTGTTAACATTTAGAATATAAATATTTGTTTTTTCTGGGCCCCAAGCAATCCCACAGAACTGACTTTATAATATTCTTGAAATATTTGCTAGTGAAAGATGATATATTTTGTCACATGCATGTATATGTATGTTTGCATATATGTTTAAAGGCTCTAAGGCCTATGTAATTTTGGGTGACTATTAGATTCATCTCAATAGGGGTCACTGGAAGAAGTGGTTTTCTCCAGGGACTTATAATAAAAGGGGATTCTAGATCATTGTTCATATTTGATAGATGTTACTAATGCCTGAAAATTACTGGAATCTGATTACCAATGAGTGAAAAAAATTCACTTTTTAATTTTTACCTCTCTCATATAGCTATAGATACTTGTTCATTTAAAAAAACAATGGCTTTGCTGGAAATATTTTATTCCAGCTTGGAAAATAAGTCTAGCATCCACTAAGTTGAATGATTTCTCTCATTTGGGGAAGAAACCCATTGAAGGATTGTACAGGGAAAGTAAAAAAAAAATCACATGTATTTGTATTTGTTTAAATTAAGGAATAAAGAACTTCACCCTCTAGCATTCTCAATCTGACACCTTTATTAACATCAACATTTTTTAAAAGGAGAAATGAAAGGTTGCTGACAAGGAAATGCACTGGAGCAGAAAATGGGTAAATTCATATTTGTAATTAAAACAATCTGCTGTATCTGTCTAACTAACATTTAAAGAAAGATGTCTGCATTATAGATTGAGTTTGAGGGCAGCTACTTGACTTACCATTCCAATACCCAAACTCCCTTCAGGTCGAGAATTTTAATGAATGTGGTTTAGGTTACATCTTATTTAAATGTATCACAATCAAGCCTATTATTGAAAATGTTAAGCCACTGTGAACACCTCCTGCTGGTTATATATTTTACAATTCTGCCTTTGTCTTGTCAATAATACCAGAAAATTAACTCATTGAATAGGAATAAGGATGGGGAGAAAAACCACAAAAGTTTATACTCCACTTCACTTTTTAAATAATTTTGATTTGAAACATTTTTTGTCTAATAATCATGCTATAGGAAATTTAAGGCATAGGACTTATTAATTTCTTCCCTAAGAATATATACACCAATAAAAAAGTGAATTAGATAGAAAGATCATTTTATAAAGACTCAAATTGGCAACAAATTGAAATATTGGCATTCATGAAGGAAACCTGGTATTAAAGGGTAAAGAAGTCAAACATGATCATCTGAATTTTTATTTTGCTATAACATTCCTTTTGTATCTTCAGAATTATTTCTTGTTGGAAAAAACCTAATTTTTCTATCTAATAAGTTAGAGGGTGGATTACTGCCAACTTCTAGAGATTATCTCAACATAAGTTAGCAAAAGAATAATACATACATTTTTGTTGTCATTGGCTTCTTTGCCTGCCCTTCTTCTTTCAGGACTCCTTTCCTCAAGATTATGGTGTACAGCTTTTGAGTAAAAGGAGATTTTGAAGGGGTACTAGATCAACGAATTGAGTGGTAATAGCTTGACTATGTGCTTTTAGGGATTATGAAAATAAGACTCCAGATTAATAAACTGATTGTTAAAATATTCAGTCTGTTGAGATTTTTTTCCTATCTGGAATGGTGAATTTTATTACAATTGTAGGCATGGCAAGTTAGATGTGACCCCCCGACATAAGCATTTATTAAGTGCCTACTGTATGATAGGCATTCTGTCAGGAACTGAGGATGCAAAACCAAAATTAAATAGTACCTGCACTAAAGGTATTTACAGCTAATAAGGTGAGAAAGCATGTACAAAGGATTATGATATCATAAATATAGAGCTGAAAAATCACAGAAGCCAACTATTCAATCCTTTCTTTCATCGATGAGGAAACCAAGTCTCATGGAGCTTAAGCTATCTAAGCTCACATAGCTAGTGAATGTCAGAAATAGGACTTGAACCCCCATCTTTTGACTTCAGAGCCAGTGATTTTCTATTCAGACACATAACTAAGCATATATAGAATGAAAACAAAATAAAGAGAAGATGATTTAGAGAGTGACATCATTAGGAATTGGGAAGTTTTCATGTACAGTTGTGTGTAAATTAACTGAGCCAAAATAAAAAATCAAGTATGTCGACATGTAAGAAACATTACAACTTTATTATACATGAAAAAACTTTGAATATGCACTCATTTGTTTTATATGATTTATCAAGTTTGTAAGATTTTGATTTGTTCCCATCAAGAATCTACAGTTTTGTAACATAAGGTGTTGAGCATACCTTTGAAGAATAGTTTGTTTGTTTTTTCCCCTAAGTCTAACCCTAATCATCATTCATAAGATTTTCTTGACATTTAAATCTAGAGAATTTATGAGGCATTAAAAACATTTATCTTCTTTTCTTGGATAATTTCTTAATCTTTTGAGATATGTGGCATGATACAAGAGCATGCTGCAGTACTCCATTTCCATATGGGAATCCACATAATTCTGGATCAATCTTGCTTCCTAGTCTATCTATCTATCTATCTATCTATCTATCTATCTATCTATCTATCATCTATCTATCTCTGTCTGTCTGTCTATCTAATCTATCTGTCTGCCTATCTATCTATATGAGTTCATTATTTCTTCAAAGGGAGCAAGATATCCAGGCAAGGTGGAAGTTATAAAAAAATCTCTAAAAGGTATTTGGAATGGATATATTATGGCTCCATGAATATATGCAGATCTGAAAGACTTACCTAGATTTCTTCTGAAAACAATTTTGATATAACCTTGAATGAAGAAAAAGGGAGGTGGTTATTAGTAAAAATTATTTTTTATTGATTTTTACATGTGATTGTATTATTTTGCCTCTAATGTTTTTTCACTAACTAATCAGTAGCTAGCAGTTAGTTGGTGCTTAATAAATGTTTATGAAATCTAATTGAAAAAAATCTAATTCCTAGAAACTTTATTTTACATTGTAGAGATTTACATTGCCAGATCCTTCTGAAGGTCCTTTTTTTTTCCACCTTAGGATTAATCAGTCTGTTTCACATGAGAAAAAAGATTAAGTAGCAAAGGGTTAATCATAGATCCTTGGGGCATTCCACTGAAGACTGACACAGAGCTTCCAATGATTATTCTCTGAGACAGCATATTGATTAGATTCCAATCTTCCCCTTAAGTATTATCTATGTATCTATCTATCTCAAAAGTATTACTAAAATTCCAAATTCACAACTCTGAAACTTCTCTTCAGGTATGATATATTTATCAAAAGCTTTAAGTGTAAGTAAATAATATCGACATTACCAAACTACTATTCTAGCAATTGTCAAAAAAAAAAACAAAACCAAAAAGAAGTTAGTCTGGTATACTCCTTTTTTGATTAAACCATGTTACCTGTGACTATTACTTCCTTTCTCCTTAAGTTTACTAACAATACCCTTAATAATCATTTCCATTTCTGGAGGTCTTCAAATTGAAGTTTGATAACACATCCATGATATAATGGAGAGAACTTCTGTAATTTCTTTCATACAGATTTTGCTCTTAGTTGCTTTCCAACTCTGAGGATCTAGAGTTCTGATTCTTGATGTTTCTATTACTACTTAGTCAGCAACTATATGTACGGTGGAGAGTATGCACTTCTTCTATTTGGGGCCTGGGTCACTCCAAATACCTCTACTGTGGTAAGAACTTGAATAACTGTTCTTCACTGTGACTGATAACTGGCAGAAGATCATTTGGGGAAGTCAACAATGAGGTTTTGTCAAGAGTTTTGTCCAGCCCTACGCTATATTGCTAAATGTTCCCTATTTGAAAATCATCTTTAATCAAGGAACTTTGACTTTAAACATTAGTTGATAATTTCTGATGGTCCTCTAAATGTAGTTTACTAAGTTTTGCCTAGAATGGTAATTTTCCCTTAATGGAAGCTATAAGCCAATTAACAGCATCACTGACAATTTAGTAGTTCAACTTAATTGCTTTGATATGTAGATTTTTAAAAGGTTATTATTTTAGAAAGTTTGTTGAAAGAAATAGCTGTCAGTCAAAACATGTTTATTAAGCACTTATTATGTATTAAGCATTGTGCTAAATGGCAAGTATACAAAAAAAGGCCAAAAAATCCCTTTCTTCAAGGAGCTTATATTCTAGTTGGACAAACGTGTATAGAGAAATAAATACAAGATAGAAAGAGAATAGATGATGGGTAATCTTAGAAGGAAGGCAATAGCAGCTGGGAGATTTAGAAAAGACTTCTCACAGAAGGTGAGAATTGAATGGAGTTTGAAAGAAGTTGGAGAAAATGAGCAAAATCAGGGAGGAGAACATTCCAGGTACTGGGGATAGCCAGTGAAAAGGCACAAATTGGAGAGGGAGTATTGTAGTCTAGGAATAGAAAGTAAAATAGTGCAGGTGAATCGTAGAATGTGTACTGGGGAATAAAATACAAGAAGACTGGAAAGATAAGAAGGGGTCAGGTTGTAAAGAACTTTAAATGCCAAACAAAGAACTTCATTTATCTTTTATGTTAGGTGTTACAGGAAGCCAATGGAGTACGGTGAGGAGGGGACTTACGTCACTATACTTACCCTTGAAGAAAAACGCTTTGATCATTGAGTGGAGGATGAACTAGAATACGGAGAAACTTGAATGAGAGAGACCAACTGGAAAGCTACTGTCATAATCTGGCTGATAAGAGATGAAAGTTTAAACTAAAGTGATATTTGTATGAGGGAGAAAAGGTGATGTACACACATGTGCACACACATGTGTGAATATGTATGTATGCATGTATATATGTATGTATATACATACATATATAATAAAATGTTTATATATATGTGTATGTACATGTGTTCTATGACTTTTAAAAGGTGCTAAATTTGGTAGTGGATTTAATATGTGTGGTGAGTGAAAATGACGATCCAAGGATGACAACAAAATTATAGGCCTAGTTGACTAGAAAGATGTTGATTTTTATGGCCAATTATAATGAAGTTTGGAAGAAGAGGATGTTTGGGGATGGGAATGGGTTGTAGATAATGAGTTCTACTTTGTGCATGTTGAGTTAGAGATAGCAATAAGTGTACAATTGGAGATGGCATTTGGCAACGTAGGACTTGTAGCTCAGGAGGGAATTTAGGTACTAAATATATTAAATGGGGAATCATCTACATAGAGATTATTAAACTTATGAGAGCTAATTGGATTATGCAGTGAGATAGTATAGAGAGAAAAGAGAAGAGGACCTGGGACATAGCGTTAGGGAAAATCCACAATTAGGCAGCATGCTATGGATAAAGAATGAGCGAAGGAGATTTTGAAGTAACACTCAGATAGGACTATAATGTGCAATCAAAATAAACTTTCATTGAATGGGGAGAAACTTATACTTCTAAATAGCAGGGGTAAGACCCAATGAAGAAATTTCAAATTAATCTAGCATCACTGGCAGGATCACTAAAGGCTTCATTGTGCCTATCCTAGCATGGGTAATTTCAGATTATGGGGTTCATTTACGCAGTCAGATTCAAACCACTGTCACTGCCTGGATTGAGCAAATATTGATAATTCCTGTAGTGGTGATGGGGGATAGAGGGTTGGGCAGACAATGGTCATCATTATAGCTGGAAACCAGGATACAGCCACTTTTGTTCATTCTATTTTTCTGTATAAAGTCTTGTGCAAAATCCCTGTATCCTAGAGGAGTAAAGTGGGAACTACCACCACAGATTTCAAAATGTGCTACAAAGCAGTATCTGGTACTGGCAAAAAAGAGATTGGAGAAGATCAATGGAACACAAAGAGGATCTCAGTAATAGGAACTGAAATAGATAAAAGGTTAGTGTCTGTTAAACTCATATAAAAGATGAAAAATAAACAATAACAAGTGGGATATAGAATCCCAATTCAATTTTTTAAAAAACAATTATTGGGAAAGCTTGAGAGTTGTAGGAAAATATAAATAACATAAAGTCTAAAAAACTCAGGAATCTAAATTCTCTCTTTCTCTCTCTCCCTCTCTCTCCCTCTCTCTCTCTCTCCCCTCGTAGACACATACACACACATAGTATAAGAAAAGAGAATGAGATTGTTTGAACTATGGGATAGAAACAACTATTTTCTTTTGTCAACAAATACAATTATTGGAATTAAAATTGATGAGGTTTAGTTTTACAAGAATCAATGATTTTGTAGACCAAAAGGCAATGTATCTAAAATTAAGAGAAAATAAACAGGTCAGGGTGGAATTTAGGACTGTGGTATCTCAAATAACACAAAACATTCCTTAATTGGAATTCAGATCAATGTGGTTGAGTGTGAGTCAGTTATGTTGATGTTAACAAAGGGTAATTTATCCAGCTAAGGTTAGCATAGGTAGATAGACAGAAAAGTGTATAGACAATGGGTATTGGATCCAGTGTTTTTGTGTGGAACCATCAAGTGTTGAGAAACTGAATAAGGGCCTGGTGCTGTGCACAATGAAAAGAAGAGAATTTGTTCAAACCTGACGACCTTTTGCAGGGAGCTAAGGTGTTACTGGTAGCACTGTTGCTTATATCCTAGGCCTGAGTTGCAGATGTAGGGAGAACTAGAACAAGACTTGCTCTGAGGGGTGGAAGACAAGGGCAGGAAATTTTGTGGGGGTCTGAGGCTATGTATTGGGTATAAAGCAGAAATAGTGTGGTCTGACCAGATCCAGTCTTTGACCAGTGTGAAGTAAAACAACCAAAGCATGAAGTTCATACTAAGAAGGAGCCTGCAGTAATGCAGCTTTGGACCTTCAGAGATTTCCAGCTACGTAATGGTGGCTGAGGCCAGAAGCAGCAGTCTAGTAGAGTTCTAATAAGAAGCCAGTACATAGTTGTGCACCCATCCCAAACATAGGTCAGGAGCTTTTAAAAGCTCAGACTTAGGAGGGCAAGCATAATTTTTTTCCCTTGATCAGTCAACCTTTGGCACATCGAAAGATTTCAGTTCTCTAGCCTACACATCCCTGATATCCTTGGAGAACATAGCACTCAGTATCTGGAGAAAATAACAAAATTTTAAAAATAAGATCAAGCAATGCCAAGATAGCCTCCCTAGAGGATTCTGAAGCAAGGGACACAAAAACTCATTGTATTATTGGATGAAACTAGTAGGTTTTTAAAAAATTTTTTAAAGAAAAAATTGACTAACTTGATTTTTAAAAAGAGGAAAACCAAGTTGCCAGTATCAAAGATAAAAAAAAAGTATTCACAACGAATGAAGAAAGACATTAGAAACGTTCACCCAAATTATAAATTAAACATTAATAACCTAAAAAATGGAACTTTACAAAATCATAAAATAATTCTCTTTTAAAAGAATAGGAAATTGAGAAGTTCAAGCCTAGAAAAAAAAATCTCACAATCCATAAATACATTCCCAAGGTGGACTAAAAAACAGGACAAGATTACAAGCAAATTCTGCTTTCAATATGTTTCATTTTACATCCTCTGTTGTTTAATCATAGTTATCCCCAATATCCCTCTGTCTCCCCTCTCAGAATGCCATCTTATATAACAAATAATATTTATCCAATACTTGAATTGTTTGCAATATTTTCTCCTGACAGTTTTCATTTTGAGACATCTTTCAGGAGGTGATTGGTGGATTCTTTCAATTTATATTTTACCCTCTCTTTGTGGCAGTTTTTCATGATAATTTCTTGAAAGATGATGTCTAGGCTTTTTTTTTTTTGATCCTGGCTTTCAAGTAGGCCAACATTTTTAAAATGATCTCTCCCGGGTCTATTTTCCAGGTCAAGTATCCAATGAGATATTTAACATTGTCTTCTATTTTTTTCCTTCTTTTGGTTTTGTTTTACTTTTTCTTGATTTCTGATAAAGCCATTAGATTCTATTTGCTCCATTCTAATTTTTAAGGGCTTATTTTCTTCATTGAGCTTTTGGACTGTCTTTTTTATTTGCCCAATTTTGATTTTTAAATCATTCTTCTCCTCCTTGGATTTTTGGACCTCTTTTGGACTTCATTTGGCCTAGTATGTTTTCTAAGGTGTTATTTTCTTCAGTATTTTGGGGATCTTCTCTACCAATCTGTAGACTCATTTTTCATGATTTTCTTGTATCACTCTCATTTCTCTTTCCAATTTTTCCTCAACTTCTCTTACTTGATTTCCAAAATCCTCTTTGTGCTCCTCCATGACCTGAGAACAATCCACATTTTTCTTGGAGGATTTGGATGTAATAACTTTGACTTTATTGTCCTCTTGTGAGGCTGTGTTTTGATCTTCCTTGTCTCCATAGTAACTTTCCATAATCAGTGGTTGTTTTTCCCATTGTTTGCTCATTTCCCCAGTCAGTTACTTGACTTTGCAACTCTTTGCTAAGGTAGGGATCTGCTTCCAATGTGCAGGGTGAACTGTCCCAAGCTACAAGGCAGTTGTTTTCAGAGATACTTCTAGGGACCTGTAAGTTTTCAGTTCGTCCAAGATGATACAATCTAAGGAAAGAGTGTTTACTACTCTCCTGGCCTGTGCTGTGGTCTGTAAGCAATCATAAGCACTCTTCTGCCCTGGAACTGTGAGGAGGGTCCCCTCTACACTGTGGCTAGTGTTTCTCCTGACCCTGATGCTGCCACCCATGATGGTGACCTAAATCTGAGTATAGGCAAAACAATAGAGTCTTGCCTCAGTGCTAGGAAATAATTTAAAAAAACCACAAAAACCCTTGTAATCTTCTGACTAGTTGCTTGACCCCCTTACTATCTGTGTACTGAGAGCTCCACAAGCCAATGCTGCCACTGGCACTGCTGATTTAGTTACTCCTGTTCTTGGTTTGCTGGGGCCAGCGATATGTTTGCTGTGGCCTATGCTGGACTCTGTTCCTCTCTCACAGTGGTGCAGCAGACCTTTCATGCTGACTTTCTAAGTTGTCTTGGGCTGGGAATTAGTTTCACTCCATTTTTTTGTGGATTTGTTTAGTCATTTTTTACAAGTATTTGAAGGGGTTAAGGAAAGAATCAGGCAAGTCTCTGTCTTTACCCCTGATGTCTTGGCTCCCCGCTACTTCTCTTTTTTGAATCTCCCATTTTGTGCTTCTTTAGATTTGTTTATTGTTTGGCATATTCAGTCCACTAATTCTCTTTTATATTTCATTATTGTGTAATTTTAGGGATATAACTTTTGCCCTGAGGACTGCATTAACTGCATCCCAGAAGTTTTGAAATATTGTTTTGTCATTATCTTTTTCTTTCACACAATTACTAATTGTTTCTGTGATTATTTTCTTTGACCAACTCATTATATAGAATTTTTTTTTAAGTCTCCATTTGGATCTGTGTCTTTTATTTATGATCCCTAAACCAAGGTCTATTTTTATTGAGTTAGGGTCTGTAAAATATGCAGTTACTATTTCTGATTGTTTTTTACTTTTGTTGCAATATCTGTGTTCCCTGTTACATGATCCATTGTTGTA
Organism: Potorous gilbertii; assembly: GCA_028658325.1. Taxonomy (NCBI): domain Eukaryota; kingdom Metazoa; phylum Chordata; class Mammalia; order Diprotodontia; family Potoroidae; genus Potorous; species Potorous gilbertii. Next base: position 22,377,555 of record CM053773.1, on the reverse strand, counting down.
AAAACTTTATGTGATACTGAGGAAGATATCCCTTTTAGAACATGCCATGACTCTTTTAACTCTAGTTTCTTCATCAATATGCTTAATTCCATAATTCCTTTTTTGTTTACTTTTTCTGTTAGATGTATCCAAAACTAAGAAGGGGATATTGAAGTCTCCTATCACTACTGTATTACTATGTATGTCTTCTTGTAATTCAGTTATTGTTTCCTTTATGAATTTGAATGCTAAGTCTTCAGAAGGATGAGAATTGGGAAAAGATTGTTAGATTTGGGCATTAAGAGATAATTAGTAAATTCAGGGAGAGCAATTTCAATTAAATCCTGATCTTTGGAAACTAGGTGATAGATTATTAAGAAGAGAATGCAGGGAAAGTTATTTGTTGTGGAGATGCCTATTATATGATGCCTTCTCAAGGATTATGGCAAAGGGTTCAGTCCTAGAATAACAGAATGCTAGAGCTCACACAACTTTCTCCACTTACTCTCTTATAAGCACATGTGCTTTTATTCTTGAATGTGTGAAGAACATACATTTAGAGCCAGGAGGTATGTTGGAGATTATATAGGAATATAAGATCATAGACGAAGTAAACTAATGTTTCTCAGAAGCCATCCAACACCACACAGACAGGAACAGTGTCAGGATTTGAGCTTATATCCTCTTTCTAAACAAGTGGTCTTCCCACTATTCCATATCACCTCTACTAGTCTGTCCCTATGCTATACTTTCTCTTAGGTGAATGCAATTAGGATATTCTGGCAGTCACTGGCAATATTGCTTCTAAAACAATGACTATTTCTAAGCAATAACATACATTTGTCTTAATCTTTTATAGCAAATGTTGTCGAAGGTACTTGAGCGTAATTTTATCTCCTCTACTGAATTTTAAGTTTTGAGTGTAGATACAGTGTCTTTATTCATCTTTATGTCCTCCATAGCATTTAGCATAGTCCCTTCCTCAAAAACATTTCTTGAATTGAATGAAGAAACGGAAAGATTAGAGCAAGTATTTAAGGCTAATCAACTTAGTTCTTGATGAGGCCATCAGTTTTTACACACAACAGGAGATGTTGAAAATGGGCAAAAACTCAGGAATTCCATTTTGGTTGTATATATTTCCATACAGGATTTTGTGAAATAATTAAGTAAAAGGGCCCCCAGATCCTTATGAGGGTCTGATATTAATGAGGAGGACCCAGTCAAAGGTCTAGTTAGCTGTTTGGCAAATTAGAGAGGAAAGAACAAACCTTTCAAACACACAAAGGTAGGGAGAGCTTCAGTAAAGTTCATTTTCCAAACCCTTTTCCCAAAGGAATGAACAGGGGACTTTATTAAGGAAATAAACATAACCACTCATATTTGATGAGCATTTTAAAACACAGCTCCATTTCATGAGATAAACAGTACAGGAATAATTATTCCCATTTTACAGATGAAATAAGTGAAGTTCTGGAAGGTTAAAGCATGTGGCTAAGGTCCCACAACTAGTGAACATTGGAGTAGAGAAATAAACCTCTATTTCCAAGTCTAGCATGTATTCTATCACACGATGCTACCTCTCTGAGATACGTACTTCATGACCTATCTTTGAGAAGATGTGGTGCTCCAGGTGAAACCCCACATTTAAGTCTAAAATATTTGCTTTCTTCTCTCTCTTCCCCACAAGGCAGGTCAGTCTCCTCTCTCTAGCTTCCAGGTGGCCCTTTAACCAGTGAAGTGCAGCTTTTTCCATGCCAGGTGATTAAACTTATTCTTAAACTTTCCTCATTTGTATAGTGACAATAAGAGTACTATTTTTTTTCCTACTGGGGTATTATGAAGATTAATGAGATGAGACATAACAAATACAAAGCCTCAAGCAGCTGCTTCTAGGTTTAGCCTGAGAAGTTCAGGAAGCTACTTGATCAACACTTTCTCCTTTTTTTGCCCAACTTTCATACGTAGTGAAGAACTCAAAAGAGAAAGGGTAGGATTCAAGCACTCCATTTGAGCTAGACAACATATACCAAGAACATGGCACTGATACAAGATGTTGCAGGGACTCTGTATTAGATCTATTGCTATGGGAAGCCAGTAAAAATGTTTTCTGGACTATATGAATTGACTATATAAAAGGGGCAAAAATGATGAATAAGCAAAAATGAAAAGACTAAGCCTCTGTTCTTGTAGTATGTTTAAATGAATGAGAGAGATAGGAGAGTATCCATGAAAAGGCTGAATGAGGAGATTCAGTATTTGGGTCTGTTTTTGAATGATCAGTCTTGAGAATTGCATGGGACAAATTTGACAACAAAGGTGACTTGGTCCCTCATCCTATCTCAAAATCTTGTATTAATTTTGATCTAACCCTGTCCCTTACTCCCCAATTTAACCAGTTGTCAGATGGTGACCACTCACAATTTACTTCACATTTGTCTACTACCATCTCTTTTATTATAACTAGGAACACCTATCCTCATTTTCTCACATTTGATTGACTTCAGTAGCCTCCAAGCCAATATCTTCACCTCTAGACTCTTCTTCCTTCCTTCTACACTTCATATAAAAAATGGATTAATTTTCTATTGATTTAATATATTATATCTATTCTATCTATATTGATTTAATTATGTCACTCCTCTGCTCAAAAACCCCATCAATGGAATTCCTTAGTCTGGCACTAAACACCTTCTATAGTGTGATACTACCTAGCTTTCCAAGCATATCTTATGCTACTCCCCTAGTTAAAGAGGATACAAAGGGTAAAAAATACAGTCCCTTTCTTCATGTAATCATATTCTAACGGAATTATGTACCTCTCTTGGGTACTATGCATAGTGTACCATTTTTGTAGTATAATTATTTGTGTATTATATATTTCCTTCTATATTAAAAGCTTCCTGTGAACAAATATTATCTCATATGTGTCTTTGTATCTTCCCTAGCATCTAAAATAATGGTTTTCATACCATAGCTAGCTTACAGATGCATGCTACATTGAATTAAAATGAAAGGAATGTAGTATTACACAATGGAAAGAATGGTAAATCTATAGTCATAGGTTTAAATCCTACTCCATGACATTTGCTAAATATCCCTTATGATCTTAGGCAAATTATTGAACTAACCTGGCCCTACCTTTCCTCACTTTAAAATGATGCATTTATATTAGGTGACCTCTAAAGTCCCTGTCATTTTAGAAGCTATGATCCAATTTAATTTTTTTCTGACTTACAGCTTACTTTGTAGCTAACTTCCCAAATGATCTATTGGTATCTGCTTTGGGTATGCACAATTTGTTTAATATTATTACATAATATTCTTTATTAATATAAATTTCAAGATTAACTTATATGTAAAATTATGGAATGGAAAATAATGAATTTGTACTGAATTAATACATGCTAGTTTGATGAAATGTCATAGATGATACGAATGTGAAAACATTATTATTTAGTTATGACTAACAGTTTAAACATCCTGACTTGAAATCTCAGTATTATAGTGGTTGTACTGGGAGCTGGATGCAGTCAATATAATTCTGAACATGGAATCAGGAAGATCTGAATTCAAATTCTGCCTCAGAATTTGTATCTATGTGTAACTCTGGAAAAGTCACTTAATCTCTACCTCAATTTCTTTGTCTGTATAATGGGGATAATTGTTTTTGCCTCAGTGTCGTTGAAGGATAAAATGAAGTAATGTTTGCAAAGATGTTTTGTAAACCTTAAAATTATATAAGTACTACTATTTTCCTATGTTTTAGTAGACACGGTTACTCCATTGATGAAGTCATTCAGATAATAACTCATATACCCCTTCTTCTTATCTTATTCTATGATTGTCTATGCCCTTCCATAAGACCTAAAAAGTAGATGCTACCAATGTCTTGGGTTCCTCCCTTTAAGTACCTTCCCATTGTGTGGGATACCAATGGAATATAAATGCTTCATGCAAGTTGTCTCTTGCTCTTGTTACATCACTTGTTCATCTTCTTTTCCTTTACTGTAAGTAAAAATCAAGTTATTACAATGACACGTAAAATATCGGAAATCTTAAAAAAACGCACCTTCCTATTCTTTTGGTTAATAGGATTTATATCTTTAAAATCATAATACATTGTGTTATTCATGTGCTTTCTCCTGTAACAGAGGAATGTTTTCTCCACTGAAAAAAGGGTTCCATTAAAGTGCTTATCTGTAGAGAGTGGTGAACCTAAGTTCTGGAAGGTCAAATTGCTGGACTAACTGTATACAAGTTATGGCAGGGCAACAAAGGTGAAAAGTTCCAAATATAGACCTTGTGATAGACTAGAAAGAATGTTTGCTGTCTGAGACTTGTCCTAGCTTACAAGTTTCAGCAGAAGATATTCCACAAGCTTGATGAATTCACAAGACAGTGAAATTTAAGGTCGTGGCTCCTCTTGAAGATCAATTGCAAAGTCACAAAGGGGCTACAATATAGAGTGTTGTTGGGGATGATCAGACCTACAGATCTATCAATAATACATGCAATATTGAAGTGAAAAAGATTTTTTTGTCCATGCTTACCATTTCTAGACACTTTTGATCCTTTTCCTTTTTTATGGAAACCCTAGAGATTTTGATGGATTAATAACCCAAACAACCAATTTCTGTTGATAACCGAGGACAAACACACAACTTTCATATATCCATGATTGACTTTTCTCTTTAACCCATTTATTCTCACTGAAATATAAAACTGCCATTCATTTGGCTGAAAATAAACCTATCAACAGGTTAGATTCTGTAATTCTGGATAGACATTTAGTGCTCTAACACAGAACATATTTATCAAATTAAGACTCATGTCATATTTAAGGTAGGGTAGGATAGGTGAACTTCGTGGACTTCCTGAGAACCAGGGTATAATGAAAGTATAAAGATGCAGTAAAAGTGGGGACATAAAGTGAAGAGGTGATGGAAATGGTTAGTGAGTAGACAGAGGATATTTCTGAAGACCCAAACCCCAGAGCAGCTTCAGTGTGATGAAGGGTAGAAGAAGGTCATTTGTTAGAAGTAATCAGTGTTGAGACAATGTAGTATAGTAGAAAGAGAAAAGTGGCCCCAGTTTCCTCATCTGTAATATGGGAGGCAATCTTGCTACTGTCTCATACTATCTGTGCTTCAGTTTCTTTATATGTGAAATGAGGGGAAATAGTTGGCCTCTAATATCCTTTTCAACTCCCCATCTGCCGTATTATTATCTCTAAGTTCTTTTCCATCTCTAAATGACATGATTTTAAATAAGTATGTCTATATTAGGGAAAGGAACTAATTAAAGTTGTATATGTACAGAGTGAGAATTGCTCAGCCTCACTCTGTCTTCAAGAGCCATCACAGTCCAGTGACAGGACAGAGTCAAGATGACTGGTGCTGGCTCAAGATGCAGTGGAAGACCTTCATGTCTTCAATGTCTAACCAAGGTCTAAAAGTTCCTTAGCATCTGCTTCAACTGCCTTCATGGCTATTGGAACAAACTGTTCTCATCCACCCATTTTACCAGGGAGGTCTTCACATCCTTGGGGTAGATACCCTGCAATTCTAATTCACCAAAGGGTTTGTGACAACCTTAGTTACTGTCAGCATGGTTTAGCCAGTCTACCAAAATGAATTACCAGGTAATGGCTGCTGCATATTTACAGCTTTTTAGAGTCACGGGTGAGAGTTGGGTGGATCAGGTAGATACCAGTGGTGGAAAATAGCCCTGATGAGGACTCAGCAGCCCTCATGCCAGAAGTATTAGTCCTACCTGAACACACCCTAGACCCCATCATAATCTTATACAACAACCAGTTCACCCATTCCCCCATTGATAGACATTCTCTCAATTTATAGTTCTTTGCCACCACTAAAGGAGCTGCTATAAATGTTTTTTTATATATAGGTCCTTTTCATTTTTTATCTCTTTAGGATACAAACCAGCAAAGGTACTGCTTGATCAAAGGTTATGCATGATTTTATAAACCTTGAGTCATAGTTCCAAATTTCTCTATGCAATGGTTGAATCAGTATGCAACTTCACCAACCATGTATTAGTGTCTCAATTTTACTGCATCCTCTCCAAGGTTTGTCATTTTCCTTTTCTATCATAACAGCCAATCCAACAGGTGTGGGCTGGTAGCTCAGAATTATTTTAATTTGCATGCTTTAATCAATAGTGACAGAGCATTTTATTTTCATATGACTCTAGCTGTCTTTAGTTACTTCATCTGAAAAATACTTGTTATATCCTTTAGCCATTTATCCATTGAGGAATGATTCTTATTTCTATAAATTTGACTCAGTTCTCTATATATTTACAAAATTTTCTCTATATATTTAAATAATGAGATTCTCTATATATTTTAAAAGAGGTCTATCAGAGAAACTTGCTGTAAACTTTTTCCATAGTTATGATTACAGTATATTTCCCTCTATCCTATTTTCCCCCTGCTTATCCTGCTCTCTCCATTCATTGTGTCAATTTTCAAAAGTTTTCCTTCTGACTTTTTCCTCCCTCAATCCATTTTCCTTTCTATCAGCTCCCCTCAACTTCTTTTATGCCCTTTCCCTCCTATTTTCCTGTAAAGTAAGATAAATTTCTCTACCCAACAGAGTGTATATGATATTCTCTCTTTGGGCCAATTCCAATGAGAATAAAGTTGATGGATTCCCCACCTCTCCCTCCACCATCATCCCCTCTACTGTAAAAGCTCCTTTGCACCTTTTTCATGCCAGATAATTTATCCTTCTGCCTCTCTCTCTTCCCTTCTCCCAGTGCATCCCTCTTTATTAGCCCCAATTTCATTTTTTTAAGATAATCATATTATCAAGTTCAAGTCACACTTCTACCCTGTCTCTGAGTCTTCCTTCTAAGTGTCCTAATGAGAAAGTTTTAGGAGTTACAAGTAGCATTTTCCCATGCAGGAATGTAAATAGTTTAACATTATTGGATCCCTTATGGTTTCTCTTTCCTATTTACCTTTTCATATTTCTATGGAGTCTTGTATTTAAAGTCAAATTTTCTATTCAACTCTGGTCTTTTTATCAGGAATGCTTGAAAGTCCTCTATTCCATTGAAAATCCATTTTCCCCCAGAAGGATTATACTCAGTTTTTCTGGGTGGGTGATTCTTGGTTGTAATCCCAGCTCTTTTGCCCTCCAGAATATCATATTCCTAGCTCTCTTATTGTTAACATAGGAATGGCTAAACCTTGTGTTCTTGACTATGACTTATTTGAATTGTTTCTTTTTGATTGTTTGCTGTTTTTCCTCCTTAACTTGGAAACTTTTGCCATAGTATTCCTGGGAGTTTTCATCTTGGAATCTCTTTCAGGAGGTGATTGGTAGATTTTTTTCAATTTTTATTTTACCTTCTATTTCTGGAGCATCAGGGCAGTTTTCCTTGATAATTTCTTGGAAGAAAGGCTCCTTTTATTTCATGGCTTCCAGGTAGTCCAATAATTCCTACATTTTCTGTCCTGGATCTATTTTCTAGGTCAGTTTTTTTCCCAATAAAATAGCTCACATTTTTCATTCTTTTGATTTTGTTTTATTGTTTCTTAGTATTCTATAAAGTCATTAGTTTCCACTTGCCCATTTCTAATTTTTAAGAAATTGTTTTTTTTCAGTGAGCTTTTGTGACTCCTTTTACACTTGGAAAGTTCTACTTTTTAAGGAGTTCTCTTCAATGAATTTTTGTGTATCTTTTCCGATTTGCCATTTTCTGCTTTTAATGGTATTCTTCTCTTCTTTGGATTTTTGTGCGTCTTTTGGAATTTTGTCTATTCTCTTTTAAAGTGTTATTTTCTTTGGTATTATTTGTGCTTCCTTTACCAAGCTGTTGACTTTTAAAAATGATTTTCTTGCATTGCTTTCATTTCTCAATTTTTCCTCTCATTTGATTTTTAAAATCCTTTTTGTGCTCTTTCATGGTTGAGATCAATTCATATTTTTCTTGGAAACTGTGGAAGTAGCAGTTTTGACTTTGTTGTCTTCTTCTGAGTTTGCTTTTTTATTTTCCCTGACTGCATGTTGATTTTCTACAACCAGGAGCTATTCCCATTGTTTGCTCATGTTTCTAGCCTATTTCTTGACTTTTAACTCTACACTAAAGTGAGAATCTATTTCTGGAGTGGAGCAGACATTTTTCCAAGCATCAGGGTTTTTTGTCCAGATATTTTCAGAGACAATTCTTAGGACCTGTAAATATCTGGATTTTATGAAGTGGTATGATCTAAGGAGATGTGTGTTTACTCTCTCATGGCCCATGTTCTGGCCTGTGATCTACCACAGGCATTCTTCCTGCTACTGAATTGTGACCAGGATTCCAGTTCCCCTGAAGCACTCCTCTTCTCTCTAGGACTGAGATCCAGAACTGAGAAACAAACCCAAGTGTGGGCAACACAACAAAGTCCTGTCCACAAAACCAGCAAAAGGGACCCCTGTAATCTCTTTCTGACCATTTGTCTTGACTCCCTTATCTTCTGTGGGCTTATAGGTCTGGAAATCACCTTTCCACCACTGCTTCAGTAGCCCTCAAAATCCTACTGCTTGTTTTCTGAAATGACACCTATACTGAATTGAGCTCCATTCTCACCCTGGTGCAAGGGACCTTTCTTCTCAACCTTCTAAGTTGCCTGGGATAAGGAAATTATTTCACCCCACCTTTTTGTAGCGTCTGTCACTCTAGAATTAGTTTTGAGGAATTATTTAAGGTTGTATAGAGGTGTTTTGAGATGAGCTGGAACAAATCACTGCTTTTTCTCCACTGTCTTGGTTTTGTCTCTTTATAACATACAAATTCTTAAAGCAAAAGTTAAACGAATTAGAGGAAGAAATAGACATCAAGAACATACTATCAGATGACCTCAATCTTCCCCTCTCAGGGCTAGATAAATCCAAACAAAAAATAAGTAAGAAAGAAGTCAAGGGAATAAACAGAACCTTAGAAATGATAGTCCACTAGAGAAAACTGAATATGGATAGTAACAATTATCTTTATCACAGTTGTATGTGGTACCTACACAAAAAATTTACACTGTATTAGGGCGTAAAAACTTTAAAACCAAATGCATGAAAGTAGATATGTTAAATGCATCTTTTTCAGATAATAATTTAATAAAAATCACAAATATCATACACTAAAACCAAGTGGTATTTATACAGGGAATGCAGAGCTGGTTCAATATTTGGAAAGCTATCAACAGAATTGACCATATCAATAACAAATCAACAAAAACCATATGATTATCTCAATAAATGGAGAAAAAGGAAAGCACAGGAATCAATGAAACCTTTTAAAAATGATAAGTAGTATCTATCAAAAATCAAGAGCAAACATTATCTTTAGGAGAGATAAATTTGAAGCCTTCCAAATAAGAACAAGAGTGAAGCAAAGACATCCATTATCAACACTATTTTATTCAATATTGTATGAGAAATTCCAGCTATAGCAATGAGAAAATAAGAAATTGAGGGAATAAAAATAGGTAGAGAGGAATCAAAACTATCTTTCTTTGCAAATATGTTGGTATACTTGGAGAGTGCCAGAGAATCAAATAAAAAACTAGTGAAAGAATTAACAACTTCAGCAAAGTTGCAGGATATAAAATAAACCCACATAAATCATCAGCATTTCTATACACTATCAACAAAACCCATCAAGAAGAGAGAGTAAGAGTAATTCTATTTAAAATTACTGTAGACAGTATCAAGTACTTTGGGGTCTACCTGTCAAGATAAACCCAGTGATGATATGAATACAATTACAAAACATTTTTCACACAAAGACAAATCTAAATAATTGTTCATGGGGAAGCTGAACCAATATAATAAAAATGACATTTCTATCTGAGTTAATTTACTCATTCAGTGTCATACCAATCAAATTACAAAAGAATTATTTTTATAGAGACAGAAAAAATAAAAAATTCATTTGGAAGAATGAATGGTCAAGGATATCAAGAGAATCAATGAAAACAGCAGTTTAAAAGTTCAAACTATATTGCCAACCATGCAAACTATATTACAAATCGGTAATCATTAAATAATCTGATACTGACTATGAAACAGTGTGGTAGATCAGGGGAACAGATTAGATACACAAGTAAATGACCATAGTAATCTAGTGTTTGATGAATCCAAAGACTGAAGCTTTTGGGGCAAAAACTCAACCTTTGGCAAAAATTGCTGAGAAACTGAAAAGCAGTTTGAAAGAAGACAGGCATAGACCAACATCTCATGCTGCCTTACCAAGATAAGCTCAAAATAGATAAATTATTTAGGCATAAAAGGTGATGAGTAAATTAGGGGAGTGTGGACAAAATGTACCTGTCAGACCTATGAAGGAGGGAAAAGTTTATGACCAAACAAAAGACAGAGAGGATTGTGACAAGTAAAATAGCTAATTATGATTACATGAAATTTAAATGCTTGCCATGAATAAAATGAATGCAGTCAAAATTGGAAGGAAAAGAGAAAACTGGAGGTGCAGAGAAGATACAGCAAGTTTCTCTGATGTAAACCTCATTTCTGAAATATATAGGGAACAGAGTCAAATTTGTAAAAATAAGAGCCATCCTGCCATTGATAAATGGTCAAAGGATATTAACAGTTGGTTTTCAGAATAAGAAATCAAAGCTTCCCATAGTCACATGAAAACATGTCCTAAATCACTATGAATTAGAGAAATACAAATTAAAATAATTCTGAGATACCACCTCACATCTATCAGATTGGCTAACATGACAGAAAAGGAAAAGGATAAATGCTGGAAGGGATGTGAAAATATTGCCACATTCATGCACTATTGGTGGAGCTGTGAATCAGTCCAACTATTCTAGAGAACAATTCTAACTACACCCAAAGGGTAATGAAACTGTGTATATCATGTGATGCAGTGAGACCATTACTAGGAAGTGTCAGAGAGAAAATTTTTAAAAGTCGGGGAAGGACCCATTTATACAGAAATATTTATAGCAACTCTTTATGTGGTGGCAAATAATCAAAAATTAAGGGGAAACTCATTAATTGGAAAATGGCTGCACAAGTTGTGTTATATGATTGTGATAAAATACTATTGTACTAGAAGTAATAAGTAAGATCATTTCAGAAGAACCTGGAAAGACTTTTGGGAACTTACAAAAAATGAAGTGAGCAGAACCAGAAGAACATCGTATACAGTAACAGTAACATTGTAAGGAGGATCCACTTGGATCAAGAAAATGGTCCAAGACAATTCCAACAGTATCCAATTCAAGAGATGGAATTTTTGAACTCTGAATGCAATTGTGACATCCTTTTTAAAATTAATTTTTAAACTTTATTGTCATTGTTTTAATTTGTTTTCTTTTGCAAACTGGCTAAAATGGAACTATGTTTTGCACGATTTGATAACTGATATCAAATTACTTACCATCTAAAGCAGGAGAGAAGGGTAAGAAGGAGGGAAAGACTTTGAAGCTCAAAAAAACTTTTAATGAGATTGTTATAATATTTTACATGAAGTTGGAAAATGTTTAACAAAATGATTTTTAAAAAATAAAGGCATAGAGAGGGAAAGGTGGGAAACATCTGTACGACTAAGCAACTATAGAAGCTAGCAATTTATTTCACTTCACCCGTAGAATTCACTTTAACATAGACCACAGTAGCATTATGAGATATTAATAACTAAGATTTAGATTTTTTAAAATCTTTTTGTTTCCTTCCTTTTCTCTTTGCCTTCGACTTGCCTCCTATATATTTCTGTAGTCCTTGTTTGCAAAGTTATTTAATTATTTCTTCATTTCACTGATCCTGTTTCTTCACAAGCTTTATTTTGTAACATGCTTATAATCTAGACATATAATTTTGTGAACTAATTTTCCGAAACGTCCTTCTCCTCCTTCCAATCTCTTAATTGTAACATTGAGACTTTTCATCTCTACTGTTTGTTTTGAGTATAATTAGTTTATTTCCCCCTTAGATGTTTTTGTCTTTCGGTTTTCTGTGACTTGATTTTGATCTTTAGAGTTATTTTGCGCCCAGCAGGTGGCCTGTTTTCCCAATTCCCCAGATATCTTGATTTAAAACCAAAATGACCCAAATAGCATCCTTCTATTAGCAAATGCACCCATCCCTCTCTCATAACAGTAATTCTGCCTTTGATTTACAACATAGTTGTCTAGTTATACAGCTTAGCTTTCTGTCTGTTTTTTTCCCCTAGCTACATGTTAGGAAGAAGGCTGCAAGGACACTATTTTGTAGTTAACTCCCAAATCTCCTTTCTGATCAGTATTCTGCGGCACCTTTCCATTAAGCTGATATTTCCTCTTTTTTATTCCTTACTCCAAAGCTCATTATTTCGCATTTATCTGCAGTGAACTATATTTGCCATCTATTAGCCCAGACACTTAAATGTTCTGAGGCCTGCTGTATCAGACTTGGGTGCCTTCTCTTGTTTACTTTCCCACTCAATTCAATATAATCTGCAAACAAGAAGGGTTGAAGGGATGAAGGGCTGCTATCTTGTCTTGTTTGTGTTTTTCCATAGGCTGAAAACGAATTCTTAGGATATTCATTTAACAGAAAGAAAAGAAATAATGATGGATATAGATTTCATGTCTTTGGCCTTCATACATTATTTTTTTTAAGTCCGACATCTTAGTTGTATAATAGTGATAGAATGTGAAGGTGCAAGTAGTAATTATCCATGTAATAGGACATATATTATCTCCCCTTGATAAACATTGATCTCCATTTCCTGATTGCTGCGGCAAAGCATGAGTCCACATTCTAGTCAATTATCTAAAAGATTTTTTTTTCTTCGAGTTGTATGTTTGGCTGGAAAGTGACATAAAATATTGTGGTATGATTTAGATTAACATGATGTTTAACTCATTCCAATAGCACTAAGTAGAATACACATAATTATACCCATTTTACAGATGAGTCTCAATGACAGAAGTGAATTTTTCATTGACTTCTAAGTAATAAGTGTCAGAGCTGAAGTCCAAAGTCAGGTTTTCTGACTCCACATAAGCTCTCTTTCCTCTGAGCTGTACTGTCTCTCATGTCTTTCCATTGAGAACAAAGATAGTTTTAGAGCTTTTCATATGTATTTTATATATATATATATATATATATATATATATATATATATATATATATATAGTATGCATTAACTTTGTTAGACACTTAGCAGATTTTGAAATTGATATTCTATATCACACCATTCTCTCAGACTTGAACTTAGTAATCGTCCTGGATTCCTCTCTGTTTTCACTCTTTTTTTTCCCCAAGTTGAGACCTGAAAATTTCACTTTCGTAATATCTCTGGAATATACAACTTCTCTCCACTGATACTGCCACCACTCTAGGGTAGGCCCTCATCACTGCAGTTTAATTATTGCAATAACCTGTTGATGGGTCTGTCTGGCTCAAGTCTTTCTCTACTTCATGTCATTCCCCATTCAGCCACTAAAGTTATTTTCCTAAAGTACAGGTCTGACTATGTTTCAGCCCTCCAACCTCACACAATAAACTGCAGTGGCTTCCTACCACCTTCAGGAGCGAACCCAAAATGAGCATTCAAAGCTTTTCTGTAGTCTAGTCTCCTACTTTGTCAGTCTTCTTATATCTTAATCCCCAACAAGTACATTTTAATTCAGTGAAACTGGCCTCCCAGCTGTTCCAGGAACAAGACACACCATCTCTTGGCTCCAGAGATTTTCTTTGGCTATCCTCCATGTCTGGATTGCTCTCCTGCTTCTACTTTGATTACTGACCTCTATGGGGAAAATAGAAAGGTGGGAGTATTTAGTGGAAAAGATAATGAGTTAAGTATTGTTAATGCTGTGTTTAAGATGTCACTTGATATCCAGTTTGAGACATCTGAAAGGTAGTTGGAGATGTGAGGTTAAAGGTCAGCAGAAAGGTTAGGGAAATATAGGTAGATTTTATAATCATCAGCATACATATGGTAGTTAAATCTATGGGAGCTGATGAGATCATCAAGTGGAGCAGTATAAAGAAATACAAGAAAACAGAAAACTACAATTGGAAGGTATAACCTGGATGATGGATGAGATTCCAATAAAAAAGACTGGGGAATGGTTCAATATATAGGAGAAGAACCAAGGAGGAAATGGTTTTATGATAACCTAGAGAAAAGGGAATGTCAAGGAGGTGAAAATGATCAGTAATATTAAAGGTTACAGAGAGGTCAAGGACAATGAAAATTGAGAAAAGGTTATTGTTGTATTGGCAATGGAATAAAACCTAGAAAAGTTGTCAGTGGTCCTAAGTCACACTGTAAATAGCTGAATCGTTATAGAACCTGAAGTTGTCAGATCAAAAATTCAGTGCCCTATAGACTATATATACTTTTATACTCTGCTTTTTAATTTCCTTTTTCATCAATATTATTTGATTGATTCATCCAGATATGTTCTGTTCAACAGAATTACAGAATTCCATCATTTATGAATTCCATCATTTACGAGTTAGAAGGGTGCATTACAAACCATGTAGTTCAATTTCATTCTCACAAGAGGGAAGGATCTGCCTTCTAGATCACTCTATTCCATTTGTCTAAAGCTCTAAATATTAGGCAGTTTTTTTCCCTAGACAAAGTCAAAATCTGTTTTACTGCAACTTCTACATGTTGCTCCTAGTTTAGTCCTCTGGGATCAAGTAGAGCAAGGCTAATGGTTCTGGAGTTTATCTAGGCATTTGACAAAGAATCTTACAATGTCTTTTTGAAATAGATGGAGCCATTGGGAACTGTATGGAAATAAAGTTAGATGAATTCAAACATAGATGAATAGTTGGGTTACAAAAGGAGCATTTTTGTTTGTTTTTAAATAGAGTACCACATGGCTAAGAATTGGAAATCAAAAGGATACCCATCCGTTGGGCAATGCTAAATAAGCTATGGTATATGATTGTAATGGAATATTATTGTGCTATAAGAAATGACAAGCAGGATGATTTCAGGAAAACATGAAAAAACTTACATGAACTGATGCAAAACTAAATAAGCAGAACCAAAAAAATATTACATAGTAACAGATGAACTGTGAATGACTTAGCTATTCTCAGCAACATAATGATACAAGACAATCCCAAGGGACTAATGATAAGTATACTATCTGCCTCCAGAGAAAGAATGAATATTATTTGAATATAGACTGAAGCAAGCTATTTTCACTTTTTTCTTTCATTTTCTTTTATTTCAGTCTTCTCATACAAAATGATTAATATGGAAATGTTTTACATGATTGTATATGTATAACCTATATCTGATTGCTTGCTCTCTCAGGGAAGGGGGAAAACAATGATGGTAAGAGGGAAAGAGGGATGGAATTTGGAACCCAAAACTTTAAATAAAACAATATTAAAAGTAGTTTTATCATGTAATTGGAATATATATATGTATATATATGGATATATGTGCGTATCCTCACTTGTAACAATATATGTTCTCACTTGTTAACAGAGTTAAAAAATAAATTTACACATTGGTCACATCTGAAAAAAAATAAGTAGTACACCACAAAGATCTGTCCCTTGTCTTGTACTTGGTAACATTAAAATAGCTGATGATAATATGGATGTAAGCCTATTTGACACATAATCAAATTTGCATATGACATGAAGTCAATATCCTTCATAAAATGATTACAATAGAAAAAGGTTTTGGCAGGCTAGAATGATGGGTTATCATATCTAGATTGAAAGGATATGGAGGGATGAGAGTAAAATCCTGAACTTCTGGGTTTTTTTAAATCAGTTGCACAAATTTGGGAATGTGGAGGTTTTTCTATATATAAATTCATTAAATTTGCAGCTTTATACAAAATAGAAAAAATAGACTTAGCAACAGAATGATGATGGATATTAGAATGCATTGAGAGAAGGAATGATTGTGGTAATGGTGGTGCTAGCTTTCCTGTATTTTGATCAAAACCCATCTAGAATACCCACTTCTTGGTTCTACATTTAGAAACAGTGACACATTGGAGTGGGTCAAGTGGAAGGCAATAATTAAAGGATTCAAATCTATACCATCTGAGGATCAGTGGATGGCATTGGGGATATTTAGCTTGAAGAACTTGTGTGGAAAAGGATATCAATTTTAAAAATCTTTTTAGGGAAAAAGAAAGAACCTTATCATGGATGCTTGGAGACAGTGTTGGACACTAAACACATTTCATATAGGTAAGGTGTAGGCTTCTGCTTCGCTATGAAATCAGCTATATAAGTTGTAGAAAGCTTGAAAACTTAGGTGATTTTATTTTTTCTCCTAAAAGATGGGCAGTCAGTGTTTGCTTGCTGGTGACTAAGAAGTAATTCTTCCAAAACCTTGGCTGCGTGAGAAACATGAAAGTGGAACTATATCTTTCATTTTTCTAAGGCCAGGAAGTCATATCTTGAGAATACTTTTGTTCTGGTCAAAAGAAGCATTTAATATTTAATATATGCTTTAATATACTTTGGTTATTTAGTAACTGCTCTTAATCGTGTTTTTTAATGAATTCAACATTTTCCCATTTAACATTATATATGTACATATGTGCATAAATATATGTATATGTATATCTAATTACTTCTTTATAAAGCTCTTCACAAGGTATTTAAGTTGTGTTAGCTATGCAGCAATTATTTTTAAATACGTTTTTGATAAATATTAAATAATAATCCAAATGAAAATAATCCAATGTATTCAAATAATTTTGTGAATGAGGTCTTCTATGTGGACAGACACATGAAAATATCATAAATATGTAAATAAATAATTATCAAGTCATGGTCCAATATTCCTTTCTTGCGTCATTTTTACTCAGTGTAGGATAATAGTTCTCAAAATTTTTGGCCTTCAGACTCATTTAAACACTTAGAAGTTATTGAGGAATGCAAAGAGCTTTTGACTTTGTGGGTTATTGATATTTGTTATATTAGATTTTTTATTGATTTGATATTTATTATTTTGATATTTATAATTATATTGATATTGATTATATTAGAAATTAAAACTATTGATTTAAAATATATTTTATTAATTCATTTACAAGGAATACTAAAATTCAAAATGAATATAAATGAAATATTTTCAAACTAAAAAATAATTTGGTGAGATAAATAGTAGTTTTACATATTTGTAGGTCTTTATAATGTTAAGTTTAATAGAAGACAGCTAAATTCTTATATCTGCTTTTACAGTCAATCTGTTATGATTTGTTGTTTTTCTTGAAATATAAAAGGAAAAATCTGATCTCACACAGATATTTAGTTGGAAAAGGGAGCATCTTAAATGAATAAATTGATTTATTTATAAGCAAATAAAATTTGATATAATTACACAAAATAGTTTTTACCTTCCAAACTTCCCTAAAAGATTCTTATGTACCTCCAGAGGTCTATGGACCACACTTTGAGAACTGTTGACTTAGCAAAAAAAAGATATACTTTTTTTTTAAAAGTGGTCAATATGTAAATAACCTTTTCCTCAATTACACTTTTCCTCAGAATAATGAACTAAGGACTTAGAAATTCTCCCTCATCTCACCCTAGAATATATATCATAATGTAAAACAAATACCAAACTCTCCTAAATGATGATTAACCTTTAGGTTTAGAACAGGTTGGTGGTAAGTTCATAGGACTCTTAAAAAGAATTAATTGATTTTACATAAATATTCTTTCTTAGAATATCTAAAGCCTATTTATAGGAATCACCTGTCTAGAACTGAATGGAACCATAGAAGTCATGAAGTCCAACAATCTCATATTAGAGTTGAGGCTCACATGGATTGTGACTAAGCGATAAGGTAATATGAGAATTTGAAACCACGTTCTGAGTCTCTAAGTTCAGCCTCCTCTCTTTCCACAGCATCATGTTGGAAAAGAAGGCTAGTTTCAGTCAGATCAAGACTATCCACAAATAAGATAATGTAAATTGCCTTTCAAATCCTATAGTTCTATATAAAGGGCATGTCAATATTTTTGTCATTGTCATTCATTTTACTTTCTTAACTTTTATTTCAATATAGTTTGAGAACTTTGTGGACCATCAGTATCACATTAATGTTCTTTTACTTAAAAATGACATGATGATGTTGGTGAAATATTTCCCATGTTTTGGGTGACAGACTGCATTATTTCTTTCTTTTTCCTTAAATGTTAAGGCATAGCAATAGACTTACATCCCAGAAGTATCCTTAGATTTGGGGGGTTTGTCTAGTCTGCTGTGGTCTAGCTCTTTAAAAAAGGACTAATTTTATTGAACCCTTTTAAACAATTTATGTATTTATTTATTCTTCCATCCATCCATCCATTCATTTATTTGCTTATTTAACAAATTAAATTACAAATTATTAACCATGCAGTTAACATTTTTTAGAAGATATAATATTTTGAAGCCAACACATGCAAATAATTTCTTATTTTTCCTTGTCATATTGTCTGAGAAGATAAATCCTCCACAAAACTATATTTACATGTTTGTGGGGATGGAAAAGGCTGTTCCTTCTGGTATCTGAATCTACATGAAGCATGTGACTATAGGTTAAGTGCATTCCATCTCGGGGATTAACTCTCCCATTACTCCACAAGGTAGGGTTTAGGAAGTAGATCCTATTGCTCCATTGCCTTCATTACTCATGGCTGTCATAGGTGCTTAATACAGAAACAACCAGACAGTAGCTTAAGGACAAACTTCATTTTATCAGAACATTGAGGGTCCATGAAGTAATTAACCGCCTCTGGTCCTTTATAAAAGATGAAGTAGAGGGGATGCAGAGATAAAAGAATAGAAAGATCCAGGTGAATGGAAAAAGAACAGTAAGTTCACTTTTGTACTTCACTTTTCTCATATTAGCCAGTGTTAATTTAATATGGAATATTATTTATCCAGACCCAATGCCTATAGTCAGGAAGGGGGTATTGGCCACATATAGAAAGAGAGAGACCAAAGGTACCATAGTCATAAAGCTGTCTCCATTCTAACCCTTTTCAGCCATCTTATGACCTCCAAAGAACTTGCCAAAGTAGGCAAGAGAAAGGAGATGGCTTTGAGAAACACCTTTCATATATTTTGCCCATATTTAACATATCCAAAAATCTAGAAATCTTCACCTTTACACAGCAAGGAAATGTGGAAAAATTACATCAGTCCCTTCAGTCATCCCTGAACATATGGCCAATAACATCATAAAAAACATCATGGAATAGGGTCTAGAATACTGAACTTGGAATGACGACTCCTGTGTTCAAATGAGTCATCAACAAACATTTATTAATCATCTGCTATGTCAGCCATTGCTCTAAGAAGTGGTGGGGATGTAAATAAATGATAACAATAAGTTAAACAATCTTGAATTGGCCTCTCAGGTGTTAACTCTGTTGCCTTAGAGACATCATTTAAGATTTCTAAGCCTTAATTTCTTCATCTGTAAAATGGAGAAAATAATGTAGGGTACTGTTATTTTGAGACTCAGATGAAATAATGTATGTAAAGTACTATATACAGGTTAGTTATCATTGCACTATAAATTGGTAGACACCGAGACAATAGAAACCTCCATAATATGTTGAATATCCAGAACTACTTCATAAACTACCAAAAAAAGGGAGGGAGTAAAACATTTAAGGAGGAACTGCAAGTTTTACAGGTACACATCTTGGGGGGCCTTGCACTGCAGTGGTGGTCATTGCCTAGAGTAATGAGCATCACAGTTGGGAATCTCTCCCATTCTCTCTTGCCTGAAGGTCAACAGCCATCTGGTCTGATTCATGCTGGCTCTTCAATTGAGAGAGTGAGAGCAGCTTTTCTATCATGTCCAAGAACAAAGGCCATGGCTGAATCTTCGAAAATGTAGATGATCCTGCTGCCTTCATGCAAGGAGGCTGCATCTCAATTTTCTGCAAATACATTCTTATCACTGACCCCCGTGGTCAAGAGGCAGGAAACTAGGGGGCAGAGAAAAGAGGGGAAAATGCATGATGCGCCAGTTTCCCCATAGAGTGGTAAGGCAATTATGATCCCGAGAAAGTTTCATTTGGGTAATGAATCCAAAGGACAAGCTTTCAGAAATGGAGAATAAATTCTCACCAAGCTCTCTTGTCAATGGGCTGCCCTTTCTTTCTTTGCAAATCCTACGGAAAATAAAAATGAGTTGCATACTTCACAACTGTGTTCTGTGAACCTTTTTTTCTTCTGCATTTTCATAAAGGCAGCCTGACGTACTAAACCATACGCTGACCAACAGATCAAAAATACATACTATGTGTCCTTTCATATTCCTTGCAGGCCACATGCTGATGCAGCAGCATTCTATCTTTCCTCTTTTTCCAGACGCTGTCTACAAATATTACCTGGTGATAAAACTGTCCAATTTTCTTAGTATAAAAATTATGAATATTAAAAATGCTGAGTCTGTATAAGTTATCTTAGCTATGTTAAATATTCAAGATATATTACATAGCTTTATGCAGTTTGAAAAATGCTTAAAATAAATAACCAAATGGCAGATAGCTTGCTCATTTCAATTCATATGAAAGATATTAAACATGTTATAATTAATTTCATGTGCTGTATTAAGACATCCCATTTATATGCTCAAAACTACAGGGGTCTCTTTAACAGCACTAGGTAATTCCATTTTGTCAGTAAAAGGGACATTGTTAATGGCAAAAGATTAGAAAATGCACCCTCTTTGATCTTTGCTTTTGAAAGACAGTGTTTCAGATGCTAAGAAAGCATTCTTCTCTTAAATGGTTGATGCTTGCTAAGGGAAAAAAAAGATTAAATGGAAGAAGTTTGTAAGACACCAAAAGAATACCGAATATTTTTTAGTTTCCTTCCTTCCAATATCTCAAAAATATTTGCCTTGCCATTCAAAGAAAGCAGGTCAATGGCCCTGTATGATAAGCCTATATCAGTAGTTTTGGTGTCTGATAATATTCAGTGTATCATAGTGGAAAAATAACTTGGCCTTGAATCCAGAAAGACTATGGCTCTAGTTATGCTTATGGGGAAGTCACTTTACTTCTCAGTGAGCTAAGCAACTCTTGAATACCATGAATTGCATAGAAGATGATGACCTTCATTGGTAGGAGTCTCCTCATCTGATAATTCCCTGTATCAATTAAACCACATGTGCAGTCTCCAGCCCTATCCTCCTGTGGAATCTTACCCTATGCTATCTATGCCATGGTGATAGGGCATTTGGCAGCACTTGACTTAGTTGATAGCATTACAGATTAAGTACCTGTCAGATCCTCGAGCAGTTAATCAAATTGGGTTGTGTCTTTAAGGAGCGGAACTGAACACTGGTGAAAGAAAAACGACTTGCTGGGATAAGAACTCACTGTTTGACAAAAACTGCTGGTAAAACTGGAAAATAGTGTGATGGAAACTTGGCATAGACCAATTCCTGACACTGTATACCAGAATAAAGTCCAAATGGATACCTGATCTAGGTATAAAGGCTGATACTATAAACAGACTAAGGGAGGAAGGAATAGTTTATTTGTTAGATTTATGCAGAATGATGGAATTCATGACCAAACAAGAGAGAGAGAACATTATGAAATGCAAAATGGATAACTTTGATTACATTGAATTGAAAAGTTTTTGCACAAATAGCCAAAGCAACCAAGAATAGGAGGGAAGCAGAAAACTGGGAAATAATTTTTATCACTATTATATCTGATAAAGGTCTCATTTCTAAAATAAGTAAAGAACTAAGTCAAATTTACAAGAATACTAACTATTCCCCAACTGACAAATGGTTAAAGGTTATAAACAGGCAGTTTTCAGAGGAAGAAATTAAAGCTATCTACAATCACATGAAAAATACTCTAAATCACTATTGATTAGAGAAATGCAAATCAAAACAACAGTGATGTACCACATTACACTATCAGATTGGCTAACGTGACAAAACAAGAAGATGACAGATGTTGGAGAGGATGTGGGACAGTTGGAACACTAATTCACTGTTGGTGGAGCTGTGAGCTGATCTAACCATTCTGGAGAGCAATTTGGAACTATGACCAAAGGGCTACAAAAATGTACGTACCATTTGACCCAGCAATACCACTTTGGGCTGTATCCCAAAGAGATCATAGCAATGTGAAAGAACCTACAAGTACAAAAATATTTATAAGAGCCCTTTTTGTGATGGCCAAGAATTGGAAATCAAGGGGATGCCCACCAATTGGGGAATGGCTGAACAAGCTTTGCTATATGAATATAATGGAATGCTATCATACTATAAGAAATGATGAACAGGCAAACTTCAGAAAAACCTGGAGAGACTTGTATGAACTGATGCTGAGTGATGTAAAGCAGAGACAAGAGAACATTATTCACAGTAACAGTCACAGTATGTGAGGACTATTTCTGATAGACTTAGCCCTTCACAGCAGTACAAGGACCTAAAACATTTCCAAAAAACTCATGATGCAAAATGCCATCCACATCCAAAGAAGGAACTATGGAGTCAGATTGCAGAATGAAGTGACTATTTTCTCCTTTGCTATGTTTTGTTTTGGTCATGGTTTCTCCCATTCATTTTAATTATTCTTTGGAACATGACTAATGTGAAAATGTGTTTAATAGGAATGTATGTGTAGAACTCATATAAAATTGCATGCTGTCTTGGGAGGGAGAGGGAAAGGAAGAGTAAAATGGAATTTATTGAAGTGATTGTTGAAAACTGAAAACAAATAAATTAATAAATTTGGGGAGAAAAGAATAAGGTAAGTGAAAAAAATTTTAAAAAGAAAAGAAAATGACTTGGCTTGTTACTTTACATGTGTCTTATGTGGTTTGTCATTGTAACTATTATTATAGTCTTAAGGTCACTATAGTTTGGGTCAGATTAATAACCAATGCCTTTATTGATTACAGTTCATCAGAGCAGCCAAATGGCCTGGCTGGAGATTTGAGGCCCCAAGCAAAATTCTGTGAAAGGGCACCCTTACCTTTTGTTAATATCAAAACAAATAGAACCTTGCCCACTCTCCCTCCTCTCCTCACTGTAATGCTAAGACCACCTAGGCATGGCTACAACCATGGAAAAAGAAATTGACAACAGCTGCTGGCAAGGGCTATCTTCCTTTCTCTGATTTCTTTCTTCTCTGTGGTCTTCTTGTTTTTCTCATGTAAACAAGCTGCTCATAAGTATTTAATTCCCTCCTTTCAAGATCAGAAGGTTGAGATGATGCCTTCTCATTTATTGATTCATTTAATATTTTTTTATTGAATTACTGCAGGTTCAGAATTTTGCCAGTGAGAATGGGAAATAAAAATTGTGCTCTACAAACTTTGGGAGTATTTGGTAACTTTCTCACAAAATTCTTTGTTGAGGCAATGAACTCATATGCAGACAAGATTTTATGACTTTGTGAATGCTATATGAAGTCTTTTAGGACTCCATTTACTCCTGTTCCCCTTAAACCTTGTAGCTGCAAGGATACAATGAATTTCTTTATCAGATCAACCAATCAACAAACATTTATTAAATACTTACTATATTCCAGGCAATGTATAATGTACGAGGTACTGAGGTCACATGCACACACATACAAACAGAATAAATATACAACACCTCTTTTTCAAACACTGAGTGTCAACAATTTCTTAGAATGGTTCTATGAGGGAACCAACCGCTTGAATCTATTGATGTCGGTTATGATTTTCTTGTCATTCCTGCAAGTTGGGATAGTTTTAGTAACTATAGATTAACATATTCTGAAAACTTATTTTTGGAGACCTAGTACTAATATTTGATGTTGAATATGGCACAAAACTTTTGCTAATGGAAGTTTTCCAGGGCTAAGAGGGGCATCAATAGTGATGCTTTATATTATTCCTGGAAAAAATATTTTAGCAACTGAAATGCTATCACAGTGTACACAAAGCTCCATCCATATAAAACTATGTGTCTCTGATAATGATAAAAAAGATACACCTTTTCAGAATGATTTTCTTGTATAAAAATTTTGTATCAAAGGAACTAACTAGAAAAATCTTTATTGATGATCAAAAATTAAAATTCAGAAAAAACTTCCTGAAAAATTTGATGTCAAAATGAAAAATATTAAAAAAAATTGTGATGCAAACCTCACTGTTTTATTTTGTAAAGAGATGGGTTCATTGATACATATTAGCCATGTTTGTGTGATATAAAATCAAGTGAAATATTTAGTAAAATGGTTCCTTTCAGCAGTCTTAACCAGTTTCCTGTCATAAAACTCCATATTTTTAACATTAATATTCTCTCAGAAATGGTTTATGGTCTTGGAATGCCACAATCTTGAAAGAAGAAAAATTGTGAGTGACTCAAAAGGCAAAAGAAAAACATATGGTTGGTAAAAAATAAATAGGCTGTGACATACTGCTAATGATGAGTTACCTTCAGAGTGGAATAAGGGAAGTCTATTAGAAAAGAAAGAGGGCCAATCAGGAGGCAAGATGTGAGTGGGTTGTTTAAGAAGAATTTCACTTGAACGAATAATGTAAAAAGACTTAAAGGAACATTGTAGCATGTTTGAGTAAGTCTGTCATGAAAGTTTATGGCAGAACATGGACAAGAGTTAAATACTGTCAGAAGGCAAGAATGTGTTGTGACCCACACCAGTCAATCCATTCATTCTTCACTTGACCCATCAATGAATAAATCATAAAGTCTTTATCCAACACTTTTTATGTACCATAAAAACTTGGGATACAGTGCATAAGCAGATGCCATTTCTGTCTTCACAAAGCTTACACTCAAATGGGGAAAAAAAACATGCAGGATAAAAACAGAGACCATGTAAGACCTTGATAAAGTAGCCATGTCAGGTGAGATTATGGTTCATTTTTAGCTATGTTCTAATTAGTGCAAATAATGAATTCTCTGAAATCAAGACACTATTCAAATATGTCTTATTTCCTCCAGGTTAGAACAAATTTTAAAATAGTACAAATCTGAATACATGCAAAAATTTCAGGGAATTCATCATTTGTACTAATTAGGACATGGATTAACTATTAAAGTATGGCTGTCATCAGAGGAACTTTGGAGAATTTCACATATTTTCCCCCAAATTTAACACCCTACTAATTTGTAAAAGGGATTGAAGTCCCACCATCAAAGACTGTAAATGAACAAAAATTCTTAGATTTAATGGTAAAATGATATAGTATTAGAAACAGCATGAACTGAATGCTATAGGAGATGCCAAGTAATTCTTGGGAGCAAATGACACCAAAGGAACTGAGAAACATTTTTATAACCTAAGATAGTTAGTGATAAACAGAATATAGATAATACAAAAGATCAAGTAAAATCTTAACAAAACAAGGTGTCTACAAACTTCATAAGTATGGGATGGGATTCATAAATGAAATATTAAAAAAATGGAAGAGAATACCTTGTTTAAAAAATAGATATGAGATAGGAATGAGAGAGCAATACTATTCAGGTAGTGACACGCCTTTCTCTGATTATTTGGAGGGGGAAAGAAGGAGGGAAATGAATTCTGGAACAGGTAGGTTTATATGTAGGTTTATATGTACAGCTTGCTAGACAGAATCTATTTGCTCGATGTGGAGAACTAATTAAACATCTAACCCATGCAGAACATCCTGATGACAAGAGATCATCTGAGTCAGGGATGAAATACACAAATATTCAAGGCAAATACAACCTAGTTCCCAGCAAATGCACAACCATTATAATATTATTTTTTCTAGAAAAGAGAAATACAATAATATTCTTCAGATACTTGAAGAATTGTCTTTTAGTAGAGACAGTAGATGTATTCTACCTTCTTCCTTAGCAAAAAACTAAAACTAGGACCATTGGCTAGAATTAGTAGGGACATAAATTTAGATTTGACAAAGATGCCCTTTCTTTTGATGACAACTTCCCAGAAATAGACTAAGTGCCTCAGTAAAATGTGAGTGGAGAATCCTCAGGCCAAACTTTGATATTGTCAGTGATGTGTTTGACAGAAAGTTGAATCAGATGTGTTCTAAATTCCATCCTAACTCTAAATTCTGTCATTGTGTCACCTACCACTTGAGTATAGGAATGGTAGAGCTAGAAAAGATGATAGAGATTATCTAGTATGAACTTCATTTTGATGTTGTGGACCGTTAAGCTCTGATAGATGAAATGACAACTCAAAAATCAGTGTGGATAATAAGAAGTAAAGCTCAAATTTGAACCCAGGCCCTCTGATACCAGATCTAGTTTTCTTTCTTTTCTACCACCAATCGACTCTATTTGATCCCATACTCTAACTTTGCCCTATCTGGAAGGTCAGTTCACAATTTTGTAAACATCCATGTATATTCACATATGACTACACATATGATAAACTAATCATTCTCACAGAGTATAACAGGAACATATCATATAGAAGTAAGTCAAAAAACAGCTTACTCTGATTTGACCTACCCCCTTTCCTGCTTTGACTTTGATTAAAAAAGTAAGTTCCAAGAATTTAATTAATTCACACATATGCGTGTCTTGAGCTACATATAACCCTCAAGGTATACCAAAAGCCACAGCATTTTTAAATTGTTAAAGCCTTCTCTCTTACTCTTCTTTTGTCCCTCCCTTTTCTTCATGTAGGGAAAAACTGTGTTCATATTTTATATAATATAGCAATATAAATAATAAGACCAAATTATGTCTACTATGTAAAGAAAACAATGGTTATTAAATATGAATTTAAGAACAAACAACACTTCCTCTTCCATAATAAATTCAAGCCCATAATATTTTCAAGAGATGTTAAAATATGTTTTCTTTCAAAATTCAAGACTACAGTGCAATGAGAGGATTATATGATGAAGAATGTGACAATTATTTTCATTTTAAATGAAGTTTCAATGTCTCCTGTAAAAATAGTTGTTTTTTTTTTATTTTGAAGCATTCCCCTCTCCTCCATAGAACTATATGGATTATTTCTACAAAAGAGAGTAAGAAAAGCAAGCATGGGGTTGACATTCCACAATTCCGTGAATTTTCTGTAAGATTTTTTCCTATCTATTTGTGACAATGGTTTGATTCCCCCACCCCCATCCTCATATAGTCATAATCTCAACCTTCTGAACATTCAGCAGATATAAATCATCTACAGAGCTAAAAAAAAGTCTTTGATTAACAGCCAAGGGAATTGCAGGTATTAAAATCGCCCCCCAGAGGGAGCCCATATCGTTCTATGAATGCATTAGACACCTACTTTGAATTACAAAGAAAATTAATTAAAAATATATGTTTATAAAAACTAGACACTGTAACTAGCATGTGTGTCCCCTTGAATTGTTCGGTATGTGTGCATATATGTATAAGTAATACACATATACGGAATTAAATTTTTTAAAATCGTAATTACTATGCATTTTACCCCAGCACCAAGCAAGAAAAAATAAAATCAGGTGTTATCTGGGGTTCCCTCTGATAGTCTGTCCTGACTGACCAGAATGGATTTTAATACACGACAACAACTGAATTAGGTGCATTTGTGTTGCTGAGCTGGGAAATAGTCTATTGGCTACCCTATCAAATATAATTCAGTGCAGTTATAAACAGGACAGTCAGTTTCCTATGCAGACTTGAACTGCATACTGTACGCTAAGCTGCTCTCATCGGGTCCATACAACTGCAGCAGAGTTGGATGCAATGGAAAGATTCAGCCATTTTGATTTGTAAAGGGCTGCCTTTCCATCCTAGGCAATTTGGCAGATCCTTATGATGCATCCTACTGACTGAATCTTTCTGTAATGTCAGATCCTTTGTGGCCTTATAGTCTCCAGGAGTATATGTGTCTGGAGGCAATAAAAATGTTATGACATCCCACATTTCCCCCATATTTTGTTTATTCCATATATATCACATTTTGTTAGTTTTTTGCGCTTTTTTTAGACTCTCTGTGCTTTTTCCTCTTTAGTTGCCATGGAAACAATTTCCCTGGTAGGGGAGGAGCCTAATGGCATCCATGAGTGTAAAGTAAACTCAATTTATATCATGATTTGTGGAATATTGGGGATTTGTAATAGTTGTTATCCCCACATAAGGTAAATCAATCTCTCACTACAGTGTATCTATAAATATTGATAGCTATATGTGAAAGGTAGAATTACATAGGACTAAACATTACAACCACTGGCATGATAATCTTAAAAACCTCCTATGTAACCTTTTTCATTGTATCAAATAAAAACAATTTGAAAGGGCCAAATTTTGCTATTTAGAGAATTTTCATTTCTGCTTAAATTCTGGAAGTGGCTATTCCTCAAAAGGTACAATTTTGTTTTAATTCTATGAATTAGAAAGTAGTGAATTAAACTATTTTTATTACAAAGAGCCAATATTATGTGTATATACTTACTTTTATGCATAAGTCTATGTGAATATTCATATGTATGCAATAACCTACGTATGTATTAAGACATATACATTCATGCAAACATATATTCATACAAACATACATTTGCGTATAAAGTTTTATAAATACATAGATCTATACCTTGCAGGTATATTAAGTGTATATTATATCAAACACAGCATTTTGCTCTATGTAACTATATAACTGTGTGTATCTAATATAGCACAACAACCAGGGCTCTCTTCACTGTTGCTTCTGTCATTTGCGCTATGAGTTTGGTGGTATTTGGACAACCATGCTAATTCAGAGAATATAGGCTTTAAAAGTGTGTCAAAATATGTGTGCTTCACAGCAGCAAGTATGGTGATTGCATTTTTAGATTTTTAAATAGCCCAGTTTGACCCCCTCTCTCCTACTAAATTCATTGATTTGCTTCCATGCGCTTATTTTGCTTTCTGTTTTCCTTCAAAGAGCTGTGAATGATGAGACAACAAAATATTGGATTATTTGTACTCTTGGAACAGCTGCTACCTAAGTTGTGACAGGTATTCTGAGTATAATATTCTGCATTCACTCAACGCTCTTGTTTGAACGATTCCAAATCCTGGGCATATATTTGTGAATTTACCACTGAAATGAGTCATCTCTGGGGTCTAAAGAGTAGCCAGGAATAAAAATAGAATGTATTATGCTCATGAAATGGAAAATACTGACAAAGAGAAGGTAGAATTGAAGTTAATAGTTTAGCTATAATATATGTAAATATATGTATGTTTGTGTATGCCTGTGTGTGTGTGTGTGTGTGTGTGTGTGTGTGTGTGGATGGATGGATGGATGGATGAATGGATGGAAAAAGATAGAAAGAGGAATGAGAAGAATGGTAAAGTTGAATATTTGACAAAAAACTCTATGTTACACTGTTTTAAACAAGGGGAAAAGGTTAGAGTGGCTAACATTTCAAAAACATAATATTCTATATAAACATTTTCAACATGGCTCCTTCACAAATACTGGAACAGCATCAATGGAACTTGGAGTACCATGATCACTTTGTTCTTGAAGAGGTCTTTGTTGTTGCCCTCTTTGAAAACTGAGAGGTGAACTTTCAGAAAGGGAATGGGAGCAAGGAATTAAAAAGACTGTTCTCAAATTTCGATTTTGATTTGTTTATTTTCAGAAGTTTGAAGACAATGTTGCTCCTCATGAAAACAGGAGTAGATATCCAGTGTGTTTGTTTGCCAGGTTTAAGGAGCATGTTGAATCATATAGGAATGAAATAAGGAAGGAATGATGAAAAAGATTTCCACTTTTCTTCTTCCTGTCTGTTCTCCTTCTGTCCTTCAAGTTTCCTTTCCCAGCTACCCTCTTCCCCCGCAAAGGGTTGGAACAATCCTTCTTCTATTACTTTATTTGGAACCTGTGAGTGGGTTTTACAAGTGCTGCTAACCAAAGAGTAAATCCACTGATGGATTTGCTATAATGTTAAGAAATATCATGCCCAGAGAGCAAGTTCAGAACAAGATCTGCATTCTGAGCAGCCAGGAACAGCAAATTCTCACACAGAGGAAGTCCTGAGGCTTTGTATGAAGTAGGAGATGCGTTGCCCTGTTCAATGCATAGGCAACAATCTGAAACACTGCAGTCAGTTATTATGCAATTTGAGTGCTTTGTTATCCAATTCACCTTTCACAGATGCTTGTTGCAGAGAAGCTGGAGAATAGTAATATATGTGCTTAGCTGGCCAGCATCTCCATTACCACAAAGAATGAACCTTTTTGCAGCATAAGGTATAGCACAGACATAGTATAAAGTCTTTTTCTTTGTATACATATATATGCATGTATATATACATATACACACATGCGCATATACACACATGTACATACACATATGCACAGGCACATGTGCGCACAGATGTACACAGCACACATGTGCACATGTGTACATATAGACACATGCGTACATACATACACATGTGTGTACGTATACACACATATATATGAAAGCTACTTTGGGTCTATTTTCCTTTCTGTCCTCTTGATTGGTCCCAGTATTAGAAGAAATGTTCTTGTATTGTTGTCGTTCTTCATTTCTCCTTGGCCAATTTTATTTTATATTCTTTATAAGCATGAACTTGGGCCTAGAGCTGGGAGGAGGTGTGTTAGGGGAGGGGTTGGTTTAATGCCTGTTCTAAAGACTGAAAAGTCTATTTATCTCCCCCATTGAGATGTACCAACTGTGGCAGTTCCAAGCTCCTTTTCTCTACTCCATAATATACCAGCTGTCTTTAAGGAATGCCTTTAAAATTAGTGAAACTAGTCTGTCCTGTATAGTGTTAAATGCCCTACTGGTCTAAGTAGATTTCAAAGCACAGTTACTATTGCTCTTCTATGACAATTACTATGAATGACAATGATGTAACATTAAGCTAGCATAGAGTGGTAGAGAGTGTCTGGATCCTGGAAAAGAAATTGGCTTTTATGCAGGGAAAAATGTGAACAGTCTTATAAGAGGTAAGAATTACCCAATCAGACTGCTAAAAAGACTATAGACTAAATAAGTTCTGCCAAGTTCTCAGGTATGTTTCAGACAGGGACAAAGACATAGGGCTATGAGAGGCTTGAGCTGGCTTGGGAATAGGAAGAGTACAACTCAGAACAAGGTCAATCAAGAGTTCATCCTCTTGTTCCCAATCTCATTCGTCCACTAATAGTGATGAGAAAGTCCCCTCATCAGGCAGGAAAAGGATCTATTCTCCTTGCAAATTTTGTGAAGTCATTCAAGTTCTAGAAGTCTAGAAGCCCAGAAGTGAAATGAGTGACAGAGATCCCTTAGTTCAACCACGACTTTAGGCATGATATGCTATAATAACATCCCACAATATGGTTATTTATGTCCTAATTCTAATGATAGGAAACTCACTATCTCAATCAATTGATCAACCAATCACCAAACATGTATTAAGCTACTCCTGCAGCTAAGTGTCTCAGTTAATGGAATGTTGGATTGTGGAGTCGAGAAGATCTGCATTTATCTCTGTTCTCAGATGCTTATTAGCTTGGTGACCTAGGGCAAGTCACTCAACTTCTGTCTGCTTCAGTTTCCTCAACTGTAAGATGGAGACAATAATGACATTTACCTCTCAGAGTTGCTGTAAGGATATAATTAAATGATATTTATAAAGAACTTTTCAAAAATTAAAACACTGGATAAATGGTATCAATTATTAGAAGACTTTTTATTACTATGTGCTACTGCACTAGATGCTTTGAGTTAAAAGACAAAAATTAAAGTCTCCGCCTTCAAGAAATTTACATTCCACTGGAGATTACATGTACATCTATAAATATGTGCAAGAATGCATAGAAGATTCCTCATAAGTGGGGGCAGAGCCAAGATGGCTGAGTAGAAAGACTGACATACTCTAGCTTCTCCTATAGCCCATAAAATACCTGTAAAGAAAGACTCTCAACAAATTCTAGAGCACCAGAAGTCATAGAAAAATAGAATGGAGGGGATTTCCAGCCCTGGATGACCTGGAAGGCCGATGGGAAAGGTTTGTCATACTAGACATGGAGCTCAGCATAGCCCAACCTGGGCCACACAGCACCTGGAGGAGAAGGACCACAGCAGGCTTCTGGATGGCAAAGGTTCCCAGACCCCTCAACCAACAAAGCCAGCTTCAAAGGTTGGTAATAGGGCTTTTTCCTCTCCCTGACAAAGGAGATGTGTCCTCCCCTAACCCAGGCCCCAGGCAGCACCAATGGGAGGCAGCAAGAATTCATTGTTGGATAAACCCCTGGGGGAACTGACCTGTTGACCTGAATTTCACCCTGAGTGGTGGCTTCACCCTGCTTATAACCCCTGGGGTAATTTAATAGTTGATCTGAATCTCAACCACCAGCCAGGTCAGGGAGTAAACTCTTCTCCGTGGATTGTGCCACATTGGAGGACCCAAAAGTCAAGTAACTGGCTGGGAAAATGCCCCTAAGAGGGAAAGAAAATAAGACTATGAAGGTTACTTTCTTGGTGAACAGGTATTGTCTCCCATCCTTTCAGATGAGGAAGAACAATGTTTGCCATCAGGGGAAGACATAAAAGTCAAGACTTCAGCATCCAAAACCTCCAAAATAAATATGCAATTGTCCCGGGCAACAGAGGAGCTCAAAAAGGATGTTGAAAATCAAGTAAGAGAAGCAGAGGAAAAATTGGGAAGAGAAATGAGAGAGATGTAAGAAAACCATGAAAAGTCAGTCAACACCTTGCTAAAGGAGATCTAAAAAATGCTGAAAAATATAACACCTTTAAAAATAAGCTAACTCAACTGGAAAAAGAGGTCCAAAAAGTCAATGAGGAGAAGAAAGCTTTAAAAAAACAAAATTAGCCAAATATAAAAGGAGGTTCAAAAGCTCTCTGAAGAAAATAGTTCTTTAAAAATTAGAATGGAACAGATGGAAGTTAATGGCTTTATGAGAAACCAAGAAATTACAAAACAAAGCCAAAAGAATGAAAAAATGGAAGACAATGTGAAATACCTTATTGGAAAAACAACTGACCTGGAAAATAGATCCAGGAGAGACAATTTAAAAATTATAGGTCTACCTGAAAGTCAAGATCAAAAAAAGAGCTAAGACATCATCTTTCGTGGAATTATCAAGGAAAACTGTCCTGATATTTTAGAACCAGAGGACAAACTAAACATTGAAAGAATTCATTGATCACCTCCTGAAAGAGATCCAAAAAAGAGAAACTCCTAGGAATATTGTAGCCATTCCAGAGTTCCCAGATAAAGGAGAAAATATTGCAAACAGCTAGAAAGAAACAATTTGAGTACTATGAAAATACAATCAGGATAACATAAGATCTGGCACCTTCTACATTAAGCGATTGAAGATCTTGGAATATGATATTCCAGAAGTTGAAGGAACTAAGATTAAAACCAAGAATCACCTACCCAGCAAAACTGAGTATAATACTTCAGAGGAAAAAATGGTCATTCAATGAAATAGAGGACTTTCAAACATTCTTGATGAAAAGACCAGAGCTGAAAAGAAAATTGACTTTCAAACCCAAAATTAAGAGAAGCATGAAAAGGTAAACAGGAAAAGAGAAATCACAAGAGAAATTACTAAAGCTAAACTGTTTACATTCCTACATGGAAAGATAATATTTGTAACTCTTGAAACTTTTCTCAGTATCTGGGTAGCTGGAGGGATTACACACAGACACACACACACACACACACACACACACAGAAAGAGACAGAGAAACAGAGAGCACAGGGTGAGTTGAATAAGAAGGGATCATATCTAAAACAATAAAATTAAGGGGTAAGAGAGGAATATATTGGGAGGAGAAAGGGAGAAATGGAATGGAGTAGATTATGTCTCATAGAAGAGGCAAGAAAAAACTTTTCTAATGGAGGGGGAAAATGGGGGGTGAGAGGGAAAAAAGTGAAGCTTACTCTCATCACATATGGCTCAAGGAAGGAATAATATGCACATTCAATTTGGTGTTAAAATATATTTTACACTACAGGAAAGTAGGGGAGAAGTAGGGTGGGAGGATGATGGAAGGGAGGGTAAATGGGAGGAGGGAGCAATTAGAAGTAAACACTCTTGGGGAGGGGCAAGGTCAAAAGAGAGAAAAGAAGAAATGGGGAGCAACATAAGATGGAGGGAAATGTAGTTAGTTTTACACATGACTGTTATGAAAGTGTTTTGCAAAATTACACATATATAGCCTATATTGAATTGCTCGCCTTCTCAGTGGGGATGGGTGGGAAAGGAGGAAGGAAGAGAAGTTGGAATGCAAAGTTTTAGGAACAAATATTGAGAATTGTTTTGGAGTGCAACTGGGAAATAAGAAATACAGATAATGGGGTATAGAAATTTATCTTGCCCTACAAGACAAGAATGAAGATGGGGATAAAGGAAGAGAGAGGTGTTAGTAGGGAGGGCACATTGGTGGAAGGGGTAATCAGAATGCAAGGCATTTTGGGATGGGGGAAGGGAAGAGATGGGGAGAACATTTGGAATTCAAAATTTTGTGGAAATGAATTTTGAAAACTTAAAATAAATAAATTAAAAAGATTCCTCACAAGTGATTTCAATGCCTTTTCAAAGGTTATACCTGCTTTTGTCTTGTACATGGCATAATTTTCAGTTCTCTTCTCTTGTCTTGAAGCAATGACATTTCTCCTGCAATGTGTTTCCACTATTTTTGAGTGGTGTAGAAGGAAATGGATACTTCTTTTTGTCATGAACCATTAACTTAAGAAAAAATACTGACCATATCAAAATACACTTCACTTTTTAATCAGATAGAATTATGAAACATTTAACTCATATATGATCAAAACTCAGAACAAACAACAATAGAACAATATTTTTATTCAAATATTGTTGAGGATTAATTATTTTTCAAATATATGTTGGATTAGAGGGATCACATTGCATTCTGGAATTCTGTGAAATGTCAAAATCAAGTAAAGTCAACAAGCATTTATTGAGTACTTACAATATGTCAGCACAGTGCTACATACTAGAGATACAACAAGGGGAGAAAAAGATAATCCCTGTACTCGAGAAACTTACATTAAAATGGGGGAAACCTTGAAATTTAGAAAGAAGGGCCATTAAAGAAGTGAATGATGGCTTGCCTGAACATTTCATCAATGTGGAATCTCCAGGAGGATCTCACTAATAGAAGGAGGGAACAATAAGGGAGAAGAGATCTTCCAAGATGAGAAGACATGCTTTGTGAGGTGGGGGGGGAGTCAGGGGGAAAAGTTTGTAGAGTCAAAAGGAAGTAGGTGAGAAATAAGAATAAAAATTTTCATTTGATAATGAGTTTTTAAGCAAAGGCTAGATGACTATTCATTGAGTATATTGCAGACGTTATGAGCAATGAATTCAGGGATGAGTTTGAGTAGAAGACTTATAGAGTCTCTCTGAACTTTGAGATTCTATGAGATGAGTATTTATTTACAAATAGTTATAGTTCCATAGATGGGTATTTCAGGGATTATTGCTATTGATTAAACTTAAGTGTTAGAGGTCAAAATGCAAACTGTTCACAGCTATTTGGTTTCTCTAATCAATGTATTTTGAAACACTCCATTCTGAATGTGATATCCCAAGCATTCCTCCCCTCTCCCTCCCCCTGCCCAAATACTTCTGATTACAGAATCAATCACTGACCAGAGAAATACCACCTCAAAGCATTAGATAAAGTTCTCTCAAAAGTCAAATCATACCCCCAGGTTTAAAGCTCTCCACTGCTCAGCCTAAAGAAAACCTATGATCCCACTGAGACTTTTGGAAAGGTACTCCCAAAAGCAAAACAAACTGTAATATTTATCTGTTGGAGAGATTATGGGAGATCTCCCTTGTTGACAGGTATAATGTTTTCTCAATCTATTTCCATCTTATCTGGCATTTTATTAATAGCTACACATCCTTAGGAGCACTTGTACAAGTCCTAATAGCTGCCAAAATCGAAAAGATCCTGTGACTCACCTAGTAAACTGATGGATTGTAAAATGAGTTTGGTTAGATTCTTAGAAGTCAGAAAAATAAAAAGCAAAAATGGCTCATGCCACAACACAAGGTACATGGAGAAAGGCATTTTATTAAATACATGTATATTAGGTATCATTTCTTTTATTCCCAGAGCATACTTGGTCAGGTTGGATGAAGTCTCATACTGAATTTCTGAGTACACTCAATCAGCCATAGGACCAAAATTCTCTTACTTTAACCCAGAAATGAAAGAGAGGAAATAGCTGCATACAACTGCTGGTTTCACAAATACGTTTTTGCTGCTACAACCCACCTAGAAACATAGGAAATGATCATCAGATCATTGCTCTAGAGCTGGAATGAATTACAGAGAACATCTCATCTAACTGTCTTGTTTTATAGTTGAAGAAACTGAGTCCCAAAGAGATTAAATATTTTATCTAATGTCATACAACTCACAAGTGTCAATTATTGAACTTGGACCCAGTTTCTTGACTCCAAAGCCAATGTACCTTGGTTTCAGTCACAACAGGTGCTGAAGAAATCAGTGTTATAATAGAAAGGGAAGGGGTAAAGGGAAGAAAGGGAAGGGGTAAAGGGAAGAAAGGGATGAGATTTGAAAAAAGTTGAGAGATCAGAATGTCAAGTTGTAAGTCATTGTTGCACTCTCAGTTACATGACAAAACGTCTCTCTTTCTTCTTTCAATAATTTTCTTTATCTTTGGATAACCCATTTAACAATTTTGAGACTAGAGACACCTGTGCTATATTGATAATTGTAGGTAAATCTGGAAATACTATGGAATGAGATGGTCCAGTTTCCTGTAGGTGACAAAAAATAGAGTTAAGGGAAAAAGAACAACACAAAGGGAAGAATAAATTAAAATCCTTCAAAATAATCCCCACTGGAAGAAAACAAAAATAGTGATTACTTTCCTAGAAGACTTATATGGCTAAAATAAGGTAGAAGGATTCGACCACCAAAGGCCCTTACCAAAACTACTAGTATGTAGTGCAACCTTGAGGCATCTCTCCTTGGAAGTAATTCAAAGAGATATTTGCACTTTTCAATAGATAGGAATGTCAGGAACAATTTTTATATGGAAGGGAGAAAAGTGGTAACATCAGAGAGACTGGGGAAATTACCAAGAAAACTAAAGTTCCTAATACAATGCTGAAAATGTCAATTCTAGAATAATTATAACCATAGAGAATAGAATGGACTGGCTTAACTGACCCCCACAATTCAACCTACCCCTTCCAGGGTCAAAGACCTATCCAAAGAATTGCTGAGAGAAAAAGAGCGAAATGAAAGCTTTTAATTGAAAACCCAAAAGGAGTTTAGATAGTTTAGATAGCTTAAAACAGTTGAAGACCTTAGCAGACAGTGTAGATGCAAAGAAAAAAGAGGGCACAAAATTCAAAATTACAATGTTATAACAAAGAAATGACAATATAAAGCCAAAAATCATCAAAATTGAAAGAATATTTGAGATATCTGTTACCCCAAGATTTGTCCTCATAATTAGGGTATAGGGTTATATCTAAAAAAATAATCAGCTCCATAGATAAAACAAAACACCTCAATAGTATATTTTAAAAAAAAACTGATGATCAGAGAAGTATTAACTTGAAATCAGAGAGCAAAGGACAGATATATCTGTCCATTGGATATCACCAGAGATATAGTTCAGATATGGCACATCAGGAAAAGTTCCAAAACTCTTGGTTCAAAGAGAAAAACAAACAAAACACTCAATGCCAGGGGCTATGACACATAGCAGGGAACCAAAATCTTCTGTTAAAATTTAAAGCCATAAATAAATAGATTAGACAGATAGATTCCTTCATCATTATCTGAATCTAGGCTACATTTCTGATTTATTATAAAGTAGTCTTTTTCATAAACTCTGTGTTCCAGATAAACTGTAATACCTACAGTTTCACTTGTGAGATATTAATATACCACCTATTTCTGTGCCTTTGTACAGGCTAATGTGACTGCTTGTAATGCATGCTTTTCTGAACTTCTCCCCTTATAATCTCTAACTTCCTACAAAATTCAACTCATGTTCCACTTATAATAAAGTCTTTCTTACTCTATACAGATTGTATAACCCTCCCCCAATTACCCTGTATAGGATATAAATATATACATGTATGTGTATATATCACATTAAATATAAGCTACTACATATACTGGGTCAGTTAGGTGGCACTAGATAGAGAGATAATATAATTATGTGTACATTTTGTTTATTCTGATGGTATAAGAACTCCCGTAGGATAGAAACTTGTTAATTTTTATTTTTTAATATCTGTGCCTAGTATAATTGGGGGCACAAACTAATTGTTTTATAAATATTTGTTGATTAATTGAGGCAGGGTAGTTCAGTAGAAAACAAGCACTGATTCTTGATTCAGAGGACCTGGTTTCAAATTGTAGCCATGATGCTTATTAGCTTTGTTACCTTGGACAAGTCATGTAACCTACATGGGCCTCAAATCCCTCACCGATTCAGTGAAAGAGTTGGACAAGGTAGTCTCTAATGTTTCTTTCTGCTTTAAACATGTGATCCTATGATATAGAAATATATATATATATATATATATACATATATACATATACATATATATTATATATGTCACTGTCAACACAATAGAAATTGTAATCGATATCGGAAATGGAAATAAAGGAATCAGAATTAGTGGAATAAATATAATGTTATTCTAAAGAAGGTATCTAAATGGCACAGAGTGCCTGAAGTCAAAAAGACTCCTCTTCCTGAAATAAAATCTGGCCTTATATGCTTACTACCTTTATGACCCGAGGCAGGTCACAACTCCATTTGTCTCATCTGTAAAATAAACAAGAGAAGGAAAAGGCAAACAACTCCAGCATCTTTACAAGAAAATCACAAATGACTTCACAAAGAGATGAACTAACTGAAAATGACTCAAAAACAGCAATAAATATGCTAAAGAATTAGTGAATCAAACAACAAATCCTTAAAAATATAGTAAATGTAATAATAAACAACAATCATGTAACTGTCCAAAAGGTATAGGATACATAAAACATTTTTAAGAAATTTTTGAAAATGTCTGAACTCAAGAAAGAAGGATAGCACCAAATTGAATATACCACTAGAGAATAAAAAAGAAAAGAAAAGAATTCAACCAATGATCCCAAAAAAGAATGAAAAATGAAAATGAAAGAAAAGATAAAAATTAAAAGATTATTGAGAGGACAGAATATCTTAGAATTTTTAAAAGTTCAAAAAATATCTAAACCATTAAGTAATTGGATTTCACATGATGGAAAATGAAAATTACTAAAATTATAAACAAAAATGGAAGAATTCAAAAGAAATGGTGAGGAAATAAATAAAATTCAAAAATTCTATTTCTTGTCATGTGCCAACAAAACCAAAAATAAGTGAAACATAAAATGATTACAATAAGAAAACATTTTAATGAAATGGGAAATGAAGATTTTAAACAACACAATCATAGAAATAGAAATTTAAGAAGTCTTAATAAACTTATAAAGGGGGAAAATGGTCTAGATAGATTTATAAATTAGTTCTGTTAAACATTAAGCTAACATAAATTCTTTGCAGAAAGAGAGGCAGAAAGAACAACATCAAAGTTTTCCTGTGAGATAAATATGAACCTGACATCCAAACTGGGTTAAAGAAAGGGAAAATTGAAAACTATGGATCAATATTGCAAATTCATATTATTCCAAAAGTGCTCAATGACTTGTTAGTAAAGGAGGTCATCACAATATATACAAAAAAATAACTCACTATAGCCATGTTGGATTTATGCTAGTGGTGTAAAAATAGTAAAACATTAAAAAAAACACATAAAAATTTAAAGAATAATAACACAAAATACCTCATGATCACACAAATATATATAGTAAAAGCTTTTCACAAAACATATTTCTCCTTTACACTAAGAACACTGAAATCCAAAGAAATAAGAGGACTTTGCCTTCATTTAATCAAATGTATCTATGAAAACCAAAAACCAGTATTATTTGCTAGAGGGGAGAAATACTAGAAGCATTCCCAGTAACATCAGTGGTGAACCAAGGATTCCCATTGTTTCCAATCCTATTTATTATAGTGCTAGAAGAACTGGCCATAAAAAAGTTGACAAGTAAAAAAAAAAAGTTGAGGCAAACAAAGAAACAAGAAATATAGCCAAAGAGGAGTAAGAAACTATCTCCATTTGCAAAAGATTTGACAATGAATCCTAAATGACCAATGAAAAAATACTAGCTTCAGTAAAGTAGCAGAATCTAAAATAAAACTTGAAAAAATCTTCAGAATTTCCGTACATAATTTTTAAAATATTGGAGGAATAGGAAATGAAATTCCCTTTAAAATAAAAAGTACATTAAATATTTGTGACTTAGTGACATGTGCCACCCCAGACACACACATATCTTAGACACTAAAACTAAACTAAACGGAAAGACATTTTTTTTTATATAAATGCAAGAAGACCTAAAGCATTGGAAAGATATACAACTTAGTTGTTACTGGGTCACATAATGATATAAAAAATGAATGTTCCGCCCAAATTACTTAACACATTTCTTTCTATAATATTCAAATAACCAAAGGAATGTCTTAATGCAATCAGACAACTTAATAATAAAATTCTTTCAGAGGACAAAAACCCAATAGGAACATCAAGGAATAAGATGAAAATCAAGTTAAACAGGAACACGGTTTGTTAGTACCAGGGATCCATTTAGTTATAAAGCACTAATTATCAAAAAGCTGTATGAAACTGGGGGAAAAGAAACAAAAGTAGATCAGCTGTACAGACTAGATGCCTTAGTGATAAATACTCATAGTTGTCTAGTGTTAGAGAACATGAAATGCTAGAGGAAAGATTCCTTATTTGACTTAAACTATGAGGAAAACCAGAAAGCAATTTGGTGAAAAAATTGTTTTTAACTCATCATCTTGTATCTACCACAGTAAATTCCAATGCATTTTATATTATTTGTAATATTCATGTAATTTGGATGTATATTCATATAAATATTATATTAATAAATAGTGTTAATATATTAATATGCAACATTGGCATACACTGACAGCCCCCACTGATTGAAAGCCAAATATGTTACATTTCACCCATATGCTGGGGTTCACTGGGCATTCCCCTTTAATGGAATAGGGGGTGTATCTAGGTTCTCTGCAAATGACTTCATCCCCTACTGTTGAAGTTCTCCAACTGATAGGGGAATGAGCCCCTATACTCTTGTTCTACTTAACCACTTACAGTAGGATTAACTTTAAAAGAGGAATATTTACTTCAAAAAGTATAATGCAAATAGACCAATAGTTTAGCTCAGTCTCCAAAAAGGACAGTCCCAGTTCCATGATCAAAACTCCTGACCTTGAGTCCCAGATACCTCGATACCTCAGCTTTTCAGGGCCCTTTGCTTGGCTTTCTGGCTGCCACATCCTACCTGAAGTCCTAGGTCCAAGGTCATCATGGATTTTGGATCACCACAGGCACCTAAGACTGAGGACAACTGAAGCAATACAGAAACAATTGCCCATTTCTTGGAGCAAGAGAAATGGGGAATGTAGTGCTTCTCTATGTTCAGTCGGTGATGTTCATGCTGTGGGAGAACTATATGTAATCTTTATCCTGTAGAGGCAGTGGAAAGAGAGAGATTGTCCCAACCTGATCAGATATCAAGATGTATCCTATTTGGGCTATGTAACCAAATCAAAGGAGGTCACTCCCAATCACATATTAGAAAACTCAGGGTAGCAGTGGGCCTCCATGTTAGGTGATTTGGCCATGCACAGATCAAGTTCTATTACACACACACACACACACACACACACACACACACACATACACGACAGTTCTAATTAGAATACTGATGTTTACAATTGAATTGTGCTTTATTTTGTTTTCTCATATTACATTCAAAGTATCCCTCTGTTATCGATAAGGCAGATATTATTTTCTCTACTTTCTATCTTAAAAAACTAAGATTCAAAGAAACTAAGTTACTCACCTACAGTGACACAGCTATTAAAATTGTCAGATACTCAAATCCAGTTATTTCCTACTATAAATCTAGGACTATTTTTACCATATGAAGATTTTTTAAAAAATTAATATGAAGATTAATTACATAAGATGGTAATATTTATGTTCTTATAGAGATCAATACTTCTGTCTGTGCACAGAAACACAGTCATATAGTAAACAAAAAATATAAAGAACCAGAAGGTTATATCATAGAAAGATCACTGGCTCTGCCACTAGAAAGCCTAGATTCAAATTCAACAACTATCACTGTTGTATCTGACAGACAGACACTATCTGTTCTGTCTCAGGAAACTTGCTTAATCTCCCTCAATTTCTCCAGCTGTAAAATTTTTTGGATGGTTTCTAAGACCACTTTAACCTCAAGTGCATGATTCAAACATCAAAAGTATAACTAGGGAAAAACTAATAATGAGGCAACAGAGGAGTTCATAAAATATAATAAAATTTTACTGTATGTGTATACGTGTAGGTACACATACTTTTAAACAGTATTTTTACAAATAAATCATGTAAGAATTGGAAGGATTCTGAAAATATCAGAAAATATATCGATAACAGAAAATATGCACTAATTCTGATGAAAAATTGACAAAATCTATAATTAACTGACAAATAAAGAGCCATTCCCAAAGATTCAAATTACCACTAATTACCTGACAAAAAGTCCAGGTTCACTAATCATCATAAGAATGCAAAGAAAAACACACCTGAGGTAACACTGTGTGCCCACCAAATCAGTGATGATTCTGAAATATGGGGAAACTTAGTTTTGAAGTGGCCGTGGGAAGGCGGGAGCACATTCATTGCTGGTAGAGTTATAAATTGGTTCAACCTTTGTGCAAATCAATTTCTAGTTCCACAATAAGTTGCTGAATTTTTCTTACCTTTTCTCCTCCACTTCTTATTACTGGAGTCTAAGGAACTTACTGAAAGCAAGAAAAGAAAAGAAAAGAAAGACATACACGTATTATATAGATAGATAGATAGATAGATAGATATCTCTATCTATATATGTATACATATAGATATAGATATATACATACATTCATATATGTACATGTACACATCCACCCACACATATATGCATATACACATACATACATATGTGTGTGTTCATAACAATACTTGTGAGAACAAAATACTAGGAAAAATGCCACCATGCTTCAGTTGCCTTCTTACTTCATGCCCGCACTCTTTCCAGAACCTCCATTTTGAGGAAGGACTCAGAATAGTCAAATTTGGGTTCTTCCACCATGACTCTGAGCAAACATCACCCCTTTGTGGTGGTTTAGTCATTT
The DNA here is from genome assembly GCA_028658325.1 of Potorous gilbertii. NCBI lineage: Eukaryota > Metazoa > Chordata > Mammalia > Diprotodontia > Potoroidae > Potorous > Potorous gilbertii. The sequence goes on along the minus strand of CM053773.1, from coordinate 22,334,271 downwards.
TTCAGTCATGTCTGACTCTTTGTGACCACTTTTTGGGCTTTCTCAGTCAAGATACCAGAGTGGTTTGCCATTTCTTTCTCCAGCTCATTTTACTAATGAAGGAACTGAGGTCAATAGTCAAGTGACTGGCCCAGGGTCACACAGTAAGTATCTGAGGCCAGATTTGATCTCCGGAAGATGAGTCTTTCTGACTCGATGTCTAGCACTCTTTCCATTGAACCACCTAGTTCCCCATAATGTATTATCCCTATTGTCTCCCTTTTTAAGCCCTCTTAATTTTTATTAGAATGTAAGCTCCTCCAGGACAGGGTAGCATCCCACATGGTTACCATAGCGCCTGACACATACTAAGCTCTTAATGCTTGTTTTTCTTCTTCTTGATGATGATGGTGTTAGAAATGAGAGTAAAAATGAAGATGATGATCTGTCCCCGTTGTCTGTAAAACAGATGAATAAACGGAGTAGTATTAACGAGTTAAACACTATTATTAATTGCAATAATAATAGATAACATTTACACATCCCTTATGTTGGCCAGGCATTGCGCCAAGCACTCTGAAATGAGCTTCTTTGATCCCATAACAACCTGAGAGGCAGGTGCTATTGTTTTTCTCATTTTAGAGGTGAAGAACCTGAGACAAAGCAACTTGTCCAGGGTCGCACAAGTAGTAAGTGACTGAGATGGAATTTGAATTCAGATCTTCCTGACTGCAGCCCCAGCACTCTATCCGCTAGGCCCCCTCTCTGCTCCATTTAGCCTAAAATTAATATAAAATTAATACAAAAAAATGTGAAAATTGCTTTGTCAAGAGCTGCGTGAAAGGCATAGGCTAAAGGAAGCAGAATCAAAAGAATCATATACAACATAAAGTTTACGTGGAGAAGGAAAAAAAGGAAATTTATGTTAAATTTTTTATTAACATTTATTATTGTGTTTTATGGGCACAGAGTACTTTAGATTACTTTTCTATATGGGTCTCAAAATAGCTTCTTACTACTAATAGGGTAAGTGTCACTATTTCCATTTGTAGCAGCAAGCACCCTGACACATCCAGGATGGCCTGCTAGCACAGGTTTTTAGATTTGTTTTTCTAAAAGGAAAGCAACTTTTGAGGGGTCAGCTGTCTTCTTTAATCACATATATCAACAGAGAAAATATAAGCAGAGAAATAAAGATGAAAAGACAGAGCTTCTACATGTCTGACATAAGCAACAGACAAGATCCAGCTGTCTGACCAGACATACATAGTTACCTGAGAGAGAAACACCAAGATCTGGGTTTTCGAAGCGGGGTGGGGGTTAGGGGGGCTCCTTAATGGCTACCCAGAGCTCATCTGGCACAGGAGCCTTCTTCCAACGAGTAAGCCCCTAAACCAAACCTCTCCTCAGAATATATATACACTTTTCAGAGCCAGAAGGCATGACCCTCAGGGAATCACGACCCAGGACCTCATCAGAAATTAACAAAAGGTGTGGACCTTCCTATAAAACAAGCCTCTCCTAATCAAGCTTCCCTTAATGGGCTCCACCTGAGGCCTATTAAGGGGAAGGGAAGATCTTTCATTAACATAAATTTCATTAACATGACACCATTTTATAGACTGTAAAACTGAGGTTAAGTGACTGGTCTAAGATCACACATTTACTCAAAAGGTATGAGAGATTTGAATCTAGATTTCTTTCACTCCAAGTCTTAGATTGTTTTATTCTATTCCATTTTTTAAAAATGTAAACATTGATTAATTAGACAAGATAGCTACATTCATATTCTGTACAAAGATCAGTGCAGTTGTATTTGCATGCTTGAAAGAGAGTAGTGAATCATGAGACATGTATATTGTGAAAAGGTCAGAATTGGGGCGCAGGGTAAGGGATGTCATCGCCTGTCTATTCTCTTAGGGCCTGTGACCATGCCATTTAAATACTTCATATGACTTGTGATACTAAATTAATTTCCTGTAAAAAGAAGAAAAACTGCTTAATGTTTTCAGTCTTTTGATTGGTTGATTGGTGTCAGGAAGGTCTTCTTTCATGGGACCTTTCTATGTTTCTGTACTTATTCTATATTCTATTACAGCCTTGTTCAGCCAGGCAGCATCTTTGAATTATCATGGGTATGTGTTTATTTATTAAATTTATTAAAAAAAAAACATACCATGGCTTTAGGGCCTCTGATGATGTGTATGAAATACAAATTCTACAATTAAATTAAATTAAACTAACTCCAGCAGCTGTAATTAACCCTTAAAAAGAGCAACCAGAAAGCACTGTATATAGGAGAATGCCATGCTAAAGCATATTATTTTTGCATGATGGCCTTTTATCTTTAATTTTTAATAGTTTAAGTATTAAGATACGCTAATATAAATTTGAAAGTAAATGAGAAACCTTAGCATTTAAAGTATGCATTCAATATTCCCATTAGTTTATTTTTTTTCTAATTGGACAGTACTTGATTCTATTAATATGAGTACATTGGGCTAATTTTGTCTATGATGCTAAAAACACAAGGAATGTTGTTTAGTGGTTCTGGGTATTGAGAATGACTGCTTGCAATAGCTGAAAATTAACAAAGAAGATCCCTGTTAATGCAGTATGTAGGTTACTTAAAAAATAACTATATCTTATACTACATTTATTATTTCATACAGATGACCCTAGTGATTAATTTAGCCTTGGGAGTTATCACTGAGTCTAAATATTTGTACCCCAAGAATTTCCATTGTAATGTACTTGTATTCCCCTCCCCCATTCTTTTAGTTTCCTCCACTCTTTCACACCACTAGGGTGCCATTTAATCAATTACCCATGCAATACATTAAACAGGCTGCTTCTGGCCTGCAAGTAGTAAGGCATTTCCCAATCTCCCTAATGCATAACCAGAGACTAATTTATACTCAGGGAGATTCTGGCTAGAGTGGATTGTGCTATATATGGTAAATAGATTTATTTGTTTTTTGGCAACACCATTGAAGTTGGATGTCAGAAGACTTGGACTCTATCCCTAGCTGTGTTCTGTAAACATAAGCCTGCCTCAGTTTCCTTTTTTCTTAAATGAGCATAATAGACTAGACGAGTATTAAGGCTCCTTCTAGCTCTAATATTTCATAACTGTGCAAGTTAAAGGCGGTAATTGACATTCTCTTTGTGAATGTTAAAATAAGACATAGGGTAGGAAGCTGACTGGGGAGTGGTGGTGGGTTCAGATCCCATCGTTGACACATACTGTCTGTTTCACCCTGGATAAGTCCCTTAATCTTTCCATGCTCCAGGGAACTCTCAGAAATGTTAAATTACAGAGGTGGTGCTAACCTGCATAAGCAGAGCTTAAGGACTTCCTATACGAGTGAAATCATAGACCTTGCACACATGCTTGTACCCACTTGTGTATACACACATACATGTATGCACACATATGTGTCCGAACATGCATACATGTACACATAGTGTTCCAAAAGTCTTAGTGCTGTTTTAAGTCAAATACATTTAAAAGTCAGGGCATTTTTAAATTCAGTCGCTTAAAACTGAACTAAGATTTCTGAGACATTGTATACATTTGTGTTTATCATTAATACTATGCAGAATCAAGAACGGTAAGTATCTTGCAGATGCCAGCCCTGTTCTCTCAGATTTTCACTTGCTTGTTGTTGTTTTCTCCAAACAACCAAATTAAATCAGGTTATCCTGCAGAAGATTAAAAAGGATATCCTCATTGACTTAGCATTCTACTTTCTTAAAGCAAGCAAGCTTTTACCTGTATAAAGTGATCCTTCAGTTATTTCACGGATACCACTGGATATTGTCAGACCTCTTCCTGCTCCCTGAGAATAGTAACTGGCATTAAGTAAGTTAGACATGAAAAATTCTCCCTTTTATTTTTTATTTAAATTTGAATCTTATTTAATAAAATGTAACTATTGCTCTATACTGTTCCTTGGTTCTTAGAATTGCCCTTCAATGGCTATTGACTCAATTTTCCAGCATTTCAGATGGAGGAAACTTTCATTTTTATGCAAGACAACCTATAGCTATGAGTCACTTACCTCACTAGAGCAGAAAAACCATATTTTTTAATAAAAATGAAGGCAATAACCAATTATCATCTTAAATGATGTCTGAGGAATGATTCTAATCCATCTCACCATGGATTTTTGGAGTTCCTTCTTTTGTCCTTGTGCTTATATTTCACTGCCTTAAGTATTACAGATTGTTAGAGCTTGTTAACTGAACACACACCAATTGTTGGTGCTTTTTGGTGGTGGTGTTTTAATTGTGCAGTGAAAGACAATGCCCTTCTGTGCAAAAAGACCAGTCGAACTAAGAGATATGTGTGTGTGTGTGTGTGTGTGTGTGTGTGTCTACCAAGACAGCTGAGGAATTATATAGACTCTTCTTAAAACAATTACTTGATGTTGTCTGTCAAATAAAATTTAAGGTAAAACTAAACCTAAATCTAAATCTACTTCACTGAAGGTAATAGGAAACACTTTTAGGAAGAACAAAGATTCAGCAGAAACTAAATTATGGATGCTGGTATTGACAGGAAATCTTTTTAAGCACCAACAATAGAGGAATTAAATTGTTCTGTTCAGATTTTGGAAAGATATATTCTTTATTTATGTTTTGGAAAGATTGGGGTTTCCTTAGTGCTGGGCTGCTGCTGATGCCAGTGTCTGATGAAGTGGAAGAAACTGGCTGTTAACTCAGGCCCTCTGATGAGCAAACCAGAACCTAGGTCTCAATGTGTAAAAGGTCCCCTGGAAATGGTGAAATTGGCATTTTTGCTTATAACCCAGGAACATCTATTTCCTCTTTACTCATTGTCTCCCAACCTGGCAAGGGAGAAGGGAAACAACTATGTTGTTCATTAAATTATGGTAAAATAGAATATTATTGTACTGTATGAAACAATGTAGTCAGAAAACTCAGAAAAGCATGGTAAAATGTGTATGAATTGATGTACAGTGAAGTAAACTGAATCAGATAACAGTATAAAAAATGGTTGCAATATAGATGTAAAGAACAAATAACTAATAAAACTGAATACTGTAGAATTATAATAACTAAGCTTGATCCAAGAGAAATGAGAAAATGCACTTCTCTCCATACTGTAGATGGACAATGGGTGTTGGAATATTGTATATAGTTTCAGATACAGTTCATGAGTTACTTTTATTGAACTTGAAAAAATTCTTTTATAGATATTTTTTAATCTTTGTTTGTGGAGGCAATGTGGAACAGTAGATGGAACTATGGTTTTGTGGTCAAAAATTACTGAATTTCACCCCTTAATTCCTGTATAGATTCAATTCAATTTATAAGTATCAAGCTCCTTTTCTATGCAAGGTACTGTCTCTAGACTCTGAGGATGTAAGACATAAGAATACAAGGAGCATACATATACATAAATGGGTTTTGAAGGACGTCATATTACATGTACTCCCTAGGTATGAAATAGGGTATAATGAGGGCAAAGGAGATAGGTAGTATCGAGGTCTTCTCTGATCTGTGTATCAAGAATCAAGTTCTCTTAGCTTAAATGAATGAAGTGAGGATGGTATGTTTATTTACTTACGTTAGCATGGTTATGCAGACAATTTAGTAGATTAATGGAATTTAAGGAAGTTGAACTACTCTGTAAGTTTTGGCACTGCTAGTTCAAGTTGAGAGATTCAACACTCAGAGAAGTTGAAAAAAGGGGAAAAGTTTTTAACCTATGCCTATGTTTACCATACTCAGCATATCATTCTTGTTTTAGAAATGTGATAGGCATCTCCAGACCAGATTTCAGTCATGGCAATGTGTGGATAATGTTTTCTGAGAAAGCTGGAATTTTCTCTCTATTTCTCCAGGGTTTAACAACAGTTAACATGATCCATGGAAAAGACAGACAGAAAAATGATTTTAACGTGTTTGTGTTTCCCCTTCCACTGAGCAGCTCATACACTGTGATTGGCCTTAGTATATGACACTGAAATCAGATTTATTTCCATTATATAAGATACCATGGTGAGCCTGAAATTCAGATTCAGCAGCAGGCTGAGTAAATGCTCTAAGGCCCTCACTATCCTTCTCCCTATTTCCTTCTACAACCTGTCCCTATCCCCTAGTGGTATGGAGCCTCAAATATATCCATCTGGTAACCACTTGTAGTCATGCTCCCAACTGCTTGGTAATTAGTAATTACATTTACTTTAATTCATTCATTCATTAATTTGACAGGGATTTATGAAGCACCTACTATATGCCAGTTACCCTACTCGGCACTGATGAAACCAATTAAAAAATAAAATAGTACTTGCCCTCAAAGAGCTTCCAGGCTAATGAAGGGCATATAGATGAGTAAAAATAAAATAAATGCAAAATATTACAAATTAAATACAAAGTAATACAAAATAATTTTTATATTTCAGGATGGAGACTAACAGCTATTGTGATGGGGAACATTGGGATTGGCAATAAGAGAAACTATGGTGAATATTGCCAGGGATTCATCACAAGGGTCTGTTCTTTTCATTCACATATTATGACAAATTACTTTCCCACAAGCCCACTGAACCCCTATCTACACTTCTCATAACCAGCTTGGTGTAGGTTTGAGTTTTCCGTTATCACACAGATACTAATATACTCAGGGTCCATATCTTGTAATAGCACATTATAGTTATGATGATATTAATTGCTTATATTTATGTTTAGCATTTCACAATTTATAAAACACTTTTTTGGGAACAACATTATAAGGAAGAAGGATAAAAAAGTAGAGTAGAAGACCTTGAGTCCAAAGATCCATATTCAGATCTCAACTCTGACACTAAATTTGTGACTTTCGAATTCTCTGAATCTCAAATTCCTTGTCTGTGAATGGTGAATGGATGATACGCTACATAATTCACAGTATTGTCATGAAATCTATTTGTTGAAAATTAAGCATTATAGAAATCTGAGCTGTCATTGAATAAATGGAAGGAAAACCCAAGGCCATTAAGTGACATACTTGTGGTCACATGACCACTAAATGGTGGAAGTAGGACTTAAACTTGTGACTTCTAATAACAGGGTTAGTGTTCTGTTTTCTTTTGCTTTCCACCATTCCACACAAATTCAGTTTCCCCCAGTTCTAAAGATCCTATAGGATGAGTATGGAGAACTGGGCTTTATGTTCCTCTTTCTTAAGTATAAAAGTAAAACAAAGCAAGAAAAATCAAGAAATGATTGTTTCTTGTTTCCCATGATTAATATCTATGTTGAGGAATTCCTGGGATCTGTCAAAGGAGGAAGAGTGAGAATGCCTAGAAATATATTGCTTAAAGATAGCCAGACTAGAACTACGCATAGGAGGTCATGCTTCACTAATCTGTTCAAGCTCTTTGCCGATATTACTGCCATGATAGATAAAGGAAATGCAGTGGATGTGCTATACTTAGATTTTCAAAAAGCATTTGACAAGGTTTCACATCGGAGATTAATATCTAAAACAGATCCACGGAATGAGAGGTAAAATAACAGGTTGGGCAGAAAAGCTAATTTAAGAGCCGTAGACAAAAGGCAGCCGTAGAAGGAAAGCTTCCAGGTTTGAAGGGGTTAGGAATGGAGTACTTTCAGGAGCTCTGAGCATAATGCTTATGTATTTGGGGACACATATAGTGAAGATCATTGAGTTTGTTGGTGATGCTAAAATTGAAGTCTTAGCAAATAATATGGCACAACATTATCAGATTGAAAAGGATTTGAATTGTTGGGTGATTAAGGAAGAGGATGCCAAATGCAGTTCAGGTGCAAAGATACCAAACAATCAGTATAGGCTCAAGGAGGCAATTATGCAGAACATATACCCAGGAAAGGATTTGGAGGATGTTGTGGACAAATCTGCAAAACCATCAACACAGTGCACAGTCGCATTAGAGGAAATAACCTAGATTTGGGAGATTATCTTCAAAGGGCACAAACATGAAGAAAGTGAGTGATCCTATAGATTGGTAAGTCATTTGTTTGATTCCATCTTGGATATGCTGTCCACTATTGGACTGTAGGCAATAGAAAAGATAATAAGCTTTGGGAAGGATACAGTAAAGGAAAATACTGTAATTGGGAATAGAGAGGGGTTTAGTCTCACTGGGGACCAGGGGGCTTTACAGTGGAGTTTTCAACTCCAAAAGGGATTCATAAAGCTGGAAGGGAAACTAGTTAGTCTATGATGGCTCTTAAAGAAATTTTTGAAATTAAAAAGTTGAACAACTGACAGCTAAAACTTTCCTCAACTTAAATCTCCCTTACAGGATAGTATTTAATGTTTAGCAGCTTAATAGAAGCTTAGTGCTTGGATATGAAGGTATGAAGTCTAGATTGATCCCAGAGAAGAAAACAACTCTAGTGAAAGGATTAATGTTACATATATGAAAAATATACATACAAATGTTACATATATGAAAAGGACTAGACTTTCCAGGAGAAAGTTGCTAGAAGCAAACTGTGCAAATGAATCAAAGAAATACAGACATTTTTGGAAGAAGAATACTAAAAGACAGCCTCCACCAAGGAAAGAGAAGAGAAAAATAATTTTCAAATGACCAGATGTAACAGGACATTTGTGCTAGCTAGCCTATTTACATGGCATCCTAATGTAGAAATTCTACAAGAAGCTTGAATAAATGTACCTTGAAGTTGTTTGTGTGTGTGTGCATGCGTGTGTGTGTGTGTGTGTGTGTGTGTGTGTACTGACTTTAGGATTTTGTCTTAGGAGAAATGGATATGTGTTAATATAAGCAGTCCAAGTTCATCCAGCTGAATTTATAATCCTTTCTAACAGATTGACTCTGCTCACTGGAGGGGCATAGACGGACAGAAAATAAAGTTCTGGCTATGTTTACACATGGTAAAGAGGAGAAGTCGGGCAATTTTCTAGGTGACAGAAGTCAAATTGTCCCCAGCCAATTTGCCTGAAATATATCCACAGGAATGAGACAAAATGTGGCATTTATTCTTTCCCCCTTTGAAATGGCTAGAAAATTTCAATTCTCCACTTCATTTTGCATACCAGAGCAATGTAGGTCAGGAATGCTGCAGAGCACAGAGTGGGGAAAAAAACCTCTGAACTTGGAGTCACAAGATGTAAGGACAGGGTGCCACATATTACTGGGGTGACTTTGGGCAAAACATTGAACCTCCATGGTTCTCAGTTCCTTAAACTCTACAATGAAGGGTCCTAAATCTGTGTGCTTACTATCTTAAAGAATACCTAATTCTTCAATTTAATTTTACTAATGAGGAAGAGAAGTTCCAAGGACTTTTCCTAGGTCAGATAGATAACTGGTTAATGCAGAGCCAGGAATAAAACCTGAGATTGTCCACCATCCTCATTCAATCCAGTATATTTTAAACAAATTCATACTATCTACAGGCTCCATTTCATTCAGCATAAAGACCAAAGTTACTCATTTAATGTTGAATGTATCCATCCAGTTACCTTATACCCATATCTCAATTCACACCATTCCTACAGCAGTAAAAAGGCTGGGTAGAGACAGGAAGGGCTTTACTCATTCTGAGCTGTATCTATGATACTGGTGTTGTTCAGTTGTTTCAATCACATCTGACTCTTCATGATTCCTCTTCTTGGCAAAGATACAGGAGTGGTTTGGCGTTTCCTTCTCCAGCTCATTTTACATATGAGGAAATTGAGGCAAACAGTGTTAAGGAATTTGTCCAGGGTCACATAGCTAGTGTCTGAGGCAACATTTGAACTCAGACCTTCCTGACTCCAGGCCTGACACTCTATAAGTTGTATTACCTGCTGTGTCTCTAGAGCATCATAGCTAAAAGTCATTACACTATGAAAAGATTTAGACTTTCATCTTGGCTCTGCTACTGATTTAGGCAAGTCATATCATCTCTGTGGGCCTTGATTTCCTCATTTGTACAATGATAATGTTGAGAAAAAAATGATTTCTAATGTTCCTTTCAGATCCATGAAGTGGAGTGGATAAACCATTATGGGGACGAATCTTGGGTGAACCTATTCTTAATAGAATCATCTTCCGGATTGCATCCTTCAAGGTGTATTTCTATGAGGAAGCACAGGGAGGCAAATTTAGAATAGGGAAGAGTTGGGTTCTAACCTCACCTTGGAAATTTTCTAGTCCTAGGGCTTTAGGTGAATCACTTAGTTTCTCTTTGTCTCCATTTTCTCATCTGTAAAATGAGTGGCTTGGACTTGATGACTTTTAAGAAACTAAGTAGCTCTAACCCCATAATTCTATGAGTTTTTGAAATTCTTACAAATAGAGACTCCTCAGAAATGTTCACGTAATTTAATTTAATACTGCATATTTCCATTTTACTTGAACCAATTGTTTTATTTTACATAAGTATAAATTTAAATAGTGAAGATTCTACTACATGTAAAATACTTGAAGGAGATTCATTATTTACACTAATTGGGCCTAGACATAGAAGAAAGAACACTCGATAGGAGAGCTGCCTTCCATTTATAATTCTTATACCTGAACATCTCCAAAATTTTAACACAACTTTAACTATTGATGTTGAAGACTTGTGAAACATCCTATATTTGTTGTCTAGGTGCCCTTAGACAAACTCTTTGAGGCTCAGTTTTTCCAGCTCTAAAGTAGAGACAGCTTCATTTGTGATATCCACTTTGCAGAGTTGTCATAGGGGTCAAATGAGCATATCTATCCACCCATCCATCCATCCATCTACATACACACACACATATATGTATATATATATATATATATATATATATATATATATACATATATGTGTGTGTTTGTATTTGTCTATGCATATATATGTACATGTACATATATATAATTCATTTCAACAGACAAATTTATTACTAGCTGTATGCAAGTCAATATGCTGTGCACAAGAAAGAGCTTTTTCAACTACAAAATAGTATGTAAGTTATTATTTTATTTATGATAACTCATATTGTTGTTGGTAGCAGTAGTGGCAGTTTTTGAGGGATGCCTAGATGACAGTGATGTCAACTTTTAGACTTGGAAGTCCATCTGAGTCTCTAAGAAATAAAAAATATCAATGTTAATGCACATATAAAGGTGAACGTAACAGTATTACTTTTAGCACAATCCTATAACCATCATTTTTTTCTTTTACATATTTGTTAAATATTCTTCCAGTATGACTTTGCTTTTGCTAATGAAGATCTATTCAGTTACTCAAATAACATATTGGGATAAACTTTTAAAGCAAGGGGGAAGGAGTAGAAACTCACAAAAGAACTTTCATTATTTGTCAATGGAATGTGTGCAACCATAACCTATGTACATCTTTGAAGTTCACCCCATTACGACTTGTCCTCTTTTCTGTCTGGAGCATCTTGAAATCCCTGCCTTCGGAGATCGTGGTGAGACGAGTAGTAAAGTCATGTGAAATTCTCATGTGCTAACAAGCTGTCTCCATTTGGGCCTATGTCTTCCTCTGGGTATATAAGAATGAGTGGTACAATTTATTCTGTAACATTTTTGAAGACTGTTAAAGGATTGCACAAAATATTTGGGGATTTATGCCTCTTGGACAATGTCACCTGAAATTAAATAGAAACTATTATGAGGCCTCACAAGAACTAATGTAATCATTTTTTTCTCTGATTTCAGAAATTTGAGGGTTAAAATTGTTAATGACAGCACAGAAGTTATTAGACATTCTTCTTTATTTTCTTACAATATTTTTTCCCTCTCAACCTATGTTATTAGAGGTGATGTCTTAGATATTTCTTGAAGGAATTTCTTATGTACTTTATGTGTGGATGGGTTTATATTTACCAAGCCTACATAAAGAAAATTGTACCAGGATCAATTCAATTCCATTCAACAAAATTTACCTATATTGTCAATAGTTCATGAAGCCATAGACTAAGAGGTAGAAGAGACCTAGCTGTTGTGTAGGCCAACCCTCTCATTTTACAAACCAGAGCCATTAAGCAACTTGTGAGAATTTACATAGGGAGTATATGGCAGATTAGGAATTTGAACTAAACTCTTTTACTTCAAAAACAATACTATTTTTATTATATCATGCAAATCCCTTGTTTTACAAATAAAAAATATTAGACTCAGAGAAGTTCAGTGACATGCTCAAGACCATGCAGCTTAATAAATAGATCAACCAAACTTCCAACTTAGGTATTCAAACTACAAATCTTTAACTCTTTCATCAAAATCCAATTTTTCTTTAATTAAATTCAATCAGCACATATTGAATGCAAGACTAAGGGTGGGAGGTTTATATTTCTATCACAATTAATATAAATACCAAAAGCTCAATCAATTAATAAAAGACATAAATTAGGTGAGAACAATTCCTTAATCAGTTGGAAAAGAGTGAAGTACTTAGATGAAATTAGGTGACAGCAAACAGGAGATATTTTGTGATTGAAAAAATCAGACACATTTCTGGATCTGTGTATGATTGGACAAGCCATCTTTGCAGTTTGCAACGCAGCATTGAAGTGGTAAGGCTCTGGGAGCTTTGAGTTTCAGGAGTGTCTTGAAGAGACTGACCCTTGTATCTGTACCAAAGGGCAGTACAGGGAGATGGGAATGAGTGACCCTAGTGAGAGTTGCATTCCCTCCCCCATTGATGATGTCATCAGATAGACTACATCAGTGGGAGACATATAAAACTGATAACAGAGAGACATTGAGGAAAACCGATTCACAATAAAAGGGGTAGTTCTAGGAGTTTCCATGGGCATGACATCTCAGGATCCAGCAGAGAGCTCCAACTACTGAAACCTTATTTTTGTAAGTTCTCCATAAAGAGAAAGAATGACTTCCAGTAATGTGCAACTGTGACTTACCCCTTTGCCACATATGTATCCTACATATATCATTCATTATCATTTTGCTCAAAGTTTGAGTTCACGCTTCCTGAGGATCTCTGTATACATATGAAATAATGTCCTAGATTTCTGGAAGAGACACTAGTATTATACCAATCACTCTTCTTGCAGAACCTTAGTAAATACCCTTTAATAACTGCTAATTAACTGGCTGATAATAACAGTGGTGTACCCGTAACTCTTTAGGGTTGCTCCTCGCACCTGATGAGAATATCATCTTCCTAATGGGGATGCAAACTTCTAGTGACAGTGAGAGTTGGGAAGACTGAACCCAGAATTAATACTATTCCTATTAAGAGTAGAAGACTGGGGAACATCCAGGAGCCATGATGCTTGACTAAACAGTAAATTGCTGTAACTCTTCCATATTCACCTCTAAACAACCATAAAATAGTGCTCCAGAACAAATCCTGGAACAGCAGAGCCAGTGGAAACAAGGGGAGTGTCTTTTAGCCCCACAGACTTGAAAGATCAGCAAGAAAGGTCCATCTCGCTGGAGTAAAAGGGGACTGCATTGCAGAACAGGAAGCATACCAGTAAGTCAGCAGTAAGCCCTATCTCAGCAAACCAGTGGGAAATCCTGAGCCCCAATGTGACGGAACAGGCAAAATGTTTTTCCCCCCCATTTTGATCTGTTTCTTCTACTACAATTGTGATGAATACAGAAATAGGTTTTACATCACAGTATATTATAAGCTATATCAAACTGCCTACCATTTTCAGAAGAAGGGAAAAGAGGGAGGGAAAAAAATTTGTAATAGAAAATCTTGTAAAAATGAATGCTAAAATACTTCTTTACATGTAATTGTGGGGGAAAAATAAAATACTATTTAAAGGGGAAACAAAGAGCAACACATTGGGTATGAATAATAAAAGTGAGGTAAACTCTTTCTTTTAGAAATTTATGATCTACTAGATGGGGTAGTACATGTTTTCAGATAAGTTCAATACTGTTGATAATCAAAAAGAGTAACTCATAACAAATAAAAAGGTAATAAAGGAAAATATCAGAAACATATGCCCAATGATAGACCAAGAAAATCAATAACTTACAGAAAATAGATACTTACAAAATATAGACTATTCAGATTAAGAACAAAAATAAATTATTTAATTTTGCCATATCATAAAAATAAATTTAATACACTATGAATGGTTTTCCAAGAAATGAAATGACAAAATGAATAAATTTTATCAAGCATTCAAAGAGGAATTAGTTACTGTATTACACAACCTGTAATACCAATAACACAAAACAGAAATTATTATTTCAATCTGTCTATAATGCAAAATATAGTCTTGATACTTCAATCAAGGAGAGACAAAACTGAGAAAGAAAACTACCCACTAATATTCTTAAAAAACATGATGCAAAAATATTGAATAAAATAGTGATCAGTGGTCTAAACAACATGTTAAAAATTAGGCACTGTGAATAGTCTGAGTTTATATCAGGAATGTAAGATTTATTGAAGGCTATAAATATAATTAACAATGGTACAATATAAATAATGAAAATCGTATGCTAACTTCAATAGATGTTGAAAATTCCAAATTTTAATTCTATTAAATCCTCTAGAAATCAGAGGAATAAATGGATCTTTCCTTACATATTAATTGTATTTATACAAATGCAAGAACAAATATTTTTGTAATGAAGAAAGATTAGAGAGCTTTCCAACAAGATCAGGGATAAAAGTGGAGTATCTATTGTCACTACTAGTGCTAGATGTACTAGCTCTAGTAACGCAAGAAGAATAAAAGGAAAATGAAGAAATAAGCATAGACAAACCCCTCACATTATCAGCTTTTCAAATAATAGAATGAGGCATATAAAGATCCCTGAGGATTCAACTAAAAGCACATAATAACATACACACATGTGTGTGTATATACATATATATATATGTGTGTGTGTGTATGTATATATGTGTGTATGTGTATATGCATGTATGTGTGTATATATACATATATAGGTATATACATGCATGAATATATGTATGTAGTATATATAAACATCTATATATGTATACAAACATGTATGTGTACATATATATATAATAGGATTCTGTACATTATCAATAAGACCTAGCAAAAAAGAGATGAGAAATGCCATTAAATGAAATTTTGGAAGCTATAAAATACTTGGAAGCATGTCTTTCAAGTTTTGTACAAAGGGTATGTGAATCTAACTACAATATAGTTTACAGAATTAGATTCACCTTAATAATTATGGAAAAGTTGACTGTTTATGACTAAGTCAAGCCAATATAAGAAAATGGCAATAAAACTAAATTAATATTCCTTAAGAATTTTTATAGAGTTAGAAAAAGTCAAATAAAGGAACTTAAAGGTCAAGAACCTCAAGGATAACAACTAAAACAGCGTGAAGGAAAGAGGTCCATCAGTATCAGATCTCAAATTGTAAAAAGCAACAATCGCTAAAGGTCTGGTGCTGGTTTAAAAAAAGGAGAGAGAGAGGAAATCAGTGGAACAAATTAAGCACATAAGATTCATGAGCAAACAAACATTCTAACATAGTGTTATAACTAAAGGCCCCAGTTAGGAGGAAAGAACTCATTCTGAAAAAACTGCTGTGAAAGCTAGACATTAGTCTGACATAGTCCAGCACAAATTAGATTGAGAGCAGCACCTCACATTATAGGAAAAGATTAGTTCTAAATGAATATAGAACCTTAATATAAAACATCATATTGTTAAAAAAATTAAAGAGGCAAGGAAGAAATTACCTTTCATATCTATGGAGAAAACAAATGACAGAGAAGATCATGACAAAATGGCCAATTTTTATTATTTAAAGTAAAAAGGTTTTCATAAAATAAAAAGTGTTTAAATTAGAAGGGAAGCAAGAAATTTGAGGAAATAATATTTTCAACAGGATTCTCTAGTAAAGATCCCATTTGGTGCGTGTGTGCATGCACATGTATGTGGGTGCCTATGTTCAATTAGAACTGTAGTGCAATAGCATGTGAAATACTTCTAAGAATGAGTAATTTTGATATGGTTTCACTTTGTGACAACAATATTTATACATATGTACTTTTACTGACATAAGGCAGACTCAGAAAATTTGATCTTACCAGATGTAATTGGATTGTGCTAGTTTCCCCCCTTTAGTTAGATCCTTATACATGCTGAAAATATGTATTTCTTTGCTTTACCTTTATTTAGTTTTTTTAAGAAAAAATATTATTTCAAGAAAACATTCAAGAGTTATAGTTTTTAAAGAGCATATTTCAATGACTATTAGGGATATTACAACAGTGGCTAATATGGAGAAGTCAAGTGATTCAAAAACCATTCAAACCCATAATTTAACAATATCAGTTCTACTAAATAGCAACAGAAAGTATAGCTGAAAAGAAGATTCTAAGAATTGATAGATTATTGATGTAAGATAGCTAAATTAATTCTAAAAAATAATAAATAAAAAAAACTTAAGTAGTTGCATTTTTTTTTACTCCATCTATGGCAGAACCTGGACTTCTTAAAGTTGGAATAACAGTAAGGACACCAGCGAAAAGTGAAGAAGCATACAGGTACTAACCTTTGTTATGAAAAATGTGCATGCCATAGGCAAGAATTTACAAAAATGAGATACTAAAGAGTAGAAAAATGTAATTTCTACTGATGAAACTCAGCTTTTCATTCAAGGATATACAAAATCTGTCAGAAAAAGTTCAGGTGATCTTACAATATCTGGATGTATTCATTATATTGTAAAGCATGCTTTCCACAATGTTTTGGGGATATTTTACTTCTAATGGGTCTGATAATCTTATCCACATTATGGGAATGATAAATGCCTAGCAATAAATATATTGATGCATTCAGGAATAAAATTTTTCTGGAATTATAAGAACTGCTAAAAAAGAAATGGAATACTGCAACACAAGCTTGAATTGTGTAATTTTTAATGAGAAATTAAGGAATGTATCCAAGGCATGAATTAAAAATGCTTAAGTGGTCTTGGAACTTACCAACTTTAAATACTATTGAAAACTTCTGTGTTATAAAGAAGACTAAATATGAAAAATAGACTATTTGTCAATGGTACACTTAATATTCAGTACGATAAAAGACTTGTTTTGTGATGAATTGAATATCAAAATATGAATTTAGTAAAAATCATATAAGCACATACTTTAAATTATATTGTGCAATAATATTCTTTTTAGGTTGTTAAAAACTATGAGGTTGAATTGTATAAGTCAATTCATTTTATTATTTTATTTTTCCCAGTGAATTTGAGCACCAGGATCTCGGTATAATAAGTTTCAGTCTAGACTGACTGCAACTCCCACTGATATCTGATTGCTACATGTGGGTAAATGTCCTGAAGTGAGTGGGCATATGGGCACTCTAAGAATGTCACTGTTGTGCGTGTTCATCTTTCCTTGCTGAGGAAGACCATGCCATCAGAGAATAATGACATGACTTGCACTTGACTTTGTTTTGAGTGAGGGAGGGCTGTGCAGGTCACCAGTCTCACTTGTCCTCCAGAGTCATCTGAATCCAGTGACCAGATATTCATTAGAATGACTGGAGATGATCCAGGATGAGGCAGTTGTGGTTAAGTGACTTGCCCAAGGTCACGTGGCTAGTGAGTGTCAAGTGTCTGTGATGAGATTTGAACTCAGGTCCTCCTGACTCCTGCACTGGTGCTCTATCCACTGTACCGCCTAGCTGTCCCATGTCACTAGGTAGGAGCTGGTAAAAAGAATTATTGTAAAATAATGGAAGGGGGAGAAAACCAGGGGGTTAGGGCAAGGGAAAATTATAAAGTAGACATTTCTCAGGTCACTTAAATTCTGTCTTGATAATGGCCTGAGCAATCTCTGAGATGACATAGTATAAAGCATTGTCAACTCCATTGGCATAGGGAGACTCTCACTTTGTACTGCCTGTTGTGATGTAGACCTGGGACAAACTATTTAACATATGGGGAAACTGAAAAAAGGGTGTCCCTTTCTCTTCCTTTTTTTGAGTAAGTCACTCTTATCATAGCAACATGTGAAGTGAGGAAGATTTCCCTAGACATCTAAAATATTCCTGATCACCCAAATTAAATGTTTGACTAGATAGAATTGTGGAAAGCTAGGTGTTCCAGTGGATAGTACGCCAGACTTGGAGTCAGAAAGAATCATCTTCCTGAGTTCAAATCTGACCTGATACTCACTAACTGTAACAAGTCATTTAACTCCATTTGCCCCAGTTACTTCAACTGTAAAATGATCTGGAGAAGAAAATAGCAAGTCACTCTGGTATCTTTGTCAAGAAAATTCCAAATGAGAACAAAAACAGTCAGCCAGGATTGGAAAATGACAACAAAAATAGAATGGATTGAAATTATGATTTATAAATATAAAATTTAATAAGTATTAAGAGATCTCACACTTATTGAGGTAATAGGTTTATAACCAAAAGCTCCTTAGAAGGCATTGATTTCATTATCTTATTTTACAAATGAGGCCCAGTAACATGAAATTATTTAAGCAAAGTTATAAAGTTGAATATAAGTAGAGAGACTATCAAAACCTAGGTCCTTTGATTCAAATTCATTGTATTTATACTACCCCATGCTGATACCTATAATAATATTTTAAAATTCACAAATCTTTTTCCTACAGGAGTTCCATGAAGAAGGCAATGTAAACACTTTATTTCCGTTCTACAGATGAGGAAAATGAGCCTCAAAAATTGTTAAATGACTTGGCCAAGATCACAAAAATCAAATTTGGAAGCTAGAGGTAGATCTCAGGCCTTACAATCTCAAAATTTATTGGGTGATGGGTCATAGAACTAATAAATGACTGAGGATGGATTTAAACTCAGATCTTCTTAACTCTAGACCTACCTAGTACTCTACCCACTTTACTACCTTTCTGCTTCTATATCATAAAAGATCAAATGTGACTACAGTAAACATAATCTGTTCACAATTTTTATTAAACAGATCGACCAGGGTACTGTTCTATTTTGGAAGAATGACGGGAATTTCCACAAGTATCACTGTATTAGCAATGAAGCTGACCAATTTTATTCATTTCATATATGGATCATATTTTGAAAACTCTAGTTAATAAGTTCACTCACTCTCTGTTCCATGATATCATTCAGCCAATAAACATTGATTATAATTGAGACTTTAGCTAGACTTTATTCATCAAGTTGCAGAGTGCTGTTTGAAATATGCAAGCGGTACAACCCAGTGAAATAATTATTAGCCAAACAAAACTGGAAAGAAGTAAGCATTAGCTATAATTTTTCCTAAGTTTAAACCACCCTTTCCTAGGTTTCTGTTAATATTGTTTTTACTAGAAACTATGGAACCAAATATAACCTACAAGAATAACAGTTTTGCTTCAGTTACTTCACCTACACTGCCAGGGGGATGGATTTAATGATCTTAGAGGCCTTTTCAACCTCTGTAATATTTGTGAAATGGCAACTGTCAGTGTTGAGCAAGAAATTGCTGAAATAGCACAACTTTTTTAAATGGGTAACATCTCCTTGGACAAGGAGCTCAGTATTACAAACTGCCACAAATCTCATTGGAACTTATCTCTATATAATGAAACTCCACCCACTAGTTAATAAACTAATACCAACCCATAGAAATTTTAGCTGTATAACAGTTATTTGAAAATCATGCTATCACACTCTTCCACTTTTTAATAATTTGGGTATAGCTAATACTGGGCTTACATGTAGTTCTGCCAGCTGACATCATGAACAGAATTTATTACCATCAGATTATTTCCCACCCATTCCAGCTGATTACTTGAGTAGAAGGACACTAACATGGGCTAGGGTAGATAAAGAATTGATATAACTAAAGCTAGTGGCAACATACTTTCTTCACTCTCACAATAGTTTCATTTTAAATTCTCATTGTTCTTCAACTGACTGTGACTATTGACTGATCATATTAGCATTAATTTTCTTTGCTACCCAAATCTCTTGTCAATAAGTTACTTATATATAATTAATACCTAAATAGGGGAGTTTACTCTTCAAATAAATTCTCTTGGAACTCCATTTGTAAAGCAAGTTTCATTCATGATACCAACTATTAGGCTTCCACATACACGTTTTTCCTAAACTAAAATTAAGCTAAAGTTATTCTGTTGATGTCTTTCTTTCTTATAACAGAAATGAATGAATTAGCATTAGGGATCACTTAAGAGCAGTGAAAACGTCCATGGTACTTGTGAAGAGACTTGAGCATATTTCAAATGAGGAATTAGGTAGGGTAAGGTATATAGGATATCATTAGTAAAATGTACCACTACACTATAAAGGTGAACCTCTCATGTAATTAGAGTGAGTAAGTAATCGATTAATCAACAAGCATTTATTAAGCACTGACTCTGTGCCAGGCACTATGATAGAAGGTACTATTGATACAAATGCTCCATTGTGATAAGTATAATGCCACAGAGAGAAAATCTCTGAGACTACTGAGTGGACATTATAGAGCAAGCACTTGGGAAAATGTTAGGATAAATACCCATAGAGGGGTTGCTTTCTGCCCCATTGGAAAGAGTGACCACATTTGAGGAGATCCATATTTGGGAGGATATATTTGGATTGTTGTATATTGAACTTGTTTAAATGAGGGTAAACCTGCATCAAGGCAGCTGAGGTTACACAGCAGATAGAGTGCTGGGCCTGGAGTCTTGAAAACTCAACTTTATGAGTTCAAATCTGACTCAGATACTTACTAGCTATGTGACCCTGGGCAAGTCACTTAATTATGTTTGCCTCAATTTCCTTATCTGTGAAAGGAACTAGAAAAGGAAATGAAAAACCACTCCAGTACCTTTGCCAAGAAAACCCAAAATGTGGTCATAAAGAGTCACACATTGCTGAAATGACTGAATAACGACAAACAAGCACATTCTCTTTTTTTTTTTTCCAACTTTGACAATGAAAGTTACCTATTTGTATCATTTGCTTTTTTTCCTTTGGCACATACTTTCTGATCTTCTCTCATCATTAGTTTGAGCCTGAGGCACTTACTAGAAGGAATTAAATTGAATTCCTTTCGTTAATAGCAGTGATTTTGTGAGTCAGATTACTGCTTCTCAGTCAATTGATGAAGGAGGCCATTATTTTAAGTAGAAATGTGAGTACTATTTAGGATAAAATGAGCCGTGTGTTTTCTTCAGTTTACTTCTGGCTCAAAGCATAATTTAAGAAATACCAAAATAGAATGAAGAGGCACAGGAATGGAATATTTGGGTGGAGATTTAGGGACAAAAATTTAGTTGGGGTATGGTTAGTGCTAAAGGATAGGAAAAAAACTTCTTGAATTCTGTGATGTTAACCATAGTTGTTTTATTTGGAATGTTGCTACCTCCATGTCATCATGGCCAGGGTCAGGACTAATATAGAAGAAACTGGAATTCATTTAAACTCTTTACTGGTCTTGATGGCTCCAGTGAGCAGCTTTTGGGAGAAATACCACAGTGCACTGCTTAGATAAAAATACAACTTTTCCCAGAAAATGATTTCATATTCACTGAGGCAAATGGATCCCTTTTCCTGTACTGATAACTCATATAAGCATCACTCCTTCCTTGCCTTCCCTAAATAACACTTCAAAAAGGGCACAAGATGTTCCTTATCAGTTGTGGTTCCTCTCATAAAGTCAATGGCAAAATCCTGCATTTGCCCATTTGACTCTGAGGAACAGATTCCTTTGTTGTCTTGGCAAAAGTTTCCCAATTCTTACTTCATTTTGCCATAGTTATGCTGAGAAGATGCCTTGAATTGGCAGAGCTATGGCATAGTCAACTGCAATTCCTTTTCAGTGCATCTCAGTTCTGTGAATATCAATGTCATCTGAATTATTATTTCTTAAGATGAAAATTTTAAGATGAAAATCCTCAAGATTAGCAAAGTTGAACAAGGGTAAGTCCCCAAACTCTAGAGTCTCATCCTTTCTCTGGGGCAGTCTTCTACCTACTCAACCTCTTCTCATTTATTCCTTTTCTTTTCTTCTGATAGTTCCTTCTCTACATTAACCCCCTTGCCTTCTATGACCATCTCCCAAAGTGGATTTGTACTGCTGTGAGATTAAGTATCATGACAATCACAAATATAAAATATTTCATTCTCTTTGATATCTCTGTGGCCTTGATCACTTCTTGATACTCTGTTTTCTCTAAGTTTCAAAACATCAGTCGTTACTGGTTCTCTTCCCATCTATCTGACTCCTTTTCATTCTTCTTTGCTGGATTCTCATCTAGATAACACCTTAGATATTTCTCAGGGTTCTCTCTTGGGTCCTCTTCTCTTCTCCCTCTATACTGCTTCACTTGGTGTTTGCATCAGTTCCATAGATTAAATTACTATCTCTTTACTGATAATTCTCAAATCTATTTCTTCTGCCCTAATCTCTCTACTGATCTCCAGTCTTGTATCTCCAACTACTATCAGACATCTAGAATTAGATGTCCAGTAGAAATCTTAAACTAAACATGTGTAAAACTGAATTTAGTGTATTCATCTTGCATCTGCTTTTTAAACTAGATTCAATTCCATGGAACATGATTCCTCCACACCTAAGAGTGTTCCAGTCTTCTTAAATCTCACCTGCCAGATACTATTTGATCCAGTGATAGTGGCCTCCTGGCTCTTTCACAAATAAGATACCATCTTGAGGCTCCAGACGTGTTCTGTTGCCTGGAATTTCTTCCTCTCAAACCCATCTTTGTACTTCCCTGGCTTCCTTTAAGTCACAAACAGCATCTCATCTCTTAAAGGAAAGCTTTCTCAACCCCCTCTTAATTCTAGTGCCTTCACTCCTTTAAGTATTTCCTTTTTATCCTATGTACAGTCTGGTTTGTATATATTTGTTTCTATGTTGTCTACCTCATTAGATTGTAAACTCCTTGAAGGCAAGGGTCATCCTTTGCCTCTTTCTTTATCCCCAGCGTTTAGCATAGTGCCTTGGCGCATAATAGTCAGTTAATAAATACTTTTTATTGACTGATTAAACATGAATAAAAGCCAAAGTTCAAACTTCAAATATGTTTCTTTGACCCAGTTCCTACATAGCTGAGCAAAGGTCTTTGGTTCTATTAGCTGAACATTCATGAATTTGTCTCTGGAGTCATAAATGGTTCAGAGAGTTTTAGACAAGTAATACTATTGAAGAAACCATTGACACTAGCAGATGTCTCACTAAGCAATACTCAAATTTATAATTTTACAGTTTTTAGCAAAAGTGTTAGAAAAATTGGTTTATAATCAATGACATGTTTATGTGATACAGCCAGAGAAACTTCAGACCAGATACGACATATGTGAGAACTAAAAGTAGGTTTGAATGAATTTGGGGAGGGAATAAGAAGCATAGATTGATCTTGGAAAAGAAAAACAATTAAAAAATGCATTCTTTCCTATTCCTTTAGTCACATTTCATTCCTTACCTCTTTCAGGGGAAAAAAAAATTTTTTGAAGAGAAAAAGCTAACCAAGTAGACATCGTTTAGAGAGTTGAACTGCCATGTAAGGTAATTAATCATGAAATGTGATAGAACCATAAAATTTGAGAACCTTTAAAGTTCCAACTCTAGGAAACATGTGGTTTCTTTTTAAAATATCTACAATATAGCCAGCATGTGGTCATCTAGCTTAGGCTTGAAGATCTCCAGTGAAAATAATTTACTGGTTTTCAGTGTAGCCTGTTCTAATTACTGGCAGCTCTAATTGTGAGATTTATTTTTATAGTAAATAATTATCTGCTTCTCTATAATTCCCACATTTTGGTCCTTGTTCTTTGAGTCATCCTTTCATTCTTTCTGTCTTGCTTTTCTCACTCATCTCATTCACTCATTCATATTCATTCATTATTTAATTCATCAAACAAATATTAAGGACAGATATGTAAATATAGAAGATGCGGCATACATTAAGAAACATCAAACATGCTTATAGCTAGGAAATAAAACTTTAGATATGACCTGGTGCTTGTCTTAACAGAGTTTATGGCCTAGCACACGTATAAAATGAACACAGAGATAAAAATAATCCACAATATTATACGCAATAAAGACATATACCAGTCACACACTGATATAGTTAATCATACTCTTTTCTTAGGGTAGTTTTCAATATTAATTGAACAGAAATGTACACAAGCATTAAAGAAGGAGTAAGGTAAGCTTGAGGCTTCACATAAACTCTTCTAGAGTGAGGGTGAGGAGAGAAGCAGGAAAGACACAGGAAAAAATCAACAGTATCAATCCTCCTGGTTGAGATATTCAGTACCAGCTGATCTACCCAGACAAACCTCTTGTCATTGACCTCAAGCTGTCCTTCTACCCAGGGTGGGTCTAGTTGGCAGCATCTGTTGGCCAAGATCCAGTGATCATTTAAATGCCAGTAGCACTGCCCTTATCTTTACCTACTCTAGACTTTCTCAGAACTTGTGTTCAGAGCACCTGACATCATCACCATTGAGCCTTCATTTACATCCCCTTTTATGAGAATGATTTGAGAGAAAGAGGGAAGTCATATATTCCTTTAAAGTCTAGTGCCTCTTTAGACAATGGATCAAAAACAAACTAGATTTTCATTGTCCTAACCATCAGGCTTCATCACAGCTGCTCTAAATCTTTTTGTAAAGGTTGTGGGGAAATAAAGGAGAGGGCATACCAGGAAAGCAAATGTGAACTATTTTAAGACTTAGGTAATATAATACATATTTTAATATATGAAGGAATATAAGAAAAGGATTATATATTTTAAAATTCTGGTTGACAATTTTCTCCTCTCCTATCCCAACCAAAGAAATTGCATCAATTATTTGGCTCAGTACCTAGAATATAGAAGGTGCTTGACAATGTTTATTAATTAATTGATTCTAGGAAAAATGGTAATATTTTGACTGAATGTAGTTATTTAACTTTTAAAGAGAACTGTATATATCTTATCTCATTGGAGCATTTCAACAACTGTGCAAAGGAAGTACTTTTACAGCTAAGGAAATGGAAGCTTAGAGAAATTATACCATTTGCCTAGGGTCATGCAGCTGTATGTATCTGAAGTAGGTTTTCAATTTTAAATGAACTGTGCCATGAATTGTATACTAATTGTTTTCAAGAAGAGGAGTAATAGAAACTGATCTATGTGTAAGAATGATTTTCTCTGCTGTTATGATAAACAGATTAGACAAAGGACAAAAGTAGCACTGGTAGGATGGGGAGGAGGCAACTTTAATAGGAGAAGCAAGCAATAATGAGAGTCCTTAATAGGGTGGAAGAGGGAAGGACAGAGAGGAGGAAATTATGCAAGAGATATAGAAATGGGACTGACAAGATTTCAAACCTGATTGAATATGAGAGGGGAGGGAAGGGGAAGAATTAGGAATATTCCAAGACTATGCATAGCCAAGTCAGGGTGATACTATAAACAGAGGTTTAGAGGGAGAGATAATAAACTAGCTTCAGTTTGAATATGTTGAATTTGAAGCTGCCCAAGGGGAATCAAGGTGGAAATGTCCTGTAAGTAATTAGAGATGTCTAATAAGTAATCAGAGAAACAGGTCTGAGGTTGAGATGTGAAATGCAGACTGGGTTTAGAGTTTGGGAAGGCATTTGTATATAGGTAATGTTTGAAAAATTAGGAATTAAAATGAATCCCAATGGAAAGAACATATCTTTGTCTAGAGAGAGAGACAGAGAGACAGAGACAGACAGACAGAGATAGAGAGACAGAGAAAGAGAGAGAGACAGAGAGAGGGAGAGGGAGAGTATGAGCACTGAGGAGCATCCACATTAAGGTGATGGGAAGATGAGGAGACAGTGAAAAAGAGAAGCAGCTAATAGTGTAGCAGTAGAATCATGAGATGATACATGTTCTGAAAGCAAGGTGGGAGAGAATTGTAGGGAGAAACCAATAATGGCAAAAGTGGCAGAAAAATCAAGGAGGAAAATAGCTGAACAATATCATGCCCAATGGGGATTAAGAGGTCATTGGTCACCTTTTTAGAATATAGTTTCAGTGGAATAGTGGAGTTGGGATTGGAGTCAAAGTCATAGGTATTAAGAAGCCCCTGTCCTTAGTTCTTGCAGGAGGCTAAGAAAAGGATGGATGGTGAGGAATCTAAAAGCAATGGTTCCCCATAACTTCTTCATTAAGGTTTTTATTGATAGGGATGAGACAGATGACACTATGGCTACAAAAGGGATGACAGAGGGGAGAGAAGGCTTTTAGAAGGTAGATGTGATCTGATATTGAGAAAAAGTAAAAGGAAGAATACAGTTGAGAGGGTGAGAATGACTACTGGCGTTATGTCCTTGAGGAAGTAGTAAGGGATGGTATCTAGGACCTAGATGCAAGTGGGCATATTGAGTCAGTCAACTAGCATTTATTAAGTACTTATGTGCCAGATACTCTGCTAAATTCTGGATGCAAATTCTTTGGTTATGAGAGCAAAAGAGAAAATTGCCAACCAGAACTCAATATGTAATCAGTGTCTCATACTCCTTTATATATTAAAATATATTTTATTCCCTCAGTCTTCTTTACTCTAAGCTTAATGTCCCCAGAGATTTCAACCAATTTTTGTATGACTTGGCTCAGAGACCTCAGCATCTGTATTGCACTCTTAAAAAACATTCTCTAGCCTCGCAATATATCTTCCATGCTTATAACTATAGGAAATAAAATTTTAGATATGACCTAGTGCCTGACTTAATGGAGCTTATGCTCTAGCACATAAAATGAATACAGAGATAAATACAATCCAAAGTATTATGAGCATATCATCACCAATAAAGACATAAACCAATCAAATTGACATAATCAAACTCTTTTCTTATGGTAGTTTTCAACATTAATATCAAAAAAGTAACATCAAAATGAACATGGTACTTTAGATGTAACCATAGAACCACAGGATTTAAAGCTGAAAGGGACTTCAGTGGTCATCTAATGCCAATAACATTATGAAAAGAATCCTTCCCTAGAATTACCTGAAAGTATTAATCCAGCTTTTACATAAAAATCTCCAATGAGGGGGTAATCATCCAATTTTTGTGATAGTTTCTTTATCTTTTGGATAACTCTAATTGTTAGAATTCACACACACATATACTTATTGAATCTATATCTGCTCCCTTTTGCAATTTGTGCATAATTTTGCTAGTTCTTTCATCAGAGACCAAATAGAAACAAACCCAATCCCTTTTCCACATGATGAGTTTTCAGATGTTTGAAGAGTACTATATAATATCCTCCTGAGTATTCTCCAAATTTCTAATCATTTTAATAGCTCCTCATAGTGAATGATATCAAGATTCCTTCACCATTGTGGTGATCCACCTGTGAATTTTCTCTGTCTTAATAATATTCTTTCTACATTTTGGTTCCCTGAACTGAACACAATATTTCAGATGTGACCTGACCTGGACAAATCTGGTGTAATGTGGCTATCACTTTATTCCTGGAAGCTATGCCTCTCAACAAAGCACAAGATTGAGTTAACCATTTGGGATCTTGTATCATACTATCAAACCATTAAATTCGACCAAAACTAATAGATTTTTTCAGACAAAATAGTTTATAATTAAGCCTCCCTCCATTTAAAAAAAGCTAATTCTAAGATTGTAGATTTATACACATTATTTTCAAAATTCCTTTTTATTTGTAATGTATTTAGGATTGTTGTATATGCTTTATAATACTAATTTAAACAACTTCTTCAACAGGTTTACATCATATGCTATAATAAATCCAAAACAGATCTATGATCTTAATATTAAAAATCGTAACACAAACTCATAAGAAAAACAGATCATATACCTTTTAAAGCTATGGGTACCTTTCTTCTTAAACAAGCTATAGAGGTTAATACAAAAGATTAAATAGATAATTTTGATAACATTAAACCAAAAAGCTTCTACACAAATTAAATATATTTTGGATAAGAAGGGGCACAGTTCAAAAGAGGAAAATCTTTTTTTTGAATCAAATATCTCTGATAATAATTTGGTGTTCAAGCTATATAGACAAACAACTTATCTCTATCTATCTGTCCATATATCTACATATCAGCAAAACACATTGTTTCGTAGTAAAGTGGTACATGAATATAAATAGTTCTCAAAAGAAGAATTATAAACTATTAAAAACCATATAGAAACAAAGTCCCAAAACACTGATAATAAGAGAAATGCAAATTAAAAGAGCCTAAAAGTTTTATTTCATACTTGGCAAATTTGTAAAGATGACAAAAGGATTGATGTTTTCAATTTTGGAGAGGCATTGTTGGAGAGATTATGGAAAAATAAGAATACTAATGCATTGCTGGTGGAACTGTGAATCAATGAAACCATTTTAGAAAGAGATTTGGAATTATTCAAATAAAGTAACTAAAATGACCATGACACTTCACACAGGCTTATACTACAAATAGATTGGTGATAAGAACAAAGTCCCAATATAAACCAAAATATGCATAACAGCACTTTTTGTGGTAACAGAAACAGAAACAAAAGAGATGCTCATTGTTTGCGAATAGCTAAGCAAATTGTGGCACATGATATAATGGAATACTATGGAACTGTAAGAAATAAAGAACATTACTCAATAAACTCCTTGTTCAGTCATTTCAGTTGTGTCCAACTCTTCATGACCCCATTTGAGTATTCTTGGCAAAGATACTAGAGTGGTTCACCATTTCTTTCTCCTAAGGAATAACTGAAGCAAACAGAGTTAAGTGACTTGCCCAGTGTCATGCAGCTAGAAAGGGTCTGAGATCAGATTTGAACTCATAAAGATGAGTCTTCTTGTCTCCATGACTAGTGCATCTGAGGTTAGATTTGAATAAAATGCAGAAAGTAACAAATTATTTTAAAAGAAAAATCTAACTACAAGTCTTTAAATTTATCCACATTTTAAAAAATATTTTTATTCTAAACTTGATGAGCATTGACAAATATTAACATTTATATGTGACACCAGATTTAATAACTTTCCTCTCAGAAACTATAGAAAGTATCTTTTAACATGGACTTTGCCATTTTGAAGAGGAATTTTGAAAAGGCAAGGAATATTGATTATTTAAGGAAAACCTCTGAGAAGGCAGAGAAAAAGCTCATTAAGAAAAAAATGTTTAAAATTTTGACTTGCAAAAGTGATGAAGAGAATTATTGAAGAGAGTCGTTGTCCTGAGCGAACCAAATATTGGGACATTTGTTTTCCAAGTGAGAAGTTATCTATAGTTGGAGTAATAGTAAGTTATGATTCTGCGATCTTTCACCCAGGTAAACATTGTGAATTATCATTTATATTTGAGTTATTTATTTCATTCTTAATAAATTGTACACTCAGTATGCTTGATGTTCAAACCTAGGAAATTAGGGGATACACATACATATACACACAGACTCACATATATACATACATACATACAGACAGATAAACACAGAGAGAGATGCACAGAGAGAAACTGTTTGTGGAAAAGTGGTTTATCTCAATTATTAAATACAAATATTTAATGATCCCTCATGAGAGTTACCTATTTCATTACAGAGAAAGATATTAACCATTGCAATTTTGGTTATTAATAAGAAAATGTCCAAACATATCCCCAGAACATACTTTAGAGGTTGGTGTGATGAGAATGAGTGCTTCAATACATCAAGTAACAGGCTAGTAACTGTTATAATTGTATAACAGCTATTATAATTGTAAGTGTAATAGCTGGCACTAAAGCTTTCTGGTTAACAATAAACAAAGAGGAATACAGAAAGAATTATATATTTAACTGTAGAATTCTATTACATATATTTAAATATATATTAAATGGATGATTGTGATAGCACTCTTACTTCCTTGTACCTTCTTCTAAACTCTCTACTCATGTCTTTGTATTTTTAAAATATATCATACATGTTATTTTTCTTATCTCTCTTTTTCCTTCTTTTACATCATCCTTTGTTTTATCATCTATTGCTAATCACTTACTTCCATTGACCTATCCATCTAATCAGGCAGCTAGGTGACTCAGTGGATAGAGACCTTGGCCCAGAGTCTGGAACACCTGAGTTCTAATTGGGTCACAGAGGCTTATTAACTGTGACCCTGGGGAGTTATCTAGCCTTAATTCACTTTACTTTGTGTCTCTCCTTCATTTTTTGAAAAATATCATTACATCAGGGAAATCATGACATGACTTGCAGTTGACTTTGATTTGAGTGAGGAAGGGCTGTGCAAGGTCATCAGCCTCATTTTCTCCTCCTGAGCCTTTGGGATCCAGTAGCCAGATATCCACCAGGACAACTGGAGATGGCCCAGGATGCAATGGATAATGCTCATTTAATGAATAGGCCTCTTTGTTTATTTTTGTTGTGGTTGTTTTTGTCCTTCATTCCTGGAGAAGACCATGACATCAAGGTGATAACTTTCAGTTGACTTTGATTTGAGGAAGAGAGGACTGTGCAAGGTCACCAACCTCACTTTCTTCTCCTGAGCCATCTGAGTCCAATGGCCTGATATTCATCAGGGTTGTTGGAGATGGCCCAGATGAGTCAAAGGATAGCCCCTTTAATTAGAAGAAAAGAAATCAAACTGGGAGGGGAAGACCATCAGGGCTGCTGGTCAAAAGAGAAACCTTTACTATGGACATTCCCTCTGAGCCAGGAGGGTCCAAAATATACTCATTAAGTGGAACTTGGGCAGAGACCTATTGTGCTGCAATCTATGAGCTCCAGAGCAAAATGGGTTTAAAGTTTGGTCTTTGAGGAGAGAGAGAAAGGAAGGAAGGAAGGAAGGAAGGAAGGAAGGAAGGAAGGAAGGAAGGAGAAAAGAAAGAAAACCTTTACCTTAATCCACTGGAGAAGAAAATGACAAATTGCTCCAGTATCTTTGCCAAGAAAATCCCATAGGCATTATTGATGTCCTGCCCCAATGAACTCAACTCAAGCCTTCTTTCAGCAAAAGAAAATCAAGGTTTATTAAAGATCCACCATACTACCAGACTCTTAAGGAATCTGAGAATTTGTAATGCTAATATAAATGGGCCAGATTGAATCTGAATATCTTAATGGAGGTTGAGATGAATTTTACATACAGAAACACTGTCTGAGGGCTAGGGTTGACCAAATTATCTAAGGAAAAGTGGGTCTAGGGAGAATTTTGATGGTAGTGGTCAGTAGGCTGGGATGACTAGAGGTCTGATGTCAGGAACCAAGAGAATAGGGGTTTGATAAGATCAAGGGTGGGAAATAGCAGAAGGCAATCCAGAGAAAACAGACAATGGAGGGCTAGGCTAGGTTAAGGGTTACAGAGAATTGGGCATAGCAATGATGGTTGGTTGGTTGTTGTATTTCAAATGATATCACTATGATAAAGTGGAATTTCAGTGTGTCCTACTGTGGCTAATCAGACTAATACAAGCTCGGAATGCTCTACCACAGATTGGGCACAGATAGTCCATGTGAATATTTGGGGTGGATATCCCAAATTTGTGCATTCTGCATTTACTTTGTGCTCTCTCACTTCTGCTTTGCTCAAAGAATACAGCACCCTTTCTGATGTGGGCACACCATGCTGAGTGGTCCTGTGCTGGTGTCTCCCATGTTGCACAGTCAAATGCAAAGTTCTTGAGAGAGACCTTGAGAGTGTCCTTGTATCATTTCTTCTGGCCACCATGTGATTGCCTGCCCCATGCGAGTTCTCCATAAAATAGTCTTTTTGGCAAGCCTATATTGTGCAGAGACTAGTCCATTGGAGCTGAGCTCTGTGAAGCATAGTTTGCATATCAATGATAATGAAAGGCTCGTAGCCTCAGGTGAACACCAGATGAAGTAAGAAGATTCAAGGCGAGTTCAAGGGGGTTCCCAGAGTCTGTACCTCATCATTGTGGTCCACAGGGTCATTAAAAGCTGAACACTACTGAACAAGAACAACATCTCTAATAGTTAGATATTGCTTTTAAGGTTTGCAAAATGGTTTACAAATATTATCTCATATTGTTAAGGTCTGGCAACCATAATAAGGTTTGGGGTTCTCGGGACTCCAAAATATGGACACACCAGTTCCTGCCATGAATTTGACTCAAGACTTCTTCCAGCCAAAGTAAAATAAAGTTCATTGAAGCTTCGTCATGTGGGTTGACTCTTAAGGAGTCTTGCCATTTGTGAATCTTGTATTGACAAGTGGACCAGATAGAATCTCAGTTAGACGGAGTTGGAGCTGGATTGAATCTGAGAGACTTCGTGGAGTCAAGATGGAATTTATATACAGAAAGACTGTGGGAAAGATCTAGAGGTAACCTAGTAGTCTGGAAGGAGCATCTAAGGAGGATCTTGATAAGGTTGGGGTAACTAGTGATAGTAATCAAGGGTGGGAAACAGCTGGAGGAAATTGGGAGGCATCAGACATTAGAGGGCTAAGGTAGGAAGTAATCAAGGATGGGCCAGGCTAGGTTAAGGGCAATAGACTTAAGTATAAATAAGTAGGAACATTCAAGGGGAGTTCAAGGAGGTTCCCGGAGTCTAAACCCCATCAATATTATCCTTACAACATCCCTGGAAGGTAAGTGCTATAATTTTTCTCCTATTACATATAAGAATACTCAGGTGGACCCATTTTATGTACCTTGCCCAGAGTTACACAGCTTGTAAATGTCTGAGGCTGAATTCAAGTCTTCCTGACTCCATGTCTAGTTTTTTGACCACTGAGCCACCAAACTCAGTCAAGAAATGGGAATTGCGTTTCATCATCGTTCCATTGAGGGCATTATTATTTGCTACATTTATCAGAATTCTCAGTTCTTTCAAAGATGATTTTCTTGATATTGTTGTTGTCATCAGGTAAATTGTTTTCCCATTTCTGCAAAATTCACTCTGAATCAGTTTGTACAAGTCTTTCCATATTTCTCATATTTTTATTATTCCTGATTTCTTATTGTTGTGATAACAGCATGCCACTATATTCATAAACCACAATTTTCCCAGTCCTTACTAAAGTGTTGCGTACCTGTTTCATTTCCTGATTTTTTGCTATTATAAAAAACACCATATATGTGTGTACATTTTTGTATGTATATATACACATAAACATTTTTTCACTATGTTCTTGACTTCCTTGGAATATATGTACATCTAATAGTGGTATCACTAACAACATTATAAAGAAATACATAAAATCATTCATGATTAAAGAAATTCAAATAGAACAATTTTGAGATTTTAATTCATATCCATTAGATTGGCAAAAATGACCAAAATGGAAAATAGCAACTACTTCAGACATTATGTGTGGATATGTATATTAACGTACTATTGGCAGAGATGAGAATTAGTTCAACAATTCTAGAAAACAAAAAACATACTTACTGACTTAATGATTGCTTAGGTATAGATCAAACTAGATAATCTCCAAATTCCCTTACAAATTAGAATCTATTAACTTACAGTCATTTCCTTCTCTTCTGAAAGATAGCTATATAAGCATAATAACTGTATAATGGCCAATTCAAATAAATCTGTTTTGAATGTAAGCAGACTAAATAAGAATCAAAATGAAATAGTATGTGTTAGTTCATATCTACATACAATATATTTTGTTTATATGTACGTATATACAAATTGTCTCCAACATTAAAATGTAAGGTCCTTAAAGACAGGATCTGTTTCACATTTTTATTTTTTGTTGGCAGTGTTGTAGAAGGGATTCTTGTTAAGGGAAATGTTGTATTCCAGGAAACACTGAACTCTTTTCCAACTCTGAAACTCAAGGAAGTTCACTTGTTAAAGAGATTTCTGTGGGGTAATTGATAGAATGCAAGGAATTTGAATTGGAAGAGTCCTGGGTTCAAATTCACCCACTGGTGATTAATTTCTTTTGTGTCTATTGACAAGTCATCTGACTTCTCTGAACTTGCGTTTCCTCATCTGTTAAGTGGAGAGACTACTACATGTTGTATCCTTAAGCAATCAAAAAGTTGATTCTGGAGAAAATATAATAATGAAGGTAACAAATTATTCTAATCTGAGAGCACCGTATAAATTCCACTGAAAGTTATTTCACTGAGAAAAAGACTGGCAGATAAGCCAAGACTTCAGGGAGTTCTATTCAGAGCAACCGTCCAAGTCATTTGTCCTTTAAAGTTTGCCCATTGGCTACACTGACACATTCTGGAGCTTATTGGGATCAGAGAAAAGCTACAGGAGCTGCAGTTGGCCGATCTTGGGGATTGTTTCTATGGCTTCTCTCCCTATTCCATTAACACTCCATAATGCCATTCATTACATTTGACTTGAGGCAGTCTTTTCCTATCCTGCTCCTAGGCAACCCTGAATCCATCACTGTCATCCCTGGTCATCTGAGCATGAGGCTGTACCATTACTGTTCATGTGGAAAGGGACTGTCTCTCATTTTATACACTTGCTTGAGACCATCTCTGATGACTCAGGGGAATACAAAGGAGAGATTTTTAATCAAAAAGCCTACAAGTTACAGAGCCCCTAACTACTTGCAGTTTCCCAAATAGCCATGCAGTTGACAGCCCAAACTGTCTTTTTTACGGTGTATCCATGCTCTTTCTCAGTTCCCTCACAAACTTTGAAAAACCTCAAAACTGAAATCGAGGAAGGTGATATTTGAGAGATTGACTGTTAATCATTTTCTAGTAAGAGAAGGGAATGGGGATGTCAATTTATCATGCAGTCCTGAGTACTGTTTACTAAGAATTTTGGTTCAAGTTGGAAACAATAGAAATAGCATAGATGAAAATTGCCTTTAGGGATTTGCTGGCCAAAAGTTTTTGGTGGGCAGGCTGCTTTTGGAAGCATTATCTGACATGGCTTTTCTAATATTGTTAAAGGGTGTCCATAAATAACATATGACACTTAAAATCCTGTGAGTACAAAGTTATACACTAAACTTATAAAGGGTATCGGGAAGCCCTCACATACTTCGGATTCAATCTAAAGTGTATTTAGAGCTTGGAACTTCCAAAACTATGAAAATTAGTCTCCCAGACTCTTTTCTCTCCCCCTGCACTAATACACCCTTCACACAGTTGCAAAATAGTCTAAGTGGGTATGATCATACTTTGTCCCTGTTCAAAAATCATCATTGGTACCCTGCTCTCTTCAAGACAAAATATATATTTCTTAACCTGGCATTCAGAGCCCTCCACAATCTGTCCTTTTCCAGTTTTATTTCCCATTGCTCCCTTCACACACTCTTATTTTGTAGCTCTGATTAGGGTTCCTTTCGAACCCTGATCCAAGAGCATGCAGAGAGTTTATTGTTATAATAAACTAAAATAAAGTTGATCTGACACATATCTAATGATACGCATAGTTATACTTGTGTTGCATGTTAATTAGATATAAAAGTGTAGGAGAGTAGGCAAGCTGTTGCAATTGTTCACATAGCCAACCCAAATATTTCTTTGGTCAATTGAGAGGATCAGAAAAGCAAGGAGATAGTATAGTAGGAAGCTTTTCTGAGAACCTTTTGAAGATTCTTGCAACTATAAACCAGAATTACATCATTTAAATGTAAAAGGGTGGGTTGACCTAAGTGAATGGGTCCTTAAAATGTTTGCAGATATTTCCTTCCTCATTCCAGTCTAAAATACCTTATTTAAACATGAGGAAGAAACTATTTCTGACCATATGGAATAGAGGGGTTGGCACTATATCATGATGAAGTCTTCCAATTGGCTAAAGAACTAAAAGAATTGGTGACCTGAAGGTTGCTGAACCAGAAATGAGTGCATATAGAAAATTAGTGACCCCCTTTTTTATTATATTCTTTTGTTTTCAACTGTGAGGAATCAGAATTGTTGAGTCCTTTTTATCCCTAGCATTTAACACAGTGCCCATTACATAGTAGGTGCTTAATAAAAGCTGTCTGACTTGATTTGTCTGGATTTGACTTGATCTGACTCCTAGAGCCAGGAAGGGTGGTACCCCAAGTTTCCTGTGGACCATGGTAGGTATAAGCACATGTGTGCCTCAGGTTTTGATGCTAATTCTTCTCTGATTTCAAGCACATAAGTGTTCCAAAATGGAAGTCCCCAGGCAAGCTTATACATCCAGAAATCCAAAGTTCACAGGAACTTCACAGGAAGGATTCTGAATGGTAACTGAGGTGTCTATCCACAAGAGAATGAGTGGTCAATTTCATCAACTCAGCAAGTACATCCACTGAGGACAAAATGACATTGATTGATAGGCACCAGAGGGGAAAAAAAAAGCTTTAGGGAGTATAATCCCTCCTGTTGGGGAAAAGAGTTGACTATATACTTAACAAAGTCCTGGATCTAAGAGACTTCTCTGGGCTGTCTTCCCAATTGTGAGCTCCACCTAAGGGTAACTTCATGAGGACACAATAAAAGGAGAAAAGGACTTCTAATAATTAGGAATTATGAGTTATCCCTTCGCAGTATGTGGTGTCTACACCCATGCCTCACTGGCCCTGTACTGTAAACTTGAGCTCATTCTTGTTAGAGACCTTATATATATGAGAGGAGAGGGTACCCCTGGTGGGTGAGGAATACAGTATTTTGTGCTAACTGTTCTTACTGCTTAGTAAAATACCTTCTGTGAAAGCTAATTAAGTTTGACTGACAAGTTATTAATTGGAAACATGCTAGGGTAGAGGAAGGTTTGTGAGTTACAGTCTTCCCCTAGGTTTACTCTTAGTACCCTTAGACTACAATCAGTTGTCCTGGGGATTCCAACACCTGAGTTGGTAGAGTGAGTCTTAAAAATAGTAGTATTCAATGACAAACTATGAACAGAACAATGAATAAGAGAAAAAAAAGAGGAAGAAATTCTATGGCAAATTCTTTTCTCAACTAATGACAGTAACTCCACCAAATTTAGATTTCAACATTAGACCCAAAATCAGCCAAGTGAGTTTAGCCTATCTGTTCCCTAGGGGGGGAAAGGAAAATATTGCCAATTTTTAGAGACTATACTAGGAATTTTTACATATAATCTGGTTAAGATCGTGTGTGTGTATGTGTGTGTGTGTGTGTGTGTATTCAGAGAAAGAGAGATCTGTGCATATATGTCCAATACTATAGATAATATCAATTTTAACCCTAGCACTAGCTAATTAATGCCAATTCTCAATAGCACTTATAAAAGACTTGAGATTTTCATAGCGCTTTACAAACATTATCTCATCTGGTATTCCAGATAGGTGAGGAATGAGGCCTGGAACTAAATAGGAGTTTGGAAACACTCTGGACAGCCTTTGGGAAATATTGCAATGTTCTTAATGACCCTAAGATGTTTTCTTTAAAACTTGATGGGACTTTATTTTTTGATTTTTAATTAAATTTATTTATTTTCAGTTTTCAACATTCACTTCCACAAAATTTTGAATTTCTAATTTTCTCCCCACCTCCCCGCTTCTCCCACCCCAGGACAGCATTTATTCTAACTACCTTTTCTTCCAATCTGCCCTCCTTTCTATCATCCTCACTCCTTATCCCCTTCCCTTCTATTTTCCTGTAAGACAAGATAGATTTCTATACACCATTTCCTATATATATCGTATATCCTAGTTGTATGTAAAAACAATTTTTAACATTCACTTTTAAAGCTTTGACTTTCACATTCTCTCCCTTCTTCCCTCCCAACCCAGTGTCGTTGAGAGGCAAACAATTTGATATAGGTTATATATGAGTAATCATGTAAAACACTTCCATAACAGTCGTATTGTGAAAGAGTAATTCTACTTCCCTCTATCCTGTCCTGCCATCCATGTATTCTATTCTTTCCTTTGACCAGTCCCTCTACAAAAGGGTTTGTTTCTGATGCCCTCTTGTCCCAATATGGCAGCCCTTCTATTATCCCCTTCCCCGCTGCTTTCCTGTAGGGTAAGATAAACCTCCATACCCAATTGAGTGTGTATGTGATTCCCTCCTGAAGCCAAAACCAATGAAAGTAAGACTCACTTATTTCCTTTTATTTTCCTCCATCCCCTCCATTGTAAAAGCTCTTCCTTTCCTCTTTTACCTCGGATGATTTAAAGGCTGCTAGGGGTGCAGTGGATAGAGCACCAGAGCAGGAGTCAGGAGGACCTGAGTTCAAATCTCACCTCAGACACTTGGCACTCGCTAGCTGTGTAACCTTGGGCAAGTCACTTAACCCCAAATGCCTCATCCTGGGTCATCTCCAGTCATCCTGATGAACATCTGGTCACTGGATTCAGATGGCTCTGGAGGAGAAGTGAGGCTGGTGACCTGCACAGCCCTCCCTCACTCAAAACAAAGTCAAGTGCAAGTCATGTCATCATTTCTCTGATGGCAGGGTCTTCTTTGGCGATGAAGGATGTACACACATGGGAGATAATTTACAACATTCTACCTCTCCGTTTCTCTTTCTCCCAGTACGTTCCTCTTAACACTTAATTTTATATTTTATTTTTTAGATATCCCTTCAATCCCTTCATATTCAGCTCACACTGTGACTTCTTTGTCTCTCCCCTCACCCCTCTGTGTGTGTATAATATATATGTATATATATTATACACACACATATATACATATGTATATCCAAATTCCAAATTTTTGCTCTACTTCTCTTACTTGATTTTCAAAATCCTTTTTGAATTCTTCCATGACCTGAGACCAATTCATATTTTTCTTGGAGACTTTGGATGCAGGATCTTTGACTTTGTTGTCTTCTGGTTGTATTTTTTGATCTTCCCCTGCTTGCACATTTTCCCAGCCAATTACTTGACCTTTCAGCTCTTTGTTAAGTGGAGAGCTCTAGAAGCAACTGCTGCTTTGACTGTGGGTGCCACTGCACTGTGGCTGGGGCCATGAAGGGGCTGGAGTTGGGACCAGACCATGCTCCCCCTTCAGTCATGTGAGAGATGCTTCCCACTGACCTTTGAAGCTGCCCTTGACATCTGTGGGTTGAGAAGTCTGCAAACTACTGCAGCTGCCAGTGATTCAGCTCCCTGAGGCCTGTTCCAGCTCAATTCATGCTGGCACAAATCACAACCAAACTGTACTCTGCTCCCAGCCTGGTTTGATAGACTCCTCCTGTGAAACTTCCAGATTGTCTTGGGCTGGAAATTTCCTTCATGTTGTCATTTTTTGGCTTTTGCTGCTCTAGAATTTGTTTAGAGTAATTTTTTATAGGTTTTTTGAGGGATTTGAGGGAAGAGCTCAAGCAATACCAACATGTCTATCATCTTGGCTCTGCTACTTGACCCTAAGATTCTTCCTGAAATAAATGTCCATTTCTTCTTTGATTTCTTTTTAAATATAGTTGTTCTTCTAGGGATGCTCTGTGCTGTCAATAGGCTACTATAGTCTCCTAGGAGATGATAAAAGAACAATAGAAAAGTACAAGAGCAAATGTAGCTAAAACATAGTACAAGTGAATTTTATTGAAGGAGCAACCTAATGGAGATCACCAGTATAACCAGAAAAGTAGGTGGGACAGCTAGTAGTAAGAGAAAGGATAAATAATGCACAGTCCAGGTTCCCCACTGACATCTCCACTGTGAGATAAAATTTAGCAGAAGAACCTCAGGAAGGGTAAAGATAAAAACTACTTTAAATATTATAGTCAAAATAACAATGATATGCTGGTTATTTGAAGATCCTCTACTCTGGTAGAAATGTATAAATCATCTTAATTATACATGCCAGGATTTGTTTCTTTTTGTTTAAATAGTGGTCCTATTCTAATGCTTTACCAGGAATTGTAGGAGACCCTATGATCATAGAAATCTTTCCTTGATAGGTATCCAAAGAACATAATGTGCCTACCCTCTGACCCAGAGGGATCACGCTGTGGTCCCATTCTCTTTTAATAAGTCTATAAATAAATTAGCAATTCACTGTCTGATAATACAATGACAAATCATGACTCTAGCAGACTGATATTGATAATCTGTGCTACCCACCAGAGTGACAGAGTAGCAATGCTTCAAGGTCGAGAATGGGATGTATATTTTTGGACATGGACAGCATTGCAATTTCTTTCTCTTGACTATGGTTATTTACTATGAACTTCTTTATTTTCTTTTTACATGTAGGGGGAGGAGAGAGAGAAAAAATACACACTCATTAATTGAAAACTAAAATAGCATTTATAAAAGAAAGAATTCTGACATTTTTCCAACATTTTTTCTTTTGTTTACACAATTCCTGGAAGTCCTCTGAAAGCAGTTTTATTTCTACTTTTAAACAATTTAAACTATGTTTGAAAATAACTGTTTCAAAACAAAATACTATTTTCCCAACCCTAAACTTCACTTTTTCTGCTCTCCTCAAACCACTTCTCTTATAATATGAATAATCATGGCTGAAAATCACCTCATTTAATGAAATCAATTCCGAAAATTTCAAAACAAAATACTATTTTCCCAACCCTAAACGTCACTTTTTCTGCTCTCCCCAAACCACTTCTCTTATAATATGAATAATCATGTCTGCAAATCATCTCATTTAATGAAATCAGTTCCTAAAATTGTGGCTTTCCTCTTCTTTTCCTTCTTTAATCATAATGCTTCATCCCTTTTTTTGAGTATACATGTATTCCACTTACTTCAAGTTCACTTACTTCAAGACCCTAGATTCAGAGAACTTATTATTCCTCTGCTTTATAAATTGTTAGTTTAAAATTCTGAGATTTGATTTTTCTTAGCATGGAGACTGTTTAATTAGCTTCTGTTATACCTAGCTAGGTACTGAAGATGCCATGCACATAGAAGAAGAATATGGATCATTGTGTGGAAGTTGGAAGAAAGTTGAAGCCTAAGGGAACGAGTAGATCTCAAAAATCAAGACAGAAAAGAGTCTGGAATACAGTCACTCAGGTACTTTAGGGCAGAAAATGCTGCAAGCAAACACGCCAAAGCCAATCAACTCTAACTGTGTACCAGAGGCTGTTTGCCCCCTTCAATTTTTTCATTCTTCCTGCTGGATGGGTCCTTTGTCCCTGGCAAAGAGGGACATTCATGTGCCTACTATATTTGTCAGAATAAGAAGCAAATAGCCTAGGATGGTGAAAAGCTTCTAGTATTGAATCAGAATCTCTCAACATATACACATCTTCCTGGGACACTTAGAGAAAGCATACTGACTTTCTTAGCCCATTCTCGTATTACCAAGTACTTACAGGAACAGGTATTCTGGAAGAACTGAACTCATATATATTTTGACTTTCATGTGGCACGTACTTACCTACAAGAGGAATAAAACAATATTAAACTTGGGACCCTACTTAACTTCTTTAGTTTTCCTTATGAGTCATTTTTCAGAAGAGAGCAAAATCAGGTCACCTGAAGGAAATGACATAATCTTTTTTTTTAAGAGACACTTAAACAGAATATATTATCACCACTCACTGCAAATTAATAAAGTGCTACAGTTTACAACACTTCTCTCAGTATAAATTCAAATAGCAAGTGATATTCAGTTATTTTGGGAAACTGCTCCAGCTGAAAAATGTGATTGGTGTTAATATATGAGTGCATTATCTCTGTTAAATTAGCTTTCAGCAATTCTTATATTTGAGTATTAGCTGACAGAATAGTGAAAAGGGCACTTAAGATCATGTAGTTCTGATTTTGTCACTAACTGGCTGTGTGGTTTTGGACGAGTCACTTGAACTCTTAGGGCTAGTTTAAAATAGATTTTTTTGGATGAGAGGAGTCTTAAAATCCATAGCTCCCTTAAAGTTCCTAAAGGTCAATAATTCTATGCATAACTGCCCCCATTTTTCTGTTTAACATTCTACACAGAAATCTTGGAAAAATTTATTTAGTGGATTCATTTAGTCTAAACTAGGTGGAGTTGTGAATAGCACACTGGACTTGAAGTGAAGAGATCCTAAGTTCAGATCCTGACATAGACATATGCTGTCTTTGTGACCCTCAGCAAGTAGTTTAACCTTTCT
Source organism: Potorous gilbertii (assembly GCA_028658325.1). Classification (NCBI taxonomy): domain Eukaryota; kingdom Metazoa; phylum Chordata; class Mammalia; order Diprotodontia; family Potoroidae; genus Potorous; species Potorous gilbertii. The sequence goes on along the minus strand of CM053773.1, from coordinate 22,292,452 downwards.
CAAAGGTCAAGACAGGTAAGAGTCCTATGACTCTCAGCCACAATTTCATCATCTGTAAAATAGAGATCTGTAAAACAGGACCCCCCTGGCAGGGTTGTGTGAGAATCAAATGAGATAATATATGTAAAGTGACTTGACCTTAAACCACTAGAGAAATGTTAGCTATCAATATTATTAATATAAAAAGAGGACCACAAATTACCATTTAGTTGTAGGTCTGCTAAATATAAAATTCTGAAATTAGAGTGCATGAGAAATGTCAAATAGATAAAATTTAGGAACCACTGTCGAAGTCATCAATCTCTTTGAAAATAACAGTAACGCCTAACATTTACAACATATTCCATTTTACAATGGGTTTTCCTCACAGCTTCCCTTTTAGGTACATATTTAACCCTTCCAATATACATAGCCTTTGAAGGTGTGCCAACCATTTTCCAAGCTGCAAGAGTGCTGTGAGGAACATAGCCCGCTATTGTTATTTCCATTTTGTAACTGAAGTTAAACACGGTTAAGCAAATTATCCAATACCATACAACTACTAAGTAATAATTATAGTACCTACCATTAAAATAGTATTTAAAAGTTTGCAAAACAGTTTCCACACTTTCTAATTTAATCTTTATGATAACCCTATATAATGGATTCTTATTCTCATTTTTCAGATGAAGGAACTGAGGCTGATACATTTCTTGCCAAGGATAACATCTAGTGAGTGTCTGAGGCAAGATTTGAAGTCAGATCTTCTTGACTCCAGGTCTAGTGCACTATTCCTCACAATACCTAGTCACTCTCTAAATGCCAGAGAAGAGAATCAGACACGTCTTCTCTTCCAAGTCCCAGCACTGACTTTTACAAATAAGAAACTGACTTGCTCACTTTTACATGACTAGTCAGTATCATAGCTTGGATTCATATTCTTCTGATTCCAATCAACATTGTCAGGCTAGGTGAGGAAATGTTAATTTTTACTTAGGTAAGTCTTAAGTTTGCTATTGTGCATTTTAAGAGCAAACATTCAAAGAAGAAGTAATAGGAGGTTCTGAGAAAATAGCAACAACATGTACACATATACAAATGAAACATCATGCTTGAAAAATCCTGGAGCATATCCTCAGTAGAAAAACACAATCAGTAAATTAACAATAGTGAAATGGATCCAGCTCTGTATTAGAAGGTACTAGAGACAATCAATTTGTTCTCATACTAGAAGAAAATTTACCTAACTTAGCAGCAAGCATTGATTGTGATACTAAGTGTATGGGACATGGACAGTCATTACAAAGAAATGTTCTCCATAGATTCAAGTGAAAGATTCAGTTGTAAATAACCTTTATCTCAAGAGCTACTAATACCTCCCAGCATCCAAAGGTAGATTTTGTTTGGTGTTTCCCCAATCAGCCTTAGGTTTAGCTTGTTAAGTATGGGGGTGGAGTGGTCTAGTTACAGGAGATATCTTCTCAGCTGACCTGAGGCAAAGGCAAGCTAGGGGCTAGTAATCCCAGCTTCCCTATTGTCTTTCTGATTCCCCTGGACAGCTGAGGCA
>CM053773.1:22241741-22290806 GCA_028658325.1 Potorous gilbertii | reverse complement strand
GTCATCAAGGGGGGAGGAGAGAGCATTTACAGATCACTTCGCCATCCTGGCTCCTGGAAGTTCAAGTAGGTGACTTACCGAAGTTTGGTCTTTGGGCTGAAGGTCTCAGGAGCTGCTGTGCTGATATCTGGCTCTCCCCGGCTCTCACGGACTGGTTCGGCTTGTCTCCCACCCTCGGTGCCGCTCCTCTGGTTCTGCCCGCAGCTCAGGTTTCTCGGGTCCCTTCTGCTCCGCTGCGCTGGCCACGCTGTGCTGTGCGCTGTGGGCTCACCCCCATGGAACAGACCTTTCCCGTGGATCCTCCAGTCTAACGTGAGCTCCAAAACTGTCACCTTCTGCCTCCCACTGGATTCCGTACCTCCAAACTTTGGTCAGATTCTCCTTTCGGAGGTACCTGAAGGAGTTTGTCCGAGAGCTTAGGTGAGTCGTTGCTCTCACTCCACCATCTTGGCTCCGCCTCCCCAAAGGTAGATTTTATTAGGGATATTTTTATCATAGATTTAGTTTTCTTTGATAAAATATGGTAAGCAAGCAGTCCTATCTCCCAGTTTGAATGACTTATTGCATTCAGAATTAAAATACACTATATTAAATTTTTATTTAGGTAGCATGGTGAGGTGGATAGAGCATCAGAAACCATCAGGAAGGACTCAGATACTTACTAACTGTGTGACTCTTGGAAAGTCACTTTAACTTCTGTACGTTTCAGTTTACTCATGTATAAAACAATTATAACAATAGCACCTCCCTCTTGTACATATGTAGTGTACTTTGTAAACCTTAAAGGACTATATAAATGCCCTTTATAATTTAAGGTTACATTACTTATCCCAGGTAGGGATTGTAAAGGAAATACTGATCACATAAAACATAGGGAGTAAGCATTAATTGACTGATGGCTGCAATATGAACATGCTAATGATCCCCAAGAGGTAAAGGTGTTTATATCTTCTCTGTCCTGATTGGGGCAGAGAAAAGATAGCAAAGTAAAAGCAGGGACTCACCTGAGCTCCCCCCCCAGACCTGTCCAAATACCTATAAAAAGTGACTCTAAACAAAGTCTAAAGTAGCAGAACCCACAAAAAAGACAGAATAAAGCAAATTTCCAGCCTAAGACCTGGAAGATCAACAGGAAAGATCCATTGCCCCATTGTGAGAGAGGATAGTTCATGACAAGCTGTATACCCAATGTAGACTGAGCCCCAGCAAATTTGGAGCAAGTCTCAAGTGACTGAATCACTGGCAGCAGTGGTGGTTTCCAGAATACTTCTCTGTCTACAGATACCAAAGGCAATTTAGAAGGTCAGTAGGAAAGGATTGTTGAAACTGGGTGATAGAGGAGCACAGTCTAGTGCAGCCCTCAACCTCAGCAAACCAGGTCCATAGAATTATCTCTAAAACAGCTGTATAAAATTCCTGAAGCTTGGGACAGTTAGTCATCCACACTGGAAGCAGAGACTTAACATAGAGTTAAAAAGTCAAGTAACAGTCTAGGAAAATGAGCAAAAAATGGGGAAAAAACTGTAACTATAGAACTTTACTTTGGTGACAAGGAAGATCAAAACACACTCTCAGAAGAAGATAACACAGTTAAACCTCCTTCATTCAAAGCCTCCAAGAAAACTATGAATTGGTCCCAAGTCATGGAAGAGCTCAAAAACTATTTTGAAAATCAAGTAAGAAAAGTGGAGGAAACATGGGGAAAAAGAAATGAGAGTGATGCAAGAAACTCATGAAAAACAAGTCAACATCTTGGTAAAGGAGACCCAAAAATATACTGAAGAAAATAATCCCTTAAAGAATACACTAGGTCAAATGAGGTCCAAAAGAGGTTCAAAAAACCAGTGAGGAGAAAAATACTTTAAAAAACAGAAGTGACCAAATGGAAAAGGAGGTCCAAAAGCTCAATTATGAAAATTAATTCCTTAAAAATTAGAATGTAGCAAATGGAAACTAATGACTTTATTAAAAATCAAGAAATTACAAAACAAAACTAGCAAAATGAATAAAAGTAGAAGACAATGTAAAATGTCTCAGTGGAAAAAACAATTGACCTAAAAGACAGATCCAGGAGAGAAAATTTTGAAATTATTGGACTTGGGAGAGCTAAGTGGCACAGTGAATAGAGCACTGGTCCTGCAGTCAGGGGAGCCTAAGTTCAACTCCAGCCTCAAACACTTGAACACTTACTAGGTGTGTGACGTTGAGCAAATCACTTAGCCTCAATAGCCTTGCCTTCCCCCCTCCAAAAAACATATTGGACTGTCTGAAAGTCAAGATCAAAACAAAAGAGCCTAGATGTCATCATTCAAGAAATTATCAAAGAAAACTGCCTTAATATTATGGACCAGAGGGTAAACTAGAAATTGAAAGAATCTACCCATCACCTCCTGAACAAAATCCAAAATGAAAACTGCCAGGAATATTATAGCCAAATTCCAAAGTTTCTCCAGGTTAAGGAGAAAATATTGCAAGCATCCTGAAAGAAACAATTTAAGTATCATGAAGCCACATTCAAGGTAACACAAGATTTAGGAGCTTCAAAATTAAAGGATTAGAAAGCTTAGAATATGATATACCAGAGGACAAAGGAGCTAGTATTAAAACCAAGAATCACCTACCCAACAAAACTGAATATAATAATCCTTAAGGGGGAAAAATGGATATTTAATGAGATGGAGGAATTTCAACCATCCTTGAGAACAGATCAGAGCTAAATGGAAAATTTGACTTTCAAATACAAGACTCAATAGAAGCATGAAAACCTAAACAGGAAAGAGAAATCATAAGGAACTTATTAAAGTTAAACTTTTACAGTCTTGCATGAAAACATGATATTTGTAACTTATAAGACCTTTCTCATTAATAGGATAGGTAGAAGGACTATATGTAGACTGAAGGCACAGGTGTGAATTGAATATGAAAGGCTGGTAATGGAATCTAAAAAATAAAATGAAGGGTGAGAGAGGAATGTACTGGGAGAAAGAAAAGGGAGAGGTAGAATGAAATAAATCATCTCACATAAAAAAGACAAGACAAAGCTTTTATAGTGATGATGAAGAAAAGGGAAGTGAGAGGGAGTAAGTGAAGCTTACTCTCACTGGAATTGACTCAAAGAGGGAATAACATGCACACTTAATAAGTTATAGAAATCTATCTTACCCCCAGGAAAGTAGGAGGGCAGAGAATAAGAGAGGGGAAAGACAAACGAAGGGAGAGTAGATTGGATATGTGGATAGTCAAAAGTAAAATACTTTGCGGAGGAACAGGTTGAAAGGAGATAGAGAATAGGATAAATGGGGAAGCAATAGGATGAAGGGAAATATAGCTAGTCTTTTACAACATGACTATTATAGAAGTGATTTGTGGGACTGGGCATGTACAACCTATATCAAATTGCTTGCCTGCTCAATACAGGAAGTTGGTAGGGATGAAGGGAGAGGAAAGGAGGTGAAAGAAGGGAAAGAATTTGGAACTCAAAGTTTTAAAAAGTGAATGTTAAAATTGTTTTCTCATGTGAGTGGAGGAAAATAAAATAAATAAAAATAAATAAAAATTCTCAGTTCTCATAGCCAAATATCCTATAATAGCTTAGAGATGAAAGGGAATCTGCCACAATTCTGGTATCTGAATCCTTCACCAGACAGGACTGTAACCAAAGACTTGGGTACTTGGGATAAAGGGAAGTAAGAAGTAGGGATGAAGTACAGAAGGGAAAGACTCCAAAACCACTTCTTGAAATTTTACTTCCAGGAAAACAAACGAGGATGGATAGGACTAGAGAAGAACATGAGGCATGGGGAAAATAAGTCCCTTCATACATACTGTTCCAAAAAAGCTGAACAATTAGTTGTCCCTCCAACTGGTCACACCCTTTCCCACCTCTTTACATTTGCAGTCATTCCTTCATGTCTGATAATCATTCTCCATTAATTCCTGCCCTCTCAGAATTATTAGCTCTCCTTAAGGCTCAGTTTAGGATTCACTTCTTCAATGAAGCCTTTCTTATTTCCCTTCCAATTTTAGTACTCTCTCCTACCTCAACTTAACTTCTTCTCATAAGGTATATATCAGGTTATACTGCTTCCTAGTCCCCCAAAAAGTAGAATTCAAGCCCTAAGAGTAAGGACCATTTTCTTTTTTCTTTTCATATTAACACGGTTTTTATTTCTAGGCACAGTAGTTGGGTGGTAGGTACATAAGAGGTGATCATTAAATTATGTTCCCCAAGGTCATGCAAAAATAAATGTCACATAGTTAAATGGATGAAGTACTTGGAAATTTCCAACGTATTCCACCATTGACTTCTAGAAGTGATGTTGGCTCCAACCCTGTAAGAGACATAGAATTCTATAAAATGATTCACTCAGTTCCCCAATAAACTCATCGAGTTTATGTCAAAGAATCCTAAAGATAAATACTCAATCTTGGAGTGATTTTACAATGTTCTAAAACCAGATTTCTGGACTTATCTAATGATAACATATACCCCTAGGTCAGTCCTCAAACTGACTTGTCAATCACAGTGTATGTTGGAACAAGCCATACTGAATGAAACTGAAGTAAATGAAGCAGGCTCCCTGGTCTTGATACCATCCAGATTTATGACCTTTGAAAAAGTGCAGAATTGAACCCACTTCCACAAATATGGGATGCCTAATGTTTCTGACAGCATTCAAAGTTTTGTGAAATGTTTTAAGATGTGTTTCTAATTTCCTTCTCCCAGATATGCCCTTCCCTCAAGTCACTATATAATTTGCTTTGTTACTTATTTGAGAAGAATAATAAACATGGTTCAGGAGTGACTAGTTTTTAAGACTAGAAAACTAAGCACCATTTCAATGTAACACTGGTGATTATATGAGAAGTATGATATTAATTTGTAATCAAATTATTTCTTTAATTTAATTACCACAAAGAGATTAACCCAATATAAAGCAGAGCAAAGGAAAACATATTCAAATTTTTAAAAAGGTATAATTTTGACTCTATTGGTTCAGTTTTAAGACCTCTCTATTTGAAATTATTTGCATCTGCGTTAAATAGTAAAATTCCAGTTGTAAAATGTTAGTACTATTTTGCTACTGACTAAATTAATGAGATACCTATAGTGCTTTGAATTTGTCTTAGGTCTTTGGTTAGATGTCACAAAGTAGATGGCAATATCTTAATCATATGTGTATTGTAAAGGCTGCTAGAACTTCTTCTATCAAGGGGAATGCTAAACTCTCCTTTCATGTACCTCTCACCTGTGCCTCCAAGAAGCTGTAGCATGCACAGTGGCCACACCACAGTAAAACCATCTTGGCAAACATGCTTAACCAGGTTGTGGGTAAGTAACAGGATTCTAACCTATCAGTGAGTTTGGAAGATGTCTACTCTAAGCATGTGAAGACTTCACCCAGTGGAGCGGGTGGTTAAGAACAATGTATTCCAACTTCCATTAAGGTAACTGATACAGTTGCTGTGGAGTACTTAGAGCTAGATCAGACATCAAAGATGCCAAGGTTATTCACTGCATCTTCAGTCATTGTCACTTATCTTGATTAATATTTCCATTGGACTATTAATATGGAAGAAAGAGTGAGACTGATAACTTTCTGAAACTCTATCTCATTTAAATGCAATTCATGCATAAGTCAAAACATCATTCTGTAATATCATGAGTCCTCTTTGGAAATGAAGAACAAACAACATTTGTGTCTTTATTAATTCTTGGAGAATTTTCCTGGAATGATTTTTCTTATAAATTAGTTGTAAACAACCTTCATTCCATTGTCTTTAGAATTGGAAATCGATGATCATTTAGAATCACAGAACTTGAAAGCTGGGAGGGACATCAGAGACTATCTAATCCAACCCCTCTATGAATAGAAGATATCCAATAAATCACCAGCTAGCTTCTGCATGAAATGCAAAATTCTGCATGAAAATCTCCAAAGAAGGGGAACCCCACCACCTTCCAAAGAAGTACGCTCCATATTTAGATAGCTCAGATAGTGAGGAACCGTTTCTTGCCTAAATTTAACTTTGAAACTATTGCCTGTTGTTGATTCTTCCCTCTGGAAACAAACAGAGCAATTTTAATCCTCTTTTTATATGACATACTTACAAACACTTCAACACAACTCTTATGTCTGACCTTAGTTTACTCTTCTCTAGAGAAATCATTTCTGGTTCCTTTAACTCATCTTTACATGGCATGGTTTCATGGCCCTTCACCATCTCAGTTGCCAGCTTTTCGATGCTCTCCAACTTACCAATTTTCTTCTAAATTATGTTGCCTAGAATGGAAGACGCTTCAGACATATACTAAAAAAGTCAAAGTACAGAGGTACTATGACCTTCTTCTTTCTGGAAGGCACTCCTCTCTTAATGGAGCCCAACATCACATTAACTCTTCTGGCTACCATATTACATTGCTGAGTCTTACTAAGCTTTCAGTAGAGTGTATCACCTAGGCAATATTCACAGCATTGAAGATGGCTATGGATATGCTGGGGCGTTCTCAATTGTAAAGTATAAAAGACTATCCATATAGAGGGCAGAAGAAAAACATTTATTCAGATACCAGAAAGTCAAATCTGTCATAGTAGCCAAGAAGTCAGTACACATTAGCACTGGTGGGGACAAAAGCATTCCCAAGCCTTCCCCTCTGCATCACTCCCCCTCACTGCGCCTTCCCATGAGCAAACACTCATGAGCCTTTGCCTCCTGATGGCCTGTGTCCTCTCTTCTCCACTCTGACAGCTCTCACTAACTTTCTCCCAGTTCTGCTCCACCCTTTCTGATCCACCAATTCAGCAAGCTTCTCCCTCCACATGTGACTTAGGCTTCCAGGTGATTTAAGCAGGTCACATGGGCCTATAAATGAATGGGAAAGATCTTTCCATTTAAATCATTGTTACATAGAATAGAAGTTTAAATCTTTTTATGATTGCCTAACTGTATCAATTTTCTCCATAAGAATAGCGTAAGAAACATTATGAAAAACCCTAATAAAATCTACCTATAGAATTCTGGTCATGTACTAGCTTAGTAACCCTGTTTTCGCTGTTTGTTTTTTAAAAAAATAAGGTTAGTATGATATAATCCATTCTTGCTGAAAACCGTTCTGGGTATTTGTCATCATTGTTTCCACTTCTACACATTCACTAACCATTTCTATTATCTATTCTAGAATTTTTCTAGAATTGAAGTCAAGTTCACTGACCAATATTTTGCAAACACTATTTTCTTCCCCTTTTTAATTTTTTTAAATGAACAAAGATCACTAATCTCTTCACCCATCCCTTTCAACTGAAAATGAAATGAAAATAAAAGCTTTTTACAAACATATTTTCAAGGTAACCAAATTTCCACACTGACCATGTCTAAAAGAAACACACATATTATGATACCTTTTGCCACAGCAATATCACTACTAGATCTGTATCCCAAAAAAGACATGAAAAAAGGAAAAGACCCTAGATGTACAAAAATATTTATAGAAGTTGGAAATTGAGGGGATGCTCATCAGTTGGGGAATGGCTGAACAAATTCTGGTATGTGATTATGATGGAAAACTATAATGCTATCAGATAATGCTATCATCATTATGACCAGGATGCTCTCAGAAAAACATGGAAAGACTTACATGAGCTGATTCAAAGTGAAATGTGCTGTGAACAAAGTAATAGCAACATTATAAGATGATCCAGCTGTGAAGGACTTAGTTATTCTCATCAATACAATGATCCAAGGCAACTCTGAAAGACTTATAACGAAAAATGCTATCCATCTCCAGAGAAAGAATTGATGTTGTCTGAATACAGATTGAAACATTAATAAAAAAAACTAGTATCTATTTTCTCTTATTACCACATTATCCCCAAATTAAAAGAAAACAAAAACAAAGCCCTTGACACATGTATAGTCAAGGAAAATGAATTCCCACATTGGTTATATCCAAAAAGGTATGTTTCAATTCATTTTATTCAATATAAATTTATTAGGTTCATATTATGTATTGAGTTCATTTCTTTTGTCAGAAAGTAACATGAAATTTACATTGGTATTTGCATTGATTAGAGTTATTAACTATATAAATGTGTCTTTATAGTGCTGATAGTACATGATTTTTCCTTTCAATTCTACTCACTTCATTTCGTATAAGTTCATATAAGACTGCCAAGGTTTATCTGAAACAGTCCCTTTCATTATTTCTTATTACTTGTTTAGTCATTCCCTCATCCCTTTAGATTCTGCTTCTCTGCGGTTAAAAAAAATTAAAAGGAGAAGAAAAAATGATGATGATGAGTAGCTATAAAATATTTCTATACTTACTGCTCTTTTTTCTACTTTCTTTGACCTCTTTGGGGGTATAGACCTGAGAAATGTATTGCTGAATCAAAGTTTAGTAACTTAGAGGGCATAGTTATAAAGTGCTCTCCAGAATGGTTGTATTGATTCACAGTTACACTAAAACTGAATTAAGTCCTGTTTTCCATAGCCCTGCTAACATTTTCATTTTCCCTTTTTTTCATCTTTGCTAATCTGATGTGTGTAACTTATAAACCTCTGGGTTGCCTTAACTTTCATTTCTCTAATTTTTAATGATTTGGAGAATGTTTTATATGACTATCAAAAGCTTAGATTCTTATGAGAATATCTATGTGAATTGGCCATTAATTACTTAAGTAAGGTCTTATATTCTTATTCATTTGAATCAAATTCTTATATGTTTTGGAAATGAAACCTTTATCACAGAAAATTGAGGCAAATATTTTCTCAGTTAACTATTTCCCTTCTAATTTTAGCTACATTGACCTTATGTAAAAACTTTTTGTAATCAAAAACGGCCATTTATCTTCTGTGATCTTCTCTAATTCCTGTTCACTCTTAAACTTTTCTCCTATCAACAGATCTGAAGGAAATGTCTTCCTTATTCCATTAGTTTATTTATGATATGACTTTTTATGTTTGTTATGTATTCATTTGTAGATACTCTTCCTTTTTTGGAGTGAGTTATTGGTCTAAACCTTATTTCTGCCGAAGTGCTTTATAGCTTTTCAGCAGGTTTTATCAAATAATGAAACCTTTCCTCAGTAGCTGGAAGTTTGGGGATATATCTACACAAGTCTAGAAGGTGAAAAGAAAATAAAAAAGGAGATCTACACAGAGACATAGAGAAACAGAGACAGAGATAAAGAGAGACAGAGAAAGCAAGAGAGGCAGAGATAAAGAGTGAGAGTGAAAGACAGAGACAAAGATATTTTAACAAAAAGCCATTTCTGTTCCCTCTCAAATCAATTTGAGTTTATATAGTTGCAACTGTAAAACACACAATAATGTATAATTGAACTCCATTCCAAACTTTCGCATCTAAAAAGAAGAGCATTTTTCCCAAGGAAAAAGATATTCAAGACCTGAGAAATGACCTTAATTGCATATATGCTTCACCCAAGCTTTAACACTAGCACCCTGAGTAAGCTGCCAACTTCGAAACTTGGCACAGCAACTGTTGCCTGTCCCTGATGCAGGTAGCCTTTTAACGGCCTTCTAGGTAAAGATAATTGGCTATTTGCATGTTTCTAAAGCATTCTGTTAAAAGGTATTTCAAGGAATAAAACCCATGTATCTTGGAGTGAATATATTATGGATGCAGATTAACTGTCACTTAAGTTCCCAGATTAATGAAACTCCTGACCTGTGAATATGCCAGGTGAATATACTATTTCCCCAAAGCCTTTAATAAGAAATCCCAAGTTTAGGCAGGTCTAATTTGCCAGTGGGAAAGTCAGAAAAATTATAACACAGGTAAAAGTGAATCTGACATCTATATTTCTTTAAGTTGAATCCCATGACCTCCAACCCACATTTTCCCCACTATTGTCCAGAAAAAGAATGCAAGGCATCATGAGGAAGTCAGAAAAGTAATAACACAGGTAAAAGTGAGTCTGACACCTATATTTCCTCTTGTTGACTATCACAACTTCCAAACAATTTTTTGGCCTATTTTAAAAAAAAAATGCAAGGCAGTTGAATGAATCTATTCTTCTTGCACAATATTGATAATTAGCCATTGAACCCATCAGTCATCATTTAATATCTATGTGTGGCAAAGTTTAATGTGAGCCTCTCACTTTCCCTGATTGGGTTACTTTAGAACCTCTAAAAAGATCAACAGCATGTAGTAAAGGCTACAATTAGAATCAGAAACTAATTTGTGTTTGGGAGAATTTTGCTGGGATGTACCCCGATGGCACCTTTCTGTATCCATACCTCCTTGGTCTGATAAATGATGATTATATTACTGCTGAATACCTCTGCAAAGAAAGGAAAGTCTGTGTTAGGGTAATCCAGGGGCTGGAATGCTTAGTCTCTAATACCCATCTCACCAGAAAGTGAGGAACAGAAAACTGAGTATAGTGTCCTTATCCATCACTGTACATCACATCAGTGGCAGTGAACACAGATAAACACAGGTCATCATAGCCAATATATCAGCAATAAAATTGATGATCTGACAAGCAATCAAACATTAGGGAAATAACATAAGGGAAGTGTCTATATTTGTTCTCTAGATAAAACACAAAAGATGCCTATTTAGACCATCTCTAGGAGTACAAATACAAAATGATAGCATATTAATCCAAGAAAGGAACATAATTTTTATTCCAACTTCTGTATTCAACAGATGAGGAAACTGAGAGAGGTTGACGTTCATACTATATATTTATACACTATAATTACTTTTTTCTTGTCTTTGCATACTTCATTTCCCCAACCTTAAACCTTTAATTAGGTTATAAACTCTTTGAGAATAACGATGGTCATAGATAATAGAATTATCAATTTAAAGCTGGAAGGAAGCTTAAAGATCACTAAATTATACATTTAAATCTAGAAGGGCCCTTAGAAATCAAATAGTCTAACTCAAATCTAAATTAAATAAACTAACTAAGGTCATATAGTTAGTAGTGACAAAGCTGGGATGGTTTTTTCCCCAAGCCCTCCTAGAGCTGTATTTTTCATAATGTAAATGCTTAATAAATGCTTCTTGAATGACTTGCCATATGTCAAATAACTCAGAAGAGCTTGCATTGGAATTAGTGGTGCACTAGAACCAACTTGTGAAAGCTAAAGAAAACAGATTATTAAATTTCCAGTGTGAGCATTTACACCTCAGAAAATTGTGTTCCTCCGTTTCCAAAGAAGACCACACCATTAGAGAAATGATGGCATGACTTGCTCTTGATTTTGTTTTGAGTGAGGGAGGGTTGGGCAGGTCACAGCTCACTTCTCCTCCAGAGCCATCTGAATCCAGTGACCAGATAGATATTCATCAGGATGCCTGGAGATGACCCAGGATGCACTGGAAGACCTTGGGCCTTGCAGGTACTCACTTAGGGTGAGGTAATGTCCATTCATTGAATAGGTCTGTTTAAGAAGTCCCTTCCCTCCCCTCCCCTCCCCTCCCCTCCCCTCCCCTCCCCTCCCCTCCCCTTCCCTTCCCTTCCCTTCCCTGTCCTTTCTCAAAACTTTAAACCTACAGCACTCTGAAGCTGGGATGCCAATGGGCCCCTGACTAAGGGCTCTTCTGGACCCTCTTAGCTTTAGAGTGGTTATCAATAGTAACTGTTGCTGTTTCCCTCCCAAACTGATGTCTTTCTTTTCTTGACCTTGGAAAATAGCAAATGATATAAATGAAGGTTTGGTTTTTTGTTTTGTAAAACATTTACCAGCATATCCCTGACTAGAATTCAGGACTTTCTGGTTTCCAGGTCCATATTCTTTATACTACACCATGCTGACTCAAACGTTTGAGTTTTAAACTTTCACTAAGCAAGTAAATGATCCTGTTTTTAAAAGTCTCTGTTTCAATTGATTCCCAAAGTTGATAATCCTGTCAGAAGTTTTCCAATTGTCAGACATTTTTGCAAACTTGGCTGCTTGTTATTTCAAGAGGGAAGGTTCAGTTCAGTAGAACTATTTATGCCAAGCATTTGGTCTAGGAAATGCAAATATGTTTAAAACATGTTCTATTCAGAAAACAATACCACTGAAAGAGTCTATGAAAATGTTTTTTGAGGGAAAACTATTAACTTTCCAGATCAGAAGATCTCATTTAAAACTCACCAAAAAAAGCACAGAAATCAATTTTGCATAAAATGATAGGGCTTTTAGGGGTTCAATGGGGGCAGAGAAGATAGTTGAAAAGGTGAATAACACACACTATGACTGTCAATATACTGTTGAATTTGGTCTTTTTTAAAGCCTGTTTTCCTGAGTTCTTTATTATAACAGAATGTTTGATGAGGGAGTTTGAATTGATGATTTCTAATTCAGTTATAAAGCCTAAGAGATTATGTTTTTAGACAGTATTAAGTGAGGTCTAGTGTCAAAACCAAAGGACGTGGATAGAGTTACTATGTTCTGCCAAGATCAGATAATATTTGGTCTACTGTGAATCTATGGTATATCTCAATATAGCTGTGATGACAAAAGTGTCATGAAACTTAAAATTGTCTCATAATGCTAATACCATCAAATAAAACATTTAAAAAAAAGACATTTAAATATAAAAAAATGTTAAACTATTTCAACTTCCTGTAAAATGAATTTATTTTTAATATACTAAAGGAAAGGCAGTGCACTATAGTAGAGAAAGCACTATGTTAATCAATTAATAAACATTTATGAAGAACTTACCATGTGTCAGGCACTGTGCAAAGGGCTAGGACTACAAAAAGACAAAAACATACTCTACTTGATTTCCATTCCATGGAACATCATGTTTTCCCCAGGGTAAGCTATTCATCCAAAATCTCAGCACCATGCAGAATGACTCAATTTTTAATACTCAATAATTCTCAGTACTATCACTTATATACATATATATATATATATATATATATATATATGTTAAATGGGGAGTTATTAATAGAGGGAAGGTATTAGAATTAAGGGGGGAGGTTAGGAAAGTCTTTCTCTAGAAGATGGGATTTTATTTAGGACTTGAAGGAAGCCAAAGATTCCAAGAAGTAGAGATGAGGAGGGGGAACATTCCAGTTATGAAGGATGAATAACCTGGAGTTGAGAGATGAAATGTCTTATTCACAGAGCAGAAGAAGACCAGTATCATTAAACAGAAGAATATATGGTGGGGAGTAAAGTCTGAGATTTTTAGGAAAGTTAGGAGGAGGGGATAGGATTTTCAATATCAAGTAGAAGATTTTATATTTGATCTTAAAGGTGATAAGAAGCCAGTACAGTTTATTGAGGGGGGGGGGGGCAGAACCATTGGTAGGATATACTGATATTGTAGACATGAAGTGATGAGGCCCCACTGGCACTCAGAGCAGAGGGGGTTTATTCAAGTGATGTTGCAAAGGTCTAATCTATAAGCCTTGGCAATGATTTGCATATAGAGTGAAAATAGTGGGGATGACTCCTGGGTTTCAAATCTGAGGGACTAAGAGGATGGTGTTGCCCTTTACCATAATAGTGAAAGTAGTTGGAGATGTGTGATTTGAGGTCTTCAGAAAGACTGAGGCAGGATAAGCAGATCTGATAATCATGAGTATAGAAATGGCAATTAAATTCTTGGGAGCAGATGAGATTACCAATTGAGGTAGTATAGAAGGAGAAAACATGAGAATCCTTAACAAAATCCTGGAGGAAATAATCTAGATGAGGATAGAACAAAGGAAACTGAGCAATAGTCCTATAGGTAAGAAACCAGCAGAGAATGTTGTTCCAAAAACCCAGAGAGAAGAGAGGTTCAAGAAGAACGTGATTAATAGTGTCAAAGGCTGCAGAGAGGTAGAGGAGAATGAAGATGGAGAAAAGGCTTTTGGATTTGGTAACTAAGGGATCATTGTTAACTTCGGAGAGAGCAGTTTCAATGGAATGATAAGGTTGGAAGTCAAATCTTAAAGGGTTAATAACAGAATGAGAGGAGACAAAATGGAGGCATCTATTGTAGACATCCTTTTTAAGGAATTTAGTTACAAAGAGCAGCAGAAATACAAGACAATAGTTAGCAGGGATGGAAAGATCAAGTGAGGGTTTTTGGTTTGTTTTAGGGTGAGCCAGACATGGACATATTTATCACCATATAAGTGCTATAATGGGAAGATAAAGGAGGAAAATCTGTTGGAAGAGAAAGGAAAAAATGGAATTGTTTGAGTAGGTAGATGGATTAGCAATGGTAAGGAGCAAGACCATGTCATCACGTGAGACAAGGGTGAAGAAGATAGTAGCAGAAATCATGAGTGAGGGGAGAAGAGGGAGCTAAAACCAAATTACATCAAATTTTTTTTTCTGTAAAATATGAAGCTGAAACGGGGAGGAAAGGTGAGGCATGAGAGGTTTGGGAAAAGATGAAAAGTTTTGCAAGAGCCACTGTGGAGAATGGGACAGTGATTTGATAAGGCAGGTATAGAAGGATTTCCTAGGAGCAATGAAAGTCAAGTTGAATTTGAATAACATGAATTTGTAGTGAATCCATTCAGAATGATTACATGATTTTCTCCACTTTCATTCAGTAGCATATGTATAGAAGGGAAGATGGTAAACAGTGGGAATGATTCAAAGGTAAGGCTTATCAGGATATAATCAGAGTATATTCATAAGAGTAGATAAATGGTTCACCCCAGGGGCAAGACGGGGAAAAAAGAAAGTAGCTAGTACAGAGGAAATGGTGTGGGAGGCAATTAAGGGGTTAAGGCACTGGAGGTATAGGTGAATGGTAGGTTGTAAGGGAGAGCTGAAAAATCAATAGATAAAAGTTGGAGAAGATGATTTTGAAATTTTTGAATGCAGAGATGATACATTTGTGAGTGATGGCATAACTATATGTTTGTAACTGAGGTAGGGTAGAGAAGTAGATCATTGAAATTGAATAGGTTGAAGAGCTGAGCAGTTAGGATGCTTGAGGGAGAAATAATATAAATGTTGAAGTCCCCTAGTATGAAGGAAAGAGTTAGGGAGGAAAGAAAAATTGTGAGCCATGTACTGAACTCATTAAGGAGAGCACATCTGGAAGTCTGTAAGACAACAGTGACCAGGATTTTAATTGGGGGACAGTTATGAATAACAGGAACCTCAAAAGAGTAGAGATTACTGCATGCTGGAAGTAGAAGGAGGAACTAGAAGTGGGAATAGGGAGGAATCTCAACCACAATAATCAAGCTGAGAGGAATGGGAGAAGGTACAACCAATACTAGAAAAGGTGGCCAGGGAAGCTAGGTTATCAGAGTAGGGTCTAAGATGTGTCTTCCTATTCAGTCTGAGGCTTGCCGTAGAAAACCCCTTTGGCAAGAGTGAAAGGTAGAGGAGAGACTAGTGAGAGGAGAGAATTGTGACAGAGTGATTGGGAGTCTACACATTATTATGATAATTTAAGAGAGAGGCTTAAAAGGACCTGAATTAGACTGGTGAATGTTTGAGTAGAGAGAAGGGAACAGATGTAAGAAATGTGGAGGTAAAACTGACAAAATTTGTCTTTTGATTGGAGAGTTTAGAATTTCAGAAGTCAAAAGATACAGACATACAGTCAAGGAAACTTACTTGGCAAAAGTATGTGTGTGTGTTCATCCTTCGTTGCTGAAAAAGACCATGTCATCAGAGAAATGATGACATGACTTGCACTTGACTTTGTTTTGAGTGAGGGAGGGCCATGCAGGTCACCAGCCTCACTTCTCCTCCAGAGCCATCTGAATCCAGTTCATCAGGATGACTGGAGATGGCCCAGGATGAGGCATTTGGGGTTAAGTGACTTGCCCAAAGTCACACAGCTAGTGAGTGTCACATGTCTGATGTGAGATTTGAACTCAGGTCCTCCTGACTTCTTCACTGGTGCTCTATCCACTGCATCACCTAACTGCCCCATGGGGAAATGATACATGTTCTCTCAGACTATTATCAATCATTGGGGTCACAGAATCTATTAGGATGGTGGGTCTGGGGATGAATTTTTTATGCTTTGATGGTTTTAGGAGAAGAAGATAAAGGGAGGGAAAAAGGGATACTCTAATAACGGATTGGAGAAAAAGGATGAGAGAAATTACATCATGTTATTAGGATGTGCAAGTAGAAGACTATTCTAAGAAAGAGGAAAATATGGAAAGGGGCACATGATACTTAACCCTCACTTTCATTTTAATTAGTCTAAAGAGGGAAGAATACACAAACATCATTGGAAGTGGAAATATATTTCATGCTACAGGCAGAAAAGAGGAAAAGGGCAAGTGGGAAATAAGATGGAAGGCAGAGTAAAGCATCCAGATGGCACATCAGATAGAGGGCTATGTCTGGAGTTAGGGAAATTTGAGTTCTAATCCTACCTCAAATACTTACTAGCTGTGTGACCATGGGCAAGTCATTGCCTCTGTCTGCTTTAATTTCCTCAATAATAAAATGAGGATGATGATAGCACCTATTTCCCAATGTTGTTGTGATAATATTTGTAAAGTGTTTACCAACCTTAAAGTGCCATATAAATGCTAGCTATTTTAGCAAAATCATTAAAAGTTAATAATTTTATAAATAAAGAATTCAAACTTAATTACATTAATCATGTAAATTTACTAATAAAACATGTCAATTAATTTAATAATTAAGTTTTAATGACAAGAATTAAAACTGAAATTAAATTAAATTTTATACAATTTCATACAATTATCAAATTTAACATTTCAATAAATTATTCAATATAAATATTAAAATTTAGCCAATTCATGGCCTATTCCTCCTACAATTTAATGGTGATAATGATGGTGATTGATGATGGTGGTGACGATGATGATAAATACTGGAGGGATCTAGCCAGTAATTGACTTGAGTTTTTACACATTTGAAATTTGAAAAGGTTTTCTGTATCATACTTTAGTGACTTTTGCCATATCTTTGCTATCAATATTCCTTAACATTCTAAAGACTGCAGATTACAAAATAAACCCAACATACTGTACTGCCTTGGACCTAGGGATACCATTATTAGGTCTACAAAGAGATCAAAGAAATAGGTAAAATAGGTAAAGGGCACATATATGAAGAAATAAAGCAGCTATTTTTGTGGTGGCTAGGCAAAAATCTGTAAACCAAGAAGGTATCCATCAGTTGGGAAGTGGATAAAATATCTTATGCAAATGTGATGAAATATTATTGTTGTCCTATGGGAAATCATGAAGGAAATGTTTTCAGAGAAACCTGGGAAGACTTCTATGAACTCATGCAGAGTGAAGTGAGCAGCACCAGAACTTACAATTGCTTGAGAATTCCAATCAGCACAATGACCCGTCACAATTCTAGGGTATTCATGATGAAAGATGTTATCTATTTTGCCTGATAGGATGTGATGGGCAATGTCACTCAGAGTGTAGATAGACATATATTTATTGAGTATGACCAATGCAAGCATTTGCCTTGATTGACTTGCACATGTAATATTAGAGTTTTGTTATTCTCTTTTTCCCAGTGGAAGGGGATAGAAGGGAGAGGGGTACAGAGTTGCTACCCACCTCTCTTGCTTTCTGTGCTGCACAGTTTGTGATTGGCCTTGGGGCTGCTAGAGTCCCTCTCTCCCTCCTTGGACACTGCTGTTTTAAGACTACCACAGCAGGATGAGTTCTATTTCTGAGCTTTCACATCATACTGTTAACTCATATTAAATTTATAATGTATTAAAATTCTATCATCTATTTTTAGACATAAAACATTTTTTAACCACACCTCTTCTACTTTGCATTTGTTCAACTGATTTTTTGAACTGAAACATAGGCTTTCAGTCTTCTTCCTTCTCCTTTCTTTTCTCTTTTTGTGTCTCTCCCTTTTCAGATTCCCATTGCTAGCAAATACTTGTCTAATCCCACATGGATTTGCATACACATGCACACACACATAAACATATATATAAAACTATTTCCTTGAAGCATTCAAATAAGTTGCTCACTTTCCCAGTAAAATGAAAATCTTATAATGTGCTCCATGATACTTTCAGGTATTCATTGAAAGCTGAAAGTATTATTGTAAAACAAAAATAGACAAAAAAAATCCAACTTTTCATTAGGTAAATATGAAGTTTTCTTTAAAGACTTCCTTTAATGACTCTACAGGTCTTTTCAACTACTCAATTCATGTGATACAAAAAACATGATTCTTGCCAACAATAGAAGTGTTTAAGATGAAATCAGTTAATTTTTATAAGGCACTTTGAAGATGAAGTTTCTACATGAATGCTAAACCTTTTCATTATCTTACAGTGCTAAATATATGAGCTATGCTTCCCTCTGAATAGTTCATTTGCACATTTTTTTGGAAATCATGTAAAAAATGGTCCAGTTGTTGAAAGCTTATTAAACTTTGGCAAAAGGTTACATATAAAATAAACTTTACAACCATCAGAAATGAAGTTTCATATATATTAAAAAAAACACTTCAGAATTCCAAACAAACCATGGGAGAGATAAATAAGCAAAATAATGTCTTAACAAGCACATTTTATCAAATAAAGCATGAGTCCAGTAGGCACATTTATGTCCCTTATTGGAAGAGATACAATCTTCGATGGAAAATGGTTTACATCTTTTGAAGGCTTTAGCTTTCCTACCATCATCTATATTTTTCTGCTTATAAAATCTTCTGTGTGCTAACATATTTTAAGCTACTTGGCTACATTCTGAAGTTTCTGCCACAAAAGCCTAGTGCTTATTTTTGTGCCTAGCTGATTCCATGGTACATTTTCAAGGTGTTTCAGAATAAATACCAACACAAATCCTGTTAGCCCTTACAGATCTTGTTGGATATTCTTCCCATACACATCCATGAAAATTACTCTCAGAACTGTGCCTCCTTTTTCAAAAGAAATTTGATTGTATGAAGGAAAGAGTTGGCTTTTCTCCCTCCTAAGTAGTCTTATTTTTCAACAGCTTTTGATTATATATCAATTATATAATAAATATCAGCATTTAACCTACCTTTCCTTCCAAGATGAAATGTTTCTCCTTGATCAATTAGCCAATAAATATTTATTGATCACCTCTTACTCAAGGTACTATGATGGACATTTAAAACCAAGTATCAAATCTGGTCTTTGACTTTTTGGATGGCCAAGGAAACAGTGATTTACAAGTTAAAAAACCATACAAGAAAGTAATGCAAGAAATGTGACAAGGAGGTATGATTCAATAAATACTTACAAGACTTTGCTTTCACACTGGATGTCCTTTCCTCCCTACCTCCAACATAGAGAATGTTTGTCTTCCTTTAAAATATATCTTAAACACTATTTTCTTCATTCTTTATCTCTCCAACTTCTTCCTTTTCTCTAAATGGCCTCATATTCACCTAATTACTGTGATTTTAATTTCATTTATTCACTTTATATTTATGCTGTATACATTAACATGCATGTTCATTTCCTATTAGAAGGTAAGCTCCTTGTGAAAGGAGATTGTGTCATGTTTCTATACTTTTTCTCCACTATCTAGCACAGCAAGTGTACATAATACTGCCACAAAAATACTTTGAATTGATGACTAGAATGTCCTAGTTCTGAGTATTTTTATAAATACTTCACTTATTTCTTGGAATTAAGCTGTGTTGATTTATTTCATTTCTAAAAAGAATAATCCTATAATTTCTTTTCTATTTATGCTGAACTCTTGACCATGGCAATCTATGAAACAAAGAAAAATATGAAAGTCTTGTTACACTAGTCTTGTTATAGCCATTTACCCCATCTATAGTAATAGTGGTAGAGTGGTGGCAAAGAGGACAGAGGATGTTAAGGATCAGTGATGAGGCCATTTATAACATTAACTTAAATACTGGTACAGATTTGGTATCTTTTAATTGGAAAAGCCAGAGCAAATAATGGCATATGAATATAATGGAAGAGTATTGAGTGATAGGAAATGACAAATAGGAAGAACAGAGAAATACTTGGAAAGACATATAGACTGATAATGAATGAAGTAAGGAGAAGAAAGAAAATCTTAAAAGACAACAGAACTCTGTTCTGTGTAGTAAATAACCTTGAATGTAATAGCTAACAGTGACTTAGGTGTGGAACGAGACATACTTTATTAGACCTGTTCTGATAAACTGCATTTCTTTATTTTAAGGGAGAGTTCTTCAAAGAATAATGCAAAGGTGTATTGGAATAATATGAATTTACAGAAAATGAAAAATCAATACAATAAAACAAATGAAAAAGAAGCTCAAGAGGCTCTGTAAATGGAAAGTACCAAATTACATCTCCAACACTAAATAGCTCCAATGTGTATGTAAGAGTATCCTGTATTCTTCAACTCCAATTACTATAACTGACAAGGTGCTATGTGCCCTGATATATCTATCAGGTAAAAATGGCTCTTTGATTGAGTAACTCAATCAATCAACTGTGTAAATAAGGCTTGAGCAGATCCAGACTTTTCAAGTGAATCAATCAATCCAAAGGAATACTAAGTGTGAAGAAGTCCTTAATCAACCAGGAGGAATAAAGTGCTTTTGAACCATTGCATGAAATCAGATGATGAAACACAGGAATTACATTTGGATTTGAGGATTAGTTAAAAGAATCAGACATCTCTAGGTTTGCTAAAGCCCAAGTTTTCTAGTTGAGTTCTTTCTGTGTTATCCTATTTCTGAACCAATACCCACTGAAGTTGAGTTGACCAAATAGCTATCTTTGAGTTTAAATATCTAAATCTTTAAAATAAAAGAAGGAACACCTAACATTACCTAGAGCTAATGATTTGGGGCATCTTAAGAATCCAGAATGGTTCCAAAACTAAAAGGAGAGGAGAAAAGAAAGGGGGAGAAGAGAAAGGGAGGAAAGGACAGCAGAGAGAGACTGAGAGAGAAACTGAGAGAGACAGACAGACATAGATAAGAGAGATAGAAAGACACAAAAACAGATACAGAGAGACAGAAAGACAGAGAGAGACATAAAGAAACAGACAGAAACAGAGAAAGAGAAAGAGACACACACACACACACACACACACACACACACTTCTCCATTTCCATCTATGTTTGCTGCTTTAGAACTTCATAGAACTCTCCACCAGATTTTCCTTCCCTAGGAAAATCATCATTGGGAAATCTCATTATGCTATAAGAAGGAAGTTGTCTGGTACTCTCCCCTCATCAACACCTTCTTCCTCTCCTTTTGCCTGGGGGTTGGGGGTAGGGTAATGAGCTCCTGGTCCTTGATTTAAAGAGAGAGTTCAGCATAGTTTTTCTCTCTATTTCCCATGATGCCTTTGGATTTCTTTGGAGCTCTCCATCATGCCCCCATACTGGGAGACTTCTCACCCCTCCCCACTTTTCTACTTCCTTTTAGTGTCTTTCCTTATTAGATTCTAAGCTCCTTAGGGCAAGAATATTTTATATATACATATATGTATGTGTGTGTGTATATATATGCATGTATATATGTAAATATGTATATATGTGCATATACACACATACATACAAATAAAAAATATTTTGTATATACATATATATAACTTTTTAATTTGTGTTTTTTTTATCTCCAATGTTTAGCACAGTGTCTGGCATATAGTAACTACTTAAGACCCACTAGCGGTATTATTGGGTCAAAAGGTATGTACAATTTTATAGCCCTTTGATCATAGTTCCAAATTGTTTTCCAGAGTGGTTGATCCATTTGCAACTGCAACAGTGCATCAGTGTCCCAATTTTTTCCACATTCCCTCTAACATTTAGCATTTTCATTTTCTATCATTTTAGTTAATCTTACCATGATTTCATAAGACTATCAATAGCTTTGATTTCTTCTTCTGAAAACTGCCTGTTCATATCCTTGATCAACTGGAGAATGGCTCTTATTTTTATAAATTTGGTTGAGTTCCCTACGTACTTGGTAAATGAGACCTTTAACAGATTTCTGTAAAAACAAATCCCCAAGTTTCCTGTTTTCCTTCTACTTCCGGCTGCATTCCTTTTGGTTGTGCAAAAGCTTTTAAATTTCATGTAATCAAAATGAAATTTTACTTCTCCTGAGACTCTTCCTTTATCTGTTGCTCTAACAGGTACCTTTTTCCATGTTCCCTTAATTTACCGATGATATCACACTTTATGTCAAAATATAATTGAACAATTTTGACCATATCTTGGTATACAATGTGAGATATTGGTCTACACCTAGTTTCCCAGTTGTTCCAGTAATTTTTGTCAAATGTGAATATTTACCCCAAAAGCTTGGATATTTGGATTTATCAAACACTAGCTTACTATGGTCATTTACTGCAGTGTATTTTATACCAAGTCTATTTCACTGTTCTACCACTCTATTGTATATGCAGTACCAAGTTGCTTTGAGAGTTTCTGCTTTGTAACATACTTTACAAAATTGTATTGCTAGGCTGCCTTCCTTCACATTTCTTTCTCATCATTTGCATAGAGATGATAATTAAAGTCATAGGAGAAAATGAGACCACAGAAAAAGTATATAAAGAGAAGAGGTTCCAATTCATATCCTTGTGAGACACCACCTCTTAAGGAGGGGGGGATCATTAATAATTTATTTAAGGAGACTAAGTGTGGTTTGTCCTTTGTTCTTGAAGAGGCCCACAACATCAGGAAGATGATGCCATGACCTGCAAGTGAATTGAATTTAAGTGAGGGAGGGCTGTGCAAACAGAAAAATAACGACTTTCTGAGCAACAGCAAAAGCTTAATTGGTATAAGTAAACATAAATTCATGGTGGAGGCAGTAGGAGCAGGGCTGTGTGACTTCCCTTAACGATATTCAGTGTTCAAAGGGCAATAGAGGTAATGGATTGTTGGAAAAACCAGAGCAGTTATAGGACAAGACGGGGAAGGAATTCAAGAGTGGAAGACAGTAAAGATTGTTGAGTCTATAGGCCAGAACAAAGGTAAGGAACTAGGTTACAGGAGTTGGGAACCTGCAGCCTCAAGGCCACATGTGGCCCTCTAGGTCCTCAAGGACAGTCCTTTGACTGAATCCAAACTTCATAGAATCAATCCCTTTAATAAATGGGTATTTTTCTGTAAAACTTGGACTCAGTCAAAAGGATGCACCTAGAAGACCTAGAAGGCCTAGAAGACTGAAGACTTAGAAAGCTACATGTGACCTTGAGACTGCAGATTCCCCACTCCTAGACTAGGAAAAAAAAAACATAAAAGAATTGCAGGACCAAGGGAGGAGAGATGAAAGGGAGAAGAGGGGGATAGTAGAGAGTAAGGAAAGAAAGCTGCAAAAAGAGAGGAATTTCTGAGTTCAGAGAAATGGATTTTTTATAGTTATACATGACAGCATGATCCAAGTTATTAAGTGTCTGAGGCTGTGTAAAAACTTAGGTAATGGGGGGTTGAGCAAATTTGTGTTAAAACAGAGGCAATGAGAGATGAAAAAGTTGATGGAATAAGATGTCAGAGATTTGAGAGGACATCATGGAACATACTGAGATTATCAAGAATGAGGGCTTGGGTTGACATGATGAGGAAGACTAGAAACCAAAATCTGAACTTTTGGAGAAAAAAGAGATCTGCAACAAGAGTCTGAATTAAACTGGCACAAACAAATCTAATAAAACGGAAAGGAGAGAGGTTACTGAATAAGGGCAGCAAAGGAAGGTCAAATGATAGCTGTTTGACTGATGAGCTTAACCTCGTAGTGTGTAGGTTTAAAGATAGGACTATGCACCAGAAAGAGCTCTGGACTAGGAACTGAAAAACTTGGACTTTGGACACAACCAGAGATCTGCTTATTTTTTTCAACCAATCCTCTAATTCCAATGTAATTCCTGTGTTTCATCATCTGATTTCATGCAATAGCTCAAAAGCACTGCATTTCTCTTAGTTGATTAAACTTATTTACACTCCTTTAATTTAGTTTGTCACAGGGCATAAAAGGGACATCAAATATCAGGGAGGATAGGCATCTTTCCTTCCTTTCTTCTTTTCTTCCTTCCACCAAGCCCTGGGCCCCATATCTACCAGCTCTAAGGATGGGAAAAGGCGGAGAAGGCTCTGGGCAGTGGTTTAAGCAGAGATCTTTGTATATCTGGGTACTCAGTGGTCATAGAAGGTTGCAGTGGCATTTGTCATCATGGTGATAAAGAACAGAGTAGATAAGACTTCTAGATCATATCCTTAAAAGGCACTGAGATGTTACCTAGTCTAACTTGTTAAGTTTTTTAAAAATTTAAATTAAATTTTATCTTTTTCTTTAAAATATTAAATCTCTTTATCTCATCAAGACTAGAAGTATAGAGGCCAGTGGGTCATTTGCCCCTCTGTAGGCAGTCTGGTGACCTCCCACTCAACATATTGGTGCTATACTGAGTGCAAATCCCTATTTGGCTCAGTCTTCTACTCAGGTCAATACCCTAACTTTTAGATTGGTGCAACACCAGTCACTGAAAGACAAAGAGGTTAAATGACCTGACTAAGGTCTTACAACTAGTAAGTGTCAGAGACAGGAAATGAACTCAGATCTTCTAACTCCAGAGCTCCTACTCTTTCGACTGCCCAACTGGATTGGCTAGCAAGGCCTCAAACTCAGATCATTTTTCACTCCTTGACTTCTGGTTGAGTGGCCAACTCTATAGTTGTCAAGTAATAGACCTTCTAGGTTCACTGTGATGTGACTTCCAAACCCCTACGAGAAAAATATTTATCCATTGCCCCTTACTACACATGGTGCTAACATCATTATAGTTCACACCAACAACGAGAGAAGGGCTATTTCATCACAGCTTTCCAAATTCTTTTCAGAGTCTGAATAAATTAAAATTAAGGCAACACATTGTATCAATAAGTTGAAAGTCCCCAGGTCTCATCAGAATAAGCATTTTTAAAGAGCAATTTAAAACTCTTTCATATTGTCAAGAATAAGATAAAGTAGCCAAGCCAAATATTATGGTTAACTGTTGGATGATGATCATTCTTGCATATGATTATATTGCAAACTCTCATAAAATAGTTGATAAATGGAGAATGGTACTTTCTGGAGCTTCCAAAAGTATTTCCCATGCAGGAACAAAGCATTATAGATTTGGAGCTGGTAAGAGCCTTAGAGATCATTTTTTAAACCCCTTCAATTTACAGATGAGGAAACAGAGGGGCAAATTGATGAAATGATTTGTCCAGAGTCATACAGCTAGGCAATGTCTTAGACAGACTGCAAATGTAAATCTTCTTGACTCTAAATCCTCTGTAAGCTATGAAGTCAAACTCAGATAGAAATGAGAACCACTAAAGAATAATGCTGAGTTGCCTATTGACTTAGATATCCATACATTATCCATACATCTATATTCTTTTGTATTTTTGTTTGTTGTATTAAATACTTTCCAATTGGATTTAAATTATTCATTGTTATTTTCATTTTTCAAAGAGGATCAATGATATGGGTTCATTAGTCTCACTCTTTCTTCCAGAATCAATAGAAATCCAAAGGCAAGAGAGAAGTTAAGATAACTGGCAATGGCTTAGGATGCAATGGATGACCTTGATGTCTTTGAAGTCTGACCAAGCCTTAAGTATTCCATAATGCCTGCTTTAACCAACTTTGTGTACATTGGAATAAATTATTCTCATCTGTCCATCTTTATTTGCTTGGGGTAGACATCCCCTTAACTCACTGATGAGTTTGAGGCCCGTTGATTACTCTCAACATGGTTTAGCCCATCTCTAAGACAATTTTACCACGGTGTGACTGCTGTACTTGCTACAGCTTCTTAGAGCCACAGGTGTGAGTTGGTGGCAGATGGACACCAAGTGGATGAAAAGTACTAAGGAAGTCCTCACAGCAAAAGTGCTAGTCCTCTCTGAACATCCCATCAAAGTAGATATTGGGTTGCAATCTCAACCCAACCCTCTTCAAAACTTCGTTATTAAGGTTGATACATGCATTGCCAGAGATAACTCAGTATTTGCAAAATTCCAAAGAAAGTGTGGGAAAGAAGAGATATTAGATTGACTGCCAATCTAAAGGTCTGTGGAGCAATTGTGCTAACCTCATTGTTGTATGCCTATAAAACCTGGACAGTATACCAGCGCCATGTTAGGAAGCTGAATTCCTTCCATTTGAATTCTCTTAGGAAGATTCTGAAGATAACCTGGCAGGAAAAGATACCAGACATTGAGTGCCTTTCTCAAATTAAACTGCCCACCATTCGGACTCTACTTCAGGGAACAGAATTCTGAAGGACTCGCCACATTGTTTGAATGCCAAATGTACGTTTACCAAAAAGGCTATTTTATGAAGAACTTACACAAGCAACATGATGGTCAGCCTTCTCTTCAACTAGCACAATAATCTCTAAACTCTCAATAACTCTCTCCTCCTCAATTCTCTCCCCTCTCCAATCCCTCCCCCGTATAGTTACCAAAGTAGATTTCCTGAAACACTGGCTTGACCATATCATTTTGCCACTCAATAAATTCTAGTGGCTTCCCATTGTCTCCAAAATTAAATGTTATTTAATCTTTATCAGTTCTTCTTTAAAAACTTTCATGTAAGTTTTTGAGTCTACATAATTACAATGTATTTGTTCATCTACCTAACTTGCAATCATATATATATATATATATATATATATATATATATATATATATATATATATATATATATATATGTATTAAAGAAGATATTCAATTTCCTCACCCTCAATACATTGAGCATGAAAAAGGGGAGTCATACAACTTTTAATCTGGTAGATACTAAAGATCATCTTGTCTTTTCTTTTTCCAAATGAATAAATTATTTCCCAAAGAAGAAGACTTTTCTGAGAGCACAGAGGAAATCACTCCCAGATCCAGGAGGATTCTTGACTTCCAATACAACCCTTTTCCAAAATGTTCTTCATACATTTCTCCATTTATTTATTTAATGATTTTTTACTTCTGTGTTTATTATGTATGGATATATGGACAGGTGTTCTGGTAAACGTTTAACATCTAAATCTCAAAAAAATAGAGCAAGAAATAGAATTTTAAGTTTTTTCTTCATTATTAACATTTTTTCTAATATTTTCTCATGTAGATAATAAACAAAATAGTAAATTCAACCTTCATTTGTAGCTGGTTCCCTGATTTCCAAGGTATAAATGATCACACTGAAAATTCAGCAATTGGCTTTTACTTACTAACCTTTCAAATCATGCTGTGGCACACCCCTGTATACATTCATTTTTGCCCTTGCTACTTCTTTGAGCTTTTAGAGGTTTTCAACCTGTTTTATCAGCATAACTGTAAATTAAGGAGCAAAGTCCATTAGTATGGAAGTCTCTCCTTGTTGGTAGAGCTGAGTTAGAGAGAAATGGGGAAATATGAGCTCTGCTCTCTTCAGACTTTCTTTGTATCTCTTCTCAAAGTCCCTTCAAATAGTTTTGTTCTTCTGGCTAAAAGCTGTTAGAGGAAATAGGACTCTGGGAAGAAGGTGATACAAGAGGAACTGGCCATCTCCATTATATACTATCCCAAATTGGCTACAATAAAGACTTTGGGCAACTTCTTCTGGGTAAGATCTAAGACTTTCTCTAGGTTAAACTAAGTTACCTCACTCACAGTGGGAGAGTTCATTCATTCTATATTGTCAAATGTAGATTTTCCTATCTATACCTTCTCTAAATTCTGTTTTGTTCTCTACTTGTGAGGCTTATCTTCAACTTAACCATGTGCATCCTTTACCCATTATTCCCCCAAAATGCCAAATTTCCCCCTCCTACTGATAGACAACCTGCCAACCTCCCTTCTGTCTGCCTTTCATAGTCCAATCATTACCTACCCTGTCCCATAATAGCAGATGCACAAATGCCATTTGAAAATTTTCCCCTTCCCATTATAGACCCATGGGCCTCCAGATCATCTTATGGCTACAAGTACCCTTCTAAGGCAAGGCTCTGAGCTTTGAGGCTATGGTCAATGAATAAGAATGCTATTTCTTTCTTTTATAGTTTTGGATGGGAATGGAGGGAGTCACACGGGAGTGCATTATATAATTTATATGTATGTATGTATGTATGTATGTATTGCAAGTCAAGATATTACCCTACTGATGTCATTGGTCATCTTTGAGAACAAAGGACAAACAGCCATGACAACAATAGCATATGTATGTATATACACACTTGTATGCACTAGTCCCACAGTAGTTTAGATTTGATATTACAATGAAATGAGACACTCTTAAATCAGTCAATGAATAGTTAATAAGAAGATTTCATTAATCAAAATAGGTGAAGGATATTTAGCAAGGATAGGCTTGAAGGACACCTAAGTTGACTCAGATAAGTGAGTTTGCCTATTTTACCCATCTTTTACACAAGCTTCCTAGCACATTTTGACCTCACAGTTACTTTCTACTTAGACAATAGTCAACACTCTAAATCTTTAGTGTGCTGGACCAATCAAGTCTTAAGGAATGTCTTACAGCTTTTAAGGAATAACTAGCCTAACTTGTTAAATTTTCAATTCTTCTTTAGAAAACTGTTTACATTGCTAAGTTCTCCTAATAGCTTTCTTTTTCCACTTACCAGAGACACATACTGTGTAAAAATAATATTTTTTAAGAAGATGGAAAGATCAACATCACTGATCAGTACTTTTTGATTAGCTGGTAGAAATAAAAGAATATTAAGTGGGATGACATAGATTCTAGGTCCTGTCCTGTTACCAATTGAGTATTCTCAGAAGGTCATTTCATCTCTGTGAATCTCAGCTTCCTTATCTGTAAAGTGAGAGAGCTGAGTAACATGACCATTAAGGACTCTTCCAACTCTATGAATGCTGTACCATTTTGAAAATGCAACTTCAAGAACAGGAAAATGGATATTGTTTTCAAGTGCAGCCTCCAAACTCCTCCAGACTGTCAAGTTTAAAACAAAGTAGAGTCATGAATTTGAATGAAGACTTGAAAGGGAAAGAAATATCAAAACAGTATTGTTCCACTAAATCCTTTGCTAAAGGTGTAAATTACAAATTTGACACAATTGCCATTCTGTTTAATAATGAGTTTAAACAATAAAAAAAATGTACCAGAAGGCAAGAAAATAGAAGGGCCATCAACTCTTAGATTTGGGAGTCGACTGAATGATTTGCCCGGACAGGAAGTTTTTGACCTAGTATCAACTACAAAACGGAGGGAGAAATGTTCAGGAAGTTACCAGCCAACAGTAGGTTATGAGACTTTTTCACAAACTAAAATGTATTGAGCAGTCCTTGTATATCTTCATAGCTAACTAATTATATGACAAAATACTTCCTTAGAGAAAAGATGCACAGTAACTTTTGTATGTGTTTGTGAAATTCACCCAAATCATCTTAATGATCATTTACTCTGCCTGAAATAGACATAGATGATTTCTAATAACAAACTTTTCAAGCACATAAGGGATATCAGGATTCATAGACCTATAACTAACAATTAAAACCTGAAGGCAAGAGGGAAAAGTTTGCAATTGAAAATTTAAGTAAAGCAGAAAAAATGCTAGATTGAGAGTCAGAAAACCTGGCCTGAGTGCTGTTCCTACTCCAGGTAGCACTCAATAGGTTTTTTTCCTTACATTTGATAAGTCATTTATCCTTAGTCTTTGTCTCACCATCAAGAAAATGGGATAACTTGGTCTAGATGAACTCTCTGGAAGGTACTTGGCAGATTAAAAATGAAATTATTATGTTATTCTATATTTGAGAAAAGCTCTTTTGCTGTGCAGAGCAGATCAGTAGAATTCAGCAGATAGAAAAAAGAAACTTTTAAGTACTCCAGTGTTGAACCTGCCAATTGACCACGAATGGGAAAAAAAATACGGTACACAATATAAAATTGAGGGGTTTCCCATGCCCAGGTACAATAGAAATTATCGGAAAAATAAAATTCAGTTAAATGTCTGGGTCCTTGGCACACACACACACACACACACACACACACACACACACACACACACACACTCTCATACACTACTGTCTTGCTCAAAACTTATCATCAATCCCCTGGAAGTCATAGTTGAATTTCTCATTGAGCATAGTTCACAAGTCTTTCAAAATTGATTTTCTTTATAATTTTTAAATAAAATATTTGCGTCATTGTACTCTCTTCACTTTGCATCAGTTCACGTAGGGTTTTTTTTTCCCATTTTTTTCTGTGTATTGATGACTCTCTCAGAACAAGGCAAGCTACCTTCTCCTCAGGTTTTTGAGTAGTCTTGAGGGATTAATGGTGATTTTATTTATTTGTTCATTCATTCATGCACTTTATTTATTTACTTATTTGTTTGTTTATTTGTTTATATAATGCTAATGGCTTGAGTCCCCATCTTGGTATGTTTGTCCATCCCAGTCCCACTGTTGGCTGCCAGTGATTAATGGTCCACTTAATCAGTTAAGATTCTTTTGTTTTTATAAAGTTATATTTAATTTGAAGGTAACTTTATTTATTTCATTTTAATTTTTTCTTTTATTTTTATTACATTAATGCATATTTATGAAGGTAGAGAAGTACAAACAGCTCCTCCCAATACATGTGAACCTGTATGACACCATACCATCTCAATATTTGAGGGCAGTAGACTCAGATAAACCCAATTTCTATATATGATGGGGATTTGGCTACCAAACCCCAAACATACACACACATACACACACACAATAATTTCATATCCAAGATTGGCATAGCCATTGGACGAGTCTACATCTCAGTCAACACCAGGCTGTGTCCAGTAGATCATTGCTCAGTCTCAGTTCTGGATTTCCTGGCCACAAAATCCTATGTAGATTCTTTCCATACTTCTTGTTGGCTCAGTTTCCTGATCTGCATAAGTTTACAAGGTCTTAGGCAAAGAACAGATGCTCCATATTCATAAGCCATATGTTGGCCTCAGATATAAAAGGCCTGCAGCCTCTGCCCTTACACCCTTTTTCACTAATATAAAGCCTTGTCTGACCTTGTCTCCTTCTATGATTCTAGTCTAGAATGCCTAGATCCTTGCTTGGACATAGACTAAACTGGTCCTGATCTGGCCCTGTGTCCTACAGATTGGGGCCCTGGGTCCCCTTTGCTAGGCAATAGTCTGTCACCATCTACAAATATGGGACTGGGCTAGTTTCTATTTTCCTTTTCACCTCTTGGGCATCATTTCTATTCTCTACTTCCACAAAATTATTGCAAACTTTTTTTTTTAATAGGTCTGAAGAGGAGAGAAGAATTTGTAAGTAATTATCTTTGGTTTCTTTTATGTTTTTCTTTCTAGTGAACTTTTAGACTTTATCTGAGCTACACTAGTTCCTAACACATCATTGTTTTTCAAAACATATCTGTATCACTTCCATTTATTCTTGGAGTATGGAGGATTAAAGTGACTTTTCCAGGATCATACATATATGATGTTTCAGAGATCTTGAGAGTATGTTGTTCATGTTTCAAGGGCAGACATTCAGCTCTCATATAGTGTTGCCTCTAAGTTTAATAACAAAATATAATAATAAACATTTTCATAGCATTTAACTCATTTGTTTCTCACAATCCTATGAATATTCTCTAATAAAGTTACCATTATTAACCTCAGTTTTGTAAGATTGACAGTCACAGAAAGGGAAATTGACTTGCACAGATTCACTCAGCTATTAAGTGTCTGAAGCAGGGTTTAAACTCATGTCTTTTTGGTTCCAAGTATCAAACTATCCATTGCACTACTGCTTTTGGTCAGCGCCTATCACCTAATGACTCATTATATTTATACAATGCCTTCCAGTTACACAATACTATTAGCAAAATTGAAAGATCACTGCATTAGAGAATATTTGTACTCTCTGTCAATTATGATCTTAATAATTTTGGGCACATCGCAATGAAACTGGGTCTCCCTTTCCTCATTTATGCATTGAAGAATTTAGATTAGATTGCCTTTCCACCTCTGAAGTAGTGTCCAGTCTTATATCTGTGAATCTATGATCCTCAATATATACGTTTTTATTTGAATGTCACAAAATCTCATGAAGTAGGCAGGGAAAATATAGATAGAAAATATAGTTTGAGATGGAGATGGAGATTGGACCCATTGTTTCATTGGCATAATGAGGCCCTGATGAGGAACTTCCCCTTCTAACATGTGTCAGGACCATTTCTGCAACTTATAGTCACAAAGTAGTCTAGAGTAAAATGAAATGATATTCCCAGAATCACACAATCAGTAAACACCAGTGGTAGAATTTAATGTAATATATGATTCAGTAAGAAATAATGTAATAAATATTTATTAAGGGCTTATTATGTTCTAAGCAATATGTGGTTCCCTAAGAACACAAACAAGAAATAGAGTCCTTGCCCTCAAGGAGTTTACAATCTAATAGGAGAAGGCAACGCACAAAAGAAATTTGGAAAGTGAAGTTAGAGTACCTGACATAGAAGTAGAGCTGAAGATATAAAGCAGATAGTTACCTGAAAAGTCTAGGCCCCTGCTATGTTGACTTGGGGAGTTTAGTGATCTACTCTCCAACTTTGTAATCAGAGGGAAGAAGAGGCAGAGGGAATTTGGAAAGCGCCGAGTTTTCACAACAGAATTAAAGACAGGATGATGAAATTTCAGGTGAATAGCAATTATAGCAACTGGACACAGGTATTATGACTAACACATCACACTGCCTTTTAGGAGGGAATATCATCATAATCATCATCATCAAATCTACTAAGAATAATTTAAAGATAAATTTTAAAATGCTTTGTTATATTAATGAGTTGAAGTCATCTGACCTAGGCAAATGAAATTCTCAGGGATTAAAAGAATTGGCAGATAGAATTATTTTTTTTGGTAAATTAATTTGTCACTTTTCAACAATCACTTTCATAAATATTGTGTTCTTCCCCATTCCCTTCCCTCCCCAAGATGGCATGCAATCTTATATGGGTTCTACATATGTATTCTTATTAAACACATTTTTGCAATACTCATGTTGCATAGAAGAATTAAAATGAATAGGAGAACCCATGAGAAAAAGCAGAACATAACATAACAAAAGAAAAAACAATG
The DNA here is from genome assembly GCA_028658325.1 of Potorous gilbertii. Classification (NCBI taxonomy): domain Eukaryota; kingdom Metazoa; phylum Chordata; class Mammalia; order Diprotodontia; family Potoroidae; genus Potorous; species Potorous gilbertii. Next base: position 22,257,798 of record CM053773.1, on the reverse strand, counting down.
TTTCATTCTGCATTCCAACTCTATTGTTCTTTTTCTGGATATGAATGACATTTTGCATTGTGTCCTTTGGAAATGTTTTAGGTCCTTGCATTGCTCTGAAGGGCTAAGTCTATCAGAAACAATCCTCACATACTGTGGCTACTACTGTGTATAATGTTATCCTGGTTCTGCTCATTTTACTCAGCATCAGTCAATATAAATCTTTTGAGGTATTTCTGAAGTTTGCCTGTACATTATTTCTTATAGCACAATAGTATTCCATTACATTCGTATACCACAACTTGTTCAGTCATTCCCCAATTGATGGCATCCCCTCGATTTCCAGTTCTTGGCCACCTCAAAAAAAGCTGCTATAAATATTTTTGTAGTTGTGTCCTTTTCCCATTTTTATGATCTCTTGGGGATATGGCCCTAAAAGTGGTATTGTTGGGTCAAAGGGTGTGCACATTTTTATAGCCTTTTATGCATAGCTACAAATTTTTCTCCACAATGGTTGGATCAGCTGATAGATCCACCAACAATGAATTAGTGTTCCAACTCTCCCACATCTCCAAAATTTATCATCTTCTTGTTTTGCCATGTTAACCAATCTGATAAGTGCAATGTGGTACCTCAGAGTTCTTTTGATTTGCATCTCTCTAATCAATAGTGATTTAGAGCATTTTTTCATATGACTAAATATAGCTTCAATTTCTTCCTCTGAAAACTATCTGTCCATATCCTTTGACCATTTATCAATTGGGGAATTACTTGTATTCTTGTAAATTTGACTCAGTTCTCCATATCTTTAGAAATGAGGCCTTTATCAGAGATAATAGTTATAAAAGTTCTTTCCTAGTTTTCTGCTTCCCTCCTAATCTTGCTTGCATTGGCTTTGTTTGTGCAAAAACTTTTCAATTTAATGTAATCAAAATTATCCATTTTGCATTTCATAATGTACTCTATCTTTTATTTGGTCATAAATTTCTTCATTCTTCATAAATCTGACAAATAAACTATTCCTTGCTCCTTTAATTTGTTTATAGTATCAACCTTCATCCCTAGATTGTGTACCCATTTGGACTTCATTCTGGTAAACATTGTCAGATATTGGTATATTTCTGCCACATTATTTTCCAGTTTTTCCAACAGTTTTTGTCAAATAGTGAGTTCTTACCCTAGAAGCTGGGGGTCCTTGAGTTTATCAAGTAGTAGACTACTATAATTATTAACTACTGTATCTTGTGTCCCTAACCTATTCTACTGTTCTACCCCTGTTTCTTAGCCATACCAAGTGGTTTTGATGTTTGTTGCTTTATAATACAATTTGAGATCTGATATGGCTAGGCTACCATATCCAGCATTTGGCAGATAGAATTCTTGAGACAATGGAAGTGATTACTAAAAGATATGGAGAAAAGCAGATATTCTGTGGGAATGAATAAGGGCAAATATTCTGGTGTTTCAAGACCAGATAACAATGGAGTTTACAAAATCTAAGTCAGTGAATTTGACTTTGATGCTTGGCAAAAATCTAGGATACAGTATTAAAGGGAAAGTTAGAGAAATTTAAAAAAAGAAATGTTGATCCAAAAAAATCAAGGGAATTGCGTAAATATATTGTAATTAAATTTTAATGAACCATTGCACAAAATGTCTCATATTACTTTTATGGAATACACACACACACACACACACACACACATACACACACACACACACACATGATAAATGCAATTAAATTTGTTCAGAACAGGTTGAATTATTGAACTTTAAAAAGACATGATTAATGATTGAGGGTCATCTTGGAAGAAAATCACTATTACAAATCCCTGGGATTTGTGCCTGGTGCTGCATTAACACTTTTAGTCATGATTTAATTGGACAGAGAAAGGGTCCACAACAGCACTGAATGGGTTTTGGAACCAGAAGCAAGGGGACTGTCATGTGGATGAGTCAGAACTCCTTACAGTTCATGATGGATGAAAAGAACCTTCATTTACAAAGGAGAATAATACTGGAGGACTGTTAGAAGAATGCAACTTTTTTTCCGAAATAAGAAGACTACCTGAATGAAAGTTGCCCTTTGATGCAGAAAATTTTATATGAACATCACATAAATGCAGCACTGGACCTAATTAAAGGTAGAATGACTGTTTGCACAACAAGGAATTTTGATCTTTATATCATTTTAAGGGCCAGGGATTTAATAAAGCTTTTAGCAAGAAATATCCCACTTGAACAGACAATGAGAATTCTTGAGGATGACACTGTATGTGACATCATTGAGATCAGTTCTTTAATAAGAATTATTGAGCCTAAAAGATCTACTCTGAAGGCATTGAAACTGGTAACAAATTATTACTTCATAGTTTAGGGGAACACTGTTTCAGTTCTTGGACCATTTAATGGTTTAAAAGGTCAAAAAGTAGTTCTATATACTACTAAAATATTAAAATATTCATAGAATCTATAACATCAAAATATTGATGACTAAATGAGAGCTCTCAAAGGATGCTAAATTAAGATCACAAAATTGGGGGAAAAATTGCCACAATTATAGAAAATGTAGTTGGAGATGTTGTTTCTGCATATCACTCATCAGGATATAGATGCCTATTTATTAGCACATTTGAGAATGCTAATCATTTAGGAACAGACTTGTGCTTCTTGTTCTCTGAGTAAACCCAGAAAATGTCTTTTCCTGTGTCATCAATTGCAAGGCTAGATGAAGCTTCATTAAGAATGAGGTGCCTTAAACCAAGGTATTATCTTGAGTAATGGAACTTTTTCTTATCTATGTTAGGTTATGTTAGTGGTAAAGGATATTTGCAACCTATTTAATTAAGAAAATTCCTTTCTCATGCTATGGGTAAAAATATATGGAGATCACAAATCTGAGTAATCAGACATCCTGATTTGGGATTGTTTAAAAAGTATTTAAGGCTTATGAAATAAGGTATGAAGAAAATAAGGCTAAGGGGAGTGGAAATGTGGAAATGAGAGGTCTAAGCAGGGGCCAAGACTCAAATTCAGGCATTTAGGCATTCTCAATAGGTTATACATCCTTCAGTACCCAACCAATGGGGGATAGGAGAGAGAAATTCAAATTGGAAACAGGAAATAAAAAGCTGTGTATGTATCTTAGTGGGTGTTCCTACTTGTTAGTCATGCCTTCTTACAATGATATTAAATAAATGTCCTTCCTGATTTACTATCTACCATGTGAAGTTCTTGGTAAGACACTTTGTTTTTATACAGTTCAAACACAAAAAAATTGAATAAACACAAGGAACTAGAGGAAAAAAAAGTGTTAAGAAAGAGTATATACCATTCCCACATCCAAAGCCAGAAAGTCAGACTGATAAAGAATTAGCTAGTGGTGAATACTTTTTTGAAAGAAAGTCAGAAGAAGCAACAGAAAAATGGAGCAAATAAAAACTAAACAAGCTGAAGCTGTCACTGAGACAAGTGGAAAGCAGCCTTGGATGCTCCTCTACCCATAATTTATAATTGAATAGATCTGGTATTAAGCTTACAAACCTTTTGACTATAGGGAATTGCCACCAAGAGTAGGGACATTGCAGGGAAACAATACCTTCCCAACTTCATGTCTATTCTAGGCAGGAGTAGATTGTCCACTTGTATTCAGTCAGGCTTAAGGTCTGACCGGTGTCTTTGGGGAAATTGAGTCTGGAGAATCCAACTCAGCCCATGCTGAACAGCTACTTTCCCACTCTTCCCTTGAGATCACCTATGTAGTTCATACCAGCATCTCATGAGCATACTGGCATCATGTAATGGAGGCTCAGATTGCCTTTCTTGCTTCCCATACCTGGAGTTAGACTCAGAAGAAGAGTCACTTAGTAGTCCCACATCATCTAAAAATGGCAAGTTTCTATAACCAGGTTTAAAATATGATTATAGTTTCACTTTGGCTAAGGAACATCTTTTAGGCAAGTCTTAAGTGGTTTACATGACTTTCTATACAAGTTCTAGTTCCTGATTAAATGGCAATCATGAAATCAAATTTACCATTAAAACCTTGACTTTTCCATCAATGCCAAATATTATCAGAGGTTACCTTCCTCTTGGAAAATTAGACTGAAATTTTTTTCTCCAAACTAAAGATGTCATTGATTTATTCTCAGTAATTAATTCAGTCTATTGTTTTATTACTAATTACTTTTACCTCACTTTGTAACATGACCAATTTTTCTTCCCATCACCCCCCTCCCCCCACTTCCTAATACCTTGGATTCTTGTTGCCCCTTCCCTCAATGTACCTTCCCCTCCATCACACCCCACCCCTCTCCTATCCCCATCTTCCTTCTTTTCTTGTAGGGCAAGATGAATTTCCATACCCCTATCCCTGTAATTCTTATTTCCTGATTATGTGCAGTAAAAATTCTCAGCATTTGTTTCTACTACTTTGAATTCCAACTTCTCTCCCTCCCCACCTTCCTCCCCAGCCCAACTAAGAAGGGAAGCAATTCAATACAAACTAAATGTGTTGTTTTGCAAAAGACTTCCATAGTAATCATGTTGTGTAATACTAATTATATTGTCCTCTGACTTACCCTATCCCCCTCATTTTCCCCGCTACAACTGACCTTGTCCCTTCTCGAAAGTGTTTATTTCTAGTGACTCCCTTCTCCCATTTGCTCTCCCTTCTAACATTCCCTTCCCTCCACTTGTTGCCACCTCTCCTACTTTCCTGTGGTGTGATACAAATTTTCATATCAAATTTAGTGAGCATGTTATTCCTTCCTTCAGCCACATGTGGGGAGAGTAGCTTTATTCCCTCCCTCCTCTTCTCCCTTATCTCCTCTATTGAATAAGATTTTTCTTGTCTCTTCTTAGTTATAGACTGCCCTGTTTCTTTACTCCCTTTCTCACCCCTTAATTTTTATTTTATTTATTTATTTTGTGTGTGTGTATGTGGATATCATCTCTTCTGATATGATATCACCTCCTATACTCTCTGTCTATCTATGTGTATGTGTGTGTGTATGTACAATCTTTCCAACTACCCGAACACTGAGAAAAGATTCAAGAGTTAAAAATATTTTCTTTCCATGTAGTAATGTAAACAGTTCACTTTAGAGAATCTTTTATGATTTTTCTTTTTTTTCTCCCCTGTTTACCTTTTCATGCTTCTCTTGATTCTTGTCTTAGGAAGTCAAAATTCTAAATACAGATCTGGTATTTTCCTCGCCATGAAATCTTCAAATTTGTCTCTATCACTGAATGTCCATTTTTTCCCTTGAAGTATTATACTCAGATATGATGGGTAGGTGATTCTTGGCTTCAATCCCAGTTCCTTTGACTTCTGAAATATCCTACTCCAAGCCCTTCAATCCCTTAATGTTGAAGCTGCCAGATCCTGTGTTATCTTGATTATATTTTACATCACTCAAATTGTTTCTTTCTAGCTGCCTGCAGTATTTTCTCCTTGATCTGGGAACTCTGAAATTTGGCCACAATATTCCTAGGAGTTTCTCTGTTTGGGTTTCTTTCAGGAGGTGAATGATGAATTTTTTCAATATCCATTTTGCCCTCTGATTCTATAAAATCAGGGCAGTTTTCCTTGATAATTTCATGGAAGATAATGTCTAGGCTCTTCTTTTGATCATGGCTTTCTGGTAGCCCAATTATTTTTAAATTATTTCTGCTGGATCTATTTTCCAGGTCATTGTTTTTTCAATGAGTTCTTTCACTTCATCTTTTATTTTTTTTTAAATTTTTGGTTTTGTTTACTAACTTCTTGGTTTAACTCATAGTCATTTTTTTCCCTTGACTCAATTCTCTCTTTCAACAAATTATTTTGTTCAGTGAGTTTTTGAACCTTCTCCTCCATTTGGCTAATTCTGCTTTTTAAAACCTCCTTCTCCTCCTTGGCTTTTTGGACCTCTTTTTCCAATTGAATTAGCCTCTTTTTAAAGCTGCTATTTTCCTCAGTGTTTTTTTTTTTTTTTTTTGGTTCTTGTTTAGTAAGCTGCTAACTTGTTTTTTGAGGTCTTCTATTGCCTGAGCCAAGTTTAAGTCCCCTTTGAAAGAAGGGCCCTTGACTTCCTCTGGCAGTATGACTTGTTCTTCCTCATCTGAAGGGATGGGGGGAGAGACCTGTTCCCCAAGAAAGTAACCTTCTATGGTCTTATTTTTTTCCCCCTTTTCTGGGCATTTTCCCAGCCAGTTACTTGACTTTTGAGTTTCCTCTCCACACCCACCTTGCCTCCAGCTCTGCCCAGCTAGCACTTAGGGGCTGAGATTCAAATGCTGCTTACCAGCCTCAGGGCTTTCATAGGGGTGGCACTACTATTCAGTGTGAGATTAAGTTCAGCTGCTCAGGTTGGGACAGGGTCGCCACTTGGGGCTCAGTTCCCTCAGGGGTTTATGCAGAGACCTTCAACAGTGGATCCGGGCTTCTGCTTGCTTTGGGAACCCCTGTCTGCCACCACCTCTGCTGCTGCCTCCCAAAGGGACCTGAATTATGGGGACACCCCGCTCCCCTCTTGGCCAGCCATAAAGACTCTCTCACTACCTTTGGCACCTGTGGATGGAGGGACCTGCACGGCCTCTGGAGATTCTTCCCCTGAAGCCTGCTTGGATCTGCTCCTTTCAGTGCCTTGTGGCCAAAGCAGGGCTGGGCTCTGCTCCAGTCCAGGACAGACTTTTGGTGTCAGTTTTTCATGTCTCTCTTGAACAGAAATCTCTTCCACCCTGTTGATGTGTGGCTTCTGCTGCTCCAGAATTTCTTGCGAGTTCTTCTTTACAGGTATTTTCTGGGCTGTGAGTTAGGAGCTAGCCTATGTGTGTCTTTCTACTCTGCCATCTTGGCTCCTCCCCCTGTTAGTTGTTTTTTTCCCAAAAATATATCCTGTCCTGTTGTTACTTCAGTGGAAAATATATTACATTTTCAAAAACTCTTCTATTTTTCCTTCCCAAAAATACTACCAACTACATTTTGGTATAACCATAGCAAATCACATTTTGATCATAGTCTACTCTGCTTAATTTCTTTGTTTACTCAATGACTGTGTCTTTACTCTTTCTCAGATATATTTTATAATGTAGTAGAAATAAGGGAAACCATTCTTGTCTTAACTCTTTCCCTGGCTTTCTAGCTAAGATTTGAAAATGAAAGATTTAGAACTAAAGAGAAAAAGTTTATTTCAAAATAATGTTTTTCAGCCACAGAAAACTGGGAAGTGAAGGTGAGTTAAGTCTGGAACTACAGAAGTCTTATAATTCAATCTTCTCATTTATTATTTTCTTTTTTTTCAACTAACAAATATTTGTTTTCTCTTCCCACCAGACATTGCAGGAGGGTGGAGGGGGCGCCGGGGAGGGGGAGGAAGAACCTTCTAACAAATATGCATAGACATGCAAAACAAAGTTGATATCTGAAACTGTACATCTCATTTTGTATCTTTTATCTACCACATCTCTGTCAGGAGATGGGCAGCTTTCCTCATCATTGGTCCTCTGGAGTGTTCATTGATAATTATATTTATTAGAGTTCTTAAAAGTCTTTCAAAGCCACCTGTCTTTACCATATTGTTAATTGCATAAATTATGTTTCATTTTTCTGCCCATTTCACTTTTCATCAGTTTCATCTCTGAAACTATCCCTTTTTCTAATTTCTTATGGCACAGTAGTATTACATTACATTCAGGAGTGTTTTGGAGACAACTTTGAACTGCTCCCAAGAGCTGGTCATTTACAACTGAGAAATTAACAAATACTACAAATCAGGGCTTGATTTATTGTTTTGTTGATTATCTAGACTTAAAGTAATAGTGAAAATGTTAATAATACAGATTAAATTTGAAAGTAAAAAAGTTTAGTTGACCTATTTAACAAATTTGTAGTTGACAAAAACCTGAGAATTTTATCTCATATGCTGGAAGACAAAATTCAATGATAACTAGGGCATGAATAACTGTGAATTAGCATCTCCTTTTACAGGGAGTTATCATTTTACACGTCAACCTGGAGCACTGAGATGTTAAGTGACTTGCTGAAGGTCACTCAGTCATTATACATCAGAACCTGAACTTAAACTAATATTTTCCTAAATCATCACCTTTCCTTCTAACTTTCAAATTCTCCATTTCTTCCCCACTGCCTTCAAACATAAACAAATATGTACCAAATATAAGACACTTCCCTGGGCTCCATGAACTTCTCAAACTGTGATTCTCCTATGGGTGAAAAAAGTTGTCTACATTCATTGCCTCAACTTACTCTCCTCTCACTTACTTCTGAACTTATTCTAATTTGGCTTCTGACTTCATGAGACTATGAAGTTGCTCTTTTCATAAATTCCAAGCTTTCAATTACCAAATTAGATAGTTTAATTTTTTTCTTAATCTTCATCTCTCTTGCCTCCTCTGATACATTTGACACTTGTAAGCACACTTTTTGATACTTACTATTCTCTCTATTCTCTCCTGATTCTCTATAAGAATCACTTCTTAACTTCATTCACTGGTTGATGATCTGTAATATATACCCAACTTTGGGTATATCTAAATAGTTTCTCCTGGATTCTCTTGTCTCAAATATACACACTCATTCTTGGTGACCTCATTAGACTTCATGGTTTATCATTCATCGCTGTACAGATAATTCCAAAATCAAGTCCTAGTCTCTCTCCTGAGTTACAGCACCCAATCACCTATCACATTGGCTGACCAAAGTACATTTCAAACTGAATATTCCAAACAGAATTCCTTTTCTTTCCAGATAAACTCAGTACTTTTACTTTTCAGTTTTCAACCATTTTTTCTACTTTCTCTGGTTCATGAGCTCAGTAAGATGCGCACATCCTTGTTCTCCCTCATCTCACACATCCATTCAGTTGGAAAAAATTTCCCTTCATACTTCCATAGCATCTCTCATATCCTATCTTTTCTCTTTTCTTCTATGGCTGTTACTTAAGTTCATGTCATTCCCCCTCTAGAATCTCTGGAACAGTAGCTCCTAACTCATCAACCTGTTTCAAGCCTCTCCCCACTTTAATCAACCCTACAAAGATGACAAAATTATTTTCCTTAAATTCAATTTTGTCCATACCCCATTCTTACCCACCATACTTCAGTTGCTTTCTATTGCTTCTAGGATAAAATATAAACTAGAGTTTTATTTTGACTTTTAAATTTCTTTAAAATATAGCCCAAACCTATGTTTCTGTATTCAATATACACTACTACTCTTATATTTTTTTATTTCTTCACACTAGGAATTTCTGTACTCCTCACACATGGAATTCTATCTTCCATTTCCACACATTTTCATGGATCGTCCTCAATGACTTGAATCTCTCTTCCTCATATAATTCCCAATTTTTTTCAAGATGTAGCTCAAAATGTTACCTTTCATACGAAGTCATTCTGATTCCTTCCCCAACTGCTGGTGGTAGCCTCCCCAGTACCTGTTTGTTTTGTATTTTTCTGTAAATACTTATACTTGTACATGTTGTCTTTCCTCATGGGAAATTCATTGAGATTACTCTGCTCTGGTGAGATCATATTTAGAATATTGTGCTCTTTTCTGTGTGCCATATTTTAGGAAAGTCATTGATGATCCAAATATGGCTAGAATGATGAAGGTTCTTGTGTGTATGTCTTATAAAGATTAATTGAAGGAACAGGGGATATTTGTGTTGAAAAAGAGAACACTTAAAAAGAACTTGCTAGCTGTGCTTAAATATTTGAAGGGATGACGTATGGACAAAAGGATTAGACTCATTTTTTTAATGTCACATCCCAAAGCTAGTTGCAAAGAAGTAAATTTAAGCTTGAATTCAGAGAGGGTGGAAATGTTCTTATCAATTATTGTTCTCCAAAAGGGGAATGAGGTGCCTTTAGAAATAACTTTCAACTCACAAGAGATCTTCAAATAACTGTTGAATGGCCATTTGTTGTGAGCATATTAAAGAGCATCTTTAAGTAAGTAAACCTTAAGACTATTAAAGAACTCTTGGTCAAATCTAAATACAATTTATATACAATGATGATTTGAGTTCATCAAGGAAAAAAGTCATATGAACAAATAAAATGAGTTTGAACAACAAATATAGTAAAAAAAAAAATCAGTCATTAAGAGGGGCAGAGTTGAATAGAGTAGTGGGGGGGAAATTACAATACCTCAACCTTGGGCCAAGTAATATAATGTTGTTTCACTGGGTCAAGCATAAATTGGAACAGGTGTGAAAGAAACATGAACATAATTTCACATCTAAAGTCATCTTTTTAAACATAGTGAATCATTTTTTGTCTTCAGAAAGATTCTTCATGTTGTAGTGCACAGCCCTAATTAGTTATTTGGTTCTGAAAGAGCTAATTAAAACACACCTCTGTCCTGAAAGAAACTGATGCATGTGTTCTCCATGATGAATGTGATGTCATTCTTTCCAAACCTCAAATAATTCAAAACTTTGCATTCTAGATGCAATCTTCAAATGGGAAAATGAGTAAATTAAAATATTGACTTATGTGCTAAAGTCAAGGAGATGTCATTTTTCAGGAAGCCAAAACTCACCAAGGTGCACACTGTGAAATAATTTTAACAAACAGTGAGTGACCTTTACAGTTTTGATATTTCTTCATATTTTCATTGGCATAACAGAATCTCTGTATTATAAGGGAACTGAGAAGCCTTGTAGTCCAAAACTTACCTGACCAAGAATTCTCTCTATTGAACTTTTGACAACTGAGTCATCTAGTCTCTGGTTGAAAACACCTTGTTATGATTTCCTTTCAAAGTAGCTCATTACAATTTTTTAGAGTTCTAATTGTAAGAATATTTTATGTCATCAAGCCAAAACTCTAACTCTCTGCAACTGCTCCTAGTTCTTCATTCCTTGGCCACCTAAAACAGAATATAATTAAAAGATAGTGAACATGCCCACTATCCATCCCACTGTTCATCTCCCTAATTCTTTTCTCTGAGCTAAAAATCTTGAGCTTCCTTATTCCTTACAATTTGGTATAGAGGATAGAGGGAATTTGGAAAAGAGGAATTAAATTTCTACCTCTGAAATTAGGTAGATATGTGACTGAAGACAAGTCCCTTAGCTTCTCTAATATCTCCATATTTAGCAATTCTCTCAAACTATCGATCTAGATTTCCAACTGAGAAATTTTCCTTGTAATGAAATCATAAATATAAACCTCTCCAAATGGGAGTCAGGATTCAGATTTTGAGTCTACGTACTATTTTGATTTTTAAATGGTAAGTTAGAGTTGATTCTAATGTGCATTCAAGTCATTCCATGTGGATAAAATATGGTAGAAAAGTTTTCCAGTCATCCATTTCACAGGCTGAAAATATGTATTCTTTGAACATTTAAGGGGAGCAGTATTTTCCACATCCTTTTCCCTATTTTTATTCTGGATCTAAGCTTCATGTTAGTATTGCATTAGGTATAAATATAATGGGAAAGGGATGAGTGAGCATTCAATATAAGAGTATTTTCCTTGCATGAGGCAAACATTTGTATAGAAAGCACTATAACACAAAACTCAAAGTTACAAAAATATCTTTACCCTATAGTTTTTCACCCACCAGTAAATATAAACTCAACCATAATATTAGGTATTGGTATAGCTATCCATAGTAGGGGGAATTCTGACTAAATTGAGCCATTTTGGAAAGTAATAAGAAATTTGTGTAAGAGTAGTTACAGGAATCTTGTGACCCAGAAATAGTACTATTAGGGTTTTACCCAAAAGAGGTTATTTGTAGAAAGAAAATTTATACAAAAGTATTCAAAACATCATTATTTCAAAAAAATATTTTATTAATATTTTTATTTTTTACATTGCCACAAATTCTCTAAGTATCCTTTTTACTCTTCCCATATAGCTATCCCATGTAACAATAATGTTTCCAAGAGAAAAAGAAATAAAAAATTTTTTTAAATTGACCAATCCTTTGAACATATCTGAAATATATATATGTATATGTGTGCATATATGTGTGTGTGAATGTAAAATGAACCATACCTGTGGAGCTCTCACCTCTCTATGTGGTGTTGTAGGTATGTATAGTGACATGTGGCCTGGGGATGTTTTCTAATATCTTTTTTGCATAGGTCATGTTTATTCTTAATACTTACACACAACTCATTTTGATTATTTTATTTTTTTATTAATTTACATTGTTGAGGTCATTGTATATACAGTTTTCTTGTTCTACTTACTTAACTCTAAAATAAATCATGTAAATGTTTCCATTAATCCCTCTATTCATCATAATTGTCTTTTCTTACAACAGATTAACCTTCTAAGATATTCAGGTACCAAATTTGGTTAGCAACCATTTAAACAATGTTCATCTACTTTGTTTCTAATTCTTTGCTCTCACAAAAAGCTTTCTGCTATACTTTGTTGTATGTTTCCATTTTAATCAGTAATCTCAATCTATAAGTCTGATGGTGGAAGTTCTAGTTCAATGGTGATGAACATGTTAGTTACTTCATTTGCATTATTCCAAATTATTTTCCAAAATTGTACTGCAGCATGTGTATGCATAACTGTATATGTATGTAGTATTAAACCATTTTCATAGAAAACTTAAGGAATTTTTTTCTCCATCTTCCTTATTGTACATGCATTTATTTTGTTTGTGTAGAAGTTTTTAAGTTTAACATAAGTTAATTTAATTGTCAATATCTCTAGTTTTGTTAAGAATGCATCTGTTACCTATTGATGAGAGAAGAAATTGATTAAGAGGAGAGTCCAGCTGTAGTACTTATAACCATGTCAAGAGCAGATTAGATAAGATAATAGTAGTCAAAGTTATCCAAAGAGTCCATTGAAAATTCAAGAAATGTACTTCCAAGAGCTACATCTTTGTCACACGTGTTGTTTAAGTGTTTGCCCCTTTGTGACATACTATTTTGGTATATAATTTTGAGAGAAAGGGTTACAGATTTTTCGGGGGATATTTCTGTCAATGGCTCTTACTCTAGGATGTTAGTAACAATTGCCTTGAAAAGATAATTAGTTCTGATTAGCGTCAACTTATAATCATGCCAGTAAGCACCACAAATGGGACTGATGAGGCATTGATTAGAAAGATGATTATCAATCCATTAGACTTTAGCTGGCTTTCTGAGGAGTCCTGGTAGCCATTCTGTGGGGACCTAGTGTGAAATAGTTGAAATAATAGCTCTTATGGATATATGTACCTATACCAAATTGCTTACTCTCCCAAGGAGGGGAGGAATGGAGAAAGTTGTAACTCAATTTTTTTTTAAATGTTAAAAATTTTAGATGCAGTTGGGATAATTAAAATATATTTAAGTTTACTTGCATTGTTATGAGAAAGTATGGAATAAGGTTAAGGACAGAACCTTTAGATAATCCAGGAAAGAATAAGAGAAAGCATATGGAAAGGTAAGAGAAATAAGAAAGATCAATTTCACATGAACCCAAAAAGGAAAACATGGACAGAAATTTCTGATTCCTTGTAGAGGTAAATAAGAATCTTACCTGAGGAAAAAAGTGATTGGATTTGATGATTAAATGATGATGGTAAAGGAAAAAGAGCTATGTCAATGTCTAGGGCTGAAATTTTTCATTAGAAAAGACAAGAGAAGATACATAAATTTTACTTTTAAGGTCAAAATCATGCATTCTGATTGTTGTCTATGAAGTGTGGGTTGATGGTGGTTGGAGAGAAAGAAGATTAAATCCAGATTGTTTCAAACCAGACAAACAATAGGAAAATAGCATTGTGGGGTTTTTCCCCTTCAGTACAAGAAAGCAAATATAATATGATTTGATGGGAGAAAAAAAAAATCACTTTACCAATATGACATTGAAAATTAATGGATTAAAATTACCCAAAAAAAGAAAGAGTGGTAGAAATATAGAACTTGCAGCCTGGAAACCCCTGATAATGTCCTGAACCAGATTAAAATGCAATTGGGAAAAATTTTAACAAAATAAATAAAAATATCATATGACACAGGTAATATTACTTTGCCATTTTCTAAGTCAGTATTTAGTACAGTTCCTTGGACTACTTGAGTTTGATACTACTCGCTAAGAATACCATAAAATACTGCATGAAATATTTCAATCCATCTTGAACTACTCCCAAGAATACGATAGAAATATATGATACCTGGAATCCTAAAAATCCCAGCTTTCATGTATTCAAAACAGAAAACAAAATTTCTACATTGAAGGTCTTGACTCAGAATTTTCCCAAATGGATCATAATTTTTTTAGGCTCCTGTTTCATCTATAACTAGTTATTCTTAAACTTGGAGAAGGTTTTGCTTATAAAGCTGTTTTCCCTGAGAATACAATGTTCTCTCAAGGTTGTTCTTAGAAAATATACATTCTGTATCCTTGAGGTTGCACAAAGCATTCTGATTCATCTCATGATTGTCTGTATAGTGAATATAAATATAAAGTTATCTGCAGATCTTTTAGAGCTTTAACTTTCTGTTTTTTGCTTCACTTTTGAGAATGACTCCTGCATCTTCCTACTTTAGATAACATTTACATTGACTGACACTCCTTTGATTTCTGTGGCATGTGGGAATGTGAACCTCCCAGGGTAGAGCTCTATTGTGGGATGTTTTAAATCTAAATTATTGTTCAGTCAAAAGGTGTCATTGGTTACTTCATTATTCTGTTCACATAAAAGGCAACATGTTATCTAGGAAATCCTATAATTCCCAATGTTAAGACAGATGGTATAGTTCTGCAACATAGGTCAAAATGTCTTTACCAGGAAGCTAATTGGTTTTTGTGTAATTTAATTTCCTAGACAATTATTAATGGTTCCAATTATGCCTCCTACTGCTTTTGGAGAGGCTGATAGACTTGGAGTGAGGAAGACTTCAGTTAGACTTCCGTTTTAAACACTTACTAGCTATATGGCCCTGGTGAAGTCATTTAACTTCTCTAGGACACAATTTCCTCATCTGTGCAATTAGGGGGCTGGATTCAATTGCCTCTACAATCCAATCCCACTAAATTTATTATTCTATTTTATAGCCTTCCAGGCTACCAGAGCTAAAGAATTATATTAAATAATTAGTAGTATAATTGGGTGCAGATAATTCATTTAACAAACTTTTATTTAATACCTAGTATGTGCCCAATATTGTGCTAGGCATTGAGACAAAGGAGAATAATGAAGCACTCCTTCCTCTCAAGAAAATTAAATTTTATAGGCAGAGATTACAGAAAAAAAGTAGAATCTGAATTCATTTCTTTATCACAAGAGACTACATCATATAGTGAGTAGAAAGGAAACTGGATTTTGACTCAAACAACTCAGGCTTGAGACCTAGCTATGCAATTTGCCATACCTTTCTAAAATTTAATTTCTTCACATAAAGAAGTGAGACTGTGCAATGAAAAAGTTGTCAAAGAATAGGAAAAGTTTTCAAAAAAAGGACCCCAGGGGGGCGGAGCCAAGATGGCGGAGTAGAAAGACTCACATTTGCTAGCTCCGAATCCACAGCCTATAGATTTCCTGTAAAAAGAACTCCTGACAAATTCTGGAACAGTGGAAGCCACGCAGCAACACAGTGAAGGAGATTTCTGCTGCAGAGAGCCATGAAAAACCGACCGCAAAGGTACCCCAGACGGGAGCAGAGTCCCGCCCTGCGGAGCGCTCCCCTCCCCCTGGCCCCAGCCACGCGGCACTGAGAGGAGCCAGCAGACCCCAGCAGGCTTCAGAGACCTGAATCTCCGGGCAGCCATGAAGGTCCCTCCACCCACAGACGCACAGGTCAGTGAGAGAGACGGGCTGAGAGGGGAGCAGTGTATCTCCGGGACTTGGACCCCTTTGGGAGGCTGCGGCCGCCACGGCAGAGGCAGAGGCCGCTCAGGCAGGAGCTCCACCCCAGCTCCATTGCATGAGATCTCTGCATAAACCCCCTGAGGGAACTGAGCCTGAGAGGCGGCCCTGTCCCCACCTGAGAACCAGCAGATAAGCTCCGACTGAAGAGCAGTCAGGCCTGCCACCAAAAGCCCTGAGGCTGGAGAGCAGCATTTGAATCTCAGACCCCAAGCACTAGCTTGGCAGATCTAAGCCAGG
>CM053773.1:22215847-22241241 GCA_028658325.1 Potorous gilbertii | reverse complement strand
GTGTTATTTTCTTCAGCAATTTTTTGGGTCTCCTTTATCAAGGTATTGACCCATTTTTCATGCTTTTCCTGCATCTCTCTCATTTCTCTTCCCAGTTTTTCCTCCACTTGTCTAGCTTGATTTTCAAAATCCTTTTTGAGCTCTTCCATGCCCTGAGTCCATTGGATATCTATTTCAGATGTTTGGGATACAGAGGCCTTGACTCCTATGTCTTTACCTGATGATAAGCAGTTTTCTTCTTCATCAGAGAGGAATGGTGCAATTATCTGGTCCCCAAGAAAATTACCTTCTACGGTCTTATTTTTTTTCCCCTTTTCTGGGCATTTTCCCAGCCAGTTACTTGACTTCTGAGATGCCTGTCCACCCCTGCCTAGATCTGCCTGGCTAGTGCTTGGGGCCTGAGATTCTAGTGCTGCTCCCCAGCCTCAGGGCTTTCAGCAGCATGCTGCTCCCCAGCCTCAGGGCTTTCAACAGTGGGCCTGGCTGCTTCAATGGGATCTTAAGTTCTGGTGCTCAGGTGGGGCCAGGTCCGCCTCCTAGTGTTAGGGTTAGTTCCCTCAGGGGGTTTATGCAGAGACCTTATGTAATGGAGCTTCTACCGAGCTCCTGCCTTCTCCAGGAACTTCTGGCCACCTGCTACCTCTGCCGCTGCCTCCTGAGGGGTAGCCTGAGTAATGGAGATACCCCGCTCCCCTCTCAGCCCATCCAGACATCTCTCTCACAGAACTGTGTGTCTGTGGGTAGAGGACCTTCGTGGCCCCTGGAGATTCTGTCCCTGAAGCCTGCTCAGATCTGCTTGCTCCTCTCCATGTCATGCGGCTGGGGCAGGGCAGGGCTGAGCTCTGCTCCTGTCTGGTGCACGACGGACCTTTGGAGTTGGTTTATCAGGGCTCTCTGGAATGGAAATCTCCTTCACCCCATTGCTGCGTGGCTCCACTGTTCCAGAATTTGTTGGGAGTTCTTTTCATAGATAATTATGGGCTGTGGGTTCGGAGCTAGCATATGTGAGTCTTTCTACTCTGCCATCTTGGCTCTGCCCCCTCTTCAGTTATTTTTAATGAAATTTTTCTTTCTCTCTCCTGCTGCTGAGCTTTGTTGGTATTATATACAAATACCAATGATTTATGTGGGATGATTTTATATTTTTATATGTTTTATATTATTTTTATTTCATATCATTTTTTATTTTTTGCTGAGGTTCATTCATTTAATTTTCCTTTCTATATTCTAAACAAATTAAGAACTTATTTATTTATTTTATTGGATCTTTTTCATAAAAATATCATCTAGTTTTATTTCTTAGTTTATTTTTTACTTACATTGCAATTAATCTCTTATTTGATTTTCAGAATTTCCATTTTAGTATTTAATGGGAATTTTTAATTTATTCCTTTTTTTTGAATGCCCAGTTTATTGATCTGTTTTTTTCTTATTTTTTTGTTGATGTATATCTTTGAAAATATAAAATTTCCTTTAAGATATTCTTTGACTGCATGTTATAAATTTTGGTATGTTTTCTCATTTTCATCATTCTCTTTATTGAAATTATTTGTTTCTATGATTTCTTGTTTGACTCACTCCTTTGGGATTAGGTGATTTGTTTTCCAATTAATCATAATCTATGCTTCCTGAGCTCTTCATTTTATTGCATTTTAATTTTTTAAAAAGTGCATTTAATGTTTCCTGCTTTTCTGCATTTGGTTAAGAGGTATTTATACCCTAATACATGGTCAATTTTCATGAAGGTGCTACATAAAGCAGAGAAAAAAAATGGTATTCTTTTTATTTTCATTCAGTTTTTTCTAGAAGTCTATCATATCTAACTTTTCTAAGATTCTGTTCATCTCCTTTGCTTCTTTCTTATTTGTTTTAAGGTTAGATTTATCCATCTATGATGGGGAAAGTAGATTTCTCCCATTAGCATAGTTTTATTGTCTATTCATTCAAGTTTTTTTTTTGAGTCTTGACACTATTCCATTTGGTGAATTTTTGTTTAATATTGATATTACTTTCTTGTCTATTGTGCCTTTTAGCAAGATGTCATTTCTCTGCTTATGTCCTTTAATTAGGTCTATTTTTTCCTTTGTTTTGTCCGAGATCGTGATTACTAATCCTGCCTTTTTTTTTCACCTGAAGCATAATAGATTCTGCCCTAACTATATTACCTCTATGCATGCCTTTCTATTTCAGATGTGTTTCTTGTTAACAACATATTGTTGGAGTCTGGTTTCTACTCCATTTTTCTATCTAATTCCATTTTGTGGTCGACTTTATTCCACTTATATTCATAGTTACAATTACTAACTGTGTATGTCCTTATTTTCTTTTGTGTGTACTTCTTTCTTTTTTATATTATTGCTCCTATTTTATTTTTGACCACTGCCTTCGTCTATCCTCCCTTTTATCACCCTACTTTCTATTATCCCCTTCCCTTTCTATTTCCCTACTGTGTAAGATAAATTTCTATACTCAGTTGTGTGTGTGTGTTGTATGTGTATTCCCTCTTTGAACCAATTCAATGAGATTAATGTTCAAGTATTGCCTATCCCCCTCCATTTTCCTTTCTACTCTAAAAAACCCTTCCTTGTGCATTTCTCTTATATGAGATAATCCTTCCCATTTTTCCTCTCCTTTCCCACTTCTACCAGGGCATCTCTCTTTCTCACTCATCCATTTTTTATATCATCTCAACATAATCTGCTCACCCTTGCACCTTCACTATATGTAAAATCCATCTAGTTGCCCTACTAATGATAAAAGTCTTAGGAGTTACATGTGTCATCTTCCCATTTGGAAATGTAAGCAATTTTACCTTATTGAGTCCATTATTGATTTTCTTTTATGGTTTCCTTTGTATGTTTCTCTTGAGTTTTATGTGAAAGTCAAATTTTCTATTCAGTTTTAATCTTTTGATCAGGAATGCTTGCACGTCCTCTATTTCATTAAATTTCTACTTTTTTTTTCCTTGAAGCATTATACTCAATTTTGCTGGATAGGTTATTCTTCATTGTAAACTCCAAATTTTTTTGCCTTCTGAAATATCACATCTCACTCCCTTAATTGTTGAATCTTGTGTAATTCTCACTTTGGTTCCATGATATTTAAATGTTTTCTTTCTGGCTATTTGAAGTATTTTCTCTTTGATCTGAGAGCTCTAGAATTTGTCTATAACATTCCTTGGAGTTTTCATTTTGGTATTTTTTTCAGGTGATGATCAGTGAATTCTTTCAATTTCTATTTTATCCTCTGATAAAATATCTGATTGGGATAATTTTCCTTTCTAATCTCTTGAAATTTGGTGTATAGGCTCATTCAGCGATCGCAATTTTTAGACCGTCAAATAATTTTAAAGTTATCTCTCCTCAATTTCCTTTCCAGGTGAGTGGTTTTTCCATTTAGATATTTCACATTTTCTTTTTTCCTTTTATCTTGTTTTAATGTTTCTTGAAGTCTCATGGAGTCATTAGCTTCCACTTGCTCCATTTCTAATTTTTGAGAAATTATTTCCTTCAGTGAGCTTTTGTACCTCTTTTTCCATTTGGCCAATTCTGTTTTTTTCAGATGTTGTTTTCTATAGTATTTTGGTGCCTCTTTAAGCAATCTATTATTCATTTATTTCTCATATTGTTTCTTTCCTTACTCTTATTTCTTTACCCATTTTTATCCCAATCACTCTTAATTTTAAAAATTATTCTTTAGCTCTTCCAGGAATTTTTGTTTGGTTTGTCCAATTCCCATCTTTTTCTCTTTAAGGTTTTCTTGTAATTGTTTTGATTTCATTGTCTTCTGAGTTTGTGCCTGGATATTCCTTTTCATCATAATAGCCTTTTAGAGTCAGCTTTTTGTTGTTACTGTCTGCTGATTTTTCCACCTTATGTTTTCATTTTGAACTTTATGTTAAATTTGGCCTATGTTCTCAGCATGGAGGTAGGAGAACAGACACCCAAGCTCCAGACTTTTTTTGCACTGCTATTTTCAGAACTATTTATGTGGGTTGGGAAATTTTCAGAGCTTCCAAGATGGTGTGAGCTCAGAAGAGTGTAATCACTGTTCTGCTGGTCTCTGTTCTGATCCTTACCCTGATCCCTTGGGGGTACAGTAAATGAGATTGGACATGTTACTTTTCCTTGAGTTGCCTACTCTCTCCTGACTGAAAGGATTCTTCTCTGCTTTTGAACTGTGATCCGGAATAAGATATATATTCAAGAGTTATCAAATAACATCAATTTATGCACCTAGTGCTAGCACAGGGATCCCCTGTAATCTCTTTCTGACGAGTTACTAGATACCCTTACCAACTCTTAAATGAAGAGAAAACTCTTCTCTTGAAGCTGCTATTATTTTTGTCACCTAGTATTTCACCCATGTGGGCTCTGAGTAAGCATTTACTTATGTCCTAGATCTCTCCTTTCAACCTCCTAAGTAGTCGTGGGCTAGAAGAATGTCTTACCATGGCCTTTCATCGACTTTATAACTAGAGATTTGAGACATTTTTTTAAAGTTATTTGGAGGAGCATGTTGGAAGAGATTGGCTGAGTGCTTCCTCTACTCAGCAATCTATCTTTACTTGAGTCACTTAATCGCATATAGCCTCACTTTCCTCATCTGTAAAGTAGGGTTTATAATACTTATAGTACCTTTTTCATAATTTTGGATAAACATTAATGGACTTTGGACATGTTATTAACTGACCATGAATCTCTAATTTTCTTTGAGGCTAAGTTCAAGCATCACTTTCTGCATGAAACCTTTCTTGATCTGCAGCTGCTAGTGCCCTCCCTCAAAATTATCTTTATATTTCTCATAGAATTATATAGATAGATAGATATAGATATTTTCTCTCCTGGAAAATAATACATATCTATCTACATCTATGTCTAGGTCTATATTTATATCCATATCCATATCCATATCCGTATCTATATCTATATCTATATCTATGTGCTGTCTCTCCTTGATAGATTGTAAAGTCCTTGAAGACAGATACAACTTCACTGTTGTCTCTGTATACCAGGTATCTAGCACAAGGTATGTAACATAAGACACACTTAATGATTTCGTGTTACTTGACTAAATACCTTGCTATTTTTGTGTGACCTAGGTTCATTTGTAAACTAAAGAGAAAACTCACAATTATCTTCTAAATCTGTCATTTTAATAGTGTATTTCTGTATTATTCTTTTCCATTATCTACATGTGTATTTTTTGTCAACAAGATTTCACTGTAGAGAAATGACATGTATTTTGGTGTTCTTATACTTGGCCGAAAATAGTATGAACTGTTGTCATTTACTCTGTCTGGGATGATATTCCATAGTCCAACTCCTTTCTTCTTCCTAGGCCCTTCCCCCTCCAACTTATTTCTTTTAGTGAGTCTCTCCTGTAATACATTAATCATCATGTTTGACTATTGTGGCCTCTTCCTTCTTATACATTCTTCACTTATTCACAGTGAAGATACATTTCCTGCACCTCAATATTTGTGTGTTTTCCCTATGTTTCTGACTAGTTTCCTTCTGAGTTAAGAGAATGGTAAAAATAAGTAAGGACCAAATTTTACATTATGTTATCAGAGCTGCCTAAGTCATTTTCTTTTTTTTTTTAAGCAACATTTGTATCACAATCATTTTAAATTGTGGCGTTAAAACTATGTAGAAGTCTTGCTCATTCTTACCTCTTTTTATTCTTACCTAAAAGTCTCATATTTATTTCTTGTCAATCATAATGGGATCCTGATAAATAAAATAATTTGGAAAATAGCATATAGAGAGAATGTACTCTCAAAATTTGCTAGTAACAGTCCCTTCCTGGAACCTAAGCAAACCTTGTACTTGGAACAGCTGCTTTGGGACATACTGTTGAACTTGATGTCAGCCAGATTCCTAGCATTAATATACTGTGAGACTTTCATCTTTTCTTAAAATGAACAAAACTTTAGGCAAACAAAACACATATGGGGCTGAAATGTGTGATATAATAAGGTTTTTCGCTATCCTTGCTTCATAAGATATGATCATTAAGTAAACCCATGGATCTATACATGTATAATTCTCTTCTCTGATGACTTTCTGATATTTTTACCCTTTTACAAAGAATATAGCATCCAGAAGCCATAATGATGTAGTTGTTTTGTGTCTCGTCTTCTCTTCTGCTCTACTTCCTTGAGCCTTCTGAAGCAGATTAGAATGCATTGACATACCATTTGCAAGACCATTTTTATGGGAACTAGTGAGAGTACTAGCAGTGAATGGACAATAGTAGGAATAGGAGAAGTAAAGGTTCATGGGTTTAATGAATCAAGGTATGGAGAAGCACAAAAGAAAGAAAGAATGACAGGACTTATGTTCCTGTGCCACTTTTTGCATTCATCCCTTAGAGATGGTCACATATTAGGCTGTGGTTAGATTATCAGAAATTTTGATCTTTGAGGGTGAGATTGAATCACATTTATGGTCTGTCTGAGCAGTTGGTAATAAACAGTAGTAGCACCTTACCTGGGCAGTTGGTAACAAACAGTAGTAGCACCTTACTGTAGACACAAACCACTTTTTTGGCAGCATCTGAGGATCATGGGTAACTCCCCTAAAGCTCCAATTTTCACCCAGTGCCAAATGGGAAATAGGAATTGAGGTGAAGGAACAAATAGCATGAACTCAAGGACCATAAGATACCATATCTAAGAGATATACCCTTCCTATATCATTGATTTCTGGTTAAAACCTTCACTCTCAACGACAGTGGTAATGGTAGATAGTCATGTTTATAGAGTGTATTGTGCTTACAAAGCATATTAAATAATAAAAACACCTGTCATTTACAAAGCCTTCAAAATTTGTTATGTTCTATCATTTGTTTCTTATAGCAGCTCTGTGAATTTAGTTGTATAGGATGTATGATTTCTCCTTTATAATAAAGAGATTGAGAAGTTAAATGACTTGTTCCCAGTCACATGGATTGTAATTTGTAGAGCCAGAAATAGCCTTCTAGACTTCTAACTTCGATTGCAGTGCTTTTTTCTTTGCCACTGGATCAGTTTTTATATTTAACATTAGAGCTAGGGATTCTACCTATGATTTCATTATTTTCCAGTGCCACACAGCTAGTGTGAGATAGTCGTGATTCAAACCCAGTTTTCCTAGGTCTGATGTCCTTACCCACTACAATTAGCATCCATCATCCAAAAAAATGAAACTTCTTGGCCATAGGTAGACCTGGATATAAGATGTGCCGTGTGAGAGGCAGGCATTGAGTGAAGAGTATTTCAAAGGAAACTGTGTGGAGATGTGTAGAGCCACTTCGACCATGAGACCCTAAAACAAAGTATAAGCACAGGATCTCACTAGATTCGCAGAAATTTGTACTTCTAGTAATTCAACTCCACATGAATCTTTACATAGGACTCTGAGCATGGTCTGGGGACTAACTCTACCTATTGAGTCACTTTCAAGTTAATATCCCCAAAGTATTGCATGTATCTCATGGGGTTTCCAATAAACCTCAGTTTAAAGGCATGGAAGAGAAAAAAAAACCCTATTGAACAGGGGTTATAGCATAGTAAATTTGGATACAAACTATGCTGTCCACTTTGAAATCTTTTTAAAAAGCAGTGAAAGATTGTCTGATATACCTTCTCAGGGAACATAATGAAAATCTAACTAACCACACTTGTTTGCATGTCTTTGAAATTTTTCCTGCTTTTCCAGGGCTCAATCCCTAGCACATTCCTCTCTCTTAGCCTTACTTCATGTAGAATTATCCTGAAGAAGAAGCTATAGACATGTTATTTATCAGACATGGTCACACATCCTGAAAATCAATGTCTATCCAGCAAGTTACCACTGTGGTGTTTTTTATTGTTTTTGAAATTATAGAGGATTAAAATTTTCCTCAAATGTTAATCTAAAAGTTATCCCTTCCATGGGAATCCTATGAAATGTTCATAGGATAGCTTTCTAAGTGCATTAATTTGAGGGAGAAAATACAAGTTTCTGGTTCTCAGTTCTGGGGTGATATTTTTATTAATCTTGTAGACAGTGTTATTAGAAACCTATGTGTGCCTGTGTGTGTATACACATGTACATACCTTCTACATGTTCACAGATTTATTCCATGAGAATTTCCTGAAATAAAATTTTTAAAAAGCCGTCTGGTTTTTCACAAACTATAATTACTTTAATTATAGGATAATTATATAAATAATGCATTTGAATGTAGGTTTCATTTTTTCTTTGTTTTCTAAATATTGTCATCTTTCAGTGTTTTCAGTCATGTAAACAGGAAACATTTAAGTTTAGATGAAGAGCAGGTGAACTGCCATGATACAAGTAGAGACAATCAAAAGATGATTAAGCTATTGAAAACTGCCTAACTAGGCGCTAATTTTTAAGTAAGCAGGTGTACTTAGTCATTACAACTTTAAAACAAAAAATATATTGGAATTAAACTCAACCCCCCATCCTGATATTCAGAAAAACATTAGAGGTCTGGGCACTGACTAAAACTTCATTAAAGCAGGAGGAAGGTAGAAATTCACTGTTCAGGAAAGCCCTTCTCATCATTGAGCAAGAGACAGGAGAAGCCTGAGCTGTAGGCCCCGAAAGAGAGACTGGACCCGTAAGACAGCAGGCTCCTGACTTGCTTGAAACAAGAACCCAAATATCATTAACATGGTTACATGTTAATATTTTAGCTATTGTTCAAGGATGATTGAAGAAGAAAGATGCACAAAGTAGGAAAACCATACATTTTTCCTCCCTTGCACAAATCAATTGATGCTTTTTACTTCCTCAGTTGAGTTGTTTCCTTGTTGAAGTTTAAATGCATCAATGTACTTCTCTCTGCTCACATGAACACACAAAGGACTTGCTTCTAAGGCAACCAAAAACAGTAGAATCGTGTCTAAAGTGCAAACAAACAATGACAAAATGGCTCTAAATATATTATACTAATTTAATTCACACAAGATTTCACTTGAAGTCAAAACCTAATTCCCACCAAAATTCATACAACTATTTCTATACTGGAGGGTCTCCTGATAAAAGCTAATCAAGCTGGTAGCTACTAAAGATAATGTAATAGTTCACCATAATTTTAGATAGTACATTTTAGTCAGGACAGCTAACAGTATATATAAATCAATGTTTTAGTGCACACAGTGATCAGCTCAAGTGACCTGAAAGAACCCACACTAAAAGTAAGGGATGTATTCTTATAAAGAAATGATTTTTCTTAAAGAATGTGACTGAAAAATTTTGAAATATAATAGTAAAGAATGTGGATGATCCAGAAATTTGATTCTACTGAGATTGTAATGTTCTTTGATTCATAATCTCATTCCATCCCATTGTAGTTAGAATATTCGTGCTAAAAGTACAGACAGTCCAAAGATCAGTGGAAAAATATTTGGTGGATTTATGTAGGGTGCAACATATTGTCAAACATTCTAAAGTGGTAATCACAAAGCTTATAAAATGTAATTTGTTGGTCAGTTATATTTTTTCATCCAAAGTCCAGTCCAGGTAATTTGGAGAAGTTTATCATCAGTATGCAAAGGGGGTGATTATTTTCACCCTTCTACTATGCATCAAGGTTATGTTATTGTATTCTTTCTTTATTTGTGAATTTTTATAATTCCAGAGCTCTTCTATTAATCCTACCTATATTTTCAGATAGACAAATAGTTATCAGAGTTTTTAATTCTCCCAATGGGGTAAGAGATCAGAATCCACTGGACGAAAAACATTTCCTTAATTGTGTTGGGGAGGGATGAGGTGAATTGAGCATGTGTGTTGGAGTCCGAGAAAGACACAGATCTTACAGGTTCACCTAGATTTCTGACAAGAATTTTGGTATAGTATTGAATGAAAATGGAGTTCAATCAATAAAACATTAATTACCTTTTTCCAAAATTCAATGCTCCATCTTTGTATTGTGTTGCTTATGACAAGTTATATTTTTCTTCATGCAAAGATTTCTAGAGATGTTTACCTTATCTTTTTTTGTCATTGTTTCAACTTCAAGAACTACACCACATTGTTAGAAGAGTCAATAGAAATCTCTGTAGATGCCATGTCTCTCTGAAGGCTTTTACTTATTTTCTAAGGATTAATTCAACTCTTTCCTGACAAAAGTTAATCAATTCCTGCATTTATTATTTTTTTGTTTTTGTTTTCAGCAACAATTCTTCTGTGCATCAGCACAACTGATTTTGTATCATTGTCAAGTTGGAATTGTACTTAAAATAATTGACTTCACCATACCAGAAACTGCTAAAATACTTTTAATATTGAAATGTATTTTAAGAACTAAAACTCTTGCACATTTTTTAAAACAACATTCATTCTTCAAAACTGTAGAATTAAAAACACAAGAAAAGAGAAGTAATAGAACACATGCATATGACTAGTATTCAGCTGATGAAGAACTACTTGAAGTGGGAACACCAATTCTGTTCAGTTTCATATAGTCAAAGTCACACATTTTGAATCAGGCCAACATCGGTAGAAGCACACATGTATGACCATTGCTGTTACAAAATGAAATCATATTAATCATATTAAATTTAAATAAATAAATCAATTTAAATAAATAAATCAATCATATTAAAATTATTATATCCCCAACTAATTAACATACTATTGAAGAATACCTCATTATAGCCCAAGATTTTTTTTCATTGACGTAGGGGAACTATGTCATAGAATTTAACTGCTTAGACTCTATAACATTGCCACACTGCCCAAGTTAGAAGCTCAACTGAGAAGACCTTTGATAGATAAGGAAATAGAATGTAGTTCTAGATTGAATTACATTTCTTCAACTCTATTGTCATATTCAGTCTTCTCTCAGGCTATGAAATGTGGATTAGCTGTTGATATTCCCACCATGCCTTGTTTAATCGTTTAATCAGGGACACTCGAAAACTATATTAAACTATTATACAGCATGACAGAAGGCATCAGTGAGGGCCTAAAACTGAGCGCATTAACTAGCATGAGACATATACTTGCTTTAATTCAACTATATTTGAATAGAATGGACCTCGCAGAAAATGGTTCCACAAGAAGATGCCAAACTGTAACAATGATACTAAAGCGTTAGTGGTTGCGATGCTCTTGATATCTGCTGTTGCATTTGATGTTTATAATAACTCTGTGAAAAAAGGTATGATTCTCTTTATTTTCAAGATGAGAAAAGTGAGACCCGTAGAATGACTTGCCCAATGAGTCACAGCTTTAAGTACCTATTATGATTGAATTTAGATCTTTCTGACTCAATATTCAGCTCTCCATCCATGGTGCTGTATTTTCTCTACAGTAAAATGAAATGGGGTAGCTGCAAGTAGGATGGAAATAAGAAACAGTGAAATGCCAGTGCAGTTTTGCTGTGAAACAAAACCAGCAGATACACCTACCCAGTATTAGTGAACCATTAGTAATAAATAGGTCAATTCAATTTCATCCAGGGCATTGTGCAGCCCACAAGGTGAAGAATTGTGGTGACTAACAGTGAGTATAGAAATAAAGCAGCTGCAGCAGCAAATCAAAAGCTATTCTTTACACATACACAGTGAAGAAAGGTTTGCTAGTCACGCATCATTTAATTCTCACGATCACATAAGAAAGCAATATATCAGAAACATCATACTCCAACCTAAAAGACCATTTTTGTATACACACATAGCTCATCATACCTATAAAAACATGTCTGAGGGATGTCTAAGTTGTGCTCTAGCATGTCCAGGGAAAAATCCTCAGGGACTGAGTGTTTCACTGCTCTTTTGTTTAAATAGAGATTTGTGATCTTTGAATTTCTCCTTCTACCCTGCCTCTGCAGAATGCACTCAGTTTTAGCCAGAGGTCTCTTACTTTAATACCAGAGGTGAAGGGTCTAGTTATTGGTTTGTTTGCTTGTTTATTCATTTTGAAGTTATATTTATACTGTACTTTATAAGTTGTATAATTCACATTCATTATCTCTTCACTCACAGCATTATGAGAGTAGGTCAAATAGATAGCATGCCTTTTTTTCCAAAGTAAAAATGAGTTTCAGAGCAGTTAAGGAATTTTACTGATCCAAATTGGTTTTAGCAATAAAACTGAAAAAAAGAAGTTTCAGCTGTGCTGCTCATGTCTCTTTCCCGCACACTCTCTGGTCTGTTTCATTTCCGCAAGTCAGTTCAGTCCCATTGCACCCTGAGGTTAAAAATCTGATAATCTATGTAGTCCCACCATCACCCTTTTTTTACCCATACACCACTGCCAATTGCCCAAGTGGGACTCCATACTGAGATCAACTCCATCATTAGTGAATCCTGTACTGAAACTTCCCTATTATGAGTAGTCCTTTAGTCACAAATACAACCCCACCCCACCTTCCTATCCTCCACTACTCTGCTTTTTACTTTCACCTACTGGCTTATTCTCTAGGCTTCTCTACCTCTACATTGGCTGCTTGGCTCACTAGGGACTCTAAATTTCCTCAATTCATTCCTCAGTAGCTAGCATTACCCTCCTTCCTGTTGTATTCCCTCCAGCCTAGTGATTCTGATTCTCTCTCATATCATTGTACAAATCCCTACTGATTCCTACTGCACTTTCTCTGGAATATCTGTTTCTTAGGTAATAAATTTGGTTTTACCTTAAAACTGTTTTCTTACTTCCTCCATTTTCCAGCACTCTCTGAGACTGGGTTCTTCCTTGATGATACTTCATCCAAGACTCAGTGGCCATTGTGAGAAACTCAGAATACTTGAAATGTTCCCATTTGCCACTTCCATACTCTTTCTCAACCATCAACATTCATTGACCTCTCCTTTGATTCATTAAATCCATAAGTGTCATCAGATCAAGATTCTGGTAGTTGTATCTGCTGACTCAAGGCATTCTCCTTCCTTTCTCAATGACTTCATTGTCCTGGTTAACAGTCTGTCTTCTCAAACTCCATCCCTTTTACTAAGGGACTTCAACATTTATATTGATACTTCCTCAAACATCCTAACTTCTCTGTTCTTCCACTCATTTATTTCCCATGATCTACTCCTCCAACCCACCTCAGCTCTATATAAAGATGACTCCATTATTGATATTGCCATCACCAAAGAGTCTAATCTACTTCAGTTATTGTGAACTATGACATTCCTATATTTGAAGATTTTTTTAAATTACTCTTTCTCTCTACCTTAAAGCCCCTAATTCTGTTCTTTCTTACCATGACCTCCAATCCCTCTACCCATCAATTCTTTCTCAAACTATCACCTTTGCAATAGCTATACTCTCTTCCCTTTATCATCCCTACTCTTTGGTTTAATCAGTTCAACTCTAAACTTTCCTCTACTTTTGAGTTTCTTGACTTCTCATCCTATCACTATTCTTACTCTACCAAGTTCCACAATCCACAGCCCTTACTACTGAGCCTATATCCCTTATTCCCTTTTCAACTCATAACAGTGGTTCTTTCAAACTGCTTCATTTTCCCTACAATTCCTATTAACTCATGTCACTGAAAACTTGAGATATTTCACTAAGAACTCCATCTTCTCCCCTTCTCTTCATCTCAAAAAATTCAGAAATACTCCTACTCTCATTCTTCACCTCTACCTCACATGAAGAGGCAACATTTTTCCTCGCCAAGGCATACCTCTTCTTCATGCACAAGTGATTTCATTCCATCCCTTTATGTCAAACACATTGTTTCCTATCATCCCCACTATCTCAGTAATATTTGATCTCTTCCTAACAAATGACTATTTCTTTGCTGACAATAAACATGTCCATGTTGCCTCCATTCTTAAGAAATTTTCCCTTCTTCCATCCATCTCCAAAATTTATCTTATATCTCTCCTAACTTTCAAGACTAAATTTCTTGAAAGAATTGTAAATAGCTGGTGTTTTCACTTTCCATCATCCATTTCTTCTTATCTCTCTTATTTGGATTCTAACTTGATCATTTAACTCCTACTACCTTCTCCAGAGCTAACGCCAATCTCTTTTGTTCTATGCAAAACTATAACAGTAAACTCCCCAATATACACAAATGGCTTGCTATCACAGGTTCTTTGATCTCTTTCTCTAAAAGGAAAGGCAACTTTTGAGGGGTTAACAATCACTTTAATCAAGTAAATATATCATTCATCTAGTTTGGGGGTGTCATCACCCTAAACTTCAAAGAAAACACAGAGAAGTCAAAGATCAATAGACATGGTTTCCTCTGTCAACAGTCAACTGTCTGACCATGGTTAACAGAGAGAGAAGCACTGACATCTGAGTTTTCAAGGCTGGGGGGCTCCTTAGCAGCTTCTAAGCATCCACATCTGGCCAAACAACGCTTCAGTCAGTAAGCCCCAAAGTAAAACCTCAACTCAGAATCTTTATACAAATTTTAGAGCCAGAGGACATAACCCTCTGACCCAGTGCCTCAGTATAAAAAACAAAAGGTACTTGGGACCGTCCTACAAAACAGCTCCCCTAATCAAGCTTCCCTCAATGGGCAAGACCATCAATAATAGGTGGGGAAGATCATTAATCACATTATTCAATCAGAGGCACTTTTAGTAGAGCAAAAACAGCAAAAGATTCTACTTTGCTTGGCCTTACAAAAATGTTCTTTCATGTTAGTCATGTTGGAAAAGAAAACACACACACACAGACCCAACAACAACAAGCAAAGTAAAGGAAGTAAAATAGTATGAGTCAATCTGAGCTCTTAGTTCCTCTGTCCTGTCTCTGGAGGTAGATAACATTTTTCATCATGGATCCTTTGGAATCACCCTGGACCATTATTTTGATGAGACAAGTCAAAGTCTTTCATACTTGATGATCCTTACCATGTTGCTGTTACTATGTACAATGTACTTCATATTCTGTTCACTTCACTTTGCATCACTTTGTAATTGTTTTCCTGTAGTTTCAAGCAGATAGAGTCTAGGGTCAGGGAGGTAAGTTGAAAATATCAATATAGGTGAAAACCACTGAGAATATGATTTTAAAAATGGTGGTCTTAGAAGTGCAGAAAAGTATGAGGTATGGGAAATGGAAAGAGATTGGCTAATGATCATGATAATCCTCTAAGAAAAACAAATAAGCATTTTGTACTTAATAACTGTGTCTAGTATTCTTTCTAGTATAGAAAAGAAACAAAAACAAAGGTAAAATGTAACATAATTCAAAACGTGCATCTTTACTGTTCATGCTTAAATATCTCTTGTGTTGAGCTGCTGAATGTGCTAATTTTTCAAGAATCCATAGGAGAGAGAACTGATGAACTCAGATTGCAGATTGGAATTGTTTTTCACTTTTTTTCTTTTTTATGTCTGTTATCTAAATATGCTTTGCAAGACTTCATGTGTCTAAAGCATATGATAAAACTTGACTTCTCAGTGGGTGAGAGAGACTCTGGAGAGAGGAACAGAATTTGGAACTTGAAAAAGAACTTAAAAATAAATTAGTAAATATTTAGGAAAAGAATCCATAGAACTCTAGAAATAAATATTTTACATTCTGAAAATATTTGCTTCACAGAAATGTGAATTGACTAGACTTTAAATAGAAGAAATGTTATTACATATATAACAGTAGATAATGATTTAGAAACTTCATAGCATAAGGAATTGAATGTTTATCTTGAAGTTAGGAAGCAGATCAGAGCTCAAACCCTAACTCTGAAACTTACTAACTTAGTCATTCCAGGTCTTGCACGTTTTTTTCCCCTCTAATTGAATATAAACTATTTTAAGGCAGGTGTTTCATTATTAGTTTTCTATTTCCAGCACTTAGCAGAGGTTTAATAAATGCTTATTAATTCATTGGTTGTTTATGCACCTACTATATGCATAGGTAGAGCATTTTAATGTATGCCCTTATTGACTTTGTAGTCTATGATGACAATATCCACAGCAACAGAGGCTTGACCTGAAACCTTTAAATGAAAAGCCTAATGCTCTGCCATTCATTTGGGCTTGAAAAAAAAAGAACATTTCTACCCCCATTTTTTTTTCTGAAGGCACACATCTTCAATAAAATATATATATATATATATATTATATATATATTATATTATATTATTATATATAATATATATTATATTTTGTCATATATAATTATATATTATATATAATATATGTGATATATATATGTGATATATATGATATATATGTGATATATATGATATATATAATATATATTATATATATAAAATGAAAAATAGGACTCATGAATTCACTTTTGGAAACTTTTCTTCAGGACCATAGATTTATACACATAAGATCTGATTTTCAATAGGTCTAATCATAAAAGCACCATTTATGGATTTGCACCAAGTCTCACATTTATGTTCTTTCTTCCTATATGGTACTTTCACTGTGCTTATTTATCAAAAAAGAAATTAAGTATATTCTGAAACATCTTCCCATGCAGCCTCAAAATGAAGAAAGTCAGATTTGGAGCTGATTGCATGGGGATTACGAATATTTGATTTTCCCTTTACAAACAAAATGGGGAAAGATGTTTGCTTACATATTGTTTAGAAGTATAGAAAATGGTGCTCCTGGACCTTTGGACATCCCTCTGAGCCGCCCATGTGCCCAAGACTTTGACTCAGTGTGACTGAGACCTCCCCAAGTTAAACATCCATCACCCCAAGTGGCAAACTTCAACTGGCATCAGGTTTTAAATGCTCTTGTATTGTTCTGGGTCCACAACTTCCCAATGGCTGTATGCTTAAATTCTGACACAGTGCATGAGACAAACAGGGAAAATCAGCAACAAAAAGGCAGAATCTGTATTAATTGCTTGCTCCTGATCTTCCTGCTGTGTATTCACACAGTTGGCAACTTGAGAATCAGTCTTATTCTATAACTCCTGAGGAATGGCTTTTTTTCTTTTAATGACAGAGCTGGAAAGGAAAGAGAAAGGCCCTTTCTTTGCTAATAAAGCATTGCTCCACAGCTGATTTTGTTTGGATTTCATTTTTAGAATTGCAAGAAGCACAACTGTCAGCTTGGGTATTACAGGGCATTATAATGGCATTCATTCCCAAGGAGAAGAATGGAGGCCTGACTCTTTTTCCTCAGACAGAGAAAGCCTTACCAGCTCCCACTTGCTGGGCAGGGCAGCCTTGCCAGGCATAGCCTATCTTTTCAGGCATCTATGCCAACTTCCCATGGCAAATTATTCACTGTCTCAGTAGAAGCCTACCAGCGATCAATTTTGATACAGATACTACCCTGATTGGTGAGAAACCTTACTTCGGGCTTCAAAGATACAGTCTCAGTGGATTCGGATTGTGAGCTAGTTGTTTAGAACCTGGGATTGCTTTCCTTATAGAAACACTCTTGTAAATATTACTAGGTTCTCAGGCAAGTCCCCAGGAATATTTAGTCCATCATAAATGGCAGGCACATTGTTAATAGTATTATAAAAGCAAACCACTATTTATAGCAAAAATCATTGAGCTGTAAGTAGTAAATTATGACACAGGATGCCAAGAGGAAAGAAAAAGTACAATGACAGAGTCATGGTCAGAAAGAAGATTGGAGATTTTACCTCCCCACTGATTATGATGGTAGGAATGAAATTCTCCCAGTTTAAAGGCACATTGTAGATTCTGGGACCTGGGGCAAGGGATTCTAATATTACAGGAAATTCCTGAAATTCTCCCGTGCAGACCTGGGGCAATGGCATTGATGGTGAGATGTATGAGGATGATTGTTGAAAATGGGACAATAGAAGAAGATTCAGATTCTTGGCTGTGTTACTCAGGGTACTCTCAGTGCTTAACACAGTACTGAGGACATAGAAAAATGGCCTGGTAGGCACGGAGTAAATATTCCTTGACTGATTGAACAACTGGCCTTGAACAAGTTACCTCCTCTCACAAGGTAAAAGTTTTATTCTTAGTCAGTCATTTTTCAGTCATGTCTAATGCTTCATGATTCAATTTAGGGTTTTCTTATCAAAGGTCCTGGAGTGGTTCGCCATTTCCTTCTCGAGCTACTTTTGCAGATGATGAAACTGAGGCAAACAGGGTTAAGTGAGTATCTGAGGCCAGATTTTAACATAAGAAGGTGAGTCTTCCTGACTCCAGACTCAGGACTTTATTCACTGCCCCACCTAGTTGGCTACAGGTATCAATTTA
This sequence comes from Potorous gilbertii, assembly GCA_028658325.1. Classification (NCBI taxonomy): domain Eukaryota; kingdom Metazoa; phylum Chordata; class Mammalia; order Diprotodontia; family Potoroidae; genus Potorous; species Potorous gilbertii. The sequence continues at coordinate 22,223,109 of CM053773.1, read as the reverse complement.
CTTATCAGTAAAATGAGTTGGATTGGATAAGATCATGGGTTCCCAAACTTATTTGGCCTATTTAAAAAAAAATTACTAAGTGCCGCTGAGGAAATCTACTATCTTTAACCCTTTAATATTTTTAAAAACTTTGTGTCATTTCAAAAAATACAAAATTTATATTTTTTAAAATGATGCATCAAAAATTTGATAATTTATCGTAAATTTGTGGGTTTTTCCTGCATTGAAATTTTGATGATACAATGTAACCTTATTGTATTATATTGTAAGCACATCATCACATGTACGTATTCCGTCAATGCATGCTGAACTTCCTGACAAGACCCAACATACTCACCGGCCAACACTTGCTTGTTAAGATTGGTTATAACTTGCATTTTGTGTGTTTGTTTGGAAAATAATATAATCACTATGACTTTAACTCTATTATACAACAGATGAAACGCATGAATTATTTTCCAAATTTTCCCGTTTTCTTTCCTTTCCTTATTTTTCCACCACCCTCTAATTTTTATTCAATGCCCTCAGTTTTACTCAAGGCTACTGCCATGCCCCTGGATCATTCCAGCACCCTGCAGTGGGCAGTATCACCCACTTTGGAAACCTATAGATTAGATGATTTCTAAAATCATGTCTGATTCTAACATCGAGTTATTTTGTGGTCTGGGATAAGGGATTAAGCATCAGAGACTAGGGAGCAGGGACTAGAAAACATGTAGAAGAAAGAGCTCATGAGGACTCTTGAGACAGTATGGAAGGAGATAAGAATTTAGAGACTGAAAATGAGTAGCATTAATCAATTTATCTTACCCTTTATCTCATTGCTTCATCTCCTTCCTTTTTGCTGTAGTTCCCAGTTGTAGATAAGTTAAACAAAGAAAGAAATTTTTAAAAAGGAAGTAGAAGTATTTGGTTCTTTTATTTTCATCTCATTTTTTTAGGGAATAGGACAGACATAGTTAATACGGAAGTGATTGCATAAGTTGGGAACTGCCTACACTTATGGCTACAATATGGGCTGTATTACCATGCCTTTGCTGTGCTCTTCATTTCATATATTTTAAGTAAATTGATGAATTTAGGTCACATTTTCTGCTTCTTTGACATCCCCCATAGATTACAAACCAGGGGCATATAGACCAGTAATTATGACAGGAAGAAAGACAAGGTAGGGCAAGAAGCATTCACCAAATCCCTGTGATTTGCTGGACATTGTGCTAAATGCTGTTTTACAAATATTTCATGTGATCCTCAAAATAACCTTGAGAAGGGGGTGCTATCATGATCCTCATTTTATAGTTAAGGAACCTGAGGCAAGTAGAGGTTACATAATTTGACCAGGGTTATTCAGCAAGTTAAGTGTCTAAGTCCAGATTCTAATTTAGGATTTCCTGACTCCAGGCCCAGCAAATTCCACCATCTGCCTGAAAGAAAGGAAAAGGAGAGGAAAGAAAATGTAAAGGAGGAAAGGATGGAAGGGAGGAATGAGGTTAAGGATGAGAAAGGGAAGGCATAAAAGGAATGAGCAACACAGCACTGATGGATGAAAAAAGGAGATAGGCAACAAAATGACAAGTGGGTTTTTGTTTGTTTGTTTTGTTTTGATTTCATTGAAATTAATTCCCTGGGAGCCAAAGTGTTTCAGCACTGCTCTTTGAACCTATTAAGACAGGCATACTCACTATTAATGGAAGTAAGATTCAGTGGTTAAAGAGAATGGGTCATTGGCACATAAGTATCTTTTCAAATGAAGTAAGCCACAAAAGTTCTCCAGAACTTCTACAGGCTGCTTAAATTCTCTGCAGCAAAGTACCATAATTAAAGATAGTAAAAAAGTGACAACCATTTCTGAGAGATGATAGATTTCTTTGATTATAGAGCAACACACTCAGGCATGACATAACACCAGATATGATTCCTTTCCTAACTCTCACCTAATCTTGGTCCTCCCTAGACCTCAGGGCATACTGTGATACTCAACACTAAATACTGGTACCAGTGGAATAGCATCTCCACCTATCCAAAAAAAAAAAATACGACTCATCTGAGAATAACCAAAGTCCCATCAAGCCCCCTAAACAGACAAGTCATAGATATAAAATTTCCATATATCTACATCAGCTCAAAGCCTCATAATTATTCCAAATCAAGTACATTGTGACTGGGAGCAGAGAGTACAACATTCACAGCATCATTCTATTTTCCTTCTGGACCCTCTTCAGTGTAAGGTGCACTGAAAATATCCATCTTTATGCAGCATCAATGTTGAAAACTACCTTGATGACAATGCAATAATTGTGTCTCATTGTGTCTTTCAATATCAATGATGTTTTTGTACATAACAGAAAGCTCTCTCTACCTTGGAAGAAAGCTGTATTTTTCCTCCTTTCCCACATTGTCAATGCTGACAGACAGCAAACATAAATGTACTTAAACATGTGTTCTTCCCAAGGGCCAATAAAGTCTGTTGACATCAGGCTGGTGGCTCTTGGAGGACCTGAGCTTGGACTTCACTTGAGAGGTCCTGAGAGTTCTCATTATAAACAGAAGCTACTCCATTCTTTGCATGCTGCTCTTTTTCAGTGCACAGTGACAATGTCTGTGCTTGGCCATTTAAATGGTGTATAGTTCATTAAACACTTTAAGCTGTTTTAGAGTTTCTTATTTTTTGTATTATGTTTTCCGTGTCTGTTTCCCTTTACTGGCATCCAAAGCCATGCAATATAATTCAAATAGAAGGCTTCAGAAGATGTATAAATGTTTGTGGGTAATCAGAAAGCCTAGCAGCCATGCAGGAATTGGAGAATGTACACTCTTCATTGTTAGACTGAGAAAACATTTCCTTTTCTTCTGACTATTCAGACCTTGATGTAAACAAGCATTTATGTTATTTTTAAAAGTCATGGGTTTGTTCCTTAAGCTTAAAGACTGTAGCAAAAAGGGCATATTAAGGAGCCTTATGATATCATACACAGTATAAAAATTGACTATTGGGAAGCTGCCTTTTCCTATTCTATCACAGTGGGAGGTGATGGTAATTGCTCCAATAAATGACCCACTAGGATGATATTATCATTCAAAGGAGGAAAAATTTGTTAGTGATGAGAATGCTTGATAATATTCAGGAATGCAGCATATACAGTATTCTTACAGGAAGGAGGCTGCTGGTTTCCATAGCATTATGTGCCTGCACTGTAACTGTTCCTTTATCATGTTGGACTCTTGCCTCTTGTTTAGGTGAGTTACTACCAGGACACCATCACAAAAGGATTTTATAGTCTTTCAGTGAAGAAATGGAGGTTAGCTATTGGGGTTTTTACACTTTGCTATTCAAGCCAGATGGAAATACATCCCACATCATATTAATTTCTGAAGCAAAGCCATCTCGTACACCATCAATATTTATTGAGCACTCACAGGACACATGGCACTGTATCAGATGTGATAGCATCTTACACAAGAACCAAATTTAAACATAAAAACAAAAAAGGTTGGATAAAATTTCGATAGGTAGGAGAATTTTTTGTTGGCTGTTTTGTTGATTTTGTGCTATTTTTCTTTCTTGATTAAACTATTAATTTATTAGAACCAAGAATTATCAGATACTAAATAGTAAAGAATAACACCATGTTTTTTAATTGGGATAGGTTTCAGAGCACTACTTTAAACTAACTTAGAGCAGAAAGATTGACTTAATGATATCTAACTCTCTGTTCCTGAGATTTTAGGGAAATGGAGCCTATTTTCTTTGTGTAATTCTTTCCCACTGAGACCTTTAAATTTCTCCCTTATCACATTGTTATGGATAAAGAGGGACAATACACGCATGCACCAAATAAATTATAAATTTCCTTAAAGAATTTTTTAATCATAAACTATTAATGTATATATTCTAAGCATTGCTTTTTGCAAAATCTAGAATCTCAGAATTGGAATAAATGCCAGTTGCCATCTAGTTTAGTCTAATACCTGCATAGAAATTGCCTCTGCAATATACCCACTGAGTATTCATCCAATTTTTCTTCCTGAAGACATCCAGTAACAAGAATTACCCTACCTCCAAAGTAGCCCATCACATTTTTGGAAACTTTCCCTTATATTAAGGTAAAATCTGTCTCTTTTCATCTTTTGACTATTTGGCTTCTACATCTGCATTGCTAGGCTAAACAAACATTGGCTTTTTCTGTGTGACAACCCTTCACAATTGTGTTATGAAACAGAAAGACTTTACATGACTATATAGTACAGGAGAGGCAATTTAAAAATTATGGGACTACCTGAAAGTCATGATCAAAAAAAAGAGCCTAGACATCATCTTTCATGAAATTTTTGAGAAAAACTGCCCAAATAAATATTGAAAGAATTCATCAATAACTTCCTGAAAGAGATCCAAAAAAGAGAAACTCCTAGAAATATTGTAGCCAAATTCCAGAGTTTCCAGGTCAAAGAGAAAATATTGCAAACAGCTAGAAAGAAACAATTAGAGTATTATGGAGATATAATCAGGATAACACAAGATCTAGCCTCTTATACATTAAGGGATTGAGAGGTGTGGAATATAATATTCCAGAAGTCAAAGAAACTACAATTAAAACCAAGAATCACCTACCCAGCAAAACTGAATATAATGCTTCAGGGAGAAAAGTAGTCATTCAATGAAATAGAGGACTTTCAAGCATTCTTTATGAAAAGACCAGAGCTGAAAAGAAAATTTGACTTTCAAACACAAGAATCAAGAGAAGCATGAAAAGGTAAACAGGAAAAAGAAATCGCAAGGGCCATACTAAAGTTGAACTGCTTACATTCCTACATGGGAAGATAATATTTGTAACTGTTGAAGCTTTTCTCAGTATCTGGGTAATTGGAGGGATTACATACACACAGACACACAGACACAGACACAGACACACACACACACACACACACACATATATATATATATATATATATATATATATATATACATACAGAGAGAAAGAGAGAGAGAGAGAGAGGAAGAGGGAGAGAGAGAGAGGCAGAGAGGACAGGGTGAGTCAAATAGAAAGGTATCGCATCTAAAACAAATAAAATTAAGGCGTGAGAGGCGAATATATTGGGAGGAGAAAGGGAGAAATGGGGCAAATTATCTCTCATAAAAGAGGCAAGAAAAAGGTTTTTTCAATGGAGGGGAAAAGGGGTGAGGTGAGAGGGAAAAAGTGAAGCTTACTCTCATCACATTTGGCTCAAGAAAGGAATAACATGCACTTTTTTTTATTTCCCTAAAAAAGAAAAAAAAACCTCACTGTAACGTTTTCTTGGCTTTCCTGATCTGATTTTGGTTGGGTGCATTTTCTAAATATTTATCCAGAAAGTTTGGGGTAATCTAGGTTAAATGAATCCCCCTATATGTCAATTTGAAGAGAATACTGGAAATAAAGTAAAGTTCACAAGCCTAGACATAACAAAAACCCCATAGGTTTATTTTGGCATAGCCCCATTAAATGAGTTTTAGAGAAAAGGATATGATTAAGGAATTATGTTTGAGTTATAGGAATTTTCTAACCATCAGTCAGATTGTCTAACCTGAGATAGAAGCTATCCATAGAAAAGACTAGTCTTAGCATAGGATCACTATGTCTGGGTCTGTTACTGGTGCTGCTATAGTCTCAGCTGTGGTTAAGGAACTTTTAATCTTTCTTAAAGAGAAACTTTCTAGTACTCTTTTAGCACTAAGTGGGTAGATCTAGGTTAGTACAAATAATGAATTCTTTAACACGGCTGTACTTTTTTTTCAAATTTACACTACATATTTCTACTGACCTAGAATCAGTTATCAGATTTTATATAATTAATAACTAGAACATGTGAATTAAAATACTTGCAATTATTTCATGGGATTCATTATTCGCACTAATCAAGACCTAGCTCTGCCAATATAGCTTACAAGTGATGCTAAAGATATGATATCATCCCAGAAGCAGATAATAGAGAAAATCTCAGTGTCCAAGAGATTAATGGAAACAATCAGCAGTGACTATGAGGTGGAAAGAATTTGTATTATGATCATAAGATAGAATGTGATCAGCTCTGAGAAAATTCACCCCACAAAGAACAGCAGAGGCAATGATGACATCACCATAATACATTAGAGGACCTGTAACAACAGAAGTATTCTCTTGCTATAGTGACCTCGTCTTATACCTAAAAAATTCATTTAAAAAAATCTATGTGTAATGTTTCATACTTAATCATATTAAATTTAATCCCATTAGATTGGTGAATCATTCCAACCTAGTAAGATTTTTTTAGTTACAGAGTATCTTAACCAATATATTAACATTTCCCAGGTTCTTGTTATCTGCTCATTTATTAGCCATGTCATCTATGTCTTTACCCAAATTAGGGACAAAAATATTAAATAACAAAATACTAAATGCTTGTTTAACCAGGGACATTCTTACAAGTTAATACTGAGACATCAATCACTGATTTAGGGATTGAACCATTCTGCCAGAAGTAGAATCACTAAGAACATAAGTATGATTGGCTACAAAAGGTGAACAAGATAAACCAGACATTATGAACATGGGAGATCGTGGGAGTACTGATGTCACAGAAAGGGCAATATGGGAATGAGATTTTAGAAGGGTTGTAGGAAAAACAAGCAAACAACAACAAAACAATGAATTCACTTTCACAAATGTTGAATTTGAGGCACTAGAGCTTAGCACAGTGTACGGCACATAATAGAAATCAATTTGATACAAAAATTAAATAAATACATACATAAACAAATGAACAAATAATAAATAAAAATTGACAGCAATATACATTAAAAAAGCTAAAACGGAAGTCCTGTAAACACTGGTAATTAAGCTGGCCAATGAATATATGAAATTAATTTAACAATAAATGAACACTACAAATAAGAAAAATACTGGATGGTTATCATAGTTGTGAACTTGAAAATGCCTAAAGTTAATAGTATGCATTTATGAAGTGACTACCTACAAAAGTTTAAAGAGATAAATGATAATTAAACTCATTCAAATACTCAGGACTAGGTACATTAAACTGAAGAGGAATTACTATGCAACATTTTAGAAACGCACAGGTGTTTTATTTATTTTTTATGTTTTTTAATAAATTTATTTATTTAACTTTTTACATTTATTTTCACAAAATTTTGGGTTCCAAATTTTCTCCCCATTTGTTCCCTCCCCCCACCCCAATACACTGAGCATTCTAATTTCCCCCATCACCAATCTGCCCTCTCTTCTATC
>CM053773.1:22198711-22215347 GCA_028658325.1 Potorous gilbertii | reverse complement strand
TGACTTCTGGAATATCCTATTCCACGCCCTTTGATCCCTTAATGTAGAAGCTGCTAGATCTTGTGTTATCCTGATTGTATTTCCACAATACTGGAATTGTTTCTTTCTAGCTGCTTGCAATATTTTCTCCTTGACCTGGGAACTCTGGAATTTGGCCACAATGTTCCTAGGAGTTTCTCTTTTTGGATCTCTTTCAGGCGGTGATTGGTGGATTCCTTGAATACTTATTTTGCCCTCTGGGGGGGGCGGAGCCAAGATGGCGGAGTAGAAAAGACTCACATTTGCTAGCTCCGAATCCACAGCCCATAGAATTCCTGTAAAAAGAACTCCTGACAAATTCTGGAACAGTGGAAGCCACGCAGCAACACAGTGAAGGAGATTTCCGTTGCAGAGAGCCCTGAAAAACCAACCGCAAAGGTACCCCGGAGGGGAGCGGAGCCCTGCCCTGCGGAGTCCTCCCCCCCCCGCCCCGGCCGCACCACACTGAGAGGAGCGAGCAGACCCAAGCAGGCGTCAGGGACCTGAATCTCTGGTGGCTGCGAAGGTCTCCCCACCCACAGACGCACAGGTCAGTGAGAGAGATGGGCTGAGAGGGGAGCAGGGTATCTCCGGGACTCGGCCCCCCTCGGGAGGCTGCGGCCGTGGCAGAGGCAGAAGCCGCTTGGCCAGAGGCCTGCAGAGCAGGCAGGAGCTCCACCCCAGCTCTACTACAAAAGATCTCTGCATTAGGCTAATTCTGCTTTTGAAAGCATTCTTCTCCTCATTGGCTTTTTGAACCTCTTTTGCCAATTGAGTTAGCCTATTTTTCAAAGTGTTATTTTCTTCAGCATTTTTTTGGGTCTCCTTTAGCAAGGTCTTGACCTGCTTTTCATGCTTTTCTTGCATCTCTCTCATTTTTCTTCCCAATTTTTCCTCTACCTTTCTAATTTTTTTTTTTAAAATCCTTTTTGAGCTCTTCCATGGCCTGAACCCATTGAATATTTGTTTTGGATGTTTGGGATACAGAAGCCTTCACGTCTATGTCTTTCCCTGATGGTAACCTTTGTTCTTCCTCATCAGAAAGGAAAGGAGCTAACATCTGGTCACCAAGAAAGTAACCTTCTATGGTCTTACTTTTTTTTCCCTTTTCTGGGCATTTTCCCAGCCAGTTCCTTGACTTCTGTGATTCCTTTCCACACCCACCTTGCTTCCAGATCTGCCCAGCTAGTGCTTGGCATCTGAGATTCCAAAGCTGGTTCCTAGCCTCAGCAGGGACAGGGCTGCTATTCAGTGTAAGATTATGTTCAGCTGCTCAGGTAGTGGCAGGGCTGCTATTCAGTGTGAGATTAAGTGCAGCTGCTTAGGTTGGGGCATGGTGGCTGCAAGGGGCTCAATTCCCCCAGGGGGTTTATGTGGAGAACTTTAATAATGGATCCAAGCTCCTGCCTTCTTTGGGAGCCCTTGTCCACTGCTGCCTCCCGAGGGAGCCTGAGTTATGGAGACACCCCACTCCCCTCTTGACCAGCCAAAAAGGCTCTGTCACTGACCTTTGTGCCTGTGGGTGGAGGGAGATGCACGGTCGCTGGAGATTCTGTCCCTGAAGCCTGCTCAGATCCGCTCCTCTCAGTGCCATGGCCAAGGCAGGGCTGGGCTCTACTCTGGGTCTGGTGTACTACAGACCTTTGGTGTTGGTTTTTCAGAGCTCTCTGAAACATGAATCTTCTCCACTCCATTGTTCTGTGGCTTCTGCTGCTCCAGAATTTGTTGGGAGTTCTTTTTTACAGATATTTTATGGGCTGTGGGTTAGGAGCTAGCATATGTGAATTTACTCTGCCATCTTGGCTCCTCCCCTTATAATCTTAAGCAGGCTAAATTTTAAATATCTGAGCATTTGATGAGGATAAAACTGGTGCTTTTATACAGAAAGCTGCATAGGTGTTTTATGACAAAAAAGTCAATATTCAATTTTAGAGGGATCATGTGTGGGATGATTGCCACACCAAGTATGTGAAGTGGGTGAAGCTGTGATTTAGTACAACCAACCTGGAAATCATCTTGGAATTCAACAAATAACTTGACTAAAATTAAATGTTAACATCCCTTAACCCAGAGAATTAATTATTGGGCTTATATATTTAGGAAGTCATTGATAAGAAGAAATCCTTATATAGAACAAAATAGTTATAGCAGCACTTTTTGTGGTAATAAAAACTTGGAAACCAGGTAGATACCCATCAATTGACTGTATTGTTAACATATTTTTAAAGGAATTACTGTATTTTTAATGAAATGGGAAGGTCTTTCTCATTCATTAATAGGCTTATGTGACCTGCTTAAGTCACATGAAAGGCTAAATCACATGAGTTTGAGTCACAGGTGGTGGGAAGAGTTTGCTGAAGAGTGGAACAGGAAAGGGTAGAGCAGGAAGGGTAGAATAGGGAGAGGCAGAGCTGGAGCAAAGTTGAGAGGAAGATTAGTCAGAGCTGAGAAAGACAGAGGAAGCAGGCAGTTAGGATTATGAGTGCTTGTTTGTGAGAAGGCCTGATAATGTACATAGACTTCTTGGTTACTAGCATGGATTTCACTGTTGCTATGATGGATTTGGTTTTCTGGTGTTGGGATTCAGCTTTCTGATGTTTGAATAAATGTTTTGGTTCTGTCTTTCATGTAGAGAGTCTGTTATATTTTGCGATTCAGATCTATGCTGGCATATTCAGAGCTACCATGAATATCGCCATGGTGATACACTGACACAATGATTACAACAATATGAATAATCACACACACAAATATATCAAAAGTGAGTGTAGCAAAATTTTAAAGATCAGCTTTGTAAGGAAGATATACATAATTCATTCCTTCATGGAAATAAGAAATCCACAATTATTATGTATTGTACATATTTCAGGTTTTTCTCAATATAATGGCCTGTTTTGTTGATTTTCTCCTCTTATTTTTCTTTCTTTTTTGGGGGGGGAGGAAAGAGAAGGATTATTTAGAAAATACTATTTCTTATATTGGATGGATTTTGGGGAGGAAGAGAGATATTGGGGAAAACTCTGATGACATAAAAATCAATAGAAAAAATCAATTTGTTTCCATAATAAATTCTTGAGTTAAAAATTATATAAAACTAAAATGGAAAGAAAGTTTTTACTGCCCATTTTCTTTTCATTTTTATTTCATAACTATGTGGGTACCTATTTTTCCCATCTATTTTCCTGTTTTCCATCTTGGAAGTTCTTCTTTGTCCTCATTCTGAGTCTTATTTACATCAGTTATTTTCAACGAAATGGAGTACATTATTTTATGGCACATTTTCCCTCATACACATATCATTTTTGTTTCCTCTCACTGTGAAACTTACAAGAAAAAAGCGAAAGACTTGTTAGTATTTTGATTAGAATGGATTACTTTGTGAATAGAGTAGACAGTAAATAGGTCATTTGATAAAATCCACAATAATTTCAACTATTTTTTTAAAATTGCCTATAAGTCATATTTCTCTTGCCAAGTGTTTTTTAAAAGATATTCACAAAAATATAATTAATTTCCTTTCCCAAATCCAGTTTTCTTTTCCTGGAATAATTAATGTTTTATGTTACAATTTTATAGAGTACACAGCCATTTTGATGGGTCACAAGTCCACATGTAGGAACATAGTTTTAGGGTTAGTTTTACTTCTGTCTTCAAAAATAACAAATTTCTTTCCTGGGAACTTTGCTACAATTTATAATAGTAATTCATCATTGTTTTGAAATTGCTTTTATGGTACACTATAGAGAGACATTGTGGCATAGTAGATATAGTCCTTGAAGTCAATGAAACTAGAATTCAAATCAACAAGGTTTTGCTACTGTAGACGATGCTCTCTCCCTGACTCCACCTTCATCAGAAAATACAATAATCACCATTGCAGGGTGTGGTGACATAAATGAGTTTCAGGCATTCCAGGTCTCTGAGACCCTGACTAAATGTGGATGACACTTTACAAACCCTTTAGTGATGAGAAAATTATGTAAAAGGTCAATCAAGGTAATCTTTTATAGAAAACTAATCCCGTTGCAGGAGATAGAACTCCTGATAAATACTGGTTCTATAGTATGTACCTTCTATGGGCCAGGTATTGTGCTGGGTGTCTATATATTCTGCTAGGATACAGTACAAAGAATAAAAAAAAACTATAACTATATTTATACATACATACAAATGTATGTGTAAGTATAGAAATAGATCTAGCACAAAGAGAAAGTAAATAAATAGAAATATACAGAAAGAAGTTAAATACAAGAGAGAGAAGGCATTAGTAGTTGAAGGGATCAGGAAAGGCTTCATGCAGAAGATGGTGCTGGAGATGTAAGACTGAGATAAGGAAGGACTGAATTCTAATCACATGCAATGATCAGAGACAAAGAAAGGGGAGATAGAATGTTGTATGGTGAGAAACAGAGGCCAGTTTGGTTGAATAACTCAAAGAAGAAGTAATGCACAATAAGCCTGAAAAGATGCACTGTAACCAGGTTGTGTAAGGTCTTAAAAGCAAAAGATGAGTTTTTATTTGATTATAAACACAATAGGAAGCTAGTAGAGTTTATTGAGCAAGAGAATTACACAGTCAGACTTGAGCTTAAGGAAAATTGAATGGACTGCTGTGGAAAGAGACTTGAAAAAAGGAGACCAATTAAGAGGGTGTCACAATAACCTAAGTGAGAGAAGTGAGAGCTTGAAATACAATAATAAGTCAATACACTTGATGTATCAATATCTCTATCTTAGACACTGCAGAAGACAATCAAACAAGAAGATCATGGTTCAAAACATCTTTGGAAAATTGAATAGATCTTCTTAACTTTCCCAAACTTCACCTTGAAATAATGGTTGTTTCTTACTGTTTATTTTACAATATCCTTTGAGTTAGTTTGCTTATGATTGTATATGATGTGCTCAAAAGAAATGCCCAAAAGATAAGAATCACCCAAAAGAAATGGAGAGGCATGCAATAAATATAAGATGACATTATAAATGAGGAACTGAAAAGAAAGGAAGCTGTGTAATGTCATCAAATAAATGTATGACCAGGTGGAAAAGTGGGCTTTAAATATGGTAAGAATAAAGAAATATCAGTGCAAGTCCACATGATCCTTTGATAGTCAAGTAATGTCATTAGAATATAAAGAAAATCCCCTCTCAAGTATATTGGCTAGAACTTCCTACCTATCCACTGTTGCAGTAGATTTATGGAAAGACATGAATAATGGTTACACAATATTGGCAAATGTGAATTAGCTATTATCAATGTGATTATTGGAAGTACACTTATTGATGAGATCATGGAATCATCCAAATATCAAAGCAATTCTTTATGAGTTCAGATTATTAAACATATGAAACATGTTTCATTCATTCTTTAAAACACTGGTAGAGCTATTTAGAAAAACCTCAGTTTTGAGCACTAAATGGTACCTATGTGGACTGAAAAAAAATTAATTCATATTATAAACATTCCAAATGTAAGCAATGCCCAAGAAGTAAGCTCAAGAAATGGCAAAAATACCATGCCATTGTGAAACTAATTGAGTCTGGTAATTTCTGTGTAATATCATCCTAAGAATCAAGGCCCCTTAGGAAACCATAATACCTCTTTCAGACCACCACTATATCTCCTGTATTATAGTTCTATGTTTGCTTGAAATCCATTTGGTATCCAGTGTATTCTTTTCTATTTTATTCTTTCATGCTTTTGAATATATCAATTGCCTTTTCCTTATCAGTTTTGCTTCAATCTTGGCAAATTTTGTGGATTCATTGGCCAAGAGATGTTAACACCTGTTCCCTGTTCATACTGTCATTTTCCCCAAGTGATTTTTTTTTTGCAGAATATTTTAAACTTTTAATAACATACACATACATGAATATACAAAACTAGAGTCATATTATAATGCGTTGTTCCATTTTTGACATATTGATGAAACATTAGATTGCTAAATAATATAATCCATGTTTTAAGGATACAATTGATCTCAGTAAGTCAAAACAGGTACTATTTATTCCAAAATCATTTTCGATAATGAAACATTTCCCTGAATGAGGGGTTGCAGTTGACCCACAAGAAAGCAATTTATGACTTTCTATAATAACTTATCCATTATAAAAGATAAGTCACATCCCCCTAATTAGAACTCATGATACTCCCTCCTTCCTGTGAATTCAGCTTTTTGAAAGAATATAATGAAGTTGGAGAGGAACCAATATGGCAGAGGGAAAGAAGGGACTTGTTTGAGCTCTCCCCCAAGCCCATCCAAATCCCTGTAAAAGTGACGCTAAACAAATTCTAGAGCAACAGAACCCATAAAATGACAGAGCAAAACAAATTTCCACACCAAGATAATCTGAAAGGTTAACAAGAAAGCTCTGTTGCACCAGCCTGAGAGAAGAGTGCAGTCCAAAGTGTATTGCCCTGACACACACAGGGCTTGAGCAGACCTCAGTGAATGGAATCACTGGCAGTTGTGAAAATTTCCAGACTTCTCATTCCACAAATGCCAAAGACAATTTAGAAGGTCAGTTGGAAAGTCTGTCAGACTTGGTGAGAGAGGAATGCCATCCAGCCCCAGCTCCAGGACAGAGAGAGGAGCTCAGTTAGGCCCCAGCTCAAAGGCAGTGGCAACAGCAGTTGCCTCAGAAATTCTAGTCTCAGAGATGATGGATACATCAGGTAGATGGTCACAGGGGGATTGCAGGGATCTCTTTGCTGGTGCTGGAGAAGGATTTTCTTGCTTTGCCCTGCTTAGATCTGGGTCCCAGTCCTGGGTGGTGGTCCTGTGATGAGGAGGAGTATTGGTGTGACAGAGCTTGTGATGACAGTGAAGAGGGAACCATCTTCATAGTCTCAAGGCAGAAAGAGCACTTACAGTCACTCATAGACCAGGGCACAGACCAGGAGAGGAGTAAACAGTTTTCTTTTGATTATTCAACCTTGGAAGAACTAAAATTTTTAGATCCCTAGAAATATCTATGAAAACAGCTATGCAAAACCCGTAAAGCTTGGGAAAGTATACTCTCCACTCTGGAATCAGAGTCCTATCTTAACAAGGAACTCAAAAGTCAAGTAATTGACTGGGAAAATGAGCAAACAATGAGCAGAAAACCTCTGACTTTAGAATCTTACTTTGGTGACAAAGAAGGTCAAAGCATAGAACCAAAAGAACACAACAAGTCAAAGATCCTACATCCAAAGCCTCCAAGAAAAATAGGAATTGATCTCAGACCATAAAATAGCTCAAAAAAGATCTTGAAAATCATGTAAGAGAAGTAGAGGAAAACTGGGCAGAGAAATGAGAATGATGCAAGAAAATCATAAAAAATGAGTGAACAACTTGCTAAAGGAGATTCAAAAAATGCTGAAGAAAATAACACCTTAGAAATAGACTAGCCCAAATGGCAAAAGAGGTCCAGAAAGCCAATGAAGAGAAGAATGCCTTGAAAGGTAGAATTGACCAAATGAAAAAGGAGGTCTAAAATCTCACTGAAGAAAATAATTCCTTAAAATTTAGAATAGAGCCAACTGAAGCTAATGACCCTATGAAAACTCAAGAAAATATAAAATAGAACCAAATGAAAAATATAGAAGACAGTGTAAAATATCTCATTGGAAAAATAACTTACCTGGAAAATAGATCCAGGTGAGATAATTTAAAGTTATTGAACTACCTGAAAGCCATGATGAAAAAGAACTAGAAATTATTCTATGTGTACATGTGTGTGTGCATACATATATATATATATATATACATACATATATACACATATAGACAGAGCACACAAGGCAAGTTGAATATGAAGGATTTGTATATAAAAAATAAAATTAAGGAGTGAGAGAGAAGAATCTACTGGCAGAAGGAGAAAGAGAGAGGTAGAGTGGAGTAAATTATCTCACGTAAAAAAGACAAGAAAAAACTTTTACAGTGGAGGAGAGGAGGAGGGAGGTGAGAGGGAATGAGTGAACCTTATTCCCATTAGATTTGACTGAAGGAGGGATTGACATACACATTCAATTGAGAAATCCATTTTACCCTACAGGAAAGTAAGGTGTGGGAGACAAGGGGGGAAGGGAGTGATAGAAGGGAGAGTAGATTGTGGGAGGGGGTTATCAGAAGTAAACACTTTTGGGAAGGGATAGGGTGAAAGGAGAGAACAGAATAGAGAAGGGGCAGGATAGGATGGAGGGAAATATAGTTAATCTTTCACAACATGACTGTTTTGGAAGTGTTTTGCATGGCTACACTTGTATAACCTACATAAAATTGCTTGCCTTCTCAGTGAGAGTGGATGGGGAGGAAGAAAGGTAGAGAATGTGGAACTCAAAATTTTAAAAAACAAATGCTAAGAATTGTTTCTACCTGCAACTGGGAAATAAAATACACAGGTAATGGGGTATAGATATCTATCTTGCCTTACAGTAAAATAGAAGGGAAGAGGATAAGAGAAGGAGAGGTATGGTGATAGAATGGAGGGCAGATTGCAGGAAAGGGTAACCAGAATGTACACTGTCTTGGGGTGGGGAAGGGGAGAAAATTTGGAACTCAAAATCTTTTGGAAGTGAATGTTGAAAACTAAAAACAATTTTTTAAAAGAAAAACAGAACACCATGAAGTTCTTCCCTCATGAAATCTCTGGTAGATGCCTGCCTTGGATATAAATGGCAGTAAATAGGCTTCATTCCCAAGGATACTGGGGTATGGATGGCAGAGATGTTGCAGAAGTAGAATCATCAAAACTGATTGGATTTAAGAGTTGAAGGAGATAAACCTAATACTCTGAATATAAGAAAGGAAGTGATTAATAGAGTAAATCTGGAAGGAGATTTTAGAAGGAGTAGTAAAGGGGGAAAAAGTTCAGTTTTTCAAATATTGATTTTGAGGTGTCAGTGTTCCTGACATATAATAAGAGTTTAATAAATGTTTATTGACTGACTGAGCAGTGGGATATTCCTGTAAATACAATAATACCTATCATTTCTATAGCACTTTAAATATTTGTAAGACATTTTATACATAATATCTTATTTTATCTTCATGATTACCCAGGATGTAGGTGCTATTATTGACTCTATTTTATAGATGAAGAAATGGAAGCAGAGGTTGAGTGGCAAATCCAGAATTAAACAATTAAGAAGTGTCTGAGGCTGAATTTGAACTCAGATTTTCCTGATTCCAGCATTCCATCATCTACTGTGCCTCTTGCTATCTACATTACCTAAAAGCAGCTATAAATGCAGATTTCAAGCTCAGAAGATAGGACTAGACCAGAGTTATAGGTTTAAAACTCTTGGAGATATAAGTTGAAATTATGGAGATAAATGAGATTGTCAAAGGATAAATTACAGAGAACTGAAGTGGATCATGCACAGATACCCCTAGGAAAGGTTTGGGGAAAGTTTTAATAGACAAGGAAGGAGACCAAAGGAAAAAATAAAACTCTGTGCCAGTAAGTTTAAAGTTAATGAATGTATTAGTGGTGATTACAAGCATTTTTAATAAATATAGCTCATACAAAATATTTTATATTAGAGCAGAAGGCTATAGAAAAAATAGTTGATTGGATTTTTCCCAAGTAGTCTTTATTTTTATTTTAACTTTAATACTCATGTACTCATTCAACAATGGCAAACACCTGCAATGGCAAAGCACTATGCTGAACATTCATAGAAACAGATAAATACAGTCTTTTCCCCTCATTAAGTTTAAAGCCTGGCAAAGAGAGAAGACAAGAGCACAAATAAAAATAGTAAATTTTAAAAAGGCATGCAAAAGATGCAAACAAATATCTCTGAAATTTCAGAAGTGAGAGACTACTTCAAGATGATAAATATGTATTTGAAGATAAAGCAAGTTTTGTTTGATGAGGGCTTTGAAAGATAGAAAGGATTTGGAAGTGACCAAACAGGCCACCCCAAGGATGAAAAATGGAATAATAAAAGGTATTTAAGCAGGAAATTTCAAAGTATGCTGACAGGATAATTAATAGATCAATTTGATTAGATAATAGGGCCTATATATAATCCAATCCAATTTGACAACAGCATACTGCATTGTAGTGCCAATGGGACATTCACAGCGCCTACAACAACCATGAACATCCTGGTGCAATTCTGAATCACAAAATACCACAGAGTCTCCACATGGAAGACAGAACCAAAACATTTTTTCAGACACCAGAAAACCGAATCCATCATAATAAAAAAATCTGTACACAGTAACAATGCAGAGAACAACGCCAGCCCCAAGCCTTCTCCCTGCTGGGCCTCCACAAACCAGGTCTATCAAACAAAATCACAAATATGCTCTTTCACTCCCATTAGCCAGCTGCCTGCATCCTTACTAGCTCTGAATAGACTCTAACTTTCGCTCAGCTCTGCTCATTCCTGTTACACCCTTCAGTAAACTCCTCCCACCACAGGCTCCATGTGACTCAGACTCATGTGACTCAGGCTTCCATGTGATCCAGGCAGGCTCATGGACCTGTTAATGAATGGGAAAAATCTCCTATTTAAATTATCATTACATACATGCAATCATCTACAAATAAAACTGTAAGAAAGACAACAAATTGACAGGAAACAAGAAAGATTTGTCAGCAATTCTCTATTCTTGACTATTATCTATAAATATGCTGGTAAATCTGTTCCATTTTGTGGCTATTTGTTGAAGGCACACAAAGATACCCAAAAAAGGGCAGAGTGTAACCAAGTAAGAAATATACCAATATTAACCATAAAGGTAACAAGGCATTAGCAACTACTAATCCATATTCTGACTTTCTTCTCCTATAAAGTCTTTAAGGGAAAAGTGTATAAAAATATCAGAGGTATCCTTGATGAAATATGAAAGGAAATAAAAAGGCTTTTATACATAATTTTCTGCAACTGATCATTTTTATTCCTAGAGTTGGAGACGCCATCAAGTCTCAACTGAATTCAAAACTGCAACTTTTCCCAGATTCCTCAATAAATGCCTGTTGATTGACCATAACATAATTGATTGGAAGGCATAAAGAATACAAGATAGTCTTGCATCCGTTGAATATCCAATTGAATATCAATATAAATAAAAAATATTCTGATTCAGTAAAGTGTTCATTCAAACTTAAGATCTTTCCTGAAATAATATCTCAGGTGAATATTTTATATTGTGTAAGATGGATACTAATAGTAAATACAATTTTGTTCAATAGTCATCATAATATCAATCAAAGAATAAAAGCATTGGTCTTCAGTGCTGTAGAGGATGAATGGAGAGATGCTAGAGTAAAACTTGATACTAATCAATAGCTCATTACATTCTCCCTCAAATTCATCCCTCCTCCAAAATTCTTTATTTCTGTTTACAGCACAACCATTCTTCCAGTAAGATATTGATCTTGGCATCATCTTTGACTCTTTCCTTCATCTCAATTCCCATATTTAATACATTGCTAATCTTACTCATTCTACCGCCACCTCCACATAACTTTTATATTTCACTCATCCAGTATCTTTGTTCAGATTTCATCTCTTTGCACCTGGACTTTTCCAGTTGTAATTGGTCTCCCTACCTCTGGTCACTCTCCTTTCTGAGTCTATGTAGCTGCCAAATTAATATTTCCAAATCACAGATCTAACGATGCAACCCCTCCTCCCATTAAAAATTTCCCAATGACCCTTTGTTGCATCCAATATAAAATTTAAAAAATCCTTAGCACTTCACAATCTGACTCCTATCTTACTTTACCCATCTCAATTCATATTTTCCTCTTTTCTCAATCCAACTAAGCTGGACCTGTTTTATGGACAGTGTTAAATCTCCCACCTTTCTACTCCAGACAGGTCCATATGTCTGGAGTGAATTCTTTACATATCTCATAAAATCTATAATTTCCTTCAAATCACAAATGATAGGTCATCAGTTATCTGATTGCTTCTCTCAGTTATTTGTACTTTGTACTCAACAACTTTGCTTTCACTGTGCTTATTTGTGTGCATGTTGTTGTCTCTCTCTTTAAGGGAGGGACTTTCCCCCTTCTTTTGTCTTTGTGACTTCCATATCTAAAGCCATATTTTGCACATAAGAGGTTCATCATAAATGCATGTTAAATTGGAAACTGGGTGTACAGGAAAAAAGAAAGAATAGTAAAAATAAGCCACAGGCTTTGAACCTGAAAGATTGTAATTGGTACCATTAATAGGAAAGGGAAGTCAAAAGCACATTCTGAGAAGAGCTGGTTTAGGAAAAGTAAGATGAAAGTGGTCACATAATGTAGTTATAGGTAATGCAATTGGATTGAATTTTTTTAAAAAGGACCTCAGTTCGTCTCCTGGTGAATATGTTGGATTTTGAATAAAATGTGTAATCATTCTGGCTCTCATAGGATGGAATTAATTTGTTCTGTAACCATAAAATGTTATAAAATGCAAACCATATTTATTAAATTTTGGATATGATGAATGTGATGTGTTTATGGGACATACACATAGAACTGTCCAGGAGATAATTGGAAATATACTCTTTTGATAATAGATTTGAGTTAACAAATTTTGCTAATTAACCAAGAGAGGAAAGGCAGAACATAAAGGGAGGATACCCATAATAGCATTTGGAAGAGTCAGGGTAAATACATTTTTTTTCTGAGGAATGGGAGGTGAGTCTTCCACTGGAGGAAGGAATGAGGGGATGTGATATCAAAGAAAGTATTGGACTTAACAGTGCAATACAGTTAATTTGGTTAGAAGTTTGAAGATGTATAGATATGTGGGAGTTTGTTTATAATTAAAGAGAAATTTGAAATGGGACAGTAGATGAACTAAAATATGGGGGTATAGTGGATCTAGGACAGGGGAGAGGAGGATTTAACTGAAATAGGATGAGATATCACTAGGAGTAAGAAGGGATTGTATCTAGCTTGGTAGTTCAAGATAATAAGATTAGTGGAAACAGGGAGTCTGAGTCATATAGGAGGAGCATTTTGATTCACTAATTGACTTAATCCTGAGTGACTTTTGTGTTCTTTTACATTCACTAGGGAGAGTCAGTGTTTTCAAAAACAAAAATTGCATATTTTTTCTATAGTTGCCTTTTCACATCTGTAAGTATGAATTTTAGGAATTTCCTCAGGCAACTATTTGCCACTCCTTATGGGGGCCCTACGAGTTTGGAAACTCAAAAACAGTTCTACTCAAACCATGTTTCTTTGAAGCTTCCAGAATGCCCAGACAAAATTCAGGCTGCTTTTGGGTCAAACACCTTCTCCAAACACTTAGTCACCTTTGTGAAATGATATTGACAGCTATACATAGCTTATCATTTCAGAATTCACACCTATTCAATTCTGTATCCAGGTAATGAAAAGCATCTTCTCTAAGGACAAAGAAGTGTAAAACCAATTTGAAATGAGGTGAGAAAACAGCTTGCCAGGGTTTTATTTCAAGAATGGCAGAAAACCAGAGAAAGTCTCTTACGAAGCAATTTGATGTTTATATAAATGGAATATTTGAAGGTAAAAATGTGACCCTGGATGCTGCTAGTCCCCAAAATGCAACATGTGCTGTTTACCAAATGCCAGAGAGACAAGAAATTAAAGATTTCATTAGTTTCTCTAAGGCCACGTGTCCTCGAAATGCATTAACCTTCCTAAAATATAGAAATATACATATTTAGGGGCAGTTAAGTAGTGCAGTGAATAAATAGAGTATTGGGCCTGAAGTCAAGAAAACTCATCTTCCTGAGTTCAAACGCAACCTTGGACAATTACTAGTTGTGTGATCCTGGGCAAGTCACTTCACCTTGCTTGCCTCAATTTCCTCATCTGTAAAATGAGCTAGAGAAGGAAATGGCAAGCCACTTCAGTATAATTACCAAGCAAACCCTGAATGGGGTAATGAAGAGTAGGAAAAAAATGAATAAATACATATTTAGAGGCATTTTTACTTTTTTTTTTTTAAGCATATTTTCAAGCTTCCTTTATCTCCTTGTCCCCATCATATATTTTATTTTAGATGTCAGGAACTTTCCAAAAAGTAATTTCCCCATAATAATTTCCAATTAAAAAATTGAATATAGTGATTGCAACTACTAATAACATAACTTTCCTCACTTATAAATTACCATTTCATGTCTTTTAAATTTTTTTTTAACAGTTTATAACAGATAAAGCAATTCAGACTTTTGGTCAGGTGATACATCTTTTTAAAGCATTTACAATATGAACCACAAAAGAATTTTTTTTTAAACATTAAGCAACTGAGACACAAATAATATTTATGTTGCTAATTTCACAAGCTCTTGACCTAATTGTCTCCACAGTATTACTAAGAATTAAAGGACCCTAACTTAATGTTGTTGGTCTAAAGTCTCATGCCTAATAACTTAATTTTAGACAAACTTAGATGTTCCCCTATCCATAATCTATAATTGAATAGATCTAGTATTAAGCTTACAAACCTTTTGACAATAGGAAATTACCACTAATAGTAAGAACATTGCAGGGATACACTATCTCCTCAAATTCATGTCAGTTCCAGGCAGGATGAGATTGTCCACTTGCACTTCAGCCCATGCTAAACAACCTCTCTCCCACCATTCCCCTGAGATTATCTATGCAGTTCATACCAGCATCTGATCAGCTTACTGGCATCATGTATTGGAGGCTCAAATTACCTGTCTTGCTACTCATACCTGGAGTTAGACTCGGAAGAACAGTCACTTAATAGTCCCATAGCATCTAAAAATGATAAGTTCCAATAGCCATATTTCAAATATGATTATAGTTTCACTTTGGGTAAGGAACATCTTTTGGGGCAAATCTTAAGTGGCTTACATGTCTTTCTATACATGTTCCAGTTCCTGGTTAAATGGCAAGCATGAAATCAAGTTTACCATTAAAACCTTGATTTTTCCATCAATGCCAAATTTTACCCAAGGTTACTTTCCTCTAAGAAATTTAGACTGAAATTCTTTTCTCCAAACTAAAGATGTCATTGATTCATTCTCAGTAATTAATTCAGTCTATTGTTTTAATACTAATTGCTTTTACCTCACTGTGTTAATATGTCCAATTTTTCCCCCATCACTCCCCTCCCCCTGTTTCCTAATACCTTACATTCAGATTATTCCTTCCCTCAATGTACCCTCCCCTCCAACACACCCCACCAATCTCCTATCCCCATCTTCTTCCTTTTCTTGCAGGGCAAAATGAATTTCCATACCCCTATCCCTGTAGTTCTTATTTCCAAATTATATGCAATAAAAATTCTCAACAATCATTTCTAATACTTTGAATTCCAACTTCTCTCCCTGCTCCCTCCCTCCATAGCCCCACTGAGAAGGGAAGCAATTCAATACAGACTAAATATGTGTTGTTTTGCAAAAGACTTCCATAATAACCATGTTGTGTAGTACTAATTATATTGCTCTCTGACCTACCCTATCCCCCTTTTCCCCCCTACAATTGACCTTGTCCCCTCTTGAAAGTGTTTATTTCTAGTGACTCCCTTCTCCCATTTGCCCTCCCTTCTAACATTCCCCTTGCTCCACTTGTTGCCTCCTCTCCTACTTTCCTATGATGCATATAAATTTTCGTATCAAATTTAGTGAGCATGTTATTCCCTCCTTCAGCCATACATGGGGAAAGTAGCTTTATTTCCCCCTCCCTTCTCTTCTCCCTTATCTCCTCCATTAAATAAGATTTTTCTTATATCTTTTATAGGTTATAGCTTGTCCCATTCCATTACTCCTTATCTCTTCCCAGAATTTTCCTCCTTCACCCCTTAATTTTTATTTTATTTTGCATGTGTGTGTGTGTGTGTGTGTGTGTGTGTGTGTGGATATCATCTCTTCTGATATAACACACCCTATACTCTCTATCTATGTGTATGTGTGTGTGTGTGTGTGTGTGTGTGTGTATGTGTGTACAATCTTTCCAACTACCCAAATACTGAGAAAAGATTCGAGTTAAAAGTATTTTCTTTCCATGTGGAAATGTAAACAGTTCTGCTTTAGAGAGTCTTTTATGATTTTTCTTTTCTGTTTACCTTTTTATGCTTCTCTTGATTCTTGTCTTGGGAAGTCAAATTTTTAAATACAGATCTGGTCTTTTCCTCAACATGAAATCCTCAAATTTGACTATATCACTGAATGTCCATTTTTTCCCTTGAAGTATTATACTCAGATATGATGGGTAGGTGATTCTTGGCTTCAATCCCAGTTCCTTTGACTTCTGAAATATCCTACTCCAAGCCCTTCAATCCCATAATGTTGAAGTTGCCAGATCCTGTGTTATCCTGGTTGTAGTTCTACAGCACTCAAATTGTTTCTTTCTAGCTGCTTGCAGTATTTTCTCCTTGATCTGGAAACTCTGAAATTTGGCCACAATATTCCTAGGAGTTTCTCTGTTTGGGTTTCTTTCAGGAGGTGAATGATGAATTCTTTCAATATCCATTTTGCCCTCTGATTCTATAACATCAGGGCAGTTTTCCTTGATAATTTCATGGAAGATAATGTCTAGGCTCTTCTTTTGATCATGGCTTTCAGGTAGTCCAATAATTTTTAAATTATTTCTCCTGGATCTATTTTCCAGGTCAGTTGTTTTTCCAATGGGTTGTTTCACCTTATCTTCTATTTATTTC
>CM053773.1:22150732-22192896 GCA_028658325.1 Potorous gilbertii | reverse complement strand
CATGGGGTATCTCTTTCTGATATTTGGGATACAGAGGCTTCGACTCCCATGTCTTTACCTGATGGTAAGCAGACCTCCTCGTCGTCAGAGACAAATGGCGGAATGATCTTCTCAAGAAAATAACCATCTATGGTCTTAGTTTTTTTCCCTTTTCTGGGCATTTTCCCATCCAGTTACTTGGTTTCTGAGAGTTCTCTCCACCCCCTGGCCTAGATCCGCCCGAACTAGTGCTTGGGGTCTGAGATTCAAATGCTGCTCCCAGCTTCAGGGCTTTTGGTGGCAGGCCTGACTGCTCTTCAATGGGAGCTTATCTGCTGGTTCTCAGGTGGGGGCAGGGCCACCTCTCAGGGTCAGTTCCCTCAGGGGGTTTATGCAGAGATCTCATGCAATGGAGCTGCGCTGGGATTCTCTGGCTGAGCTGCCTCCACCTCTGCCGCGGCCGCCCTACCTCCCGAGGGGGTCCGAGTCCCGGAGATCCCCCGCTCCCCTCTCAGCCCATCTCTCTCACTGACCTGTGCATCTGTGGGTGGAGGGACCTTCGCGGCCGCCCGGAGATTCAGGTCCCTGAAGCCTGCTGGGCTCTGCTCGCTCCTCTCAGTACCGCGTGGCCGGGGCGGGGGAGGGGAGCGCTCGGCCGGGCAGGGCTCCACTCCTGTCCAGAGTACCTTTGCGGTCAGTTTTTCAGGGCTCTCTGCAACAGAAATCTCCTTCACTGTGTTTCTGTGCAGCTTCCACTGTTCCAGAATTTGTCAGGAGTTCTTTTTAGAGGGAATCCATGGGCTGTGGGTTTGGAGCTAGCAAATGTGAGTCTTTCTACTCCGCCATCTTGGCTCCGCCCCCTGACTTTCTTTAGTACACAGTAGCCCCTGCTCTATTCATGTGCACCTGAATGAAGACTTCACAGGTAGGGGGAATACACTTACTGCCAAGATTTTAGAAAGATTTCATTCATTGCCATGATGCTAAGACCATAGTCCAGTCTATTATTACTTAAGCTATGAACCCTCAGTA
The DNA here is from genome assembly GCA_028658325.1 of Potorous gilbertii. Taxonomy (NCBI): domain Eukaryota; kingdom Metazoa; phylum Chordata; class Mammalia; order Diprotodontia; family Potoroidae; genus Potorous; species Potorous gilbertii. Next base: position 22,191,885 of record CM053773.1, on the reverse strand, counting down.
ACTAGAAGAGGTCACAGAGCAAATATTTTCTTTACCTAAGATGATTTCTAAATATATTTCTTCAACTTTCTGTTGGGTCTAGGCAGACAGCAAAACAAAACCAAAAATCCTACCACACTGAACTCTTCGAGGGATCCATGCTTACCTATAATAATGAATTTCCAAGTTTTTTGTGCAATGATATATATGTGTACATTCATGCATATATGCATTATATCTGTGTGTGTGTGTGTGTGTATGTGTGTGTGTATATGACAAACAATACTAAAAGTTTTAGGTCAATGATGTCTGTGGAATAGAAGTTCACTGTTTGAAAGTAGAAATCAAATACCAGTGTTTGTCACCAGGAATAACTAGGCAAAGTGGAATATTTGTGGTCTGAGGTGAATACGTTATTTTGAAAGTCTGGAATTTCCCTCTTATCTTGGGGGAAAAAAACTATAAGATATGAGGAAACAATACCAAATCCTAAAACTTTACATAGAATACAATCTAAAGGTTAGCATGCTTGACTTGATTTTGGGTATCAGTTTTATAGTAGAGCAAGAGTTGTAGGAATATTTCTATCCAGAGTAAGAGTGAAAAGTCAGGTTATTGCTTAGATTAAATATATGAGAAAACATCCAGTAAATACCTGTCATTGATTGCTAGCTACCCTCTAGTGTTGTAGCATCTATAACAAGTCAAAGTGAAATAGCTCTGATAAATATCAATCACTGGTTCCTTTCTCCCGTGATCAGAAATATTCCAGACTTCTCCCGAAGCTCTTGGGTCGACTATCAGCTTTCTTTTTCTTCTTTTTTCTTTTCTTCTACCTTCAAGGTTTAGATTAACCTTTTTTTTCTTTCACTACTCTTACCAAAGACGAATGGACCAAATAAATTGAATTGACAGATAAAGAAAGGAGTGCATGAATAAATTAGGAAGTGCTCCTTCTTGTCACCATCCCCTCTTGAAGTGACACATTTACTACTGATCTCAAATCTGTCAAGTGAACTCTTCGAAACATCAGTGAAATAAAACAAAGGTCCTGGAAACAGAAAACAACATTACATCCCACAAGTACATGTTTTGAGTCCCTTATGGGGAGCAATCTGAGCTTTGGATTTCAGTGATCTTCCTCCTCTCCTCTCCCTTTCCATTCCCATTTGCTAAAAACAAAAATTTTCTAGATTTTAATACTGTTATAAGTTCTTATATTGTTCTTATAAAGATTGCATAAAATTTTTCTTGTTGTTCAGTTATTTCTGATTCTTCATGCCAGTCCTCTCCTTCAATATTTCTCAAGTTTATGTTCATTGTTTCCATGACACTATCTATCCATCTCATCCTCTGCATTCCCCTTTTCCTTTTGCCTTCAATGTTTTGCAACATCAGGGTTTTTCCAATGACTTCTGCCTTCTCATTATGTAGCCAAAGCATTTAAACCTCAGCTTCAGTATTTGACCTTCCAGTAGATAGCCTGAATTAATTTCTTCAAGTATTGACTGATTTGATCTCCTATAATTCATGAATAATCAGTAAGACAAAATCCTTGTGATTAAGGCTTTCCCCTACTTCCTTGCCTTTGCTTATGTTGTTCCTGGTAACCAGAGTGGTTGTCCTATCCTTTTCCCCCACACAGTTGCTACTTATACTTTAAATCCAAATTCAACTGCCATCTTATCCACAAAATACTTCCTTTATTGGTTACAATATCCTCACCTCTCAGGCCTCCTATAGGATTTTGCCTTGTATTGTGCTAATAGGGCTGTCTTATAATCTTGTGTATTGTAGCTATGCATGCTGTCTTAACAACCTTGTAGACTGTAAACACCTTGTAGGTAAGAATGATGAAAATATTAAACTGTGTATCTTTCCTAAGGTCTAATAAATTGTCTTATATAGAGTAGGCACATAATAAAGTATTTATTGACTAATTATATTCTAGAAGACAACACACAGGAAATTCAGGGACCATTGATAATAAATTCAGGTACATTGCACAACATTATTTTATTTCTACCTTGAGAGTATCAAAATATGAATTAATAATGAAAGAGCTACAGAATTCCCCTGAGATGACAGACAATTCCTCTGTATCATTATAACATATAATAATTTTAGGAGAATGAGATATAAATTTGTCCCCTTTGGAGATATTTATTTTCTCTTGGATTGCCCTTCAGAATAGGATTAAGGAGGGAAGGTAGATCCAGCACAAGTAAAAAGGCAAGTATTGAGATGGACGTGAGATGAGCCTGAGGGGAGGCCCTACAACTAGTAGGTATTAGCCAAGCCAAAATATTTAAAAGGTAAAAATTTTTTAAAAAGCACTAAGATCAAATTGGAATGACTTGAGTTTGTGAAAGTTCACAGGACCAGGTTAATAACAAAGAAGAATTAAATATGAAATATACCATAGCAAAAACCATATATGCAGTATTATAATGCATACTTTAGTTAATAGACCAATTCATAATTATTGAAACTCTTCTAAACTGATTCTGCAAATGAAATTCTTCACTATCCATCTCTACTTATCGTAGTTCCATTACAAACCAATAGATAGATGCCAAGTGGTTAATAAATAATGTTACTGTGCCAGTCTGCTCAGAGGCATGAATAGGACCATTGTCTAGGTTTCTCTTGAATTTAGGTACTAAGAATAACCAACAAAATTACTTTCAAAAATAATTCTCCTTTCCTCCTTACATAAGAGAACCCAGTATTCCTATTCTAGTTGGAATCTCATGTTCATTCTCCACTTCACAGTGATGGTAGGCAGACACCTGCCCTGTGGAGCAGTCATGACTGCTCAAACCACTTGAATGAGCAAGGTTTCAATAACCACAATTCTCCTGATAAGAGATAATTCCTCTAGGTGTTATCATTTCTTTTGTCACTGTGTCCTAAGCTTCTCTAGGTCTTACTATTCACCCTACTATAATGCCCTTCAGGTCCTAAGACTGCCATATGCTCTGCCAATGCATCTGCAGCACTTCTGGCCTTTTCTATATACCTCAAAGCTAAATTTTCTTATACAGCATGCCTCCCTCAAGTAGAGTGTGAATTCTTTGAACATAAAGTTTGCCTAGTTTTTCTAGCCTCAGTGCTTAACAAACGTATTTATTACATAGTAAGCATGTAAAAAATTCTATATTATTTATTCATTTAGGGGAATATTGATCTGGATGTTAAACTTAAAACCACAATTTTAGATGTTATTCCTCTAATATAATGAAAATTAATATTTCTCCTTATAATAATGGAACTGCAAATAAAACTCAAAATACATTTGTAATTCTTTGGCTAGAATAATTTAAAGCAATTAGCAGTAGTATAGTTATTAGGGTTGAAAATGAGAAAGAAATATTTTGAGGGGTACATAGTGAAAGGTAGCACCCAATATAAAAGGTGGGTTCATGCCTCTGAAGGGATCATTTGGATATATATCACCAATACAAGATAATGGGAAAAATAAGAGAAATACTGGACTATAAATACCATAACAACAATTTACATATTTGTTTTTATCTAAATGTTCCTCATTCTAAATAGTAATTTATTTTTTTCCAATTGCATGTAAGGACAATTTTAATATTTATTCTTATATAAAATTTTGAGTACTAAGTTTTCTCCCTCCTTCCCCCTGCCCTCCTTAATATGGTAAACAAATTGACATAGGTGATATATGTGCAATCGTGTAAAACATACTTTCCTATTAGTCATTTTATAAAAGAAGAAATAGAATAAAAGTAAAAAAAAAAACATGAAAAAAATGAAAACAGTATACTTTGATCTGCATTCAGACTCCATTTCTTCTTTATCTGAAAGTGGATATCATTTTCTATCCTGAGTCCTTTGGACTTACCTTGGATCATTGTATTGCTAAGAAGAGCTAAATCAATCATAGCTGATCACCTCACAATGAACGTTCTACATTTGTGAAGTTCTTTAGGGTTATTGAGTGCTTTCATTTCCATTATCTCACTTCATTTTCACAATAGCCCATACATAAGTATTTTTTCCCACTATGTAAATGAAGAACTTAAGGCTCAGATAATTAAAATGACTATATAAGGTGATAGAAATACTAAATGGCAGCTGGGACTCAAATTCAGGACTTCTGCCTTGCAGTTCATTGAAATAAATCTTATCGAGGTTGCTTGGTGTCTGCCATTTATCCATGATTAATTTACCTTGAAAAACAAAGCACAAAGAAAATATTATAGTTGGGTTGACATCTTCCCTATCTTTGGTCATGGGAAAACTAATATTGTCCTTCATTTTGGCTGAAGTAGGGTGCAAAGCTGAGTGGTTATGGGGGTATATAACTCTTGATTAGTTCTTTTACTGTCTCAATTTCTGCTGCCCTACCCAGTGGAAAATTTCTTCTTTCTAGACAAATATAAAGTAGTGAATAATATTTATATTGTATTGGGGATGGAGTGGAGGGTGGGGCTATGGATGGAAGGAAAAGACAAAAGATTCAAAACCTTTAAAAAAGAAAAGCATTCTCAATATATTGGAAGGTGAACTGAGTGGGAGCAGCACTGGCCCTTTTCTGCCTCTGTCGTGGGATTGTTGGAGGGAAAACTTTTCACAAACTTTAAAGTGTGGCACAAATATATGTTATTACTGATATCAGTATTGTGGTAATTATGATTTGATCACATTTTATGGCACTTTGTTTAATGACTTCATTATTTTATATGTTTCCTAATTTTCTCTAATAAATAATTGATATGAAGATTGTTTTTCAGAACAAGAGAAAACATGGATGTCATCGTTACATCTTGAGAAATTCAGCCCTGAAAATCCATAGTAAATTCAATGCAATGGATATCATTGTCAGTGACAGAAATTTGCAATTGACCGAAAAAGCACGATAGCATCCTCTGCTTAACTGTTTACAGTTTGGTAAAAACGTAAATTGCTATATAAATGCTAGTTATCACAGAATCGAAGGTGAAGGAATCTCAACAATATCCTAGACCCAAGGTACAGGGAAGAGAAGAGAGTTTGGATTAAAGATCCTGAGTTTCCTTTGATTTTGCTTTTGAATCTGTAATCCATTCAGGTTGATGTGGCTAACAGGTAGCTGGTGATGTATGACTAGATTTCAACAGAGAGGTAAAGGCTTGATAAATAAATTTGAGACTCATCTACATGAAGACAATAATTGAAACCATGAGAACTGTCTAAGTCACCAAGTGAGATAAAATAAAGAAGACAAGTAGAGATAGGATAGAACATTGGTAGAAACCTATGGTTAACGGGAAAGACCTGGATGAAGATCCAAAAGAGGATATTTAGAAGGAATAGTCAACTAGGTTGGAGGAGAAGTAGGGGAGAGCAGTACCATTAAAACATATGGAGGAAAGTATAGGAGGAGAGTAATTAGCAATGCCTAATATCAGAGAAAGGTCAAGAAGGATGTAGATTGAGAAGAGGCCATTACATTTTGAAAATGGTTAATTTGTGGGTTAAGGCAAGATCAAGGATATGAGTATCTCTATGTGAAGATGAAGTGAAATGGAACAGTAGGTCAAGGGAACTGAGTAGTTTGAGCAACTGAGAAGTTAGGAGAGAGAGAGACAGAGAGAGAGACAGACAGACAGAGAGAGAGATAGAGACAGAGAGAAAGAGACAGAGACAGAGAGACTGAGATAGAGAGACAGAGAGAGAGATAGAGATAGAGACAGAGAGAGAGACAGAGACAGAGAGAAAGAGAGAGACAGAGACAGAGAGACTGAGATAGAGAGACAGAGAGAGAGACAGAGACAGAGAGAAAGAGAGAGACAGAGACAGAGAGACTGAGATAGAGAGACAGGGAAAGACAGAGAGACAGAGAGAGACACAGAGAGAGACACGGAGACAGAGAGAGAGACAGACAGAGACAGAGAGAGATAGAGACAGAGAGAAAGAGAGAGACAGAGAGACAGAGATAGAGAGACAGGGAAAGACAGAGAGAGAGACAGAAACAGAGAGTCCCTTCAGGAGTTGGGGTTGAATACGACTGTTATTCAAACACTGAACTCAATGAGGCAGAAATGGAAGTATGCCGATCATCATCTGCAGGTCAACAGATACCAACAGTTACCAAAATCTTGATCAAGTGATTAATTGGAGATGAATTAACTTTCAAAGGATGAGAAGTTACTGTGTTTGGTTGCTCTTTTTTGTGGAGATTTTATCCTGTTGACACTGTCTGAGAACACAGGGACGCTGAAGTCAGAATGCTATGGAGGAGTCTATAAGAGTCTGTCTGGTCTACCTTGCCAAATGTTACTGAAGTTCACATGAGAATGAATAAGTGGATTTTGGAGACCGTACATGTCTTCATATCATTGAAAAATCATGACCAGAGCAAAATGACAAGAATTATGCTTTGCTTATGATATTTCAGCAATATCTTACTGTGTGTGTGTATGGTGGGGGGGGCGGGGAGAGAGAGACAGAGAGCAAGGACCCTATGCTTTCCAAATATCCAGTCATTTTGGATAAACATTTGCTGATCCCCTGCTCTGGGAAGTTCAGTGTACTAGCTGCTGAGAGAGATATCAAGTTTAGATCTGACCCAGTTCCTGAACTTTTGGAATTTGGTGTCTCTCAATCGGGGTAAAATGCAAACAAAATCATATCTGATAGGTATGTTAGATAAATCCAAAACCAAGTACTAGATGTGGTTCTGGGGGGATGTCATTATAAACTGGGGGATCAGGGAAGCTGTGCTGGATGAAGATGGATTTGATTTGTGCTTTAAAGCATAGACAGCAACTCCTCAGGTAAAGAGGGGTGGGAAGAGTATTATAGTCATTAGGAATAGCATGAGAAAAGATAGTGGTGCATACTGAATATGACAAAGGTCTTTTCTTCCAAAAGTATTTCCCAAATAAACTGCCAGGAATTTCACTATTTGAGAATAATTGCTTTGAATTCCCATTCATTTGAACCACTTTAAAATGTAGAAACTACTTGGAGAAGGTAAATATTAATCAAACAAAAAGTATCAGAATGGGAATTAAATGATAGAAAAGACATGTGCTTCCTAGGATCTGGCTCTGTAAATAAAACAATCTAAAACCAAGATGATAAGAATAAGGAGATTATGCAGCGTATGGTGCAGGGGAAAGCTTTGCATCTGGACCCCTTGGCATCTGGGCTGAAGTCTATAGTTTCTGATTCCTACAACTTTTCCATCATTGAGCAAGACGTTTCATCTTAGTGATCCTCTGTTTCCTGAACTGCGAAATGAGGGGATTGGACTAGGTGACTCCTAAAATCCTTTCCAGTTCTAAAATTAAAACCCCTTGGTCCTAAGGAAAGATTTTTAGAAAGGGCAGACCTTGCATCTCCTACTCTGTGCCATTTTCATTTTTGTTATCATGAAAATCTATTCATCCTTGTTGTTAATCTTTCAAATATTTATTCTTCAGACTCAGGATACTTTTCTATACCAAAAGATAGACCCTTCTACTTCCAAAACCAAGTCTTATAACACCAGTGTCTACCAGAAAATAGGAACGTGTTCAGCTCTTCTGCCATCACATCAACAAGCAAACTTAGATAGTTTGACGTAATGGAATCAGCACTGGGTATCAACTCTGATGGTCTAGTGCTGTGTTGTCATAAGAAAGTCACTTCACCTCTCTGTTTCCTCACCTGTAGAACGGATATAATAATGCTTATATTACCTTCCTCATAGGATCTTTGAATAAGGAATTATCTATACCTATAGCAATAACACCTATATCTATCATATATGTGTAGATATAAATATGTAATCCTTTTTTCTATAGGTCCGTGTCTCTCTCTCTGTCTCTCTCTTTCCTTCTCTCTCTTTTTCCCTTTCTCTCCCTCTCTCTCTCTCTGTATATATACATACAGAGGGACCGGTGTGTATATGTATTATGCATTATTTTTCCATGTTACTTTCCCTCTTAGATTGTAAGTTTCTATAGGGTAAGAGCCATGTTTGTTGTCTTTCTTTGTATTCCCAGTACCTAGTAGGGTGACTGGCACATAACAAATGCTTAATTAATCTGTGTTGACTGATCAAACAATTAATAAAATTTTGGGAGTGAGAAATCATGTTGACCAGGGGGACCAGGGAAAGCTACATAAAGCAGTAACTCTTGATTGGGCCTTAAAGAAAGAGAAGGAATCAGTAGAATGAGATGATTGAGTAGGTGTCAGGCATGGGAAATGGCCTAAGAGATTATTAGATGTGGCAAATACAGGATGACCATAGAAAACAGAAATTTAATTGAACTCAATATGCACTTATTAAGTTTCTATTTGCTAGTCATTGAGTTAGGACCTGGTGATATAAAGACAAAATCAAAAATATTCCCTAATTTAAAAGATCTTACCTCTTAAGTGAAAGGAGCTTATACACCAATACATATGTATAAAATGTATACAAAATAATTTCTGAGACATGGCATGACATTAATGACTTTTGAATAGGAAGTAGTGTGGTAGGAAGTGGCAGTTGGAAGGAAACAAAGAAAGAAGACAAGAAAAAATTTATTATGTGTCAACAAGGTGCCAGGCATTGTGCCAAATGCTTTACAAATACTATCTCATTTGTTCTTCACAACAGCCAGGAGAGGTAAGTGCTCTCATCATTACCATTTCAGAGATGAGGAGACTGAAGCATAGAAAAGTTAAGGGACTCCTTCAGGATCACAAATCTCAGTATCATTTGAGAGAAGCTAGGGACTCCAAAGAGTGGAGGTGAGGAAGGAGACCTTTTTAGGCATGGTAAAGTAAAGGAGATAGGAGATGGTATATTATAAGTGGGGAAAATAAATATCCTGGCTTATCAGTTCATTAATCTCTTCAACTCTCGAGACCTACATATTCATTTCAGCATGTCCACACACAGGGATTGTACCTTTGATCTCACTATTACACTTTCTTTTGCATTTCTTTGTATTTATGTTTGCATAATTATTGTTTTTAGATAATGTTTGGCACACAGTAAATGCTTAATAAATGCTTGTTCACTGACTGCTGACTGATACTTCAATGTCCTATTCCATTAAATAGAGCTTTAAATCCCCATATGATGCTTGTACTCTAACTTAAAATTCTGAGGAAACTTCCACAAACGATAATCTACCTTATGCTCCCTATAACTAATCTTTCTCTTCATTGTGACCTAAGTCCCTCCATCCACCAGACCATCACCTCTACTTAGGCTTCAGTTTCTTTTCTTCACAATCTTAACCATCATTCAATGGTTCAGGAAGAAGTCAATTGATTAATGGTCTGGATTCACTACAAATTCGTATTATCTAATCCCATCTGTCACTGCAGTGAGGCAATTCTTTTCTCAAATTAATTATCCCTCCTAATAGTAATTCTTCCAAGCTTATTCTTTTCTCATTGGGCCTTTCATATGATCTCCTTGCTCTTCCTTCTTCACCCAGAAATAGTAGATTTTCCATTTCACTGTTATATTCCCTGTTCTTCCCTTTTCTACATCTCAGAACCTGTTGTCTTGCCTCGACCTATCTGATTCTGCTCCATATTCTGATGAAGAGGTCTCCCTTCTCCAAACTAATGCCCCTCCTGTTTCTGCCTTTGATCCCATCCCCTCCCTCTCTTCTAGAAATTTCACCCCAATTCACCCATCCACTTCTCTCCAGTTGTCATTTTCTCCCTACATCCTGACTCTTTTCTCCCAAACATATTCAAAAGACTCCTTATCTTAAGATATAATTTGATACCTTTCCTTTTGGCAGAAAGAATGCTTTAAAAAGTAAAATAAAATAAAAAACTGTTTATGTCCACTGACTCCTTTTTGTTTTCTTCTCAGCTCCTTGAAATCCAACTTCTGATACTATCACTCAGTTGAAACTGCCCTCTTCAGAGATACTAAAGATTCCATCCTTGATAAAACCAATGGCTTCTTCTCCATCCTCATGCATCTTGACCACTTTGCATTCCCCTCCAGGCTCTGCTTCTGACTTTCCTTACTTCATTACGACATCAGAGCTGCCATCTCTCCCTGGACCTTTCCTCCGCACCAGGGCTGTGTCGCTCTGAAAAGCCTTTTCACTCCTGCAGCCTTCTCAATCCGGCACATCTTCCTGCCATAACCAGCTCCTTTCTCTCATTTATGAGTTCCTCCCAGCATCCCCATTTTTGGAAGGGGTCTTGCCCAACCAGTCTTCATTTCTTTCCTGGCTCTGCTTCTGAATTTCCTGATTTTGCCGCTATGCACCCACCGCATTCTTCTTCTACTCTGTAATCAGAAAAGGTGCTGTGCTCTATGAGCAAAGAAGAATTGAGACAGCACAAAGGAAATGTATGATGCCAAAATTTGGAATATCCACCCCAAAAATTCATAAGGACTATCTGGCCCAACCTGTAGTAGAGCATTCCGAGATCATATTGGTCTGATCAGTCACAGTCGGACATGCTGAAACTTCAGTTTATCATGGTGATGTCATTTTGGTCCTCTTCGAGAATGAAGGATAACCACCAACCCATCTTCTTCTTCAGTTGCCATTTGTGTCTTTTGTTCCCCCAAGAAAGTGTTAGCTCCTTAAAGGCTTTCTTTATCTTTCCTTTAATATTTATTTCCTCAGTGCTAACTGAAGTGCCTGACACATAGCAGGCATTCATAAGTACTTGTTACCTTGCTACTGTTGACCACCCATTCTCTTTGGACACTGTCTCCCTTGGGTTTTTGTCCAATTGATCTCTCGAAGTTCTCCTTTCCGTTTGACCCATCCAATCTTCAGGAGCAGCTAGGTGATATGGTGGATAAAAATCTGAATCTGGACTCCCAGACACTGTAGTACAAATTTGGTCTCAGACACTCACTGGCTGTGTGATCACATGCCAAGTTACTTAACCTCTCTTTGCCTCAGTTGCCCACAGTGTAAGATAGGAATAATCATAGCATCTACATCCCGAGGTTATTGTGAGAGCCAAATGAAATAAATGAAAATGTCAATAAATGTAAAGTTCTTAGTATACTGTCTGGAACATAGTAGGTAATTAACAAGTGCTTTTTCCTTCCTTATATTGTGGGATCATTTTTCCTGTCCTATCTACCATCACCATGTGTGTATATATGCCCCCAAACTTCTGCCCTCTTCCTTCTTATCTTTTCTCTCCACCTTTTCTCCCACAGATGGGCACTACCTAGTTGTACTTGGGGAAAGTGACTCCAGGACAGTCAGGAGCAGACAGATGTGCTCAGGGTAGTAACAAGGCATAATTTTAAATATGACTTTGAGTATTGGTGGACTGGGGGCATAGATACTAACATAGATTGTTATTAAGAGAAAGGTTGTAAGACTCCTGAAAGTTAAGAGGAAGTTTCTGTTCTTGTTTTTGTCAGTTTGTTTTAGAGCCCTAAGAGCTCATAGATACTGACTTTTCTTCCTGTTTATTCAACTTTCATAGAAACAATTAACACTGTGTAAAACAAAAGATAGTTAGAAGGCTGTTGGCATTAAAGGGCTTTTCAAAACTGAAAAAGAATAGTTGTCACTAATATTTTCTTTTTCTTGCTACAAAACCTTTTTGGGCTGGCTCAATAGCAAGATTAGATATTAATTTGATTCTCCACATTACAGAGCAATCCTAGGCACAGCACACTAGATATGCCCTTATCTGGTAAAAGAATGTGTGAAAGAAATACTGACATTCAAAGAGAAATTGCCTTTTTTGTTTTTCTAAATTATTCAGAAAAAATAACTACTGATCTGATATGAAGATAACTATCATACATCATTCAGCTAGCACCTTATTGCCAAGGTATCCTCCCATACTTTTGGAATTACTAAGTCAAAATAAAACAAAACACAAGAGAAACTTTTTTTTCCAATTGGACCAAATATAAGATTTTAGATAATGTGCCTAAGAAAAAGGAAATTAGATAAACTCCAATTTTTTCATAAATAATATTTTTTAAGTACTGACAGTTTCTCAATAAATCCTGCAGATTTATCCAACTTTCAGAATGTATGGAAAGCAGGTAGTGGGAAGAGGAATGGATTTAAACTCAATATCTGAGTCTGAATATTGCTTTTACTAGTTATTGCTTGTGTGACCTTTGGGAAATTGTTTTCTGAACTTCACTTTTTTCAAATGTACAAATTGCTTCCTTGGACAGCATCATTGCCCCCAACCTCTTCTCTATTCTAGCGGATGAGGTTCCTCAAGAGAAAGTTGCAACAAATGCTCTCATAGTTCGAGAAATAACCTCTGTAGGTGACTACACTTATACAACTGTACCCTGAGCTTCCATTAGTGTGATTCCCAGTAACAAATCAGAAAACTCTTAAAATCTTTTACTGAAAAAACAAAAGAAATACAATAATTGCACATCATCTTACACATACAGCTGGATTGCACTCTCCTACCAATGCAAAATATCTTTGGGGGACAATAGTCACAAATCTAAAATATTATGATAGTAAGATACAGTCTTAGAGAATACTTGGCTAGGGCAACTTGCAAATCTGAAACTGTGGATCTAATATCTAAAGTTAACTGATGGGCATGGCATCAGTGTTGGACGGGAAGTTTCATTCATAAGTCAGGCTACTATGTGACTGACTTCCTCACTATAAAATTGTTCCATAAAGTTCTATTATTACTCTGCCCCTGGACTGGAATGTTCAGTGCCAATTAGGGCTACTTCAGTGCTGGGACCTGGCACTTACTGCTAGTGTAGAGCTAAACATTTACAGAAAAAGCAAAAACCTTTAGCCTGAGAATTGTAGAGGCTTGCCTAGTTCGGGTCCCTTGACTTGGCTCCTAGGAATTTCCATCACCTAAAGGTAGAGAGCCATTTATTCACCAACCACCTCTTCCAGAGATCAAGTGGAAGTACCTATAAGTATAGTCACTCTTTAAAAAATAGTTCATCTCTTTAGTTCCCCCATTTATAAATTTATTAGTTGTTTACTTTTAATTTACTTTTTTTTAAAAAATTGAGTTCTGAACACTTTCCCTCATTCCAGCCTCCTAGCACATGGAGAAGGCAAACAATATGATATCAATTATACATGTGAAATCATGCAAAACATTTCCATGGTAGTTATTTTACAAAAAAAAGGCAAGAAAAATAAAGTAAAAAATTATGCTTCAAAATGCACTCAGACTTCATCAGTTCTTTCTGTTGAGATTAACAGGATTTTTCATCATGAGTCCTTCAGAATTGTCTTGCATCATTTTCTTGATCAGAATACCTAGCTAAATTTTTCACAGACTAATTTCTTTTGCTTATTTGCCTTTTTATGCTTCTCCTGAGTCTTCTATTTGAATGTCAAATTTTCTATTCAGCTCTAGTAACTTCATCAGTAATATTTGAAAGGCATCGATTTCATTAAATACCCCTGAAGGATTACATTCAGTTTTGGCAGGTAGTTTATTCTTTCTTGTAATCCAAGGTCTATTGCTTTCTGGAATGTTGTATTTCAATTCCTCCCCCTTGTTTAACATGGAAGCTGCTTAATCTGGTGTGAATTTCACTGTGGCTCCACAAAATCTGAATGGATTTTAAAATTTTCCCTTTAACCTAGGAGTTCTGGAATTTGGCCATAATATTCCTCGGACTTTTCATTTTGGGATCTCTTTCAAGAGGTAATGGATAGATTCTTTCAATTTCTATTTTATCTTCTGCTTCTAAGATATTAAGACAGTTTTCCTTTATGATTTCTTGAAATATGATATTTAGGTTATTTTTTTTATCATTCAGGTGGTTAGTAATTCTTAAGTTATCTCTCCACTCTTTTTAAGCCAGTTGCTTTTTTTAATGAGATATTTCACATTTTATTCTTTTTCATACTTTTACTTTATTGTTTCTTTGATGCCTCAATCAAGATAAAGGAGAAATTGAAAGAATCCATCCATTACCAACTGGAAGAGATCTCAAAATTAAAAGTTCCAGGAATATTATAGACAAATTCCAGAATTCTAAATGTTTAAAGAATTATTTTCTTCAGTGAATTTTTGTACTTCTTTTTTCTTTCAGTTAATTCTGCTTTTTAATGAGTTTTCATCAGTTTTTTTTTCATTTGGCAAATTCTGTTTTTTAAGGTGTTATGTTCTTCACTGCGTCTTGTGTCTCTTATAATTTGGCCATTTTTGTTTTTATATATCTTTTATTTTCTTCACTATTTTTGTACCTCTTTTACCAAGATGCCATTTTTTTCATAGTCTTGCATCACTGTCATTTCTTTTCCTAACTGTTCCTCTACCACTTTCATCTCTTTCTTGAGCTCTTCCAGAACTTTTTTATGGTCTTGTGTTCAATTTGAATTTTTCCTTTCAGTTCTTGCTTGGAGTAGTGCTCACATTATTGTGTTCTTCTCTTTTTTAATCTTGATCTTCTATGTCATCAGTTTTTTTTTTTATTTGAAAATATCTCCCTCCACTTTTTGTTAGTTCTGAAATGACAGAATTCAACTTAATGCATTTGTTTGGAGAGAAGTGCTTGGGTAATCTGGCCAAGGTAGTTGTCTCTACTTTAACCACTTGGTTCAACCCAACAAATTCTTCACGTAGTCATGCTTTCTAGTTTTGAGGTTATTTCTTAGACTTATCTTCCTAATTCATAAATTATTTTATATTTTATTTTCACATTTCTTAGTCATCTAAAATATTATTGTCTTTCTATATACATTTTCTGTCACTTATTCATTTTGAAATTTTAGTTTGCTCCCTATTCCTTGAATTCATTTTCCTGTTTTTTCTCTCCACAAACACAGACATCACAATATATTTCCTCTCTCAAGGAACTTAACATTCTATTAGAAAGTACAAACAAGTAAAATGATAAGTATAGGTGTAGGGATGTAACTACATCTTCCAACTAGAGGCAAATTTAAAAGAGCAAGAAAATTATCACAGCTTCCTTTGTTGTATTTAACAAAATCATATGAGTAATGGTGATTGACAACAAATATCCCTTTGCAAGGAACTTTGAAGATGAAACAAAAATGGGACGTAGAGGGACGTGACAGTTCTAGGACCATGTCTGTCCCAAATACTCGATCAGAATTATGTTTGTGACATAAAAGCAGCAGAACATTGACTTTAGTGTATAGCTTTATTTTAACATTTCAGTTCAGTTCTGAAGTTGGAGGAATATATTAAATCTTAACAAAATCCCAGATCCTAGGGAAAGGCATTCTTGAAATTCTACAGCTGGCATCCTGTTTGCCAATGCTTCTATGACCACAAGAATCACTTAAATATCAACAATTCTTTCTAGATCCATCATTAATTAACTGTATGCATTTATTCCACCTTTCATATAAAGAAATGAAATCCAAAACAAGACATAAAATGTTGGGTTTCATTTCTATTTTTAAAGTTGGTATTGGGAAAACAGAAAGACTCTGGGAAAGACAAAAGGGATTGTTGTCTTTGTACAGGTCTTTATTTAGAGAGTGTGACATTTAAAAAAATTTGAGAGACACAGTTTCTGGGTAATTTAATCATTTTATTAATAAGACCCACAGGTTATTAATAAAAGCATGGTTATTTTGCTACTTTTCTTAGACCAAAGGCAATCATGGTGGCTGACTTACAATTTATATACCCTTCCAGTAGAGAGTGTCATTCCGTCATCACATCACCCCTAGACAAAGAAAATATCTTTATACCAAACCACTCCCAACTTTCAGCTATCTAGAGAAAAAGGGTCTTTCTCCACCCTAGTTTGAGGAGAACACAATGAATTTCCCCACCTTAGTTTAAGTTCCTTGCTAGGATGGGACCTAGCAAGGTCCTGACCAAGATAATGTAGTCTCATTATCAGTAATGTACTACCAGAAAGTTAAACTTTTAAAGGACTTTAGAAGAAAGGGAAAGCTCTGAATCTCCCCTCAAAGTATTGTTTATTAATAATTGTTTCCAGCAGGACTGAATGGAATGTCCAATCTAGAATACATAGAATGATAATATTATATCATATAGTATTATTTGATTTTGAAAGAAAACTAGCTGGCTTTCCTTACCAACTGCTTTATTTTTTACAAAAAGAGAAAACTAACACCTTCTTAGAGGCTAAGATATTTGTCCAAGTTCATACAGTTGGAAATGATACAGAGGGAGGTATTTGACAACAGCTATGAAAGGAAGTAGAATGATCAGTAAGTGAGGGCATGAGTTAAGATATTTGATTGCTGGATTCATCCTTTGCTCTAGATTGACTTCTGAAGCTAGCATGAGCAAATGATGATGGTGGAACCTGGGAAGTTTTTTTTCAATTTTAGTCAAACATTAAAACAAATACATAAGAAAAGAAAAAAATGTATTATAAACTTATATATTAAGGCTAAATATAAAATAAAAAAACATCATGTGCATAGCCGAATGTTGGAGAGGAACCAGAATATATAGCAATAACTTTCCATTTCAAGAAAACATATATATTAAAGACTGCATATTATGTTGAAAGCTGTCTATCCCTGCTTTCTGTAGCTCTTCTTTTATTTTCTTATTGTACACTTTTTTCTTTGTTCTTTCTTCCCCTTTTATCCCCCCAATCAGGTTACAATTAAGCCTGGATATGTGTGTGTGTGTGTGTGTGTGTGTGTGTGTGCGCGCGCATGCCAGGCAACTTTATTTCATTATAAAGATCAGAATGGGTCGTATCTTAAGAAAGACAGTGTTACACTAAAAGTTACCTTCTCTAACTGAATCACTTGTCTGATCAAATAAAGACAATTATCATATGTGTGTGTATATGTATATATTTGAATTGCTTTTTATTTTTACTTCATTTGACCCTGACATTGGTGTTTTGAAATAGATAAAATAATGACTATAATTATTCTCAATTAACAGATATAGAAACAGAGTTTTAGGAACAATAGGTGATTTTCTACTGGTCACACAACTGTTAAGGGACAGAATCAAGATTTAGAACCCAATCACTTCACAACAAATACATTGCTTTTCCCAACATACTCTCTGCATACCCTTAAACTAATTAATACCAACACTCATTTCAACTCAATAAACATTTATTAAATACCTCTTATCTATATGCCAAACACTCGGTGAAAGGTTAGGGAGAATGCAAATAAAAATAGGAAAACACCTCTGCTCTTAATAATCTGACAGATTGTGAGAAATGAGAAGATAAGTAACATTACCTAGCATTTCTCTAATATTTTAAGATTTGCACATTGCTCTCCATATGTTTTCTTGTTTCATTCTCATAACAACCATGTAGGATAGATGCTATTTTCATCCTCATTTTGTAGATGAGAAACTGAGATCAGTAGCTTCCCTCCAGGGTCAAGGGATTGGTGAGTGTCTGAGGCTGAGTTTAAGCTCTGGCTTTTCTACCTCTATGTCCAGTGCTACGGAAATAGCTATGATAAAAATATATAATAGCGTAAGTATATAAAAGAGATACTAAGAAAGCACATGCCCAAGGCTGTCTATAAATGAATGAACTAGCATTATATGGTTATTTGATTTTTTCTTTGAGAATCTTACTCATTTACACTGATAATTAAATAGACACGGTAAAAGGAATAGAATGGTCACTGACTCTTGAGAAAGGGGTGGAGCCATTGCAACAAATATTTCTACATGGGGAAAATTTGTTGGGGAGGACAAGGACAAAAGCAGATATATAGAGTTGAATTCAGAGGATTTGAAGTTGCTGCCTGTGTGGACTATGTTCAGCCCACAACACTCCAAAATACAACCACATCAGATTAAAATGTAATTGAGAAATATTTAACAAAACAAATAAAAAACAGTAAAATATAGCATTACATTTTAAATCTAAGTCAGTGTGCAACTCAGAGGAATCCTCATTTACAGATTAGTAGTGTTATTTTTATTTGAGTTTTCACTACTGCTTTAGTCTGACCTAGGAATGCAACGGAGCTAGAAGAGGGGATGATCTGTCCCTTACTCCCATGGATTTGGGTGGGGGAAGGTTGGGACCTGGGGTGGTTGTTGTTGTTTAGTCATTTCAGTCTTGTCTAACATTTTGTGAACCCATTTGAAATTTTCTTGGCAAAGATACCAGAGCGGTTTGCCATTTCTTTCTCCAGCTCCTTTTACTGATAAAGTAACTTGAGGCAAACAGCATAAATTGACTTGCCCAATGTCACACAGCTAGTAAATGTCTGAGACTAGTTTTGAACTCAGGTCTATCCACTGTATCACCTAGCTGCCCTTTGATGCTTTCTTCTCCTTCAATCCCGTGGTAGAAGGATGACCTAGGAAGAGATGGACTTTTCTTTCTTCTTATGTGCTTATACTTTGGATTTGACTGTGCAACTTGGGTGGCACTGGCACAGGATGGCTAGCATGGTGTGCCCACATCAGAAAAGGTGGTGTGCTCTATGAGCAAAGCAGTATTGAGACAGCACAAAGGAAACATAGGATGTGCAAATTTAGAGTATTCATCCAAAAAATTCATATGGACTATGTGCCCAACCTGTGGTAGAACATTCTGAGCTTGTATTGGTCTGATCAGCCACAGTCGGACACACTGAAACTTCACTTTATCATGGTGATGTCATTTTGGTCCTCTTCGAACACGAAGGACAACAACCAACCTACTATGAGCTTATTTATGTGTTGAACCCAAGAGTGTTTTTGTTTCCTGGCAAAGTGAGCTAACAGAGGAGAGCAGGGTGAGAGCAGGTATGGCAATGACTATGGGGAGGAAGTACACCCTCCCAGAAGCAAGTGCTCTGAGGCAAAGCTGTATTTACCTCATGTTATTCTTAGCTATAGTCCCAAGGATCTACTTTAAAATCCCACAACTGCTATTTACTACCTATCATTTCAGACAAGTAACTTCATTTCCCTTGACCTCAGTTTTCTCATCTGTAAAATGATACAACTAGACCAGAAGACTTCTGTAGACACGACTAGATCTAAATTCTATGACCAATGTGTCACTATCGAAGTTCACATCACAAAAGTAAAGTGAAATTTTCTTTGCATCTCCATTCACTAAACTCATGTGATATTTTCCAGTTGAATTACATTTTCAACTTAGCACTAAAATTTCACTTCAAGTGAGGTGAAAAGCACATAAGATTTCAAAGAGTTAAGAATATAAATTGTTTCTAAAGATTTTAGTTTTCAGGGGAGGACACTATGCCGCATTAGTAGGCAGAAGAAATATAAAATGTCACAATGATGTTTTGTCTTTTTGAACTTAGTTTACTTTGCAGCATTTGCTATAAATTTTAAAATTTCATTTTACGTTCCCAAGCCTAAGTTGCAAACCATTCTTATTCTCTGATTAATGCAAGGTTCTCATCTTTTGTTTTAAATTTATCTGCCAAAGTAAACACACATCCCCATCCCCTGATCTTCCAATTCATTGCTGGTGGGTTTAAGTACCCACCAGGGGTGTCAAAGTCATTTCAAGAAAGGGTCAGAGCAAATGATATTTTGAATCCTTTACATTATGCTCCTAAAACTCTTAGAGAATATGGAGTAGAAAGAAGTGCATAAATGGTGAGTAGTAAAGAGTATGAAAAGAGAGCAAACATCATGGTTTGGAAAATAGGGCCCTTGGGGATTATATAAAGGTCACAGAATATGAATAAATATTAATGCACTTATCATGCAGAATCTGAAACGTGTGCTGTTATGACTGAAATATTATTCAAAGACAAGTATTGTAATTAAGGTTTCCTTTTCCCTAGGCAATGCTAAAAAAAAAAAGTGCTAGGTTTGTCCTCTGTTTTTAGCCAGTTCACAATCTTTTTTTTTTTTAAATTAAAATGTGAGTTCTTATTGCAATAATGCCTTAAGATTGAATGAATAGCTAGTTAATTCCACCAAAGTGTGGCATTCTAGTTATAAACATTAATGTTTCTGCCTGTTCTGCATGTTCAGTTGTGCTATGGGACCACTCAGCTATTTAACCCTTTGGAGCAGACAGGAATTACTCACTGACATGCTAGCTTTTCTCCTTTCTGCAGTGTTAGATGTTTCTGACTGAAATTCTCTTAACCCTGAGTTTCTTTCCCCGTACCCATCTCTGTAATTTCAATATGGCTCTTCTGTCTTTAAGGACTAACATGGGCATGTGCAATGATGTGTTATCCAAGAAGACCCATCCCAATGGGCAATGGCAATAGACAAGACTGGAATATGCTCTGGAGGACAGGTTGACCCTGAGGCTGGCTGTGAAGTGGGTTCTCACCCTTTATAGCTTTGGGTGTTGTTTGATATGACTACACACTTTCATGACCCTCTGGAGCAAATTTGAGGGTTCCCAGTCTAAATGTGATCCATTTTCAAAGAAGGCTTTGGTTTTTTTTATGCATTTCCAAAGGCTGATAATATTCCAACCTGAATCTTTGAGAGGATACAGCTGAGCTTCAAATTAAGGTCAATCTCAATAAATATACAATCAGGGTAACCATGAAGAAGAAAATAGAGACTACAGAAAGGCATGGATTCTAACACCAAAGAATAATAGAATATTTTAGAATGTTAAGAGTCGTAAAGCTGTTTATAAATATTATCTCATCTTATTCTTCCAACAACCCTAAGAGCTAGGTGCTGTTACCATCCTCATTTTAAAAATGATAAACTGGGAGTAAAAAGGTTATATCCTCAGGGTTACACAGCTAGTGAGGGTGTGTAGTGAAATTTGACACGGGTTTTTCTTATTTCCAGGTACAACACCCTACCCATTGTACCACCTAGCTGTCTCCAGAAAGTAAAATATCGTAGCTAACTTTGGTTAAGCCATAAATCTCGAAAATTGAGCTAGATACTTTACAGGATGTGATGAGTATAGAGAGATAAAATATTATGAGTAATTTGAGGAAGGAAGGCTTAAGTTCAGCTGGGGGACTGAAGAAAGTTGCACTCAAGAGTACGCTAGCCCACTCTCATGAGAGCTCATGGTTAAATTTTCATTATGAACATTTATACATCAGAAATCAGCAAATGGTACAAATCAGGGCTTGGTTATTATTTTGTTGATTGTCAAGAATTAAGAAAGTGATGAAGAAAATGTTAATACTGAAGATTATATGTATGTAGGCATGCATGTGTGTGCATATGATAAACATTTTCCTTTAGACTACTGGTGGTACCTGATTTGGGCCTTAATAGAAGAGGTCTTCTGAGAGAGTAGATGATATTGAACCAAATGTAATATAACCATGAATTTGGGACAACTGATCTGCATGGCCTGTTGCAGGCATGAAATCATCAACTTCTTCCTCCAGTGCTCTCTCCAGCCAGCCTATAAAGCTATAACCATCCCAGACTTCTGCACTGATGTTTCAGATCTGATCCTCCTACTGAAAATCTTACTGTGTTTTCAGAAGGGAGAGTAACTTAGCTAGTGGAGATCTCTTTGTAGAAGAGCAATATCATTCCAGGAAGTCTAAACAGCTTTTTCTGTGGGTTTTTTATTTTTTATTTTGATTCCTCTATGCTGTGTATGTCCCTGGAGAGAATCTTATGTAGTAGGCTGTACTACAAACTGAGATTTTGAGGTATGCCAAAGTACTTGGATAGTAGTATTATGCCACTGGGTTAGTGATGGTCATGCCTATAATACTTCCTGAGCCTGTTCATATTCCTACCAGTATCACTTGCCAGTATGTCAGTCATTCTAGGTCCCTGACCATAATGCAATTAAAATAGTCTTCCTATTCCTAATGAAAGTAATACATCATTAGATAAACAGCTATAGGAACTACAGCAGGTAGACTTTTGGTCTTCGTATAAGAGAAACATCCCATACACCAAGAGAGTACCGTTCTATCTCCATGAGCATACTCACTCATAGCAACATAGATGCTCCCTGGACCTGCCATTGTTTACTGACCTGTCAGTCCAAGAGTAGACATGGACCTTCTCAGGGATATAGCAAGGGTTGCCTTTATTTGTGTCAGATTGGAAGTTTCTTTCATGGAATTTACTGGGATCCTCTTAGTAGTTCATTGGAGATTTCTGGACTTTGGAGATAACCTTCTTTCAAATTGTTGAAGCATTAACTTTGCAAGAATCAGATGGGCAAGGTTAGTAATATCAATTTTTAGGCTATATCAACAAATTCTCTCAACTCAAAAGTATCTTGTGCTAGAAGAAGAATATAAAGGCCTTCTTAGCAGGGCATCCAATATTTAGAATATACTCAAGATGATTGTACAATTAAATAAAAAATGATGCAGGTTAAAGTTCAGATAGAATATATTGAAACCTGGAGTAATCAGAGTACCAAAGCCATCATCAAGTATAAACTGTGGTTCTGTAAGGTATAACAATGCCAGTATCACCATCTTCTGTTTTTCCAATGTATTGTTTCTAATCATCCAACCCAAAAGTGACTATAGGTCCCAGCTAGGAACTATTATAGGAAGTGACCCCTAAAAGGCAGAAGAGCCCTAAGACTAAAGAAAAAAGAAGCGATCTTGGGTTCCTAAGGCATAACTAATCTATGTTTGCCAGTACTGGAGTCTCCAATGTGTATTTCCTGGTCACCTGGCTTGATTGTGAAGTTATCATGAACTGAAAGATGGAATTCCAACACTGGCAGTAAAAGTTACATGAGACATGGAATTTAAACTTAATTTGATAATGACTGAAAATTTTTTACTGGAAACCAATATCCAGGGTGGATTAGACAGATATGAACTCTGATTAAGTGCAAGATTACAGAAAATTATATTGTTCACAATTTAGAGGAATAATTGGGGCCTGCCTCTCTGGAGGTAGATTGTCCCAGAGTGAGTAGTTGCAACAGAAAGGAGATTTCCAGAAGAAGTTCTAGTGTTACAGAAAACCATTCCACTGATCTGATAGGGAGATCAATTTTGGAAATCAACATGGCTTCCACATGAGTAATACTTGGGCTGAAATGATTCATATCATTCTCCTGCCTTGATCAGAGATGATCCTGCTTATGGAATAATAGCATTATACATTTAGAGCTAGAAGGGACATTAAAGACCTTTGAGCTCACCCTACTCATTTTATAGATGGAGAAACTGAGGCACAATGTAGCAAAGTAACATGCACAAATCATGCAGCCAATATGTGAGATGGAATTCAAACTTCTTCCTGAAGCCATGTCAAATATCTTTGTAACACTAATTAATAATGAAGTCATCATTTGTTGATACGGATATGGGAGAACACTCAAGCTTAACGCCTATGGCATTCAATGTTCTGTCTTAGGGTAGCCACAGGAAAAAAATAGAAGTCAGCCTCTCCTGGGAGAAGTTTAAACAATCCACTGGACAAAAGAACACTAGAAATAAGAGAAAGACATTGTGGGAATAGAATGCTGGACAAAGGGGGCTTTGAGATTGACTGTTATCTTTGCAGAATTGCTGACAGTAAGAAGGTGGTATGGTACATTAAGGAGAGATTGAAGTTTAGAGGCATAGGGTCTGAGTTTGAATTCTGGCTCAGCTACTCTATGCCTTGGGGAAAACCATTTAACCTCTTTACACCTCACTTTCCTCACCTGTAAAATCAGATGGTTAGATGAAATTGCTCTAAGTTCCTTTCTAATTCTAAATCCATGAGCCTACAATACACTAGTGAAGGGAACTGACCCACAGTTGTACAACATGGCAACATGTCCAGCCTGAGTCAATTTGTTCAAGATCCAAAAAAAAGATCCTTAGAAGTTCAAGAGCCTCTGCACAGGCACATCCAATGTTAAATGTTACTTTGAATAAAATCCCTTTTTTATTGTTAGCAGATCATGCTGGCATTTTTATCTTTAAAAATAAAACAAAATTTAACTCAATATTTATCTTTATTTTATTTTTTACCCTTTTGTGTGGATTCATTCATTTAAATAGATGTCCATTAGACAAGATTGTGGTAGGGAAGAAGCAACCCTCTCCCCAGCCATTTATAGAATTTTTGACATATAAATTTTGCCTTTGAAAGCAAAATCTGCATTTTACAACAATGTAACTCGACATTTTTGCCTTAACTACTATAGAAAATAACGTAATTTTCTCCGTTTTCATATTTTATGCTTAGTATATAATGAAGATGTATATTGTAGCAAGCTTATTTTAGGCATGAGGAATTAGAGGAGAGAACATGAAAAATACAACTTGTATTTCTATTGTACTAAATTCATCAAGAAAACTCTTAGAGGCTACATCATAAGCCTCATGCTTCACAACGCTGATGATAGAACAAGATTGGCAGGGGGGAGGATTTGGAAAGATTCATTGATATATTGGAATATATTGATTAAGCAAAAGGAGCTCAAATATTTAGAGTAAATCAGTCTTCAGTACATTCACTGAATAAAACTCTGTGGCATAAAATGTTTTTCCTATGAACCTGCTTTTTTTTTTCCAAAATAAGATGTCATTTGACAAAAGACTTTAGTAATTTATTTTTAAAGATGTGTGTATAGCTTCTCTCTAAGATAAAGGTAAATTATTCTACTGCCAATACCATCAAATTAAGAAGTATTTACATGATTTTAGTTCTGACATATTCACATCTCAGTGTGAAATTGTTCAGTATATATACTTATGCCTATGATTTCTTCAGAAATGCTGAGTTTGTCAACTCTGAGATGCAATGTGTAATTTAAGTCCAGGCAAACTATGCGCAAGGGATTTACCAGATCAAATGATATTTCCATTAGAAACAGTATACAAAAGTCACAAGACCTATGTAACATGCTGTAAAAGCAAGGACCCCGACATACACAAGAGGGTCCGCTATTGCAGGTTCTTTGATCTGCTCTTCTAAAAGGAAAGGTACCTTTTGAGGGGTCAACAACCACTTTAATCAAATACACACACACACACACACACACACACACACACACACACACATATATATATATATATATATATATATACATATATGTATATATATCTTTCACTTAGCTCAGGGGGAAAAAATTCAGCCCCCCAAACTTCAGAGAAAATAAAGAGAAATACTGATCAACAGACAGTACTTTCAGCTGCCTGACATAAGCAACACATATATCACAAATCAACAGAGAGATAACTGCATGACCACACATACATAGTTACCAGAGAGAGAAGCACCAACATTTGAGTTTTCAAAGCCAGGGACTCTTTAGTGGCTTTCCAGAGTCTTCTCTGGTACATAAACTTTTTTTCAAAAACTAATTGACACAAAAAAACAAAAAAAACAAAAAAAAACTAATTGACAAAATAAAACCTCACCTCAGAGTCTTTATACACTTTTTGGAGGCAGAGGGCATCACAACCCTTGAGAACCAGTGCCTCATTAACAAATGGTGTGGGCCTTCCTACCAATCTCCCTTAATCAAACTCCCCTTAATGGGCAAGCCCATTAATGGATGGGGAAGATCTTTAGATTTCTAATTAGCATGACACTTGCTCAATTCATCCATGGTGAGTGTCCAACAAAATTCTGGTCCAGATCCTCTCCACTTTTCTCTCTATACTATATCCCTTGATGCTCTCATCAGCTCCTACGTATTCAATTATCAATTATCATATCTCTTCAACTGATTTTCAGATTTATCTATCCAGTCTTACTTTCCTCATAAACTTCAGTCCCACTGGTTGTTCTTCCTATTTGAAGCCTCTCCATACTCTAATTCATCCTCTGCTCTGCTGCCTAATTTTTTTTTCCTAATTAAAATGTAGAAGTAGCAGTGTCATGCCACTGCTAAATGAACCCCAGTGTATCCCTACTACATCCTTTACTGGGCATCTGAAGCCTTTTTAACCTGGTTTCTTCCTGTCACTTCATTCTTTTTGATTACATTCACCAACATATACTTTATGTTCAAGCCACACTGACCTCCATACTTTTATTCCTCATGCACAAAGCTCCAACTATTGGCTTTGTACTGATGGCTCCAAGTGCCTGGAACACTCTCTCACCTTACCTCTGTCTCCTCTTGCCTTACTTTATTTTTCAGTTAAAATCTCATCTTCTGCAAAAGTCCTTTCCCAATTCACCCCATGACCCATGACCCTCCTCTGAAATTTAGATATATATGAAGTTTAGATATAGATTTATACACATATAAACATATACACATGCATATATCATATACACTATATACATATATGAATGTAAATGTAAATACACATATGCATATATATATATATATATATATATATATATATATATATATTAGGAACTAGAGAAGAGAAGGATATGGGAAATAAAACATTGTATTATATTAGCCCAAATAATGAAAATTCTCATAGATTGTATCATTAACCTCATATATGTACCTACATATATATCTGTATCTACATCTATAGCTTTATCTATAAGGCAGCTAGTGCACTGGGCCTAGAGTCAGGAAGACTTGAGTTTAAATCTGGCCTCAGACAATCACTACTGATATGACCCTGAGCAAGTAATTTAACCTTAGTTTGTCTTAGTTACCTTATCTATAAAATGTGGGCAATAATAAAACCGACTTGCCAGGATATTTTCAGGATTAATGATATAATGTTTGTAAAGTGCTTAGTAGAGCTCCTGGCACATAGTAAATGCTATGTTAGCTATCGTCACACCATCACCATCACCATGATCACTGCCATCCTCATCCTCATCCTCATCTTCCTCAACGTGGCTGCAGATTAACTCTATGGAGATAGAGATGTAGATATAGCTGTAAATGCAGGCATACTTATAGTTATTGCTATGTAGTCTTCCCCACTACAATGTGATTTCCTTTCATTTGTATCCCTATCACTTAGTACAGTATGTGTGGCACATAGCAAACACTTCATAGAAGATGGTTGATTAATTGACTAATTGTGGGACAGGTTTATAAATCCTGTTTCTGTCTTATGGTCATGTTAGGCTTCAGTTAAATCTTGGATATGGCAATATGACTTTTCAGGACACTACTTTTTAGTAAGAAAGCAATACTGTGCCTATCAAGGACATCAATCTCTAAGGATGTTGCCGTTGTCGCCCATATAGGCCATTTTGTTTAACAAGATCCTTTGAATGGTGTTAGTCAGAAATTTTGCCTGAAAATATAAATGCATTAACCTTTCTCCTTCAGACACTTATTTTTCAATCATAGAGGAAAAAAAAGAAAAAATGAGACTCTCCATCACCCCATCTTCATAGTATACTTGCCCAATCACTGAATAAGGTATGAGAGACAAATTCAACACACTTTACTGTTGTAGAATCCTCTACTCTCTACTACTTAGACTAAATTTTACTCTAGAAGGCTCATGACCTTAATGATTTCCTTCACATTCAGAATTTTTCTACTGCTCCCCTTCTTGGCTAAAATAGCCATTTAAAAACATCTGTGGATGTCCCTTTTTCTGAACTGTCATATATTCAGGAATGTGGAAATACATGCATACATACATATACATGCAGGTCCATATATATGTATACATGTATACATATGTCTGCTGTCTTTCTGTATATGTGAATGTGTGTACATACATGCATGTATACATGTCCATACATACATGTACACATATCTGGAGAAACAAGTTTCGTCTAAATATCTATTCTGGCATCCTTAGATTGAAATTCTAAGAAAGTATACGTGAATATTTAACTCAGCCATATGCTTACGCCCCTTCCTTCACCTAACAAAGAGACAGAGATAAACATAGTGACAGAGAGAGAGAGACACACATGTACAGAGACTCATTTGGTTACTCAAAATGCAAATGGCAGGACACTCAAGTCAGCAAACGGAGACTCCTTTTTCCATTAGTTCATCCTGAGGAAGTTGGGAGACATTCATAGGTTGGTGCCATATTATTTCAGAGATGACTGGGTGAGTCTGCTTCAATCTGCAAAGAACTGGATATGAATAAGGATGCACAAGTCACTATCAATTTCTGTCAACCTGGTCCATGCCTGTTTATCCTTTGGCTGTATGTGATGACACGCATTGCAGTCTATGTGAAAATGTCCCATCCATCGGTTGGAAAAGCTTAATAATTTATTTGCAGTCCATCTTCCTCCAGTCAAGTGCATCCCACGTATCTGCTGAGCTGAGTAGCCAGCTTGAGCGGCTGCAGCATGGGAGGCTGCAAATGGCTCTTCTTGACAGGCTCCCATTTTTCACAGTATTGATATTTAGCCACTGAACGGCTGCTTTACATTTTCAAAACAAAAACAGAAGTGAGGGATCAATAGTGGGCTGTTGGGAAAAAATGTCATGACCTTGATTATCATTGACACTGGGAGTAGGAAACCAGGGAGGCTAAGGGTGTTAAGATTACATAATAAGTCTCATTTAGTAGCACAGCTTCTGCCATGTGGGGACATCTCATAAGAACACAAATAATCACATTTTGGTTATTGGTCTACTATAACTAGGTCAATTTCCATGTCCTTAAAAAGACCTGAGAGACTAAGTAGACACCTCTGAAAATTTTACATCTTGTGTAAGGCTGAAAAGTTATGAATATTTCATTAAAATACCCTATTCATAGTATACAAAAGTAGGGAAAGGGAGAATTCTTTAGAAAAATATTTTTTGGTCTGGTCCTGGGATGTCATTGGTGGTTCCTACTACTACTACTACTACTACTACTACTACTACTACTACTACTACTACTACTACTACAGATTGGAACCTATTTCTAACTTATTATCAAAAGAGATTTGTCTAAGGCACTAAGGAGTTAAGTTTTTGCCCTTTATATGGACAGTATGTGTCAGAGACAAGACACAAACCTAGTGTGTCTCACCTCTTGATACTGGTCCTCTCTTCACTAAATCATATGATCTCTTAGTATAACTATCATTGTCCTTTTTACAGATGAGGGAAATGAAGCTTTCAGTATCTAAGAGACTTTCTCAGTCACAGAGTAAGTGTCACAGATGGAGCTCAGACACAGGTCTTTTCACTACAAGACCATCATTCTTTCCATCATGCTGTTTTGTCTCTTACTATGCCCTAAATTTATGGAGCAGTGACAGTTGTAAATTTCTTTTTTAAGAAAAAATATTCTATGATGAAGTGGATAGAGTACTGAACCTGCAGCCAGAAAAACCTGAGTTCAAATATGGCCTTGGATATTTAGTCATATGACCCTGGGCAAGTCGCTCAAATTCAGTCTCCCTCAGTTTCCTCATCTATAAAATGGGAAGAAGAAGAATAATGCCTATTTCCTATGACTGTTATGAATAATATTGGTAAAGCGGTTTGCAGAACTTAAAGTACACTAAAAATGAGAGCTATGAATGGATGAAACATTTGATATTTCATGAGTGTGAAAAATATGTGATGCGGGTGCTCCTTCCAGGAATGTACATCACATGAGAACCAAGCTATGATTTAATGTACCACAGATCATAGGATTTTTGAGTTGGAAGAGGTCTTAGAGATCATCTATTTCAACCGCCTTAGTTTATAGATTC
Source organism: Potorous gilbertii (assembly GCA_028658325.1). Taxonomy (NCBI): domain Eukaryota; kingdom Metazoa; phylum Chordata; class Mammalia; order Diprotodontia; family Potoroidae; genus Potorous; species Potorous gilbertii. The sequence goes on along the minus strand of CM053773.1, from coordinate 22,162,548 downwards.
AAGAAGTCCTAGGATGTTGCCTAAAGCCAGGCTCGCAAAACCAGTGAATGTCAGAGGTTAGATTTGAACTCAGACTTTCCTGACTCCACACTCAGCAATTTACAAACCCTGCCATGATTTCTCCTTTAAAAGAAGAGGCATATGCTTGCACAAATGTTTTCTTCAGCATGAACATTTGAATTGTTTCTGCCCACAATTACTAAGACAGATTAGTAAAACATCAAAAGTAGTCATATCAGTTTTTCAGACTTAGAGCTATTTCTTGATCATTTATATCTCAATTTATAGTCTCAGAGCTTCTTGGCTGTTGCCCAGCTTTACATAAAACTGTGAGAACTTAAGTTTCTCTGGAATATGATCCAATGTGAACTACTGAAAATAGTTCAGTGTAAACCACCATAAAACTAACAGAGAAAATGTCAGTTGCAAAAGGGAATGACCCACCCGCTCTGGTTGAGATTTTGATGTAAAGTTTCTAAGCTACCATTCCACTAGTAGCTACCCTCCTCCATATCTTTTTCTGTAAAACACTTATAGTTTTCTCTCATATTAACCATCAAATGAAAAGAGGATGGTTGCCCTGAGAGGCAGGTGGCCTATAGATAGGATAATGCCCAGTTCCTTTGTATTTCAGTAAGACTGTTCCCAATTCAAACAATTCAGGAAGACAATTTGTCCTCTCTGCTTTGATCTTTTGGTCCTTGATAAAAGATGACAGTCTTTCCCAGACACAATTTTTTGGAACCATTTTGGCCCTCTACACTTGATTACCAGATTAGGGTAGAGTAAGAGTTAGTGGCCCATTTGTAAAAAATGCAACTTATTAAATAATTTTGCTAATATAGATGCTAAAATAAGGTACAACCCTATAAATGAAAAATGTGAGATTATTTAAATGAGTTAGAATGTCCACATGATAAATAGGAGTGGGGGAAAAAGCAGATCATTTCCAGGTCTTAACCCTAAATCAGATGACTGATTCCTAGAATGAAAAAAATGGAGGTTTCTCTCATATATGTTTCTTCATCTCAAATGGCAAAAGGTAGGTTGGTTTTATAATATATATACTGTTTACCATCTTATGTCCTATCAAGACGAGACTTTTATTGACAACAAATCAGTTGGTTGTAAGAGTCTTTTGAAGATAAGTCTCAAAGTGGCTGTCTCACGCTATACAATAAGCTATACAATAAGCATTCTAAGAGTCCAAAGTTCAGCACAAGAAAGCTCTGGCCTATAATGTGGTAGAGGCATGTGTTGTTATGTTTCACAATTAGATGTCTGATCAAACCTTCAAGGTGCCCTTAATGCTCATTAGTTTGAGGATTGGATTGATTCTTACTTTAAAAAATGTAGTTCTTCTATTTCTTACAGGATGAAAGATATTTCTTCACTCATTAGCCTTTCATCCCCTATTATACGTCAGTCCAATGGCCATGGCAGTTTGTTGGTATATTAGATAGAGCATCAAGCTTGAAGTCAGGAAGACTGAGGTTCCTTGAGTTCAAATCTGATCTCAGATACTTACTAGCTATGTCACCCTGGACGAGTCACTTAACCCTATTTACCTCCTTTCCTCATCTCTAAAACGAGTTGAAGAAATGGCAAACCACTCCAGCTTCTTTCTCAACAAGACCCCAAACGGGGTCACCAAAATTTGGACATGACTGAAATGACTGAACAACAACCCATGACCATAGTAATTGACATGTTGGATCTTGGGTATTTAAAATTGGTGAGGTTCTTTAAAATAAATTCTATTTTAAGAGATATTCCTGTTCTCCACCCAGGAACCACCCATGACTAAATATGTTTATACATATGTACTTTACATTAACTTTTCATAAAATAAAAATTTACTTTCCATGTAAATCTTAGAATTCAATGAGAAAGCTTAAATTTTGAGGTGATTAATCTCAGTGGCTTGACCTGGGTAATTTCTTTTATTTCTCTCATTACTAGTTTCTTCTTATCCTCTGCTTCTTTGTTTCCCATCAACAAAAAAATCTTCCCAATCAAAAAAAAAATTCTTTCACTCATCTCTGACATTTATTCAAGTTTCTACCCTATGCCTCTTTTCTGTTCTTTTTCACAATCAAACTCCTGGAGGGATGTTTATACATCCCTCCTACACTGTCTATAATTCTTTCCTATGTCATCTCAACTCCTCCTCACTCCTCAATCTCCTGCAATCTGACTTCCAACCCTAAAATTCAACTGAAATTTCTCTCTTCAAGGTTTTCAACAATATCTTAAATGTTAAATCCACTGATTTTTTTCATCCTTCTTAATGTTTTCAGAACATTTGACACTGTAGAGTTCCCCTTTCTCTTGATAGTCACTCCACCCTTGTTTTCCAAGACCTTGTTGTCTTTTAATTCTCTTTCATTCTCTCAGACTACTCTTTCTCAGGTTCTTTTCCTTCATCATCTTCTTGTTCCTCATCACTGTGAAAATTTCCCAAAGTTCTTTTGTAGTTTCTCTTCTATATACTCTCTCTTCTAGTGATTTCATCAGGTTTTGTACACAAACACACGCACATATAAATACATATGTACATATGCATATACATATACACATACTTATGTGTGTATGACCTGATGTGTGAGTATATAGACATATAATAATAAAGAGAAAGTTTGAGTATGTTATCATATGTAATTGTTTTCTTATCACCAAGCCCCTATTAATAACTATTTTCTATGTGCAACTTAACATGTCCTAAACAACTCTATTTTTTTCAACAAGCATACCCCACTCTGAATTACTTCATTTCTCTTTATAGCACATTCATTCTTCCAGTCTCTAGTTTCATGACCTTGAAATCATGCTTGAGTCTTAATTCTCCCTTATCACTCACATTCAATCAAATGACAATTTTTGTCAAACCCTTGAAAGGGAGCATCTATCTTTCTTGTGTCCATTTTCTTATCTCCAATTCATTCCTCAATCTCTTGCAATCTGGCTTCTACTTTGAAAGCTCAGTTGAATCTTTCCTATTCAAGGTTACCAACCACATCTTAGATCCTAAGCTCAATGTCTTTTCCTCCTTTTTAAGCTTTCCTCAATCACCATCTGCCAAATTGTCATTTCAAACTGGATGTCCTGTAGGTATGTCAAATTCAATATATCCTGAACTGGACTCGTTATCATTCCTGCAAACTCATCCTTTTGACAAACATCGTTATTTCCACCAAATACACCATCATCCTTTCAGTCGCCCTGGTCCACAACCTCTATGTCATCCTGGCCTCTTCTCTCTCACTGTATATATCCTGTATTTTACCAAAGCTTGTAATTTCTTCCCAAAAGCTCTTACACGTCTTTTCTCCACTTCCACAACTGCAATGCTAATTCATTCTCTCATAACTCCTACCCTGAATAATTTTGGTAGCTTTCGAATTAGTCTCCCTGCTTCTTGATTCTTCCCTCTACCATTCATCCAGCACACAGATGCCTAAGTGATCTTCCCAAAACACAGATTTGACCATATCACACCCTACTCAAAATTTTTCAGTGGTATGTTGTCCCTCTAAAATAAGATACAAAATCAATAGCCTTTAATTTCAAACCTTTACAAAGTACTTTCCACCTAACTTATTTTCCCACTAATTTTTTTAATCTCCTTCTAAAACTACCTTTCATGACCTCTCTGCTCCTGACAAATTAACCTGGAAGCTATTCCTGGTATAGTCTTTGAATTTCCTGCCTCTGTGCCTATGTATGGGATGTCCTTCATGCCAGGAATGCACTCTCTCCTTACTTCCAGTTCATGGGATCCTAAGTTCTTTCTTTTTTCCTTTTTTTTTTTTGTAAGGCAATTGGGATGTGTTGGGTCACATAGCTAGTAAGTATTAAGTGCCTGAGATTGCATTTGCACTCAGGTGCTCTTGACTCTCTGACTAGTGCTCTATCTACTGTGCCATGTAGCTTTCCCTGATCCTAGGTTCTTTCAATGCTCACCTGGCACAGATACACATCTACACCAGACTTTTCTTGAGTCCCCTAGATTTTAGTATTCTTAACGTTTTGAAATTACTTTGTATTTGCTTCCATGTATATATTGCATCATCTCAATAAAATGTATTGTTTCCTGAGAACGGGTACTGTTTCCTTTTTGTTTCTATCCTAGTGTCAGCGTACATTTCTTTGCACATAGCAGATGCTTAATGTTTGTTGAATTTAATTGAATTCTTTCCAAATGTCAATCAGCCTAGTTCAAAAACAATTGATTTATATAACACCTCAAGTGTTGTAGGACATGATGGATGGATGTATACATGCATGCATACATATGTCTATACGCATTGTACGTTTATGTATGTATCTATATACATACACATACATGTACACACATATGTATATGTATATGCATGTGTATCATAAACAAATATGTATACACTCATACAGAGTTCTTGTTTTATTATTTTATTTATTTTATTATTTTATATTTCATTTATATTATACTATTATTTTATTTATTATGTAAATGGACCATTATAGCAGACTTAAAGTGATTTTTATACAATGAATTTGTCCATAATTATGGGGAAGGGAAGAATGGAAGGGAGGAAGAAGGCAGGGAGGGGGCAATGCCAGTAGAAGGAGAAAGACAAGCCCATGGCTCAAGAACATATGGACACAGAGAAGTGGAAGTAGAAGGAAGTACATTCAGGGACAGGGTCAGTCACCATGAAGTTTGGCCAGAACCTAGTGGAAGAAATGTTGGGGGGTGGGGGGAGAACTGGGGAAGGCAGAAGGGTGGAGAGAATCAGACACATGGTGGGGTATACACCTATACTCAGGGCTCTGGTGAAATAATTTAGAGACAAATACTTAGTGGATGGATATGTGGACAGATGAGCAGAGGGGTCCGAAGGTCTCCTCTCTCTATTGGAGGTCTCAAGCTAAAACCCAGATCTGACCATGATCCATTCTTCTGCTTTCACTTGGAAGGTTTCATTTTTGGGAATGGGGGTGGGGATGGGGCAGGGAGTGGTGAGAGACCTTAGAGGGCAGAGCAGAGGAGCAGAGATGCAGAGAGAGAACCCACTACTATATACTAAATTTAACATAGGTGGGGTGTTTTTGCAGTGCAGATTTCTTTCAAAATTCTTGATGCAAAGTCAAATTTATATTTGAATTTATGTAAAGTGAGAATTGTTTGTGTGTACATATATATGTGCATGTGTGTATGTACACTTACATATACATATATACATATATATATATGTGTGTGTGTGTGTGTGTGTGTGTTTTGATTCCTAATACAACTCTGGGATAAGTACTGTGTCACAAGTATGATTATCTACATGAGCTACTCGGTGAGAATAGTACACAGCCTATGTATGGAGAGAGCATTCAGAGTCATGTCTCCTTCAGTACTTGCTCTCTGAACTATAGAACTCTCATTATCTGTACCCCCAGTGTCTTTATAAACAACTCCCCTTTGCCTCTGAGTAGTCACAGGGAATGTGAGCAAGGCCAAATGGCACAGAATGTCTCCTACATAGCGGGTATTCAGTATTTTATTGAATCAACAACTTGGAATAGAGTTTTGTATATGTGTACACACGTACGTGTATAATGCACACACACATATACATGTGTGCATATGCATATGTGTGTATACACACATATATATATTTATTTATCTCAACAATTCTAGCTCTTTCAGAATGTGACAATTTGCATAGTTGTTTATGGACTGTGGGCTTCTCATTTGGTAGACGATAACTCTTCCACATACAAATAAATATATGCAGCTAGAGTCAAAGTTCTAATATATTTCCTTCTCCTCAAATGTAAATTTCACAGTAATTACTGTAATATGATATTTATTAAGTGCCCACCTATATAAGTGTATATGTATCCCATAGGCAAAGCAAATGGTGACTTTTATTAAATGACACTTTAAGCAGATACAGTAATGATATTGTCAAAGAAAATGAGGAAGGGAAGGACAGTATCTTGCCTCATCTCAGTACTCAGTTCAAGGAATAAGAAAAATAAAAGAACAGCCTCTTCTCTAATTCATTTTTCAGTTCAATGGTGATTAACAACAAGTACACCGTGGAGCTGTGCTAACAATTAGACCTGGTGGCTCCATCAACAGAGGGTGTTTAATAACTCCTCTAGGCTGAACAATGCTCTTTGAAACCAGACTCTGGCAACTACAGTTAAAGGGAAGATGTCTACTTCACATAAATAAATATATTATGGAAATTGGATAGAAAAAGGTGCAAGATGTTCTTTCTCAGCATAGGCTTTTCAAATTAGAAAAAAAATGTATCACTGTATATTACTCATGAGAATCTATTTAGAGAAATACTCATTCAGAAGGATCACTTCACGATAATAAAAAGTGGTGACACATTGATCAAAGAGCTCTGAGCTCTCTATTTCTACAGTAAAGCAGAGAAAAATGATCACTCAGGGCCATCAGAACTGGAATTTTCTTTATCAGGAATATGGATTTATTTTATTTCAATGTTTCATGCTGGAAAATCTGTGGTTAACTCGTTTGGATATGCATCAAAGTTGTTTTGGTGCTCCTAAAATCTTTAATTTTCAGATGTTCATTTGGGAGGAATGGGCATGATGAAAATGCAACGAAGGTTTCTTATTGAATAGTTAATCATACAAAAGAAGCTTCACTGGATTGAATTATTAAGTGTGGAATAAGTAAGAGATGACTCAAAACTGATCCATCTGGAATTATGGGTAGTAGTGTGAGGGCTATAAAGAATGAATTCATTGACAACATTCTAATGTTTTTCAGTGATAAAACAAAATAGGCAACTGAGGCAAACACATCCACACTTTCAAATTTCTGTCCCTTATCTAAAACAATAGATACTAGAATATCGAGAGGCAGGCTCCCTTCTGCCTCATTACAGATGAAATCATACTTGGTTTTGAGTATGAGACAGTGTATTTTAAGATATCTTTTTTATTCTGAAATATCATTAAATTAATTTATTTAATATGTTATGCAAGAATTTCCATAAGTTTGTCCCTCCATCACTCTCTGTCTCTTCTCTCCTCTCTTTTATCACCCTTCCCTTCCCTATTTGCTTCTCTTCTTTTCCCTCCCTTCCCCTTCTCTCCCCTTTCTTTCCTTCCCTTCTTTTCTCCTCTCTTCTCTTCTTTTTTCATAGAACATCAAGCTATTATACGAGTTTTCTATTTGCCACAGTGCCTAGAAAAGTGTTTTCTCCACAGAAGTGCTTCTAAACAGATTGACTTTTTAACATTCATTTAAGTCTTTACTTGATTTTCTTGAACTTAAAATGTAAATACCTATGTAACACCCATCAGTGGAAATTCAATTTAACCGTGCTAGAAGAAATTTTTTTTAAGGGCAAAACTTTAAAAAGGTTTGTGTAGTGAGTGGTGGAATATCAATATTGAAATGATTTAGAGATAGTAGCTTTGTGGTCTTTTCACCATAATGTGGCATCTTCTAAAAAGTAAGCTCATTCCTAAGGGCATCTTTCCAATAAGCCTCTTCATCTGGTACTTTGATTTTAGTTATCCAAATCAGCTCCACTTTCCCTTTTCAGCTAGGTGTTTCCCCAAATGTATACCCCTTTAATTTGAATAGACTTATTCTTTGTAGTGTGTTTCATTGCAAACACTCTGAAAGGATTGTTATCTCACTAATAAGATGACACCTTTGGGGATTTCAGAAGATCATCTCTTCTTGCTTTAATAATGCTAGTGATGTCATTCTTTCTCCATCTAAATTGCTTCTATTTGCTCTAGATAAAAGGCAATCTGATACACTGAATTTTGAAATTTACATTTGAAATAATAATTTTGCAGATATACACAATGTAAGATAACATTTGCCTAATTTCTGTTGATAGTTTATTACACATTTCTAATAAAATAATGAGACTTGTTTTATATCTAGATGAAACTAATTTGGCTGAGGACAGTTTTGAGAGATTTGTACATACTAATGGTACAATCCAGTCTCTACATTAGTCTGGAAGTGTTGACTCACAGATGGGCCAGGGATAGATTTAGAAGGTTATGGAAGTACTAGATATTTGGATAGGTTCTTCTGTATCAAATTCTTCCCTACTCATTATCCAAGTCCCCAGTGCGGTCTTTCAGGGACAATGACAAAGAGTCCACCAGTAACTTGCTAAATTTTTGAGGAGTGTGTTTCTTCTTGGGGCAAGGATATTGGGGGGGTCAAATGATAGATATTGAAGGGTCAGAAGCATGATGTGAATCACAAGGATCATGAGGGCAAGTTATGAAAATACTGTACACAGAGTACAAAACAAACAGGGATGCCAAGTCAAGAAGGATCTTCATGAGAATACAAGAAACAAAGATAAAATGCAATTCAATGTTGAGAAAATTTTCAAGAGATTCGGATGCTCAAGAAAATCTAACCATGGACAAAGTATTAACACATAATTTTGGATTTATCTTCATCCTTTTAAGCAAGGGTTTATGGCTCTTCATCCATTCTTTTATTCCCTCAAGCTTCAGTTATGGATAGCTCCATGGTCCTCACATGGGAAAGAGCTGGAAGGGGAAAATGTAAAGTTAGTTTTCTTTATGAATAAAGTTACATCCATTTTGAGTACCATGGCACCACTTTACCTTTCAGTTGGATTGGTGTCAAAGATTAATAGTAAGTGCTAATGCTGCTGCTGAATGGCTCTGTGGTTTGTATATGCCAACATGACCCTTAACTGAGTTCATAAATTCCACAGAGTATAGCAACATAGATCCCCAGGTTACTTTGTCTCTGCATGAAGCAAGAAAGATAAGTGGGTTTTTTAGGTCATGCTTATTTCATTGCCACACCATAAACCCTTCAGAATAGCTATATTTTTTTTTATGGAATGCATATAGACTTCAAATCAGAGCTCAACAAACAGGAATTATAGTAGAACTTATCATATTGTGGGTCACTAATCATACAATAGCAATTATAGCAATTAGCCATAAGAACTAATGCAGCAGTACCCTTCAATTCCCCTCAACTGCCCTTTAAAGGAAACCAAATAAATCACAATACGAGTTCTCATTTGTCTTCTCCAAATTTTTGTGTTAGCCTTTCATTTTCGAAGAAGACCATGCTATCAGTGAAATGATGACATGACTTGCACTTGACTTTGTTTTGAGTGACAGAGGGTTGTGCAAGGTCACCATCCTCACTTTCTCATCCTGAGCCATTCCTGCTAAATCAACTTTTCAACAGTTTCTATCACTATCATCTCAGCAACCATAAAATTTCCTTCACTGACCCTTACCTTTTTTATCTTCTGCTCATAACCAACAGTTTTCATGTCCAAAACTAGGAAAAATTTCATGTTTACCTCTCTTTTCTTCTGCTTGATTTGGTAATATTTATTTTCATTGCTGATGGTGACAATGTCAACTCCGCTACTGGCTTCTCGGTCTTCTGGACTTACTCTAAAAAGTAAAATGCAGATTGAATAGCAAATAAGAAAACTAGTAATCATACTCTTCTGAACAGTCCAAAGAAGTGAAGTTTATAATTGATTTTTTTTCATGTATCTGTGAAGAAGATGTAGAGAAGCTGTTGTGTCATTCCCTCTCAAAGAACTGGAAACTGAGGCACTGAAAAGTCAAATTCAAATTATTAATATGCAACTAGGCAAATTAAGGCTAATGGCAATAGAAGGAAATAATTCTCAACTCAGATCATACAAAATGAGTTATCTATATACATCAGGAAAACTAGGTATATATTTGTGCTGAATATTTTAAGTATCTTATTGACAACATATTTCAATTTTCTATCTCTGAATGTTTGTTTACTTTATTCATTTTCTTCTACCAACTAATATCTGTATTTCTTATCACATTTATAACCTTTATTACTTATCAAAAATTTGAAATTTGATATATTAGGAGAATCAATGACATAGTAATCCATTTCTGCATGGGAAAAATATACTATTTGCTCATTGATTTTGACTTAAAAGAGCATTTCTTGGCATGGCATATGACCTAGAAGGTGCTAGAAGGCAATCAAATAGTTATAATCAATATAAAAAACACTTTAGATAAAGGTCTGCATCGTCCTAGAGTGATCTCCTACTGGAGAAACGGAGTGGAAGATTGGCCATTGGATAAGGGGGTGAAGGGATAGTTACCAGCTAAATGTTAATCACTTAAAGTTAAATGCATGTTCTCTCAAAAGTAGTAATTTGTCTGGCAAAAACTAAATGCGCAGAAAGTCTAGATAATCGCTGTTCCCTTCAAGGTTGTCCATAGAATTGAACTTACTTGGGTTAAGGTCATTCAAATTGGGTTATATCTTACAAATTTGGTACCATTTATAGAATCAGTTTCAGTGTCTGCCCCTTTACGAAAATAGTTTTGACAATCATGTCAATTGCTTTGGCACCTTGCTTTGTGAAGGATGACCTGTGATTACTCTGTGGTTCAGCTGTGGCTACTTGCTCCTCCAAGTCTATGTTTTAGATTTGTTGACCGTAATGACTATCATAAATCTTGGGCTTAAAAAGACCATCTGGACACTCCATTGACATCTTTGGGTTCACTTTTGATTATCTATTCTTTTTAGCTAATGGTCAAAAATGAATTAAAGAGTGCTTCCCCTGTAATCTATCTTGATACGTTGGAAGACTTTCTAGAAATTTTCTCGTATCCTAAATATCAGAATCCATACATTTCTGCATAGTATAAACCTTATATTTTCTGACCCTTCATGGTAACCTGTTCTTTGCCTCTGAAACTGAATTGTTAATATAGCATGATTCGCTAAAACCTTTTTGCTTTCACACTTCTGCCATTCACACAAGGTCAGACTGAACAGTTTGAACATAGATCACTTTCATCACAATTATCAGGAGACTGTCCAAATTCTCCACTCTGAATATTCCATTATCCATCAAGATGTGGGGGTGAACATTTTATGAATATGTTCCCTATGCATGAAGTAAACAATTCTTACGTCATTTTAAAATTTATCAATGCATTTGAAGCCCTTATATTCTGGCCCTCTAAGTTGTGCTTACTGGAGTTAATTACTGAAATGCTTCTTGACATGTACTCATGAAAAGATATTAATACTGTTATGTTTTCCTATCAAGTGACTCCGATATTTGCCTAAACTGAACAGGATCAGTAGATATTTCTATTTTATCCAGATGGTATGTTGGTATTCTAGAAAAGATTTGCAGAACTAGGAACCAAGGAAATTCATTTGAAGAAGCAATATGAATGTTGAAATTTCTCTAAATTTTCCAAGATCATGGCTGCTTGGGTCTGGAAGATGCTTGAATTTCTTGGGCAGTCAGTACTAGCATTTTTTCTGGTAGGCTCAAGGTCATAACTTTGAATTCAACATTCATTACTGTTCCATTCCAATCAAAATACCAAACCTTTGCAAAAGGTATAAATCTATGACTCATTTTTGCCTTTATCACTTTTCTTCCTTGATCTTTTCTAACATGAAATATCATAATAGTTGTGATCTAGAAACTCTCTCTTTTCTTGCCATTTTGTTTCTGGAAGTTATTTGTTTGTTTTTCTGAAAGTTTCATGTGAATGACATCATTAATAATAGACCATCAAAGATTGAACACAAAAGAATAATAGTTTCAACTTATGACTGACCATCTCTACTTGAAGTTAATCAAATATAAGGTAAGAACAAATATAAGGTAAGAATAAGAATACTGTTTCTATTCAGTAGTTTTTCTTTTTTTCTTTTTTCTTTTTTTTAATTTATTTTATTTATTTATAAATGTTCTACAATCACTTCCTTAAAATTAAGATTTTTATCCCCCCAC
>CM053773.1:22123210-22150232 GCA_028658325.1 Potorous gilbertii | reverse complement strand
AAAGAGTGCTGCTATAAATATTTTTGTACATGTGGGTCCCTTTCCCATTTTTATAATCTCTTGGGGATACAGTCCTAGTAGTGATATTTCTGGGTCAAAGGGTATGCACATTTTTGTAGCCCTTTGGGCATAGTTCCAAACTATGACTCCATTAGGGGTTTTCTTAGCAGAGATGCTGGAGTGGTTTGCCATTTCCTTCTCTAGCTCATTTTCCAGAGGAGGAAACCGAGACAAGCAAGGTTAGGTGACTTGCCCAGTGTTACACATTAAGTGTCAGAGGCCAGACTGAACACACAAAGATGAGTCTTCCTAATTCCAGGCTCACCACTCTATCCACTTGGTCATCTACCTGAGAATAAGAGTATTAATTATAATAACTCACATAGCACTTTAACATTTGTGAAGTACTTTACACTTATTATTTCGTTTGATCCCTCCCAAACCCAGAAAGTTATGTGAACTTGTTTACTGTAAATCTCATTCCATGATCCTTGAAAATTCTCTTTTGATAGATGTAGAAAATGAGGTTCATAGATGTTTATATTTGAACATCATTATATTATTTGAGATGCATCATGGAATAGTGGAAAGAGAACTGACTTTAAAGTCTGGAAGACTGGGTTTAAGTGCTCCTATGTCACATCTGAGCTTGATGACCCTGAATATATCACAATGCCCAAGCCAATCTCCTTATCTGCCTTGTTGGAATAAGTTGCACATCGAGAACTGCCCACAACAATGAAACCATAGGTACAGACACCACCCACCTCAACACTAATACACAAATTAGATTATGAAAGACAATTATTGAGTTGGTGTTTATTCCTGTACTCTCCTGTGAATCACCAATAACAATTCAATAAACTGGGTGAATATTTTGTACTCTTTTTTCAGAGGCTAAGTGTCTTTTTAACACTGGGGAAACACAAGAAGATTTTGTTTTCTTTCTCTGTGAAACAACACTACAATAAAGCAGTTTAATCGACTTTAAGTTGTAAATATCTGCTCATCATTGTTTCGTATCCTTGACATTATATGCCCACTTGCATAAAATCATGTCAAATCATATCATGTCACTTTCTGTTATGTTAGGTATACAATGCTCCAATGAGACATAATTTGATCAATGCAGCATGCTGGATATTTAGAAATCTTCATCCTGTTTTCTCTCCTCTGACAGAATTCAATATGACATGACCAATGTGTCAAGCAAGACAGCTAAGGTTTGAGGAAAATAAGTTCAAAAAAATCACTGATTGTAATACTTTTTTATTTTACTTGTGTGGCCTGCAGAGGTACAGGGTGTGAGGTGCTAACATTCTGTCACACTTCTAGGGACTAGCTAAGTCACTGGCCTTTGCAATGAAATAACAACAACAACCAAAAGAAAAAAAAAACAATACCAAGGCAGCTGTTGTGATGTGGCATCTAACAGAAGTATCAAAAAAATGTCATTTCCCATATGTGAAAAAAAAAGAGGATGTTACTTTAGTAGTGTGATGGATTTTTTAAAGGAAAAATATAATAAAAGATGCTGTTGGCAAGGTGCTATATTACTTCAGAAGTGTGACTGCTACATTCTTGTCCCTCCCTGCCTTCCTGCATATTTAGCTCTTTTTCTCACAAACGCTTTCACAGAAAACTGTAGATCCAAGGAGAATAAGGCTGAGAGTTTGATCTTAAGTTTGTTGCTTCCTGTTTAGAAACAGTAGAATATTATTCCTTAATTTTATTCATCTGTTCACATAATTCTCTTCCTTGGATTTGTGGGATCATGACAAGAGGAAGGAAGGTATTTCCTGTGCACATATTTTCATGTCTAAGAGTTCTGATAAAATTGCCTGATGCCTTCGAATGGTGGCCATTAAAAATGGGTCTAAGCATTACCACAGCCCGGATATGGGGAAGAGGTTGACGTTTCTTTCATTTAGATCAGAGGTTCTTAAACTAAGGTCAGTTTCAATATAATTGATTTCCTTTCCAATCCTATGTATACTGTGCATTTGAAAACATTATTCTGTGAAGGGGTCTTTAGATTTCATCAGACTGTCAAAAGTATTGATGACATGAAGAAGGTAAATAACTCATGAGCTTTCTTTACATTCGTAAAATCAGAAAAGGAAGGAAGGTGCTAGAGCACAGAATGTGATACTTTTTCAGAGGATGAGAGGATGTTGATATGTAGTGCCTATGGTTAGGTCAGAGGGTATTTAAGTAAGAGGTCAATATCCTTCATTGGGATACCAAATGTGCATTTGAAAGTCAAGCAGAAGAAAAATAAAGTTCCAATAGAATAAAAGAAAGAATTCCCTATAATGACAACAAATGGCCATTGTTTTGTTTTGTTTTTTTCTTTTTTTTTTGGCTAAGCATACAGAAACCACGTCAGAGATAGGTTTGAGAGAAATAAAAGACGGGAACATATTATAATGCTGTTTAACCTTTTATTAAGCTTGCCATTGTACAGCCCTCCATAAGACAGTGAAAACTGGGCTCATTACATCAATACTATCTTAGCACTTTCTGAGGTCACACCAGTAATCTTTTATTCATGCTGTCACTAGAATGGAAGTTATGCTAATAGACCCAGGTCAGGCACACCAAGGCAGAAGGAGAGGTTGAACATAAATCCCAGGGAGCAGGGAGGGTGCAACCCTCATCAACAGTCAGGACTGGAGCAATGAAACCGCAGCCAACGGGGGCAGAAGGGTCCACTTTTAAATCTTTGTCCTCTGTCCTTTGGATGACCAAATGGCAGCCAAGTCCCATGTGACCTATTCATTCACCCTCTCATTCATTCATGTCCGTTAACACAACAGAAATGGAAATGGGGGCGGGCAGGGAGAGAAAGAGTCCTCACATTAACCCTCCCTAGAATAAGGTATGTCTATGATGTTTGTGGAGTTTCATATGCTATATTGCCAGTATATTTGAAATTGGCAACTGAGAAGAATCCTCATTTTGTTCATGTTTGCTTTAAAACTTGCAGTGACTCTGCTTGGACAGCACTTGTCCCTTTCAGTTGACATACATAACATCTCAGCTAAAAAGACTAGGAGCTTTTTTTTTCCTCCAGTCCATTCTTTATTATCATGTAATGGGAAGAATGAATGAAATATTTTTTCAAAAGGAGATACTTGGATGGTTTTCCCAAATATGTGGTTTTTCCATCTTCTAATTTAATTCAACTATACTTAAATAAGTTAAATGATGTGTTTAATGTCTCTCTTTTTATAGTGTATCAGAATTATTTTAGTAAACCATCTTAAAGAAATAGAAGGCCAAAAAAATGTTTTCTAAAATGATAGTTTAAATTTCCTGCCCTACCTCCTGCCAAATACCTCTAGGCATAATTTTGTATGTTGCCTGGGCATATAACATGTGTCAAGTTATGACCCTATCTAAACAAAGAGTTAAGTGTGTCCTTTTCATCACAAGTTGCCACAAATTCAAATGAAATTTCTCTAGTAATTTACAAGCTATTTTTTTTGTAGTGTAAAAGAATAAGTGGATCTGCCTGTGAAGATTTGATAAGTCCATTATGAAAGATATTATACACCAAGTAGCTACTTTTTACTTTTTATATTTGGCAAATTCTTAGATATAAATGAATGGGATGTGAACTGATGTTAGAGTTGATAAATTTCAATGTGTCTGTGGCCCTTCTCATTTACAGTGAATCTAAACAAAATGTCAATAGGTATGGAATGTAAATGGAGGCAAATACTGATAATGACAAAGCCATGCATGTCAACAACAGTGTTAAAACCAATGTGCTTAATTAAAAAAGTGAAGTCAATTAAAATCAAAATAACAGTGCAGCATGTACAAATGCTGGAATAATCATTAGGCCTGGCTGAATAATGGAGGAGTATAGAATTTTTTTTTTAAATGGAACAGCAGGGGTGATACATTACACAAAGCAACACTCTACAACAATATGACAATTGAATTACTTCAGCCCCATTAGGCAGGTGCATGGAATAATTAACATGAATTTTTCCAATGAAAAGAAAAAAACAACTTTTTTGTCTAATAACATTAACAGCTATTTCACCCCCCCTCAAAAAAGATGAGAAACTATGGCATTGAACAGGGTGATTAAAAAGAGGGTTAGGGAAGGGAAGTTAAGGAAGCTTTCTGTTTATCCCTTATGATAGTATGGCTAAAGGAGGAAAAAAAACACATACAAATTATATATATATATGTATATATACATATATATGAGTCTTGACGGTTGAAGAGTCCTCATGGCATACTTTCAACTTCTCTCTTTTAAGTTGTCTGCCTATATGCATTGCTTTTGACTTTTTAAGGTTAAAAACAAAATTATAAAGGATGCACAATAGTTTTATACTTCCTAATCTCATTCAGATATGAAAAAGGAACCCCACATAAAGCCTTAGGCAATATTTCATATCTGTTTTTCCATCTCAAATTCAAAACAAACTGTGGCCTCCAGTTTGGGTCTGAGTAAAAGGCTGCTCACTTAAATACCACTAGGAATAAAAGTTACTTCAGATTTTTCATGAAGGTCAACCAGTTTAGGATCTCTTTGCTTGCTGTACTCCTTGCCCAAAGTAGCAAACCATCTTAAAACAGACTTGATAAAAATCCTCCTCTTTCATTTGCTTCCAATGGGAACTAATTTATATGGAGATAAATTTCTGTGTACTATAAAAGAAAGGACTGAAACTTTTGATTCTTTTCCTTGCAATTAAGGAAGGAGGAACACCGGAATCCTTTATCCTCAAATGCCCTTTTCAATTTAGGAAGATTTGAATCACATAGGATATGCAGGGTGCTTTCAAAGAATGGGTGCCTTGGTCTAGAAATAGTTATTTTTTGTTAGTTCAGCTTCAAGTTTAAAAGCTTGTGCTAATGTTATTTCATTACTGTCCATCAGACCCCTGTCCAGTGAAATCCACTGCATTTTCAAAATGTAGAAACACCAAAGCAGTATAAAGAGTCTGAGGGGTTCACCTACTATGGGTCAATGGCAGAAATATAACAGACTCATCGACCTCTCCTTGCTTCTCTCGGCAGGGACAGTTTACTGTTTCAGTAAACTAGAGGAGATAATTGTTGGAGACTTGAAAGTAGATTTAGGGAGATTCACAGGATTGAAGAAATGTCTGAACTATTACAGTTCAAACTCTTCATGTTGCAAGGGACAAAATAAAGAAATTACGTGACTTGTCAAAGTTATACATATATTAAATAACATGGTCAAGATGTGTGCTGAGTTCTCTGACTCTGAATCCAGAATTTTTTTTACTGAACTTCAAAATTCAGTCTTTTGCAAATGATCTTTGTATATTTTTACCACTATGGACAATTATGAAAATCTAAAGTGCTACCAGTTAATTTTTAAAAAACATTCATCTGTCTCCTTTTAAGAAAAGGAGAAACAAAGAACTTATCAGAGAAAATTAACTTTAAGTTAACTATTGATTTTGTTATTTGAAGATTAATGACTGTCAGCATGGTGTAGTGGTAATAGAAAGAGCCTTGGCCTCAGTGGCAGAAAGGCCTGTTTTCTGGTCCTGCCTCTGACACACACTGGCTGAGAAATGTGGTAGAAGCTGCCTAAGTTTCTAGTAGCTTTCCAAGGTGAGTTTCAGGGCAGGTGACTATTGGCATCGCTTTTTGAGAGATCCTATGAAATCAAAGTTTCGGTGATGTGCGTGTGTGTGTCTGTGTATTTCCTCCTTTCTTTCCCTCTAGGTAATATCTTAATAACTTAACAACTTTTGTTCTTGCTGTTATTTTGGTTTTGGTTTTGGTTATATGTGTTATTTGACAGAGGAAACATATCACTGTCCTTAGTTGTTAGGAGCAACAGTAAAAGATTTAATAGAAGAGGAGTTTGATACTTTTTTCCCCTAAAATATGACTTCAAGAGCATTTCTTAAGAGATTGCTTGAGTTAGCCTTTGTCAGGAGTGTGGGTGTCTACTGATATCTTCAAATTCTCACCTAAACTTCCAGTGGTTTATTTTCTCCATCAAAGCATCCCTTTTCACTTTCTCCTTACACATATATACTTACACATTTCTCCAGAGTATCCTTCAGGACAACTGGTCTCCTTACTTGCTATTTTTTCCCCAAGGAAACCTGAAAAAGAAGACACAGACAGGTTTTAGAGAATATAGGGATAAAATGTTTATACATACCACATAGGATTTTAATATAACATTTATCACCACTTTTCCAATTTAATGATAAGATGGTAATTGATCAATAAATAAGCATTTATGACACACTTAGGCTGTGGTTAATCACTGGGGATACAAAAACAAGAGAAATAGCTCCTGATCTTGAGGGGCTTTGATTCTAATGTACAGAGCAACATATACATAAATAACTATATGCCATGTATGTGAGCAATGAATACAAGGTAGTTTAGGGAGGGGGTACGCCAGCAGCTGGAGAGGGGAAACCAAGCAAGATTTTATGATGAAGGTGGCATCCAGGTGGCATAGTAGGTACAGGGCAACACACATTGGTTTTTTTTTAGCAAATTATTTTATGGTTCTTGAAGATTATGAGAGAACAGTTGTTCAAGGTTCTCTAACATCCTGAACTCTTTGTTAATCCTTTGTTGATCCTTCCTGAAGAAAGGAAATTATGCCTACATTTTCTGCCTACATATTCACAATTTATGAGTCAGTGTCATGTAAATGACTTCACCACTTGCCTACCTCTCCTTCAGTTTCCTATTAGAGGGATCTTAAAATCCCCTCTAAGGTATGAGTTGTAACTGTATGAAATGTCAGTATCTAAGAAAGATGACTTAGAGATTGACCAGTGGAAGGGGTAACAAAAAAAAATTCTACCCTATCAGGGACTGACAGAGGCCCCAGGACACAGACAAAAGGAACGAGTTCATCTCTTCCTGCCAGTTAGTAACTTCCTAAGTGAAATAATTCTTCTAAGTAGATGCTAAGTCGTGTTGTCACTATTCTGCCTAAAGACTATAAGTTCTAGACATCTTACTCCAACTGGGATGGAGGACGCTCAGTTCCTGATTCCCTGTTCATGTTATCATCTTTCTTCTAGGTGCGTCCACAGAGAATGTCCTAATACTTCATTATTAGATTCAAGAATAGAAAAAAAAAGCATTCATTTGCATGGCTTTACTTTCACTAGTAAAGCTATTAGAAATTACAACGAGGGCAGATAGATGGGGCAGTGGTTATATACCAAGTCCGAAGTCAAGAGATCTGAGTTAATAATCCAGTCTCCTACATTCACTAGCTAGTGGACCCTGGGCAAGTCACATAACCTTAATTGCTCCCTTAAAAAAAAGAAAGAATTAGAACAACATGATTGATTTGGAAGAGTGCCCCTAAAGCTGACACCCAAATGTTTTCTTCTATTGTTTCTGTCATTTACAATTACTATTCCCAATGAACTGAATTTAACGATAAATATTCAAGTAAAATTCCTTTTTTTTTTTTTACTAATTGATTTCTCTCCACTTTATTTCATATAGTCAGTGGAAATTATAAAAATTATAAAAAAAAAAAGGAAATTATATGTTGGAAAAATGTATGCAAAGGCTACTTTTATCAGTCTGCTTAGTCCCATAGATAAAGATCCAGAGAGAACCTTGGAGATTATATGTTCAAGTACCCTCATGGAGTCCAGAAAGTTTATAAGACTTGGCTGAAGTTAGTCAGTCAATCAACAAACATATGTTAAGCACTTACTAAGTGCCAGGACAATTGTAACAGAAATGGTTTTGTGGTGCCAAATCCAGGGCTCTTTACATTATATACTTCCTTATATACTACTCATAATGAACGAGATTAAAAAAAAATGCCCTCATAATATACAATATGGAGTTTCATATACATATATCTGGTTCTGTATCAAGGACTAGATAAGTCCTCAAAAACAGGCTCACTGTTCTGAGTCTAGATTCTTAAGATCCCATGACACATCACAAAAACTGGAGTTTGTCCAAATGTCCTTGACTGAGATTGAACTGAAATCCTGAGCAAAAAAGAGCTAGAAATTTTAATCACCCTGTCAGTATAACACTTTAATGGATGTGGGGCACAGACAAGGTTATTTTTAAATATCTGATTTAAGTACTTTATCAAACAGTTGGCTACTTTAAAATACACAACAGCTTAATAACTTGAAGATGCATCCTGATATGATATAAAATATAGTAGAAAGTCATATGAAGATGTAAACTGGGGAGGTACACAAAAGCAAAGGTCCAGCTGATCTCTAGCTTATTACTGTAAGTAAGTTAAGGCTTTTTCTAGAAAGAAACAGACATATTTGCTAAGTAACTCATTAACGAGAATTTTTTTTTCTTATTAAATCAACTGCCATCCACTTTCACCTGGCATAAATAATAACCCAAAGGGGAAAGAAAACACTAAGTAAGCTTTGATGGAAAAGAAAAAGGTGTGGAAAAGAAAAAAGTTCAGTCTTTTATTGGTTGAGTCAAACTCTCTGTGATCCAATTTGGGCTTGTCTCGGTAGCAATATTGGAGTGGTTTGCCATTTTTTTTCCCCACCTCATTTTACAGATAAGGAAACTGAGGCAAGCAGGGTTAAGTGACTTGCCCAGGGTCACACTGCTGGCAAATGTCTGAGGCCAGTTTTGATCTCAGGCAAACAGGCAGATGAGTCTTCCTGTTTCCAGGAGTAGTAAATTATCCACTGCACCACCTGGGTGCCCTAGGAAACGACCATATCCATTATCTTTTACTATGAGGAGGGTAGGTAAGGCAGAGAACACCTGGGGATCGAGAAGCTGGCAGTAGGCAAGGCAAGCTTTGTCTACTTTAAGTTTTCCTATGGCTAGCTCTAAAATCATTTCATTGTCACTGTTCTACATAACCAGGGTAGGAATGGTGAAAATGATGAGCCTCAATCAATTTTAAAGGGGAAATACTAAATTCTCTTGGATTTCAGTGATTTCTTCCTGATCATTTAAGGCTTTACACTATCCCTGGTGGTGGCCTTCTAATTTACTGTCTTTCAATTTACATTTCCTTAAAAACAAGGGGTTGAATGCTCTGTATCTCTGGCCTCAGGGAACTAATGATTAAAACAGCATCAAATGGAGTGCAGTCCACCTTTATTTTTTTAATGATTGTGACATCTCTGATGCCCTCAAGGATGGGAAAGACTCCCAAGGAAATGGGTGGTCCTATCATATGTGAGTTCTTAACTCTTTGAGGTGAGAAGCTATTATACAAAATACAAAAGAAAAAGAAGCTTTGGCAGGAGATGCTATCCTAGGAGAGCTTCATAAGGTCCAAACTCTTTAAAGGTGAGAATTTGTCAATTTGGTATAACTTCTGGTTACAACAAATAAACAAACATAAAAACACAAGGTAGAATGTTAACCCAAGTAAATATGAGTTTACCTCTTAATGAAAATCTGGCTGAGCTTGTTTAACATATTTTGGTATGGATTATATGAGGACTGCAAGATATATGGCCCCAAAGGCTACTTGGATTTCAGGTGGCCTGATTAAAATGTAGAAAGAATGTAAACACATAAAGTGCTTTGTCAATACTCCACTTAACCTGCCTTTCACTAGTCACTACTGGCCCCTCCTATAACTAGTGGGTTCATTGCCAGTGTGCACTCTTTCCTGTTTGTCACATGACTCGCAGGAACCAACCATCATCAGTCTGAGAGGAGTGAGAGTCCTATCTTTTCCCTTTGTTTCTGGTCATTACTGGCAGGAGCAGGAACAAAGTGTGTGCTGCCACATGCCACTGCAGCTGATGCCTGCTATGTGATGGGCAGCAGCAACATAAAGGCTTCTTCCCCTTCTTCACTGCAGGGCTGCCCTCCAGGTTAAAGGAGTATCTGGTGCTCTCTCTGAAGAGGTACAGACTCTGGAAACTCCCTTGAACTCTCCTTGATTTTCCTGAAGTGATTATCTTCTCAACTGACCTTTCATTGTCACTCCCAATCTCCAAATTCTCCCTTACCTAGCTCAGCCCATCATTATCTGTTACCTCCAGATGACCTCTGGCTACTTCCCACCCTTGATCTTATCTAGACCACAATTCTCTTGGTCCAGGTGGTCAACTTACAGTGAACCCAACCTACTGGCCACTGCCTTCCAGATCCTCCCTAGACCCCTCTTCCAGTCACCCCAGACTACTTGACCACTCCTAGATCCTTCCCACAGTCTTTCTGTATATAAGATCCATCCTGTTTCCACTAAGGGGCTCAGATCCAGTCTGGCCTACTTACATTAGCCACATAAAATGTTCAGATTCCTTAAGAGTGCAGCCAACATGGTAGACCTTTAATAAATCTGGTTTCTCTTTGGCTAAAAGAAGGTTTGGGCCGAATTTATTCAGGTAGGACGCATGTCACAATTTTGGGGTCCCAGCACCCCTAAACCTTGACATCTCCAGGGTCAGACACTCAATTCAGTATTTCTTTGTATGTGTGCCATTACTATGGAGTTTTTTTGTTTCTAACATTAAAGTTTTTGGGGTGACTATAAAATGCCTGATAAAAAGAAATGAAAGATCAAATCAGAGCATAGAGTGTTTAATCCACAGTGGACAAATAGATACTTGTTTACTTACATGAGAAACAAAATATTGGGCCTTGTTTACTAAGAGATAATAGCCATTCCAAAGGAATACAGTCTTTGAACCCATTTCTAATCAAAACATTTTGACTTAAGCAAATTGGACACCAATGAAAAACAAAGCATTCAAGTTGTTGAAAAATCTCAAGGGAGAACAACAGTTTTTCAAGAAAATAAACTCAGAAAACGAGGCAGATACTAAGGTTAGTTTTCAGATTTCTAAAGAAATCGATGTTAAACAAGATTCCCAACTAACAAGAAGTGTAATATTTAGCTAAATATAAACATTAAGAAAACTTGAAAAATGTATTAAAACTTGTACCACTTAGTAATTTTTTTAACATTAATGTGGTTTCATGACAAATAAAAATCTTAATAAATGTAATTGATATTAGTTGAAATTTCCCATTTTTAAAAATATGGTTTATTTGCAAAATAGTTTAATCATTAATTATACCTTTAATTGGAAAGTGAGCCACTTAACCCCTATCTGTGACCTGAAGAAGTGTAGCCTGTTTTAATGTTGACTCCTACCTACTGCCAAGTTGTTCAGGTCTGGATTAGATGTTAGATTTTTTATCATCTTTGGTGGTGCAGTAGATAGAGAGCTGGGCCAGGAATCAGGAAGATGAGTTCAGATTCAGCTTTACTGAAGGAGATTCCATGGACAGTATAATCTAGGGTGTCACAAAGAGCCAACATGACTGAACAATATCAACAAAATATCTTCACAGTGACTGGTATTATAACTGGAATTCAGTAGGTGCTAAGTAAGTTCCTCCCTTCCCTTCCCTTTCCTTCTTCCCTTCCCCAAACCTTACACTTATTGCACTCTGAAGCCCATAGATTGTACCACACTAGATCCCTGCTGAAGTTCCACTTAAAGGCTGTTTTCTGAACCCTCCTGGCTTAAGAGTGATTATCAATAGCAACTGCTGCTGTTTCCCTCCCACCCTGATATGGTTATTTTTCTTTGCCTCATTCAAGGGGCCATCTCCTGACTACTTGTTAAACAGGCCTATTCACTGAATGGGTGGCCTTGACCTAAAGGGGCACCTGAGTCATCCCCAGTCCTCCTGATGAATCTGGTCACTGGATTCAGATGGCTCTAAAGGAGAAGTGAGGCTGGAGACCTTGAACAGCCCTCCTTAACTCAAAACAAAGTCAAGTGCAAGTCATGTCATCCTTTTTCTGATGACATGGTCTTCTTCAGCAATGAAGGACAAACACAATAACAAGTAAATTCTTGATGAATTGAATTTGAATCAAATTGAACTGAAGTAGCCCCAGATTGATCCTTGAAGGGAGCAAAAGGTTTTAAAAGAGTAAAAGAAAAGAGGAAAATGTCCAAGAGGAGTTGACTGTCTCATAAAGTGATTGGTTCCCCATTTTTGGGAAAAGCAGAAATGATAATTTGTTGGGCGTATTATAGAGGGGATTCATTTTCACATGTGGGTAAGACTACATCCAACCACTACATTCCCTTGCAACTCTGAAGTTGGTTATTTTATTTTCTTGATTTCTCAAGTCCCTTGGAGGCCTAACATCATTGTTATTCTGAGAAAAATGAAAAATAGAAATAATATAATAGAAATAAATAATAATAATAAATAAATAATAGAAATAAATCCTTAGAAAAACAGAAACAACATCTCGGATTGGTCACAGAGTAGTTTCAAATAAAAATCAGCAAAGTAAATGAAATTCTCTAGGAAGATGGAAGAGTTTTGGTAATTGCTGACTAAATGTGAAGTCTAAGAATGCCCGATGATGAAGGGAACATCTGTTCTGCTTAGTTTTCTAGCACTTCTGGCTGTATTGGAAAGGTAAACATTTTAGCCTTTTCCAGTTACTCCAGAATTTGGTGAAATCTGTGAACACATAGTTTTCATTTCAGCAAAATTAGGTGAATGCTCACCTTTTCTTTCCCCACATACAATGTGATGGATATTTTTACCCATGCCTGTGTAGCTCAGAGATGGAAGGAACTGAGATGAAGTCGCTAAAGTAATGAGAACTCAATGCTAACTCTGTGGGAAATGAGAGTTCACTAACATTTCAGACACTGAAATATAACTTTAGCTGTTACTGTTGTTCTCAAACCGTCCCTAAATGAAATGTTTCAAAAGAATTTTCCAAATGTCATCAACAGTTCTTTGTGAATTGAAGTACCTTTGAAAATCAAAAGTTAAATCATTAACCTCAAATAAAGCTTCTGCTACGTCTCAAAAAATAAATGTTACGTTATTCAACATGTGCCATAATAACAAAAGTAGCTGGAATTCCATTGCCAAAATTACCTTATTTTTAGTTGTTAAGTCATTTTTCAGTTGTCTCCAATCCTCTGTATGACCATTTGGAGTTTTCTTGGCAGAGATACTGGAGTGGTTTGCCATGTTCTTCTTCAGCTCATTTTACAGATGAAGAAACTGAGGCAAACAGGGTGAAATAATCTGCCCAGAGTCACAAAGCTAGTAAATGTCTGAGGCCAGAGTTAACTCAAGAAGATTATTTTTCCTATGCCAGGCCCAGCACTCTATCCACTGTACCACCTAGCTGCCCTGTCTTCTTTAAGAACATTACTAAAAAGTATTGGCTCTCCAACTTTTTTGCTCTGTGACCTTGGCCAAGTCATTTAATTTTTATGTGGCTCAATTTTTGTCAGCAATAAAAAAATAAGTATCATACCTAATAACTTTAAAGTTAGACTCAGAAAATCTGGGTATATATCCCAACTCTCCCTCTTTAATTGAGATGTGACTTCTCAGGAATTCACTCAACCTCCCTAAGTCTGATTTTTATCTGCAGAATTAGGTATAGTGTTTGTAACACCTACCCCACAAGAAACAAGGATCTAATGAGATGATGTATGCAAAAGCACATTGTAACAAAAAAACAGTACACAGACTATTCCTACGTTGCTAAGCGTTACTGTTTTGGGGCTAAGATAATAGATGTAAAAGTCAAAACAATTTAAAACATTGTATTTTTATCATTAAGGGTTTTTTATTGAACATAATTCCTATGTTATTAAAAGGAATTTCTCACATCAAGGGGGTATATCCCAGTCAACAATTTATTGCCAAGAATTATGTCTAGACCTATCTTCACTACATTGATAAATGGTAGAAAACCTAAATCTTCTCCAAGATGTCTTCCTTGTACAAAATGTCTTTGTTTTGAAGCCCCTAAATCCTACATGAATTTAAAAGTCAAGAAAATACTGTGGAGTGATGGTTACATGTAAAATTGCCTGTGTCTTTGTCCTGGCCATTTGAGCCCACCCCATGAGCATTGCAGGTGCAAAACAGCCTGTTCTGACTCAAACAGGAGGCACTGACCAGGTGGAATTCCACCCACTCTCTGCTTGAACAACTCTTTCAGCAGTACAAATCCATTAATGACTTAGCAGAGGGGCAGAAGGGTGAGGGGAGGAGGAGCTTTCTATGGCTAACACCTGCTCTGTGGAGTGCTAGGGAAAGACTATGTTAATCTCTCAAGCTTTCCATGGGAGCGCTTTCCATTGTGATTTTTTTTTCTTTAAATCAGCAGCTCACTCTTCCTTGCTTTCTATTTTTCTTGGTTGATTTCCACTAAATACATCTTGAGGGTTATAAGTGCTGCCCTTCTGACCTAATCCTTGTTTCCTCTAGTACTATTCATCATTCAATAAGGAACTGTTATGAAAAATGCATAAGAAATAGAGATATCACTAATATTTGAAGGGAGCCATAAAATTTTTAATGTTTATATCAGATGGATTTTAGTCTCTCATTCATATCAGGAGAAATTTCTATTTTGTTTGAAATTTCGTATTCATAAGATCCATAGTAAACAAAAGTACATAGAATTTTATGTTTATGTACACAAAAGTATATAAATTGGCAAATTCAAAGCAATAATGAAGTTTTTCAAATCCCCTCAGATCATTGCAATTTGATGTTTCCTCATGATTTTTAGCCTATAATCCCATGTGGCATTCACTCAGCGAACATTTATTGAGAACCAACTATGTGGGGAAAAAAAGAACAGTACTATGCAAGGCCTTGTAATCCAGCAAAATACGCAAAGAAAAGATTCTCAAGATTTTTTTCAGAGGGTGGGGCCTACTTAAGTTTATTTCTAAGCCTAAAATCTAATCTAATATACTACACAGAAAATACACTACATAGCAAGTTAAAGCCAAGTATTTGGCATGAAGATTTTATGAAAATATTATATGAATTATGGAGATGGGAAAAATTGGACCTTATATTATTTGATTGGTAGGATATACTATTTGTGATGTGAATGGTAATGCTGCAGGCATACATTTTTTAAAAAGTTGACTTGTTTTATTGTACTTCACAGATGCTGTTTTGTGTTTTTTTTTTAACAAAGAGAAAATTTGTGGCAACCCTAGGTGGAGCAAGTCTACTGGCACCATTTTTCCAACAGCATGTGTTCATCTTGTGTCTCCATGTCATCTTTTGATAATTTCCTAAATACTTCAAACATTTTCACTTTTATTATATCAGTGATGGTTATCTATGATCAGTTATCTTTTATGTTGTTACTGTAATTGTTTGAGGGTACCATGAACCACACCCCATATACAATAGCAAACTTAATAAATATCATGTGTGTTCTGACTACTCCACCCAGAACCTGTTCTCCCATCTCTCTCCCTCTCCTTGGGCCTCCCTTTTCTCCAAGACACAATTATATTGAACTATATTACATAAACTTGTTTGATAAAACAGCAGAAGGGGTTGAGACAATTGACTCGAATTTTGACAAAACAGTTCTACTCTGATTAAAATACTGTCAAATAGCATTGCATGCTACAGAGAAATCTTCCGTGAAAGGAAGTCAATTGATGCAACAAATTTCATTGTTTTCTTAACATTGATGCAACAAATGTTGCATCAAAGTCCTCCAACAAAAAGATGATGATACACTAAAGACTCAGATGATGATTAGCATATTTTTTAACAATAAAGTATTTTTTAATTAAGATATATGTATGTTGGTGTTTTTTGACATAATGATTACACACTCAATAGACTATAGCATACACTATACTTATGATATATAAACATAATTCTCTTTATTGCAATATTCACTTTATTGAAGTGTCTGGAACTGAAGCAGCAATATATTTGAGGCTGCCCATAGGTTACATTTATATATAAATACATCACATATATTTATAATATAAGCTCCTTTGTTTTTTGTCTTTGTGTCCTTACTGTCTAACATAGTGCCTAGCGCATAGTGGGTGCCTAAAATAATTTGCTGAATTACCAGTTCCATACTTTAAAAAGTCCTGTAAAGTAGGCATTTAAAATTTTACTCTTACTTTCCCTAAGATTCAGAAGGCAGAGTCAGGACTGATCATCAGACTGAAAATTCACTATCATATTAAAACTGTCTACCAATGAATGAATCAGGTAGGAAACTCAGCAGAAAATAGTAAAAAAAAAATAGACTTTCTGCTGTTCTCAGTATCATTTATAATAGGGTGAATAGATCAGATAGACTCAAAAGATCCATCATACCTCTTAGACCACACTGGGACTTTTTTGCTATTCAAACTAGGGGAGAAATACCCAGCTGGTCAAACTGTAGTTTTAAATACCAGTACTTTAGACTGGGAATGGGGGATCTCTGCCTTCTAAAAAGAAATTTGAATGAGAACTGAGAGGACCACATTTCATTTGATTTCAAAATTTGACATAACTTGTATTTTCTATGTAATTTTCCACATGTTCTAGGCAAGAGTAGATACCAGTGACTAGAGTGCAAGAGAACTTTCTTCATCTGATTTCTTTATCAGCTAATGTATTTTTCTTAATTTGTATACTATCAAAATAGTCATTTTTTTATTTCACAGTTATTCTTTTAATTTGCTTTTTTCTTTGCAAATCACACTTTGATCATTTCAGTGCTTGGAATTTTCTCTTTATCATCTATACATTATGTTCTCCTAACATTCTTATATAATCATGATCTACTAAATCAGTTTGACTCTCTCCACATGGCCAAGGTTAGATTCTTAAAAATGCAGAATTCTAAAAATCACATACAGGGAACATCTCCTTACTGATTTTTATTGCAGATTTACTTTTTATTAATGAACTCAGATTTTGTTCTGAAACAAGGATCTATTTTTTTACATCAATGTTCTCCTGGTTGTATGGTGGCTACCAATGAATACCAAAGTCAAATAATTTACATTGTGGGTAAATAAAAATGATGGGTGACCTATTACCAATGAATAATTGTTTAGGAGAAAAGTATAAATGATTTTACTAGAGAAAAATATGATTGAAAGAGGAGGTGATATTGGTATACAGGAAAATTAAAAGATAATTGATGGTCACCCCATATTTTCTTTTGATATTCATGCAATTTCAAAATGTCTAGAAGAATTTTTTCAACATGTTTGGTGGAGTCCCTCTCCATCCTCCACCCTTCTATAGATGATATTTGGAATAATATGGAGAACAGTAAGAAAAGGTGAAGTGTGGATGGTTCGTAACTTGTTGGTCTAAGCAACTACCTCTAGATCACAAATCTGTAAAAGTATGAAAATGATCAATCAATTTGTCACTTCTTCTCGCAACAGTTGTAGAATTCCCTTATTGTTGAAACAACCCAACCTTGTATCTATTATAGGAGACTTGGAGATGCAATAAAATGCAATTAATTTTCAGTTTTCTCTATTTGGCGGGTTTTCCACTCTGCTGCAATACAGGGCTTTGAGGATGGGCAATGAAGTGAAAAACATTCTTCTTTCTCTTGTGAAGCTGGCCAACCTTCCCTGAGGGGGAAGTACATTTTTGTTCAGAACTGAAAAAGGAAGAGTTTGGCACTTTAGTAATAGGTGTGAAATTTATAATTAACCCTTGGAAATGAGCTTTGGTGTCTGCCCAGTCATATTCAATATATTATACAATATTGACTACAATATAGCTTTGCGGGGGAAGGCACTGATCCCATTTGAACTCAGGATTTTAATCAGAGAAGACTTCACAAATAGGTGAACCTTAATTGCACAGTGTTATAAATCTGTGACTCAGGGATAAAAGAGAAAATTTCTTGCTTCTTGAGAAAACCTACAAGTAGCCTTTTTTTGCAACTTTAGACATAAAGAACACATAGACTGAATTCTCATGAATTTCTTTGAAAGTTTTATAAAGCATGTAGAAAAAGAACAAAGATATAAAGGAGTTCTATCTACAGATTGGGTGAGGGAGGTTTGAATCACTTTAAATTTAATTTTGTTCATATTACTATCTAAATCTCTGAACTCAAGAAATGCTAATGATCATGGAGGTCCAATGTGCAGAGCACTTTTAATATGATCATTGTATGATATTTATGAAACTAGAATATTACCTGGTTTTGCTATTTAGGGTTTACTTTAGATTCAATTCCTTTCTTTCATCAACAGACATTTATAAGAGAGGAGGAGGAGGAGAAGAGAGAAAGAAGAGAATAGCACCAGTAACAACTCTGGGAAGTAGGTATCATTAAAATCCCTATTTTGCAGATAAAGAAAATGAAGCAAACAGAATTTAAGTGTCTTGTCCAGGGTCACAGTTAGAAAATATCTGAGGCTAGATTTGGACTCAGGTATCCCTAAATAAAAGTCTAGCATTTCTGTCCACTGTATCATCAAAACATGAATGTGAATTGCTTTGATACAAAATATTATCTGACTAAGTATATTAAAGAATTGCAAGAATGAGTGCCATGCAAAGTATGAAGGTGAAGGTCCAGTCCTAAAAAGATTGATTTGAAGGATAACTTAAAGCCCTCAGTTTGTCCTTCCAAATGCCTTCTCCACAGATATTCCATAGTACTTAAAATATCCTGAATTAATGTCATTCCTTTAGGGTAAAGCAATCTTTCCAGAAAGAATGCCATCTTTCATGGTGTCCTACATTTGCATACGCTGAAAAGTTAAGATGAACTACCTTATCAGAATCAAAAGCACTGCAGACTTTGAAGGCACCTTAGAGGATATTTAGTCCAAAGTATTTCTCTATAGACATCACACCTGCAGCATAGATTTAGCTTCCACTTGAAGACCTTTACACAGTAGAAATATGTTATTTTTCAAGATAGTCCCTTCTACCTTTGGATCGCTTGCTTGTTAATGTAGTAGGTGCAATGACCATGCTTAGAAGAAATTTGGTAAACCTCCCCCCCCCCGCCCCATGTCTTCTCAACAAGTTGGGAATTCCTAAATCCTCATAGTTCTGTTTATGGAATCTTGCTTTTGACTCAAGTTCAGAGCTAGTTCACCCATCTGAGCTAAGCTCTAAGGAATAGGGGTAGAGTAAATGAAAATCTCAGAGGTCTTTAAGGTACACAGGTCATAAAGATGAAAATGCTTAGGGACTTCAGGGCCAAGAATCAGAGAAGATTAGAAACCTGCAGGATCTTGGCAGACAGTGGTGGGGCAGATGGTAAAGCCCAGTAGTCCTCTATCTCCTCACAAGACATATGAACAATCAAAAAGTCTGAATGAATGAAGAAGGATGTATGAAAGGATATCCATTTAGCACTGACCTTTTCCTGATGCTTGGCCATCTGCAAGGGTTTTAGGAATATTTGAGAGCTAGGTGGTAGGAGACTCCAAATTACTATAATGTAAGGAGAAGAATAACAGGGAAGGCATTTGGAAATTTATAGAATATAAATTTTTTGAAAGATCAAGCAACTAAAAAACTATCGATTTAGAAATATTTGCTCAAAGTATAGGTAAACAAGTAAAATCAATTAGAAACCTAAACTAAGGTGGCAAATTTTACTGCATATGGATGGATGCATGTAGCTGTGTTATACCTGTATATCTATATCTATATATGATCTATATGCCTATCTATAGCTATCTATGAATGAGTCTTGTTTTAAGAAAATCACAATTGAGTTCTGGAAGATTATATACCTTATTTTAAAAAAAGAACAGGATGGGTAGAAGAATAGAATGTGGGAAAGAGCACAGTATATGAAGAAAATACATTCATGAGGAAATCCTAAAACCATAGGGAGGAAACAGAGTTGAGAGAGTCTAGATGAAGCTGAACAGAGGTAGAAACTAAGATGATATTGTGCCCAGAATATAACACAAAACACCTGGTTAGAATAAAGAAAATACATGAGGAATTGTACTTTGCTAGACACTATCAGTGATACAAAGAAGATTAATGCATAGTCACTGCCCTAAAGAATCTACAATCTAGCAAGAGAAACAAAATAACTATATTTGCATTTGAATTTGACCACACACATTTGTAGAAAGTGGGAATATGAAGAAGTATAATTGATCAACAAGTCACATACGATACACAACAGGAAGACAAGTTAATAAGGTTAGTTACAAGATTTCAAGAAACAGGTGGCAAGAGAAATGGAAGCAATGGATGTAGTCGGCTTTTCCTAGAAATGTTCCTGTGAAAGGGAAAATAGATATAGAATGAAAGCCTGAAGGACCGGTGGGATTAAGTAAACATTTTTCATGTTAAAGGAAATCTACAAATAATCGTAGGCAAGAGGAAAGGAACTAGTAGATAAGAAGAAATTAAAGATTTGAGGAAGAGGAGGGGTTTGAAGAGACAAACTCCAAGAAGAGATTGAATGGTATGAGATGAAGGACATAAGTAGAGAGGTTGGCTTGGTGGGGAGTGTTGACAACTCTTCATCAGAAACTGGAGCAGAGAAAGAGAGACTTAGATCTGAACTCAGGAAGATGAGTCTTCCTAACTCCAGGCCTGGTATACTATCACTGCATTACCTAGATGCCTTGTTGGGTAAGAAAACTTTTTTGGTTTTTGTGCAAACAAACTCAATGCAACCAACATTAGGAGGGAAGCAGAAAAAGGGGAAAGAATTTTTGCAACTAGTGCTTGTGATAAAAGTCTCACTTCTAAAATATATGGAGAACTGAGTCAAATGTACTAGAATACAAGTCATTCCCCAGTTGATAAATGGTCAAAGGATATGAACAAGAAGTTTTCAGAGGAAGAAATTAAAGTTATCTACAATCATATGAAAAAATGCTCTAAATCCCTATTGATTGGAGAGATGCAAATCAAAACAACTCTGAGGTACCACATCACACCTATTGGATTAGCTAACATGACAAAACAGAAAGATGATAAATGTTGGAAAAGATATGGGAGAGTTGGAATGCTAATTCATTGTTGGTGGATCTGTGAATTGATCCAGCCATTCTGGACTATGTCCAAAATGCTACAAAAATATGCATGCATTTTAAACCAGCAATATCACTTCTAGGATCTTAAAGAGATCATAAAAATGGGAAAGGGTCCAGCATGTACAATAATATTTATAGCAGCTCTCTGTGTGGTGGCCAAGAACTGGAAATCAAGGGGATACTCACCAATTAGGGAATGACTGAACAAGTTGTGGCATATGAGTGTAATGGAATACTATTTTGCTATAAGAAATGATGAACAGGAAGACTTCAGAGAGTCCTGGGAGGCCTTATATGAACTGATGCTGAGTGAGAGCAGAACCAGGAAAACTTGGCACACAACAACAACCACAGAGTGCAAGGAATTTTTCTGGTAGACTTAGTTCTTCACAGCAACACAGGGATCTAAAAAATTCCCAATGAACTCTTGAGGCAAAATGCCTTTCACATCCAGAGACAGAACTATGGAAGTGGATTGCAGAATGAAGCAGACCATTTTCTCATGTGTTATGTTCATCATGCATTGCCAAACCCCTATCCTGGCTTACTCTCAGTTTTCAGTTTTCTACAATCACTTCCATTTATCTTGGATTTTTCCCCCCTCTCTCTCTCACTTTCCCCCCTCCCTACCTTCTCCCTCCCCAAGACAACATGCAATCTTACACAAGTTCTATACATACATTCTTATTAAATATATTTTCACCTTAGTCATGTTGCATAAAAGAATTAAAATGAATGGGAGAAACCATAAAACAAAAAAAGCATAACACAAGTTGAATTGGTTAGCTACAAATCAAGATTACAAAGGAAGGAAAATCAGGCAATAGCACAATTTATGGACTAGCAAAGAAGGGAAGATTGAATGACTTATGAAGAACAGGTTTAGGAGAAATGAGAAAGAGATAGAAGAAGATAGTTTTTAGTAAGAATAATTTCATGTTCAGATTATGGAGCTAGACCATTTATAACTAACAGTGAGATGAAAGGTTATATATTACTTAAACTTTTGTGTGTCTGAGTAGGTATAAAAGGCCTAAGTCATGATAGTTGAAGAGGTTGATGAAGAAAGAAGTCAGAGTATCTCAGGGGAACATATCAAAATATATATTGAAAGCCCTAAGTAAGATGAAAGGATTTTGGTGGAGACAAAGTCTAAGAGACAGCAATTGATTTCCTTGGAAAAAGAAAAGAAATTGACCTGGAAATAACAACTACTAGAATCTGCAGAGATTAAACTTCTTGGTAAAGACATTGAAAATGGTGGCAGAAGAGAGAAGATCTAGACTACAGCTCCTCATGGTCCATTTTGTTAGAGCCACAAAAGCAACACATCAATGTCTTCTGGAATGAGCCACATTTCCATAAGCAAAGAAAAATGGAAAAAGTATAAGAGGAAGAAATCTAAGACAAAAGAAAGTTAGTTAATGGAAGGATGTGCCTTGCAGGACAGAGGGAACTAGAAACTGTGGAGAGGCAGAGCTGATATAAATAATGATAAAAAAGCAGGAAGAAAAAGACAAAGAATTCTTTCATTTGTTTGTTTTGCTTCGCCTAACTAGCATTGGTGACTGAATCACTGAAACTATCAGAGGAAAATGGGGAAATATTGCTAGCCATAAGAAAGGAATATGATCCTATGTGAGTGGAGCTACTACTCTCTAGTGTTTTATAATGGCTAAAGGAAGCATGTTAGGTCTCCCTTAAATAGGATGGAAGGATTAGGTCAGGCATTACAGGTTTTACTCCTAGATAAAGTGCTGATGGCAAGAGGCTCTGGTCCTGGAGAAGAATGGCCATCTGTCTATGGTTCTTGTCCTTGCCTGAGGTTTGTCCACCAATTGCATCTTCATCTTTCATCCTAGCTTGGTGGTAATGGGGAATGGCAATGTTGTTTCAGTGAGTCAGGGTAGAGTAGTAGGAGACTTCAAAGAAGTTTTGGATGAAGGTAGATGTCAGGGTGGAAAAGAACTCTCAATTAAGCCCCTAAGTACAGCTGAAGCTAAGGAATACCTCCCGTCTTGTATTTTTTCTTTACCCTCTGAGCCACTTCACAATATATTGAATTCAATCCTCTTAAACCCCAGTGGAGTACTCAAAGATCATAGAATCTTAAAGATTGTATTTTTTTCCCAGTACAATATGCTGCATTGCCAGCTGCTTTGAAGAAGTCTCCACCTGGACATCTCATCAATTCCTCAGACATTTTGTAACCTACAGCCAAGAACTCAAGCAGTGACTATGAATGGATCAGGTTGAGTCTTTATGGCTTATTATTAATCATTTGTTTTTCATTTAAAAATGTCACCCAGGGTTTCTCCAAGGGATATCCAAATTTTATTGATTTTCTTGTTACTTTTCCCCACCCAAACACTCCCTTGAGAATACTGGAGTGTGGCTCATATCTAGTCTTCTAGAGAAAGGGAGTTTCTTTTTCTTTTTTTTAAAGGATGTCTATCTATACAAACATTCAAGTCAACAGCAGATTTAATGCAAACATGTTGGATTTCACATGGCAGAAAACACAAAAGAACTCAAAGTTGAGCTCCCAAATAGTTGAAAACTTAACTTCTTTTTCATTCCTATCTCTCCCAGGGATATGTAGTTGAATTTTTCCTAAAAGAAGAAAGCCTCAAAGTCATCAGTATTGTTTAAAAACACTTCTTTCCAAGAGACTTGGTCTTGAAATTCCTCAACTTTTCAGGAATTCTTCTTATCCAATCAATCAATGAGCATTTATTAAGCATCCACTTTGTCAAGTATTGTGTTAGGAACTGGGGATAGAAAAGCAAAGATGAAATGGTCCCTTTCCTCTGAAAGCTCATCACTGCTTCTCATCTTGCCATTTCTATGGCTGCATTGTTATTCTTCTTTTGGGGGTGCATATGGTTTCCTAGCTATGCCCTGAAGATTGGAGGTTTCCCTTCCAGGGAACTGAATTTATATCTCCTCCTTGAACCTCTCTCAGTTCTCAGTTCCCTCAATTCCCTTTAGAGGTCAGCTCCAAAGTTTGTATCTCAAGTGTATCTGTTTTCCTTAAATGTTAGGACTTGGTCATCTTCAATGTGATGTCAGTGAGCCAATAAGATATTTGGGCCATGGTATCTGTTCACATTCCATCAACAATCAACAGTTCATACCAGAACAAGTCCCAAATATGGTACCACTAGGAATATTTATAGTATCTATACTGAAACATCAATGATGTCAAAAGAAATGTCCCATCTTCCACTTTGTTGGCCCTGAACCAGGTTATAAATCCTTTATATCAACTTGTCCAAAATCCTTTTATCTTTCTGCCAAAACCTTATTTTTCTTCCAACATTTTTGTAATGGTGGCACCAGTCACTTTTATTTATATCTTTGTTATTTTTGACTGCTTCCTATCTCTCACTTCATAAATCCAATTATCAAAATTGAGAAAATCCATTTTTACAAGAATTCTTGTGTCCATTCCTTTTTATCCATTCTCATTGCTATTGCCTTAGTAGAGCCTCTTGCTACCTTCTATCTTAGATATTTCCATTAACTCCTAAAAAAAGTGTAATTGACTCTGCTTTCCCCAACTTCCAGTCTATCCTTTATACAACTAATAGAATAATCTTTCTTAAATCTGTTCCTCATTGTCATGTTTTAAAATCTTCAGTGGATTCCTGTTATCTCCTGAGAGAAATTCAAAATTCTTTATTTGATATTCAAGGTGTTGCACTCTCCCTTTCTAGTCTCCTTTCTATCACTTTCTTGCTTGCATTCATTCTAACCACACTAGTCCTTTGTACTCCCTCAGCGCTTTTGATCAGGCTATTGCCAAGGCTTGAAATCTATTGATTGATCTATTGAAATCTGATCTATTTAATTTCTAATTATCCTTTATATCATCTCTTTTATGAGACCCTTCTTGATCTCTCTGATTCCTCTAGAAGATTTGTACATGTGTGCTTGCATATTTCTAATACACTGATCATGTACCTTTTTGTGTATTCTAGTTATCTATATTTGTGTTATATCCCCAGTACTGGACTATAAGTTGGCATGTTCAGGAACCTTGGATCACCTTAATGCTGCATCTTCCCCAGTGCCTAGAATAATACTCTTCACAGAGCAGGCATTCAATCAATTTTTATTGAATGGATGATTTATACCACAAGGAAATACTCTCTTTATTTTGCAGTCATTTCCTATGTACTATAGTACAATGCTAGAGAAAACCTGAGAGCTTTGCAAACATTTTTTATCAGCTTTTGTCTTTAGTGTAATGTGGACTCCATTCTAAGTGTTTTACATTGCCTGAATGAAACTCAGATAACTGTAGAAGGATGACCAGAATAATAAACATAATGGATCCCATTAATATAGTGCATTTTGGTACACAAAGCACTTTCCCTTCAAGAGTTTATTTGATTTGGAGCCAAAGGACCTTTTAGGGAGAGGACTTCTGGCTCCATATCAGTCCTTCTTTCCACTATACCCTACCGTCACCACTGTATAATCAGGTGAATACCACTTGAATAGAGGAACCAAGAGGATGAACAGCATGAAAATTCAGGTGCTCTCCCATTCTCAAAAGTCATGTCATCAATATGGCTGAGGGAACTGTCTGACATTTTCAAGATTCCCCTAGAAGGCCCCACTGTGATCAACTGCTGAACTGTGCACACAACAAGGACTCTATATCCTGTTAACATCAATATCGAGCTGTATAAATAGGAACTCATGGCCCACAAATTTCCCTCCAGGTAACTCTTAAGATATTCAGGCACAGTTGACCATAATATCAGCAAAAAGCAGAAATGACTAAGACGGCTGTGCAAACTCCTAGAGAATTTTGAACAGTGAAAGCTATTAAATTACCTTGCCACTGGCTTTGAACAAAACTTATCGTGCAAAATCATGGAGTGAATGATGGGGGTAGGGGAGAGGACCTGATATTAATGGAGAATGAGAGATTCTGAAATAGAAGCTTATATTCACTATGAAAAAAATAACATCTCCAGAAAGTAAATGTGTTTTGGTAGATTACGTTTGACACTATTAGAGGTTGGCATAGAACTAGCAAAACAACGTTGTTCGTTTGTTTTGCTTTCTGAAAGGATGGCTTTAAGGAGAAACTATTTGTAAGCAGGATCCTGTAGTGAAATATCAGTGAATGTGCAAATGCAGGAGGAATAAAGCAGAATTCCCCTTAGGACTTAGATGGAAAATGTATGTATTCATTGACTGGACCTGTATTCCCAATAGAACAGCCCTAAATATTACAAGGATATTACAAGGTCTGCTTTTGGCTTCAGTTATAGCTACAGTGACTTGGTTATGCATCTAGGCAATCTCACTAATTCAGAATGATGAGGAGAGAAGGAAAAGGTTAGTTTGGGGTACTTTAAAAAATCTCACTTATGGAGTTTCATGAAAATATTCATTTATTTTTCTTTTAAAATGCTTCTGTTTGAAAATATACACCTATAACTATCCAACAAGTTTTTCAGATAAAAACTTCAAATTGAAAACTGCGTTCCATGTTTTAAAATGTCAGATGGAGGGGCGGAGCCAAGATGACGGAGTAGAAAGACTCACATTTGCTAGCTCCGAACCCACAGCCCATGGATTCCCTCTAAAAAGAACTCCTGAGAAATTCTGGAACAGTGGAAGCCGCGCAGAAACACAGTGAAGGAGATTTCCGTTGCAGAGAGCCCTGAAAAACCCACTGCAAAGGTACCCCGGACTGGAGCGGAGCCCTGCCCAGCGGAGTCCTCCCCTCCCCCGCCCCGGCCACGCGGCACTGAGAGGAGCCAGCAGACCCAAGCAGGCGTCAGGGACCTGAATCACCGGCAGCTGCGAAGGTCCCTCCACCCACAGATGCACAGGTCAGTGAGAGAGACGGGCTGAGAGGGGAGCGGGATATCTCCGGGACTCGGACCCCCGGTGGCCATGGCAGAGGTGAGGCAGAGGCAGCTCGGCCAGAGACTCCCGGGGTCGGCAGGGGCTCCGCCCCGTCTCCATTGCAAGAGATCTCTGCATAAAACCCTGAGGAACTGAGCCTGAGAGGCGGCCCTGCCCCCACCTGAGAACCAGCAGATAAGCTCCCATTGAAGAGCAGTCAGGCCTGCCACCAAAAGCCCTGAGGCTGGGGAGCAGCATTTGAATCTCAGACCCCAAGCACTAGTTTGGGCAGACCTAGGCTGGGGTGGAGAGGACTCTCATAAGTCAAGTAACTGGCTGGGAAAATG
>CM053773.1:22100659-22113769 GCA_028658325.1 Potorous gilbertii | reverse complement strand
AAAAGGATCTTGAAAATCAAGTCAGACAGGTGGAGGAAAAACTGGGAAGAGAAATGAGAGAGATGCAAGAAAAGCATGAAAAACGGGTCAATACCTTGCTAAAGGAGACCCCCCCCAAAAAAAAATGCTGAGGACAGTGAGTTGGTCTAATTGACAGAACTTTTCAAATTACTACATTCAAAGAGAAAGGGAAAAAGAAGAGTTAAAAATTACTCTGAACTATGATAACTAGCAGAACAGTACTATCAATAGAAATATAAGAGATAAGAGGGAGGACAGGTTTTAGTAAAAAGAAAAGAGTTAAGTCTGAGAGATTGTGGACTTTGCAATGGCTAAGGAACATGCAGTTAGAAAAGCCAAGTAGTTAATTAGAACAACGAGGTGGTACAGTGAATTTGGTGCTAGACCTGGAGTCATGGAGAGTCACTTTCCTGAGTTCAAATCTGGCCCCAGACACTTACTAGCTGTGTGACCCTGGGCAAGTCACTTAACCCTGTCTGCCTCCTTTTCCTCATTTGTAAAATGAGCTGGAGAAGGAAATGGAAAACCACTCCAATATCTTTGCCAAGGAAATCCTAAATGAAGAGTTTGAAACAGCTGAACTCCAACAAAATCAGATACACAGACTTAAGATGTTTTCTGCATGTAATGATTAAACCATCAAAGTAGAGAAATACATAAGGAAGAAAAAGGTTGAGATAAGAAAAGAGCTGAGAATCAAGGTTTGCTGAACACCCACATTTAGGAAGCAGATGGAGGCAAAGTCACTAGTACAGGAACTGAAAAGGAGAATATTGAGTGTGTAGTCAAGGAGGTAGTGCTTGAGAAAAATCATAGACGGCAAGGACTGGAAAAAGTGCAACTGGATTTAGCGATAGTATATCGGTGACCCTGGACAGAATAGCTTCATTTGAGTGGTGGTGGTAAAAATTAATTCGCAAAGATTTGAAGAATAATTGGTTGGTTAGAAGGTAGAGGCAGAACACTCCTTTTTTTGAAACTTGGCAGTGAAAAGAAGGTGAGAAATTGTACACAATTTTGAGCTGATAGAATGATCAGGGGGATGAGTCCATAATTTTTAATAGAGAGCCGTGAACATGTTTGTATGCCAAGGTGAAAGTGGGAAATTGGAATATGGGAGAGAGTTGATAACTATCAACAGCACAGGTTGAGAGACTATGTAATCATCAACTAACATCACTTTCAAAGGAGGAGAGATTGTTGAGACAATAATTTAAGTGAAAAAGATCTTCAGAATTTACAAGTCCTCAAGTTCATTCAACAAGAGTCAATAGTGCAATATGTGAATTAAATAATGTTGCCTAAGGGCAACAATGGAGTTGATAGTGTACTATGGCCTAGTAGAGAGTCCGCTCAAGTACTGCATTCAATTTGGGAGCCT
Source organism: Potorous gilbertii (assembly GCA_028658325.1). Taxonomy (NCBI): domain Eukaryota; kingdom Metazoa; phylum Chordata; class Mammalia; order Diprotodontia; family Potoroidae; genus Potorous; species Potorous gilbertii. The sequence continues at coordinate 22,112,367 of CM053773.1, read as the reverse complement.
ATGGCCCAGAAAATTTCATTCAGTTTTGAAATTCCGTTATTTCAAAGGATGGTGGCAGAGAAAGTGTCTGGAAGGGCGAAGTAGGAATCAAGGAATATGCTATCCTATGGGTCACTGGAATGGAAATAGACATTGTCACTATTGGAAATGATTACCAAAGATGTGTCCACAAGGGAAAGTCAAGTTTTCCTTCATTCAAGAGCTTGAAAGAATTAGATTAAGAGATTAAGGATGAAAATTACCCTCATTGTTAGTTTCCATTAGTAGGTTAGAACATCCCATTCCAACTTTTAAATTTTGAATTTCATTTCTTGTTTTCATTTTATATTATTCACTATGTAATACATATTGAATTGGTCAAGATATCTTAATAGTGGCTCTATACATGAAGAATTTGTTAGGCTTGTGTTGATGCAAAAACTAACAATTTCTTATTAATAACTGTGGTTAGCATTTACCTTGACACATTAAAGTTTGCAAGGTGTTTTGCCTATATTCATTTATCCATGAATCATGTCAGTGTGGCTCTTAGTCTATTACAACCCTATTTTTGAATATCATGACATCTTCATCTGATAAGTAGGTCAATTGTTACACTTGTTCATTATTTAAGGACATATATATAGTAGGGATGATCTGAAGGAATGCAGTACCAAATTTTAGACAGAGCCCTGGTCCTGGTGCCAGAAAACCTGGGTTTAAATCCCATTTTTTGACAATTGGTAGCAATTTATTTAATCTCTCTGATGCCCAGTTTTCTCATCTACCCAATGGAGAAAAATTTATTTCTACAACCTACCTCAAAGAGTTATTTTGAGGAAAATATTTTGTAAGTCTGCAAACCACTTCATCAAAGTGAGCTATTGCTGTCTGTGACTGCAGACCATATTATAGCTTGAAGATTCCTTATTTGATAGAATAGTGGGATGAAATCTTTGGACATTGGTAGAGATTCAGGATATGACTTCTCCTTTTGGAATCAATCTTTAATTTTTCTTCTTGGCCCCCATATCCAATCTATCACTAAATCCTGCCAATTCTTTCTCTAAATCTACCTCTTCCTTTTTATTTCCATAGCAACGAAACCTGTTTCTCATCTCTTCATGCCTAGACTTTTATGACAGTTTTCTGGCAGGTCGGCTTGCCTTCAGTCTTGCCCTCCTTGAATTCATCCTACACACAGCTGCTAGAACACTTTTTTCTCAAACATCATTCAGCATCTTATTCCTCTACTCAAGAACCGACAATGGCTCTTAGCTATCTTCTGTATTCTAGCCATATCCTTTTAGCTAAGCCTTTAAGACTCTGAAAAACAAATGTTCCTTCTTTCTCACCAACCTTATTATTTATTTTGTGCTATTCCCCCAAACTTACACTGCTCTAGATAAGGAAATCTGCTTGCTCTTCCAACTTGTTAATTTGTTCTTGTGAGATAGCCAAGTATGGCAGAAAGAGTGCTGGATCTGGAATCAAGAAAGACAAGTATCTGAATCCTACTTCTGAGACCTATAGTTATGTAATCATGGACACATTACTTAATCTCTTGGAGCTTCACCATAAAACAGCCAGGCTTCACTGGACTGCCAAAGGAGTCCAGGACACACTAAAAATTATAACTCCCTCTGTTATAAATTAATTTCTTCACATCTTCATCTGGTAGTTATTTTAAGTATTATAATTTTAATTTTAGACCTGAAGAAACTGAGGCCCAGGTGAAATGACTTTGCCTGAAGTCACATAGCTAGTAGGTGTCAGAGTTGTATTTGATGGTTTGATGAATCTAAGAAAAATGGCTTATCTAGTTTAAAACTCATTTAGTCAATTAGATCAATCCATCAAAAAGTGCTATCTGCCAGGCATATATACGTCAAAGTCTCCTCTGATTCATTCCTCTCTTACTGAGTCCCTTTTGTACTAGGATGCTATGAAACGTACATTACTTTGTGCTTCTTGATATGTTGCTTTGTAAATATTCTTAAAGTTTTCTTGGGATGTGTAGGTTACTTCCTTGGCTAGGTTTTAAAGTTGCCTGAGGTCTTTTATTTCATTAGTATCCCTATCAGAACACAGCACACTCTGGATACTTGATAAATATTATTGACTGACTAGCTGAATTTTGTGATACAATCCTGTTCACCAACAATAGGAGGGCATCAGAGTAAGTGTCTGAGCCAGTAAGAAGTGCAGGGCTCTTTTGTTCAAAATGATACCGAGTGGACAATGGTCCCCTGATGAGAGGAAATAGCTCTGGAAAAAAAAATGAGTTCATAACGGTGAAGTAATTGCCTCTCTGAAAACTGCCCTCAGTTTTGTAATACCTGGATATTCCTTTTGCTCATATCCACTGGGAAGTCAGGCTAATAGTAGGGCATCTCCAAGGTTGTTTCAAAACTAACTCAGTGAGCATTCTCATTTTGCTGTGGTCAGATCTGTAACATAATTGGATAATGTGGACTGAAAGCACCCTCCTCTACAAACCTTCAATTAAGGACAGAGATACATTGGTAACCAGGATATGGTCAATATGGCCCAGTTTCACCTAATCATCATTTGAACATCACTGAGGTTATGGAGATAGGGTATCTGTATCAATAAAATCGTTTATTTGCCCCAATGAGAGAAGAGTTTAAATAATAAGGAAATATTAATTAGTTTGACATAAAGTGTGAAAGAGTGATATAGCTCTCATAAGAAAAATCACTAGCTCTCTCATCTTCACAGTAGCAGTACTCATGCATCAACGTCTGTTAGGAACCTACAGCTCCCAGAATGGCTCATGTCTATCTTCCTGAAAACCTCTCTACCCCCACCCCGGACCTCATGAGCAATTACTCTAAAGGGAAACTTGATCATTTTACTCACAATTGTTTACTGATTAGTGTAAGGCCTGTTAAAATGTTGTTTTCCAGGAAATTCATCTGATAAATAAAGCTGGCTTGGATTTGCTTATATTTTAAGCTTCTGCCGTTGTGACTGTCTGCATTTAATTAAATGCAGCGAATCCAAGTAAGTAAATTCCAAATGGAACTGAATGATCTCTTAATGTTAACTGTGGTTTTTATTGACTCATTTCCCTGTATGTTCTTTAAATATTTTATCATTTTGTTTTACTATTGCTTTTTATGCATATTTTTAAAACAATAGTTGTCTTGCCCCACAGTCTTATAAATTAGATCAACATGTTAGTGCTCCTATAAATATTGCAAGTAAACCCTATTATCCCTGTTAATATAAATTGATCAGCATTTCATTTATGGGATGAAATTCTATTACTGTCCATTAAATTCCCTGGGAAGAAAGACCTAAATCTAGGAAGTATGTTTTTTTTTCCTCCTTACACATGTAACTAGAGAACTCCTGTATATATCTACTCAATGCTTCAGCAGGGAATTTAAAATAAGGACATGTTTGTAAAGAGGGAACACCAAGCTGACAGGATGTGTGTTGTCCATTACAAAATATTTCTATTATGAACCACAAAATGGGGTACATTTCTATTTTTGGTAAAAATACATCGTTCTTTATATAGAACCTGAATGATGCTAATGAATTATTAAAATATTGGGTAAAAATAGTTCAGGAGCTTACACTATATCCTTTTCCCATCTTTCTGCTATACTCAGATAAAGGCTTGGGAATATTTTTTCGCTCTAAGTAGGCATTAGTTAGAACCAGTATAGGCTTGAAAATGAGACCCTTTGAATCACCTTTTATTCAGTCTGATTGTATAAGTACTGCCGAACCCTATTTTAACTAATAAAAGCTCTCTATGTTTTTTTTTTTCAAATTCAACATGTAAATGTGGAACCTTTATTAAATTTTGTTGCTGTTTGGTTTTCTTCATGTAGCTACCATAGAATTAAAACTCCCTGACTTCTTTGTGAATGATATTAGGGGTAGCAGGACACAGACTTCTCTATCAATGATATCTGTTAGGTCTCAGGCTCCATGTTTGTTTTCTGGATCCAGTGGATAATTTGGTTTCTAATCATGCTTTTGACCCCATTTGCAGACGGTCTGCAGTGGTGGGTAAGGGACAGACCCTGCAGTAGGTAATTAAGTCTGCAGGCACAAGGCTGCTTACTTTCATTGCAGCAGATAATCAGAATGCCGTTGCTCAAGTGTAAAATGCAGAAATTAATGATCCTATATAATACAGATTAGAGCTTTCATTTTAAAAACTATCAGTGCAGAAGAACAAAGGTAGGGAGAACAGCATGAGATTTGGAATTCCAGTGTATAATGTAGCTCGCAGATTTTGATGGTGGGCTCTGAATTTCAGGCTGATAAAAATTCAGTGTGTATTCTAAAATCATTGGTTATATTAGAACTCTAACTATGTGACTGCCCCACTGCTTCTTTGAAAGAGACATAATTCTTTGCATTTTCTGGGATCTTTTTATTCACAAACACCACTTATTGTTAATAAGGACAGAAGAGCCTCCAAGAGTGGAATGTAAATAGATATCTAAACAGTGAATACCTATAAAGTGGTTTTCCATCCAATTTAACAGACTGAATGTTTATCGATCACCTACTATGTGCAGATCATTTTCTTTGGCACAAAGGAGGAAACAAAGCTAAGTTCCTGCTCTTGAGGAGTTGATAAGTCAGATGTTGAGACACTAAAACAGGTAAGCACGATACAATACAGAATATGATAAATGGCATTTTACAGATGAAGAAACCAAGACTCAGGGGTTATAAGTGATTTGGCCAAAGTCACACATTTACTAAGTAGCTGAGCTGATAGCCAGGTAGTCAGAATTCAAATAAATCTCTTTCTATTACATACTACTGCTTCTTGCAAAGAGAAGATACGTGAATAGTATTTCAGAGGTATAATTGGCAAGGCTCTGCAGCCGATTAGCTTTGGGGGAAGATAGGCAGGAGTAAAAGACGATTTCAAACTTTTGAGGCTATGTGACTAGAAAAATGGTGGTGCCATTAATAGAACTGGAGAAGTCAAGAAGCACTAAGATACCATAATTCTTATGTGCCAAAAAGACATATGAGTAGAAATGTTTGGCGAGTTATTAGAAATGGGAGACTAGCACTAAAAAGAGAAGTTGAAGCTAGAAATATAAATTTGGGAGACTTTTCTCTACGCAGATAACACGAGCAAATCTAGCAAAGAATCAGGAAGCTTTTATTAAATATCTTCTATTTGTCAATTACTGTGCTAGGCACTGGGGACACAAAGAAACAAGAGAATTAGTCCCTGCCCTTAAGAAGCTTCCATTTCACCGTTGGACACCATCTACATGTATAGGACTAAACAAAAATATACAAGGTGATGAGGGGTGTGATACTCTCTAGTCCTTTCTCTCCTTCCCTCCAATTGTTCATCACCAGTTGCCTAAACATTGCAGATGTCCCGCAGGCACCTCAGATTAATCACGTTGAAAATAGAACTCATTGTCCTTCTCCCCACACCAATCACTCTTTCTAGCTGCTCAATGTATGTCAAGGGTACCAATATCCTTTTAGTCACCCAAGTTTGCAGTCTCCGAGTCATTTTTAATTTTCCAATCTTCCTAACTCTCATATATTCACTCAATTGTATTAATATATTTATTCCATGTGTCTCACATCTATCATCTTCTCTCTACTCATATGACCAACTTCAGAACCCTTCTCCTCTGGACTATTCAATAGTCTCCTAACTGGTCTCCCTGACTTGTATCTACCCCACACAACCATTATTTCACAAACTATCAAAGTATTCAGAAAAACCAAGTCTCTCCAGTTCTCAAAAAGTTCCAGTACTCCCCTATTGTCTCTTGAACTAAATAAAAATTTCACCCTTTGGCATTTAAAGTCCTTCACAATTTGACTCTGATCAACCTTCCTATATTCATCACTAGTTACTCACTTTAATGAATTCTACACTTCAGTCAAAGTAGGCTTTTTAAAAAAATTGATAATTTATTTATTTTCACTTCTTAACATTTACCTCCACAAGAATTTGAATACAAAATTTCCTCCTTATCTCTCTCCACTCCCCACCCCAGGTCAATATGCACTCCATCCACCCCTTCCTCCAGTGTGTCCTCCCCTTCATGACCCACCCTTCTTCCATCCCCACTCCCATCCACCTTCCTGTAGAGCAGAATAGACCTCCATACTCCATTGCTTGTATAACTCAATTTCCAGTTGCATTCCAAAACAATTTCTGACATTCATTCTCAAAGCTTTGAATTCCATACTCTCTCCCTCTCTCCCCATCCACCTTGATTGAGAAAACAAGCAATTCAATATAGGTCATACATATGTAACAACGCAAAGCACTTCCATAATAGTTATGTTGTAAAAGATTAACCACATTTCCGTCTGTCCTATCCTGCCCTTCATTTATTCCATTCTCTCCCTTGACCTGTCTTCCCACAATAGTGTTTGTTTCTGATTAACCCTTTCCCCAATTTCCTATCCCTTCTATTATCTTCCCTCTCCTATCCCCATCCCCTTTGCCTTCCTTCAGGGTAAAATAGATTTCCGTATCCAATTGGGTGTGTGTTATGTCCTCCTTAAGCCAAATCCCATGACATTAAGACTCAATTATTTCCTTTCATCTCCTTTCTCTTCCCCTGCTTTGTAAAAACTCTTTCTTCCCTCTTTTATGTGAGATGATTTGTTAATTCTACTTCTCCCTTTCTCTTACTCCTAGTACATTCCATTCAACAGTAAATTTTATTTTTTTATGTATTCTTCCTTCATATTCAGCTTACCTTGTGCCCTCTGTCTATGTGCATGTGTACATGTGTGTATATACACACACATACATACACGTATTATGTACATATGCATATATATGTATATAAATACATATATACACCCATGTACATATACATACCTATGCATATATAATATACATATATACCCATACCCATCTACATGTATATGTTTGTGTGTGTGTATGATTGTGTGTGTGTATGTGTGTGTGTGCATGTGTATATATACATATATATATTTACCTTTTTATGTTTCTTTTGATTCTTATATTTGAAAGTCAAATTTTCTATTCAGCTCTAGTCTTTTCAACAAGAATACTTGGAAGTCCTCTATTTCATTGAAATTCCATTTTCCCCAGAAATGTTATACTCAGTTTTGCTGGGTAGGTTATTCTTGGTTTTAATCCCATCTCCTTTGACCTCTTGAATATCACATTCCAAGCCCTTCAATCCCATACTGTAGAAACTGCTAAATCCTGTGTTATCCTGATTGTATTTCCACAATACTTGAATTGTTTCTTTCTATCTGCTTGTAATATTTTTCCTTGATCTAGGAACTCTGAAATTTGGCTACAATATTCATACGAGTTTTCTTTTGGGGATCTCTTTAAGGAGGTGATTGGTGAGTTCTTTCCATTTCTGTTTTACCCTCTAGTTCTAGAATATCAGGGCAGTTTTCCTTGATAATTTCTTGGAAAATGATGTCTAGGCTTTTGTTTTTTGATCATGGTTTTCAGGTAGACCAATTTTAAAAAATATCTCTCCTGGATCTAACTTCCAGGTCAGTTGTTTTTCCAATAAGTTATTTCACATTGTCTTTTTTTTTTGTTCTTTTGGTTGTGTTTTATAATGTTTTTGATTTTGCATAAAGTCATTAGCTTCCATATGCTCCATTCTAATTTTTAAAGAACTCTTTTCTTCAGTGAGCTTTTGAATCTTCTTTTCCATTTGGCCCATTCTGCTCTTTAAAACATTCTTTTCCTCATTGACTCTTTGGACCTTTTTTGCCATTTGGGTTAGTCCGTTTTTAAGGTGTTATTTTCTTTGGCATTTTTTCAAGTCTCCTTTAGCAAGTTGTCTCATTTTTCATGATTTTTCTTGCATCATTCTCATTTCTCTTCCCAATTTTTACTCCTCCTCTCTTACTTGATTTTCAAAATCATTTTGAGCTCTTCCATGGCCTGAGACCATTTCTTATTTTTTTGGAGGTTTTGAATGTAGAAGTCTTGACTTTTATGTCTTCTTCTGATGGTATGTTTTGTTCTGCCTCCTCTTAAGGGATGGAAGAAAATACCTGTTCACCTAGAAAGTAACCTTCTATATTCTTGGGGTTTTTTTTCCTTTTTTGGACATTTTCCCAGCCAGTTGTTTGACTGTTGAGTCCTTTGTCAAGTGGAGGGTATACTCTAGGGTCCTGTAAATTCTCAGTTTCTTCAAGGTGGCACAATCAAGGGAAAAGAGTTTACTCCTCTTCTGGCCTGTACTCTGGTCTGGGAAAAACCACAGACACTCTTCTGTACCCTGGAACTGTGAGTAGGATTCCCTCTCCAGAGCTTCCTCCTCACCCCAGGACTGCCACTGATAACTGAGACTCAGATCAGCTACTTGATTTCCCTAGAGTCTTTAGGCCCAGAGCTCCAAAAGTCGATGCTGCTACAGCAGGAGCTGCTGCTGCCCTGGGGCCAGGACTAGGACCATACCAGACTCCCTTCTCACCCAGTTAAAAGAACTTTCTTACTGACCTTTGAAGCCATCTTCAGCATTTGTGGACTGAGAAATCTGGGAACCACAGCTGCTACCCATGAGCCTGCTCTAGTCCTGCCCTCATGTGGCCAAGGCTGGACTGCACTCTGCTCTGAGTCCCGTGCAATAGACCTTTCCTGTCATCCTTTCAGGCTTTCTTGGACTGGAAATCTCTTTCACTCTGTCATTTTGTGGCTTTAGCTCCTCTAGAATTTGTTTAATTTTTTACAGGTATTTTATGGGCTAAGGTACAGCTAGAGCAGGTCCACCCTTCTTCTCAGCTGTCTTGGCTTCATCCCCTAAAGTGGCTTTTTGCTGCTTTCATGTGATAAATATTCTTTTATCCTTTTCATGATATATGATGCATGACTTTCACCTGTTATCATCCTTAACTCCTTTTGAAACTCAACTCACAAATTACCTCTTATATGAGACATTACTTTCTTTCCTCACCTTATATACCCTCTTACTGAAATGACCATATATTTATATTATATATATTTCACATCAAATTATATGTGTAATAAATAGTGCTTAAATATTAGAAGTTGTAAAAAAAGTGCCAATCTGCCCTGGAAGATAGAGTTTCTTCACTGGGAACTCCTTATGCCAATCAAATCATGGGCACAATCCCATCCCATCCTATTGCATTTCATCCCACCCCATCCAATTACACAATGTGTAAGTATTACCTCCTTTAACAACATGCAAGCTCCTTGAGGTAAAAGTTGTTTTATTTTTTTCTTTGTATTCTTAGGGCCTACTACAGTGCCTTGTGCATAACAGAAGCACAATAAATGCTTGTGAATTAATTGGTTTTCTTAGAGATAAAAGGTGAATTTGTGAGAGAAGATGGGATCATTGAAGTAACTGTAGCAAAAGAACCAAGAGCAGAACCTTGCCAAGCATAACAGTGGGAAAGGGAAGAGATCCAACAAAGTTGGAGACTAACAATCAGGGAGGTAGGAGGGACCCTTGGCCTGGATTTCCCCTTTGCCCTAATTTCTTCCTCCCTGAGGTTATCCATGTCTCTCTGTTGTGTTGGAATTTAAATTCTGTATGAGCAAGATCCTTTTGATAACAATCAACAAGCATTTATTGTGTTTACTATGCATTTGTTGGTCAAGCTGTTCCATTTAGCAAGGATTTGAGCAGAACTCAGGGAGTACAGTGTCACAGACTTCAAAAGAGATTAGATTTCAAGAAACATTGAAGCAGGGAATGTTTTTAATAGTATTTTTCCCAATTATGTGTTAGGATAATTTTTAGCATTCATTTTTACAAGATTTTGAACTCCAAATATTTCTCCCTCCCTCCCTTCCTCTTTTCCTCCCTTCCCCTCCTCTCTTCCAAAAATGTTAGACAACTTGGTATAAGTTATAAATATTCTTTTATATAAAACATATTTCCATATTAGTCATAGCTATGAAAGAGAAAACATTAAAAGGAAAAAAAATGTGAAACAGAATAAAGTGAAAAAATATGCTACAATCTGTATTGAGTCCATTCATTCTTTATCTGAACATGGATGACATTTTCCTTCACAAGTCCTCTGTACTTGTCTTGGATCATTGTGTTGCTGAGAAAAGCTGAGTCATTCATAAGTGATCATCACACAACGTTGTTGATACTGTTTTCCTGGTTTTGTTCATTTCACTTTACATTAGCTTGTACAAGTCTTTCCAGGTTTTTCTGAAATCTGCCTTTTCATCATTTCTTATTGTATAGTGGTGTTCCATTATATTCATATGCCACAATTTGTTCAACCATTCCTCAATTGATAGACATAGCTTCAATAACCAATATTTTGCTACCACAAAAAGGGCTGCTAAAAATATATTAGAACATGTAGGTCATTTCCTCTATTTTTTTAACTTTGGGATACAGAACTATGGATGAAAGGGTATGCCTGGTTTTATAGCCCTTTAGGCATGGTTCTACATTGCTTTTTGGAATAGAAAAGAATGCTCTCTAGATACACAAATAGTTCATCAATTTTCCCACAATCTCTCTACCATGTTATAATTTTCCTTTTCTATCATATTAGCCAATCTGATAGGTGTGAGGTGGTACTTCAGATTTGTTTTAATTTACATTTCTCTAATCAAAAGTGATTTAGAGAGTGAGCAGAGCCAAGATGGCAGAGTGAAAGCCAAGTCTTCTTGAGGTCTCCCCCAAACTCCTTCTAACACTTGTAAAATGAATCTAAACAAATTCTGGAGCAGCAGAACCCACAAAATGACGGAGTGAAACAAATATCTAGCCCAAGATAGTCTAGAAAGTTGACAAGAGAGAAGATGGAACCTGCAGAGTGGAAGACCAGCAGAGTCCAGCCAGTGAGAGCCACTGAGCACACTGAGCACAGAAGCTCCTAAGACTTTCAGTCCACAGATTAAACATCAGTAAATCACCTATTTGAACTTCTGGGAGCCAGGATGGCAGAGTGATCAGTAAATGCTCTCTCCTCTTCCCTTGATGACCTTGAAAGAACCATAAAATATTTCCCCACAAAAATCCTAGATTAGTGGGAACAGCAGAGGGGGCAAATAATCTCAAAACCCCTGAGGCTAGGAAAATAGCTAAGGGGAATTCCTCCTACTATGGTGGAGGCAAAAGGGAAGGACAGAGGACCCAGGGTGGAGGAAACTCGCAGGAAGACCTAGGCAAGTCTCAGCACCAGGAGAGGAGCCCCAGGAGGGGTGGAAACTCAGACTAGCATCTAGGCATGCCTCAGCACTCTAGGGGAAACAAGAAGATAATTGGGCAGCTGGGATCACCATCCCCTGAGCTTGCCTTTGTTTCAACTCAGCTGAGGAGATCTCCTGTGACCAGATCCCCCCTCCTCCACACTTAACAAGCTAACCCCAGGGCTGATCAGGGAAACACAAAACAAAAACCTGCTCTTAGCTTTTCCACACAAGTCAGCTCAGCACCAAGTTCTGCAGCTTCTAACTGAAATAATTAGAAGCCACAACACACAGTCAACATCATGAATGAGAAAAAACAAAAGAAGGGATGAAAAACCATTGAATCTTTCTATGGGGATAAAGACCAAAATGCAAATACCAAAGAGGTCAGTAGTGGGACTGTACTTCCATCTGAAACTTCAGAAGGGACTATGAACTGCTTGCAAGCACAAGCAGCTCTCCTGAAACAGCTGAAGAAGGAAATAGAGAAACTGGCTAATGATTTTAAAATTATAAAAAAAGAATTCACTGATGAGAACATCTCTTT
>CM053773.1:21988827-22100559 GCA_028658325.1 Potorous gilbertii | reverse complement strand
AAAATTAACTGAAGAAAACAATTTGATAAAGATTAGAATTGGCAAGTAGAAACTAATGACTCAATGAGACAGCAAGAATCAGTCAAACAAAATCTAAAGAATGAAAAGATAGAAGAAAATGTAAAATATCTAATTGGAAAAACAACTGACCCAGAAAATAGATCCAGGAGAGACAATTTAAGAATTATTGGCCTGCTAGAAAGCCATGATGATAAAGAGTCTGAATGATGTCTTCTAGGAAATCATCAAGGAAAACTGCTCAGAAGTGCTAGATCTAGAGGGCAAAATAGTCATCAAAAGAATCTACCATTCACCTCCCAAAAGGGATCCCAAACTCAGAACCCTAAGAAATATTGTTGCCAAATTTCAGAACTATCAAGTGAAGGAGAAAATACTACAGGCAGCCAGAAAGAAACGATTCAAATATCGAGGAGCTACAGTCAGGATCACACAGGACCTTGCAGCTTCTACATTAAGAAGATCGAAGGAACTGGAATCCAATATTATGTAAGGCAAAGGAGTTGGGACTACAGCCAAGGATCAACTACCCAGCAAAGTTCAGCATAACATTTCAGGCAAGGAGATGGTCATTCAACAAAGTAAAGGATTTCCAGACCTTCCTGACAAAAACACCAGAACTTAATAGATAGTTCAATCTTCAAATGCAGGTCTCAAGAGAAGAATGAAAAAGTAAACAGGGGAAAAAAACAATTTGTTACTTGATTTGGGCAAGCTGTTTACCTCCCTATAAGGGAAGATGATACCTGTTCATCTTGGGAATTGTGCATCTATTATGAAATATAAAAGGGATATACATAGAGGGAACAGGTATAAAGTAAATGATATTATGTTAAAAATATGATTTAAGTATGCCGATGGGATTGTAACAAGAGGTGTGAAAAGGAGGAAGCAGAAAATGGTAAATTACATCACAGGAAGAAAATTGACAGGAAAGTTCTGGTATAACAGTCTGAGCAAGTAGCACAGTCCAGTGTCTAAATCATGCAACCCATTTTGACATCTTGGTCTACGGTGTGAGATGTTGATCTATTCCTACTTTGTATCCTATTGTTTTCCAGTTTTCCCAGTAGTTTTTGTCAAATATTGAGTTCTTATCCCAAAGGCTGGATTCTTTGTATTTTTCAAACATTAGGTTACTATGGTGATTGACTACTGTGTCTTGTGTGCCTAATCTACTCCATTGATCCACCACTCTATTTCTTAACCAGTACCAGATAGTTTTGATGATTATGTTTTATAATATAGTTGGATAACTGGTATTGTTAGGCTACTTTCCTTTGTATTTTTTTCTTTAATTAACTTGATATTCTTGACCTTTTGTTCTTTCAGATGAATTTTATTGGTTTTTTTTCTAGCTCTATCAAATAATTTTCAGTAGTTTTATTGGTATGGCCCTGAATAAGTATATTAGTTTAGGTAGAATTGTCCTTATTATTATATTGGCTCAGTCTCCCCATGAGCAATTAATATTTTTCCAGTTGTTTAGATCTTACTTTATTAATGTGAAAAGTATTTTGTAATTATGTTCATGTAGTTCCTAGGTTTGTCTTGGAAGGTAAACTCCTAAGAATATTATAGCATTTACACCTATTTTAAATGGAATTTCTTTTTCTATCTCTTGCTCCTGAGTTTTGTTGGTCTTATAAAGAAATATTAATGATTTATGTGGGTATATCTTATATTATACAACTTTGCTAAAGTTGTTATTTTTTTCAAGTAGTTTTTTTAGTTGATTCTCTAGGGTTCTTTAGGAATACCATCATGTCATCTGCAACAAGTAATACTCTTGTTTACTCACCGCCTATTCTAATTCCTTCTATTTCTTTTCCTTCTCTTATTGACACAGCTAACATTTCTAGTACTGTTTAAATAATTATGTTGATAATGGGCATCCTTGCTTCTCCTCATTTCATAAAATGCTTACTGATGGTTTTAGATAGATATTGCTTATCATTTTAAGGAATGATCCCTTTATTTTTATGCTCTCTAGTGTTTTTAATAGGAATGGGAACTGTAATTTGTCAAAAACTTTTTCAACATCTATTCAGAAAATTATGTGATTTCTGTTGTTTTTGTTATTGATATGGTCAATTTTGTTGACAGTTCTCCTAATATTGAACAAACTTTGCAATTTCTGGTATAAATCTCACTTGGTCATACTGTATAATCCTTGTGATATATTGTTACTATTTTGTTAAAAATTTTTGCATCAATATTCATTAAGGAAATTGGTCTATAATGTTCTTTCTCTGTTCTTTCTTCCTGGTTTAGGTATCAACACCATATTTATGTCATAAAAGAAATTGGGTAGGACTCTTTCTTTGCCTGTTTTTCCAAATAGATTGCATAGTATTGGAATTAGTTATTCTTTGAGTGTTGGTAGATTTAATTTCTGAATGTATCTGACCCTGGGAATTTTTTCTTAGGGAGCTCATTAATGACTTGTTCCATTTCTTTTCCTAAAATGAAGGTATTTAGGCATTTGATTTCCTGATCTGTCAATCTGTGTAATTTACATTTTTATAAATATTCATTGATTTTACTTGGATTGTCTAATTTATTGCCATATATTTGGGCAAAATATTTCATAACGATTGCTTTTTTCTTCTTCTTCATTGGTGGTGACTTCACCCTTTTCATCTCTGATATTGGATTTTTGATTTTCTTTCTTTGTTTTTTAATCAAAGTAACCAATTGCTTATCTATCATTGCTTTTTTCATAAAACCAATGCCTAGATTTATTTATTAATCCAATAATTTTTTGTTTGTTTTTACACTATCAGACTCATTAATCTCACCTTTAATTTTAAGGATTTCCAGTGTGGTGCTCAGTTGGGGATTTTAAATTTGTTCTTTTTCTAGTTTCTTTTAGTTGCATGTCAAATTAATTATTCTATTCCTTTTCTATTTGATTGATGAAAAAATTTAGAGAAACAAAATTTCCCTTAAGATACTACTTTGGCTGCGTCTCATAAATTTTGGCTTACTGTGTCATTCTTGCCATTCTCTTTAATAAAATTGATTGTTTCTATGATTGGTTAGTTGATTCACTTTTTCTTTAAAATTGGATTATTTAGTTTCTAATGAACTTTAAATCTATCTTTCCACTGTCATTTGTTGAATGTAATTTTTATTGTATTATTGTATTATGATCCAAAAAGGATACATTTAATATTTCTCTCTTCTACATTTGATTTTGAGGTTTTTATGCCTTTAATACATGGTCAGGTTTTTTTTGTAGGTACCATGTGCTGTTGAGAAAAAGACATATTCCTTTCCACTTCTATTTGGTTTTCTCTGAAGGTCTATCATATCTAACTTTTCTAATATTCTACTTACTTCTTTAGTTTCTTTCTTGTTTGTTCATTTGGTTGGATTTATCGAGTTCTGAAAGGGAACAGTTGAAGACCCCCACTAGTAGTTTTGCTGTCTTTTTCTTCCTGCAACTCACTTCACTTCTCCTTTAAGAATCTTGATGCTATACCACTTGGTCCATATGTGTTTGGTATTGATATTGTTTCATTGTCTATGGTACATTTAAACAAGATATAATTTCCTTTCTTATCTCTTTTATTTAGATCTGTTCTTGCTTTTACTTTGTCTGAGATCAGGATTGCTAATCCTGCTTTTTTTTTTTTTACTTCAGCCAAAGCATAGTAAAGGTTTTGTTCCATCTCTTACCTTTACTTCATGTGTGTCTCTCAGCTTCAAATGTGTTTCTTGTGTAGGTTTCTGGTTTTTGATCCACTCTGCTATCCACTTCTGTTTTATGAAAGTGGGCCTCCCATTCACATTCACAGTTATGATTACTACCTATGTGTTTCCCTCCACCCTATTTTTTCTTTTGTTTTTCCTCTTCCTTCTTCCACTCTTTTACACCTCACCAGTGTTGTGCTTTTGTCTACCACTTTCCCCAATCTGCCCTCCCTTCTGTCACGCTCTCCTTGCCTTTTATTTGATCTCCTTCTCCTCCTACTTCCCTGTTGTTTAAGATAGATTTCTATGTTCCATTGATTGTGCATATTATTCCCTCTTTCAGCCAAACCTCATGAGAGTAAGGTTCCAATGATGCCCATTTCCCACCCTTCCATCTTCCCCTTCATTGTAATAGGTCTTTTGCAAGAATTCATGTGAAATAATTTACCTCGTTCTATCTCTTCCTTCTTTCTGTATCCAATATACAATTCTTTCTCATCCCTTAATTATTTTGTCATTCTCTCAAATTTACCTTACACCTGTGTCCTCTTTCTATGTACAGTCCTTTTGGCTGTGTTAGTAGTACAATTTTTAAGAATTATAAGTATCATCCTCCCATTTAGGGATGTAAACAGTTTAACAACATTGAATCCTTTACATTTTCTTTTCCCTTTTATCTGTTTTTCCTTCTCTTGGGTTTTGATATTGGAGATCAAATTTTTGATTTATTCTGGTCTTCTCCTTATGAAAGCCTGAAATCCTTGTTTCATTGAATGGCCATTTTCACCTCCAATGTATTATGCTTCATTTTGCCAGGTAAGAGATTCTTGGTTGTAGTCCTAGTTCCTTTATCTTCTGGAAATCCATGTTCCATGACCTCTGATCTTTTAATGTTGCAGATGCTAAATCCTGTGTAATCCTGATTGTAGCTCATTGATATTTTAATTGCTTCTTTCTGGTTACTCACATTATTTTTAACTTGACCTGATAGTTCTGAATTTTGGCTATAATGTTCCTTGGAGTTTTTATCTTGGGATCTCTTTCCTGAAGTGATTGGTGGATTCTTTCATTGCATCTGGCCTCTTTTCCCAGGATATTAGGGCAGTCTTCCTTGAGAACTTCTTGAAGGATGAAAAGGAAGCAGTATATATAAACACTGCTTACAAGAAATGGTGTGTCAACGGAAGAAGACAATATAGTATTTTGAGAGGAATATCAGGGTTGTGTGAAGGAAGATATTTAAAGATACCAATGTGCATATTTCATCATGATACTATTATCTTTCTTTCCCTAACTCTCATCCTCATCTGGGATCTTGAATGTAGGGACCATGTTTCTTGTTTTTTTTTTTTTCTCTATATCCCTAACACCTAATTTACTGCCTTACATAGAGGAGATATTGGATGAAATTTCATTAATGTTGCTGAAAAGAGGAAAGGCCTGATTCTTTTAATTGGCAGAAGGGAAGATGCTAAAAAGAGATTCACAGATATAGAATGCAGGAGCATTAGACGATAATTGATAGACAGTTGAACCCAGCAAGATGGATTCAAGATCAGAGACAGAGAGGTTATTCTTAACAATGAGAAAGTGCTACTATCTTAATTACAAGAGTGAAAAAGGTTAGGAATGGTGAAGACAAAGAGATGTTGAGGTTTGGAGAAAGAAAGTCTAGGTAATTTCCCTTCATTGACGTTGATCTCAGTACTGTAGGATACTAGGTAACTTGTTCATGATGATGGAAGCAGAGGAGCTTTGTGGAAATGGAGAGTAAAAAAAGGTGACTACCAATTGTAGAAATTGAAGAGAATTAAAGGATTACAAAGTAGCAATAAGACCTAGTTGAGGTTAAATATCATGACTGTGATCTTTGTTGTGCTTAGTAAAATATTTTTCCCCTTCAGCAATGTTTCTCAGTCTAACACTGAGGGAATATAAACTGAATAAAGGAGGTTACCTAGGGTTAGGGATGAGAGAGGAGGCTTAGCAGAAGCCATCTAGTCTAACTCCCTCATTTACAGAGGAGAAAAGAGACCCAGAGAGATTAAGAGGCTTGACTGAGGTAACACACAGGTAAGAGTCATACTTTGGTGGGGAAACAGTTCTCAGTGATAATAAAGTCTAAGGTTTGACTTTTTACAGTAAGTGACTGAAACAGAGTAGAAGTCAAAGAATGATGAACTTTAGAGATGGTACTGACTTTAGATCAAATCAAGATTAAATTTTTATTTTATAAATGAGGAGACCTAAGTTATAGTGGTACGTACAGACACACATTATGGCAGAGCCAAGGTTTAAACTTGAGTCTTATCATTTTTAATTTAAAATACTCTTTCTATTGCAAAACACTGTTGGTCAAGAAGTCCTGGTATGTTAGAAGTTTTAAAGGTTTTCTTTTGTATTTAAGGAATCCTGGAAAAAAAATCAAGCAACTTACATGTATTTCATTACTTTGATCAAGACCCTTGATTGTTAGGACTCAATCTATAAAAGTGCCTTTTGCTGAAATAATGTACCTTCCTGTGTGCTTTTTTCGCCAATTACACATAAAGACAAATTTTAACATTCATTTTTTTTTAAATTTTAAGCTCTTAATTTTTACCCTTCATTCCTCTCCTCTCCACTCCCTAAGATGGTGAGCAAGTTGACATATTACATATCTACAATCATGTAAAACATATTTCCATATTAATCATGTTCTGAAAGAAGAAACAGCAAACAAAAAAATTAAAAATTTAAAAAGTAAAAAGAGTATGCTTTGATCTGCATTCAGGCTCCATCAGTTCTTTCTCTGGATGTAAAAAGCATTTTTTTCATCATGAGTCCTTTGGAATTGTCTTGGAATTTTTCTTCTCTGAAAATAGCTGTCATTTCATAATTGATCACTGGTATATGCTTTTATTGGAAAAAAGTGGAACTCCAATAAAACCTTAATGTTTCTCTAAACAAAATTTGGGGCAGCTAGTAGTGTGATGGATAGAACACTAAGCTGGGAGTCAAGAAGACCTGAGTTCAAACCCAGCTTTAAATACTAGCTGTGTGACCTTGAGTAAGTCGCTTAACATTGTTTACCTCATTTTCTTCATCTGTAAAATGAGCTGGGAAAGGAAATGGCAAACCACTCCAATATCTTTGCCAAGAAAACCCCAAATGAAGTCACAAAGAGTCAAATATAACTGAAACAACTGGAAAACAACAACCAAAACATATAGCTGTCATTTTCATATCCTGCAAAATTGTTCCAAATTAATTGTATCTTGAACCACAAAGAACTCACTAATATGCAGCAACAGATGCTTTCATTCTTTAATCTATTCATTCAACAACCGCATATTATGTACATATTATACACCAGGCACTCTGTTAAGAACTAGAGGTACAGAAAGAAAATCATAAAGGAGTTTCTGCCCTCAAGGACCTTACATTCTATTGAGCAAAAAACACAAGTAAATATACAACCTATGAAAAGTACATTGCCATGTATGGTAATGGAGCACTCACTGGGAGTAACCCAAGAACTGAACTTTAAAGAGAGCTAAAGATCATAAGGAATGAGGGTGAAAGGAGAGTGGGTTCCAGAAATAGGGCTAGCCTATGCAAAGGTACAGGGAGAAAAACTTAAAAAACAATCAGGGTTACTCTCATGGACTTTCATCAACCTTAAACAGTTCTGATTAAGGAAATTTTCCTATTGCTTCTTTTCCTTGGCATTTTCTTAATATTTCTCTCTTCATTTGCTGTCTTCTTGATCACTAACTGGACACTCCAACCACCAACCTCCTTCCTTCCTGTTCATGTACTTCTGAAGGGAACAGAGAAAAATCATAAAAATGTTCTGACTTGGCTCATTATAAATTTATAAATTGGAAATTTCATCTCAACTGAACCATCAGCAAAGCAATGCTATTCTTACCTACCCATAACAATAGCTGTTGTAGAAGTTCCCTTCTCTCTTCAAGTCTCCCACTCTGCTGAGAATTCTGTGGTGATTCTCAGATTCTCTCCTCTTCACACAGTCTCCTAACAGTGTTCTTTATTAATTCCTCCTCAATTTCAATCTCTGACCATGAGATTTACCTCATTTTCTTCATCTGTAAAATGAGCTGGGGAAGGAAATGGCAAACCACTCCAATATCTTTGCCAAGAAAACCCCCGATGAGGTCACAAAGAGTCAAATATAACTGAAACAACTGGAAAACAACAGCCACGAGACTGGGCCTTCTGCTTGCCAAAGGCAACCTCTCTTTGTGTACCTTTGATCCTCCCTCATTTCCATAGGTGATGGCCCAATTCATCACCCCATCCTCCTTCCCTTATCTTCAATCTTTTCCTAAAAAGTGCTTCTTTCCTTGATGTTTACAACACAAACTTATGGTTCTTCAGTCTTCAAGAAAAACCTCCACTATGTCATCACTTCATCCTATGTATCTACTATTTTTCTCAGAAAAATTCACTGAAAAAACTCTCTATACTTGGTGCCTCCACTTCCTTTCTTCTCATTCTTTTAAAATCTCAGCAATCTGGCTCCTTACTTTCATATATCCAAAGCCTAATTGCTTGCATGCTATCTCCCCATTATAATATGAGTTTCTTGGAGGCAGGGACATTGCTTTTCTTTCTGTCTCCAGACCTTAGCACAGTGTCTGACACATAGTAAATGCTTCTTGACTGAATGACCTCATCTAACTGAAACTATTCTCTTTAAAATTACTAATGACTGTTTAATTCCTGAAACTAATGGCCTTTTCTCAATCATATCTCTCTTGACCTCTGCAAAATTTGACTCTGTTGACCATGTTGTCTTCCTGGATGCTTTCTTCTCTACTAGTTTTTATGACTGTCCTCTTTCCTGGCTATCCTCCTACTTGCCTAACAGTTCCTTCTCAGTCTCTTTAGCTAAATCTCTAATAATGTCTGTGGGTATCATTTAAGGTTCAGTACAAAAACCCTTCATTTTTTTTCTCTATACTCGCTTACTTGGTGACCTCTTAGCTCTCATGGATTCAATTCTCATCTTTGTTCAGATGATTTTCTTCTATGTATCCAGAGCTAATCTCTCCCCTGAACTCCAGCTTCAAATCGCCAACTTCCTATTGGTGTAGGTGTCACATAGATATTCAACTTTAATGTATCCAAAATGAATTTCATTATTTTTCCTGAAAACCCTCCCCTGTTCTGAACTTCCTTATTATTGTCAAGGTTACCACCATCTTTCCCTGTTCCTT
The DNA here is from genome assembly GCA_028658325.1 of Potorous gilbertii. NCBI lineage: Eukaryota > Metazoa > Chordata > Mammalia > Diprotodontia > Potoroidae > Potorous > Potorous gilbertii. The sequence goes on along the minus strand of CM053773.1, from coordinate 22,091,617 downwards.
CTTAGTATCATGCTTTATCCTATCCTCTCACATACTTCATATATCCAACCAGTTGTTAAATCTTATAATTTCTTTTTTCCATGACATCTCCTTAACTATGTCCCCTTTCTCAAATTAAACACACATAACTCTAGTTCAAAGACTCATCTTTTCCCTGGGTTATTGTTATTGCCTTCTAACTGGTCTCTCTATTTCAAAACCTTCCCTCCCTCTAATCTATCCTTGACCCAACCGGCAATGGGATGTAGCACTATTTCTAACTCAATATCCCCTATTGAATACACTTCAGTGGGTCTCTAATATCTCTAGGATCCTTTGTGTGGCACAGAAAGCTCTTCACAACCTGGCCCCTTTCTTATCTTTCTCATTTCTTAAATTCTACTTGCCTCCACAAAATCTCTGATCCAGTTCTACTAGCCTACTTGCTAAGAAGTATATATCATACTCCATCTTCTCTCTCTCTCTGCCTGTGCAATGACTACTTTTCATAACTAGAATGTTTTCCCCTCTCAAATCTTATATTTATAATCTCTGCCTTCTGTTATGAATCAATTCAGGTACCACTTTTGCCAGCAGGGCTTTCCTGGTCCCCTTATCACATGGTACCATTCCCTTGTAGATTACTTTCCATTCCTATTATATTACTTTTCAGTCTCTTTTATTTTCGTTTATATATACATATATATATATATATATATATATATATATATATATATATGTATATATGTATATACATTTGTATGTATGTACACACACACACACACACACACACACACAAACACACTGTTTCTCCCATTAAGATGTAAGCTCCTTTAGGGCAGGGATAATTTTTATTATTTTTCTTATGTCCCTAAGGCTCACACAAAGTCTGGCAAAGACTGGTCCTTAATCATTGCTAATACAATGAGTGATTCAATTGTATAGTTTAAAGAGCCTTTGAGGAAAGTATGCCTTGACCCACATTCCTCAAGGGGGAAAAGAAGAACAGAAAATTAGTGCCCTGAAGGATACCTTAGAGAACTCTAAAAATAGAGCCCTGAAATCCTAACTCATTGAACTAGCACCAGATAATATCTCCCTTCACAGCTAGCAGTTGGTGAAGCATTTGGTGTGTTGATCCAGCGGGGCTCTCAGCCTGTATTAGAAAAACTTCAACACAGGAAGAGCAGCATTTGTTACATATTGGTACTGATTCTAATCTATTTAGAACTTATTTATAAAATATGCTACAGCAGAACTGTTTTCTAAACACAACCATGTGGAGCATTGGCCATGTCTTTTCTGTCACAACAGTTGCAATTTATATGTAGAAATGACTTGGTCTGAGGAGGGCACCTGGATTATAACAATAAATTCTGCTGGCCCTTTCCCTTTTGCCTAGGGCACGTTCCTTTTTGGCCTGTATGTAGCACGTATTCAATTCAGTGAATTTTGAAGGTCTTCCAAGTCCGATTAGGTTGCAGAATTTCTAGAGCGTGAGGCAAAAAACAAAAATGACATCAAGCTACCTAAGAGTATCATTATTCATATATATCCTAAATACCCAACTCTAGAACTGGAAGTGAATTGGTCTTAAAGTTTTCCTGAAAGAAAAATAAAATATAACAGCTGGAAGGAAAGGAGAAATAATTTCAGGGAGCAGATGAAGCCAAACAAGCTCTGATTCCCATCCACAGGAGAAGCAAAATAACTTCAAAGTGAAAGGTGAATGAAAAAAGAAAGGGAATAACCGGGTCTTATTTCAGAGACTTCAGTAAAAAAGAAAGGTTTGTGTAAGGGTCTTTTTGCAAGGAAGGCAAAGCATTTCTCACCCATAATCTACTATAACATCTCCCAACAAATGGACTGCAGGTATCAGGGTTGGACTTGCATACAATCTGAATAGGCAGTTCCCTGTTTCTGTGATAGGACTTCGTAAGTATTGAATTCTTCCTACCTCCGCTCTGTAATTCAGTTCCACTGTTCCTCACCACTTTTTCTGTCATAGGACCTAGAACTCCTATGTTCTCCTATAGAATTCCCTCTCACTTCCATAGGTAAAATCCCTAGAAGTCTCTGTTAAAATAAAAATGTGTCTCAGGAGGAGCAAAACTCAAATAGTTATTTTCAGATTAGTTGGTCATTCATTTCACAGGGATCTAAAAAGAACGGAGGATTTAGGACTGGCAAGGTTTGATATATGAACTAGTTAAATTCCAGAGATAGGGGAAAGCAGGTTGAAATGAGGTTGAGTGGTGGACAGGAGGGTGATGACTGGCTAGTCATGCCTTTCATAAAGGCAAGGCAAGGGAGATTCAAGCATACAGATTCCCTTTAGCAAGAGCAGATATTTTTATTGAATTTTTAAAAATTTTGAATCTAGCTTAGTTGAGGTTAATACACATGTTCACCTAATAGGCAAGTTTCATTTAATTTGTGGATGCAAAAAAGCATTTCAATTACACTTAAGCACAAATTTTCAAAAGTATTTCAGATATGTTTCAAAATTTCCTGTAAAGTAGACTTGGTTTTGCAGGACATATGTCTGATATCAGTGCTATTCCTAATCTTTAGAATGTGACTTCAATGAGATATTTTTCCCCATAATATATTTAGAATGAGTTTAAGAGGGAGAGCCAACATGGTAGATTATCAGGAGCATTCTAACTGAGCACTCCCAACATTTCCTTCTAACCAACTCTATAATAACTTGTCAAATAGAATTCTAAAGCAACATACCAAAGAAAAATTCTAAGTGAGATAATATTTCCAGTTCAAGACAACTTAGAAGAACCAAAAGAGAGGTTTGTAGTCCTGGGCTAGGGGCTGGTCAGGAGTGTAGTGAGATGCTACCACCAACTGTGGGTCTTGGAGACAAAAGCGGGCAGGTGGGGTTTGAGGAGTGATAGCAGCAGTATCTGTTTGGGGAAAGTTCATATACCCAGAGACGGTAAGTTCAGAAAGAGATTAGAAAACTGTTCAGAAAGATTACAGTGAACCCCTGTGCTAATGCTAGGCAGAGGACTTGGTGCAATTTGGCAATTTCATTGCTCGTTACCCAGATCAAGGTCCCAATTCCAGGGTGGAAAGAAGCACTTTTTCCAGATTCTACTTCCACAGAGGAGAGGAATTGCGGTCTCTAGATTTCTCCCTGGATCATATCTACTTGGAAATAGCAAATATTTACAGGCCTCCAGAAGTAGATGTGAAAACAGCAGGGCAATAAAGCCTGAAGCACAAGACAATAACCAGGTACCTTCTCCCAATAGGCTAGATAAATGAGCAAACATGGGGGGCAGAGCCAAGATGATGGAGTGACAGCAACCAAAGCTCTAAGACAAACTCCTTCAGATACCTCTAGAAAGAGAATTTGAACAAATTTTAGAGGGGTAGAATCCAATAGGAGACAGATTTTGGCAGATTTCCAACCCAGTACTTTGGTTTTTATTAACAAAGTTGCAGGTTACAAAATAAACCCACCTAAATCTTATGCATTTCCAAATATTACTAACAAAGCCCAACAGCAAGAGGTAGAAAGAGAAATCCCATTTAAAGATAGGGTAGACACTGTAAAATGTTTGGGAGTCTACCTGCCAAAACAAACCTGGGTCTATATGAACACAATTACAAAATACTTTTCAACAAATAAAGTCAGATCTAAGTAAGTGGAAAAACATCAATTTGCTCATGGATAGGCCAAGCTAATATAATAAAAATGATAATCCTATATAAATTAATTTACTTATTTAGTATCATACCAATCAAACTACCAGGTAATTATTTTCTAGAGCTAGGAAAAATATCAAAATTCATCTGAAAGAAAAAAAGGTTAGAATATCAAGGGAACTAATGAAAAGAAATGTTAGGGAAGGTGGCCTAGCTCTACTAGATCTGAAATTGTATTATAAAGCAGCAGTCATCAAAACCACTTAGTACTGGCTAAGAAATAGAGAGGTAGACCAGTGGAAAATGCTAGGTACTCAAGACACAGTAATCAATGAATATCGCAATCTGCTCTTTGGTAAACCCAAGAACTCCAGCTTCTGAGATAAGAACTCACTATTTGACAAAAATTGCTGGCAAAACTGGGTAACAGAGTGACAGAAACTGGGCATAGACCAATGCCTGACACTGTACATAAGAATAAAGTCCAAATGGATACATGATCTAGGTATAAAGATTGATACTATAAACAAATTAGGGGAGCAAGGAATAGTGTATTTGTCAGATTTATGGAGAATGGAGAAATTTATGATTGAGCAAGAGACAGAGAATATCATGATGTACAAAATGGATAATTTTGATTACATTAAATTGAAAAGTTTTTGCATAAACAAACCCAAAGCAAACAAGATTAGGAGGGAAGCAGAAAACTGGGAAAGAATTTTTGCAACTAGTGTCCGTGATAAAAGCCTCTTTTCTAAAATATATAGAGAATTGAGTCAAATGTACAAGAATACAAGTCATTCCCCAATTAATAAATGGTCAAAGTTTTCAGAGGAAGAAATTAAAGCTATCTATAGTCATATTAAAAATGCTCTAAATCACTATTGATTAGAGAGATGCAAATCAAAACAGCTTTGAAGTACTATATCACACCTATCAGATTGGCTAACATGACAAAACAGGAAGATGATAAATGTTGGAGAAGATGTGGGAGAGTTGGAACACTAATTCATTGTTGATGGCTCTGTGAGCTGATCCAATCATTCTGGAAAGCAATTTGGAACTATACCCAAAGAGCTACAAAAATATCCATATCCTTTGACCCAGAAATATCACTTCTAAGACTGTATCCTAAGGAAATCATATAAATGGGAAAGGGTCCCATGTACACAAAAGTATTTATAGCAGCTCTCTTTCTTGTGGCCAAGAACTCGAAATTGAGGGGATGCCCGTCAATTAGGGAATGGCTGAACACATTATGGTATATGAATGTAATGGAATATTATTGTTCTATGAGAAATGATGAACAGGAAGACTTCAGAGAGGCCTGGAAGGACTTATATCAACTGATGTTGAGTGAAAGGAGAAGAACCAGGAGAACTTTGTACACAGCAATAACCATAGTGTGAGAGGAATTTTTTATGGTAGACGTAGTCCTTCATACAAATGTAAGGACCTAAAAAAGCCCCAGTGGACTCTTGAGGCAAAATGCCTTCCATATTCAGAGAAAGAATTATGGAATTGAATCACAGAATGAAACAGACCATTGTCTCTTGTGTTATGTTTTGTTTTGTTTCCATGGCTTCTCCTACTTGTTTTAATTCTTCTATACAAAAAGACTAGGGTGAAAATGTATTTAAGAAGAATATATGTGTAGAACCTATATAAACTTGCACACTGTCTCGAGGAGGGAGAGGGGAGGAAGGAGAGAACATGGGGGATGAAGGGGGAAAAATGTAAGATATATAGAAGTGATTGCAGAAAACTGAAAACAAATTAATTAAATAAAAAAGTTAAAACTTTTTTTGCAAATCTCTAAAAAATGAGCAAACATAAAAGAATTTGACTATAAAAGAAGCTATTATGGGGACAGGAAGCTCAAGCCAAAATTCAGATGTGAAAACATCTATACAAAAAGCCTCAAATCCAAACACAGATTGGTCACATCCAACAAGAATTCCCAGAAGAGCTGAAAAGAGCAAAAATTATTTTTATAGAAACTAATAGGAATGGCAGAAAAAAGTGGGGAAAATAAATGAGAGATGCAAGAAAAATAATATATTGAGCATTAGATCCTTAGAAGAAAAGAAATCTTTATGAAACCATAAAATCAATATTTTTTTAATCATCAAATCCAGGAATCTAAAATTATTTTAAATAATCTCTGCTTTCATTGATGAGAGTACCTCTTGAACAACTTATTGGGTTGTAAGGATCAAAAAATCCATCCCTTTATGACCAACCTTCAGGTGGTAACATATACATATATATTGACAGAGAGAGACAGAGAGAGAGAGAGAGAGAGAGAGAGAGAGAGAGAGAGAGAGAGAGAGAGAGAATGAGAGAGGCTTATTTTTAAATGAGAAACAATATTCAGCTTTCATCTTTTTCAAACTGGATAATTCTGGATCGATGTTTGAAATGGTCATGTTGCCTAGCCACAAGAGAAAACAGTAAAATAACCAAACCACTTGATTGTAGGAATGAAGAGGATGACATCTGTCATGAATTTTTTATCTTGGTCAAACTAGAGATCTCACCCTTTCTGAATAAGAACTAGTCACTGGAATGTGAAGACACAACTCCTCCCCCTTTTTAAAATCACAACCATTCAAAATCCTTAGAGAATGGCATTACCTAAACTGAGCTTATTGGATAGCTGAATGCATACATATTTAAACCATAGCATTCATTTAATTTTACCCATTAGCTTTTAGCTAAATTTTAGATCTAAATTCCTCATTTAGTAAATGAAGTATGTAAAAACTCTATGGCATCATCATAGTACAGTGGGTAGAGCCCTGGCCCTAGAGTCAGGAACACCTAAGCTCTAACCTAAGCTCAGATACTAGCTGTGTGATCCTGGACAAGTCAGATAATTTTTGTATGCCTCGGTTTCTCCCTCTATAAAATTAATGGCACCTCCATTTCAAAGCTCTCATGGGGATAACGTAATAGTGTTTATAAAGTACTTTGCAAACTTTAAAATATTATATAACTTCTAGCTATTGGTATAATGTAACATTTCCTTAATTAAGAGGACACCATCAAGAATATCAGTTACTGTGCTGTGCTACATTGGTAGGTATTTAAAATGTCCAACAATTGCCTCTTCACTAAATGACCCCAGTTAATAATATTTTTTGAGTTATTGTGCTTTTTTAATTTTTTGTTTCTTCTTTCACTACCATGACTGTAAAGATACTATTCTAATCATTAGAACATGATTTTGAAAGGCCTGAGATTGAAACAAGAGCTAATGAGAAATTGAACTAAGTTCCAACCATAGATAATTTTCTACTGTTTCCTTTTACTTAGGTACTTCCTTTTGGTAGCTATTTGATTATAGAAACAAATTCAAATCAAATATTCCAGGTAATCATTTATTAGAGTGTAATGTGCCTAGGAATTCACAATTAATCTCCTATAATAAAACACCAAACAAAAAGTGAAAGTTTAAGAATTTTTCTTTGAGCCAAATTTTACCCATATCCAGGGCAAGTCAAAAACTAATTCTACTAAAGTAATTGGTCAGTTTGTGTATGCGGCTGTTGTTGTGAAACTAAGTCACCTGGAAGGAAGGGAAAGAAAGAAGTATTTTGAAACACAATGTTTCATTTTTCTTCCACTCTTTCAGTTTTGCTGTTTGACATACTTTGGTTCAAAAATTTCATGGTTTATTCACTGTCAAGTATTCCCTGAACCAACACAAATCATTACCCCCTCTACACTATAGTAAACATTAGAGTAATCGTATTCCTGGCCAGGTCTAGTTCAGGTCATCTCAATGAATTCAATTTAGAATTACAATGCAATCAGATACTTGTGGTTCATAAAAGTAAAAAGAAACAACAACCTTAAAATAAGATAAAAAATGATTCAGTTTCTATAAAATGATATCCCTCTCTCTCTCCACATTTATCATAACAAGGGCCATACTGAAATGAGAAAGATATCTCTCCAGGAGAATGGGGGGCCCTTCTCAGGAGTGTCATTGAACTTAGCTTCCGTACTGCCTGAGGCATCAAAGGCCCAGCCTGTGAGGAGTTGGTACTGAAGAACCTATTATGCAAAAGACTAATCCAACCAGGTTGGCTGTGGCCCCGTTCTGTTTCCAGAAATCAGAATTAAGGATCTGACAGTTAGAAGAGGCCTCTATGGCAATCTAGTCTTATCTAACCAAAATATGAAGGCATCCTTAGGGTAATATAACCATGATAGTTAAACCTCTTCTTGAAGCATACAAGGAGGAAGAAATCATTGCTTTGTGAGGCAGGCTATTCTAATTTTGTGCAGCTCTGATTATTAGAAAATACATCCTGCAAATGGCCTCTTTGTCATAGAATAGGTTTCCCATATACACTTGAAATCAGTGCAGCTATGGTATGCTAGGGCTCTATGTCTGAACATTCAATCACTTGAGGATCTCTTTATTCTGCATCTCTTCTCCACTTCAAAAGTGGAATTAACCATGAAGTCATTGCAACCAGCCCTTGATAGCTTATGATAAATATTCTTTTTTAAAAAATATATATATTTTCTAATCACATGTAAGAACATTTTTTAAAAATTTACTTCTTTTCCTCCCTTCCACCCTTTCCACTTCCTTGAGAAAGTGAACAATTTGATATAGATTATACATGTGTAGTGCTGAAAAACATATTTTAATATTAGCCATGTTATGAAAGAAAGCACAGATAAAAAAAAACACAAGAAAGATAAAGTTTGTAAAAAAGTATCCATTGATCTGCATTCAGATTCCATCAATTCTTTATCTGGAGGTAGGTAGCATTTTTCATCCTATGTCCTTCAGAATTGTGTTAGATCATTGTATTGCTGAGAATAGATCATGTAATACAATATTACTAGTACTGTGTACAGTGTTTGCCTGGTTCGGCTAGCTTCACTTTGCATCAGGTTTTTCTAAAAGCATGATAAATATTCTGACCCGGGCTTAGCTCATACCTTTTGAAAGATCCAGGCTCAAGATTTGAATCAAGAGAAATACTGGAAAAACAAAAAAAGGCTTAGAAACAACTTTACTTAGGATAAGATTGAAAAAGATGCAGTGTTTACTAACTTCTCCCTTTCCATTTACCACATCACACTAGAGAAGAAAGAGTCAGTGGGAAACTTACTGAATCCTCTGGAACTGATATTCCATAGACCGGGCTTTTTATACCTTAGGTACCAAGGAATCAAAACTGAGAATGATAGTGAGATCTTCTTTGCCGTCTTAAAAGAAATTAGTCCATCAAAAGTACTGCTTCTACTACATATAACTGAGAATTTTGGGGCCAGGGTCAAGAAGCACCCCACTCCAAAAAACCTACACAAAAACAAAACCTCCCTAATATGGTAGGAGAGGGAGACAAAAATCTACTTTTATGAGTGGACAAGAAGTTCATCCCAGTGGATTTCACAGTAGTTTTCTAATTTAACAAATTATTCATGCTAACTGGGTGGTAGGTATGGTATAGAAAGGAGCCATAAGAGTGAAAGATGGAGTCTGGCCTCCTTCATTTTCTACCTCTACCTCTTCCCCTTCACTTTCTAATTGCCCTCTCACATCAACATCTATCTCTCCCTCTTCAGGCTGTATTGACATACATATATATATGTATATATATATATACATATATATATATGTATATATATATACATATATATATGTATATACACACACACACACACACACACACACACACACCTCTCATAGGAGACATCCATGTGTTAGGAACACACTGTGTTTAGGAAGGAAGTGGAAGAAAGGATCCTAGAATCATTTAGATATTGTAGTATGGGAAAGAGAAGGGCCTAGATGCTTACTTTTCCTCATCTATCTCCTCTTTTCAGTCTTTAACAAGGTTGGACCTCAAGAAGAATCCAGAGGACTCTCAAGTGATGTGATAGAGGAAGAAGATTATGGTAGTAGTTTATCTTGATGTTGAGTGAATGCCCTCACCCTACCTATCATACTTTGAGGAGATCTAAACAGGTTGGGATGTATACTTCTGAAGCTGGGCTGAATCAGCACTTGGGAATTTAAGCACAGAAGTTGATGTGACTCAGGCAGTGCTTAATCAGAAGCCCACTCCCTCCAAGCTTCAGTTTAGGTGGGAAGCTGCCAGGATTTGGGGGTGCAATGGGCTTCAGCTCAATGAGACTTAATGTCTGTGATTTGGGGAATCAGGTTCGCAAGTTTTGACTTCCTTAGACCCTTGAATAGTCTCTTGGCTAGCAGTCCAAAGTCCAATTCCATGGCAGGACGATTTTCCAGAGGAGCAAGAAATTGCTACCCAAGTCCTGGGTGTTGGTTCAAGGGAAGTTTCAATATTTTTCATATTGGGCAGGGAGTATTAGGAATACTTCCTTTCCCATTTGGGGACTCACAATTATTTCTCCCACATGCCTTGTAACACATCAGCCAGGAAAATGACTTTCAGTCATCCAGATGTGATACCTCTTCAATTCAGCATCCTTGGGAAAAGAGTTGATTGTCCCAATCTAGTTATAGCTTTGGTAGAATGTTCTGATCAATTTCTATATCAAAAACTTTGGTCACTTTACTACTGACCTAATGATGAAACTTGAAATTAGCTAGTCTGGTCCTCCTATTAACAATAGACAGTCTATTACTAAATCTCAACTCTAAAGCCTTTCAGTCTTTTTAGGATCTACCAGAGCTTGAACACTCATGGTAGAGCAAGCAGGTCTGGTTGTTGTCCTTCATCTTTGAAGAGGACGAAAGTGACATCACCATGATAAAGTGAAATTTCAGTGTGTCCAACTGTGACTGATCAATATGAGCTCGGAATGCTCTACTACAGGTTGGGCACAGATAGTGCCTGTGAATACGTGGGATAGATATCCCAAATTGTACATCCTGCCTTTATTTTGTGCTGTCTCAATTCTGCTTTGCTCAAAGGGCATAGAACCCTTTCTGATGTGGGCACACAATGCTGAGCAGTCCTGTGCCAGTGTCTCGCATGTTGAACAGTCGAATCCAAGATTCTTGAGAGAGACCTTCAAAGTATCCTTGTGTCACTTCTTCTGACCACCATGTGATCACCTGCCCCATGTAAGTTCTCTATAAAATAGTCTTTTTGGCAAGTATACATTTTGCATTCAAACAATATGACCAGTTCATCAGAGTTGCACTCTCTGAAGCATAGTTTGAATACTTAGCCATTCAACTCAAGGTCTAGTACCTTATCCTGTCAGCTGATCCTCAGGTCTTCCTAAGACAGTTCAAATGGAAGCAATTCAGTTTCTGGGCATGACGCTGGAAGACTGTCCATGTTTCACAAGCATGCAGCAATGAGGTCAGTACAATGGCTCTGTAGACCTTCAGTTTGGTAGTCAGTCTAATAACTCTTCTCCCCCAAATTTTTCTTTGGAGCCTCCCAAACACTGAGCAAGCTCTGGCAATGAGTGCCTCAACCTCGTTGTCAATGTACATCCTTGGAAAGTACACTACCAAGGTAAGTGAACTTATCCACAGCCTTCAAAACTTCTCCATTTGTTGTAACTGATGGTTCCATGTATGGATGGTGTGGTGGCTGATGGAGCAGCTGTGTTTTCTTAGAGTAAATTATTAGGCCAAAATTAGCACAGGCAGCAGAGAATTGATCCATACTTTGTTGCATCTCAGCTTCAGAGGCTGCACCAAGTGCACAATCATCTGCAAACAGAAAACCATGGACCAACACTCCCTCTACTTTTGTCTTGGCTTGTAGCTTTTTCAAATTAAAGAACTTACCATCAGTATGGTAGTTGACCTTGATGCATCCTCATTGAAAGCATTTGTCAATGTGGCTGACACATCATGTTAAAAAACATGGGAGAAAGCACATAGCTCTGTTTCACTCCATTGGTGATTGGGAAGGCATGAGAACATTGGCCATTATCCAGAACCTGGGCAAACATGCCATCATGAAATTGATGTATAATACTGATGAACTTCTCCAGGCAACCAAATTTTGACATAATTTTCCATAAACACTCACAACTAATAGTTTCAAAGGCCCTGGTCTGATCTACAAACATTGGGTACAGATATCTGTTCTGATCCTGGCATTTCTCCTGGAGTTGCTGGGCAGCAAACACCATATCAACTGTTTCTTTGCCCTTTCTGAAGCCAAGCCACACTGACTCTCAGGTATATGGTGAAGGATCTTCCTATGTGAAGGTGAAGGATCAGCCTATTAAAGAGAATTCTTGCAAGAATTTTGCCAGCAATGACTAAGAGAGAGACCTCTCTGTGATTGTTACAGGGCAATCTATTCCCTTTACCTTTATAGAGATGGACAATGGAGGCATCCTTGAACTCCTGGGGGATAACCTCCTCTTGCCATATAGCCTGGAAAATTTCAGTCAGCTTTTGTATGAGCAATGGTCCCTCTACCTTGTAAATCTCAGCTGGAATAGAATCAGCACCAGGTGCTTTGCCACATGAAAGGAGCATAATGACCCTCAAAACCTCTTCTTCAGTTGGAAGTTCAGCTAAGAAGGGATTGACTTCAGCCTGAGGTAAATGGCCAATGGTCTCAACATTGATTGATGATGGTCTGTTGAGAACATTATTGGAAGTGTTCAGCCCATCTCTTTAGGCTCATGTCTTTATCACTAGACAATGTAGCTCCGTCAGCACTGAGTAGTTGTGATGCACCGTAGGTTTTTTTGTCCATAAATAGCTTTCAGGGAATCATAAAAGTTCTTCGGATTGCTATTATCAGCACAAAACTGAATTTCATCTGCTTTCTTACTGAGCCAGGAATCCTGCATCTCTCTAAGCTTTGCTTGTGCTTTGTTTTTGATGGAACTTAATGTTACCTTAGAGGTGGATGAGCTATCCTGCTGATAAATCCTGTGGAGTTCTTGTTTTTCATTTAGCAGCTTCTGAATTTCCCCATCATTTTTATCAAACCAATCTTGGTGTTTGTGAGTATTCTGACCCAGATGAACAAATGCAGTGCTATACACCAAATCTCTGAGAGCTAACCATTCCTTTTCTGCTCTACTCTTGCCAATTGTGTTTTGGCTCAACTTTCCCTCCAAGTTAGCAACAAACTGTTCACCCTCAGGGAAGAGCTCTAATTCATTGACATTAATTCTTCTGGTACTCATTTTGCCTTGGGAGCAGTGCTTTTGATGAAAGCAAATATTTAGCTTGGAAATGATAAGTCTATGATCAGTCCAGCACTCTGCACCACACATTGCCTTTGTCACTCTCACATCTTGTCTTGTCTCTTCTCCTTGCAATGTTTGCTGCGAGGGTGCATCCATGAAGTTTTATTGCATTTAGGGAAATGGAAAACAGTGTTGTTGATGAGAAGGTCATGTGATGCACATGTCTTCAACAATAAATGACCATTGCTGTTGCTGTTTCCAACTCCATTCCTCCCTAGGACTCCCTGCCAAGTCTGGTAGTCTGAGCCTACTCTAGCATTAAAGTCACTCAGAATTATAAACTTCTCCTCTTTTGACACATTAATGATAAGGATCTCTAGGTCTTCATAACATTTTTCTTTGTCTTAATCAGGGTTTGTCATGTTGGAAGTATAAGCACTGATGATGGTATTATGCTGTTTTCCTGTGAGTGGTAATCACATTGTCATGAGCCTGTCATTCACTCCATTTGGCAGGCATATCAGCCTGCTATTAGATTAGTTTTGATTGCAAAACCCAGGCCAGCTTCATGGTGTTCCCCTTCACTGCACCCACTCCACAAAAAGTGTATTCAGCTCCATCTTCAGTAAGCTGGCCCTTCATTTGCCAACCTTGTTTCACTCAGAGTTGCTATTTGGATGCAATACCTGCTGAGTTCTCTTGCAACAAGAGCAGTTTGTCTTTCAGGTCTACTGGATTTGTGTTATTTATAAGTGTGTACACATTCAATGTGCAGATGGTGAGTGGAATCATCTTTGCAAATGTTTTCATATATTTTGCACATTTTTTTGTGTTTTGACCACATAGTGGGATGCCCCGCCTATAGCAGTAACCAGACCAAGGTCAAGTTAGCAGTCAATGTTTAGGGTACATTTTCTAGTCCCCTTCCTCACACCAGGAGGTAGTGTGATCCTTGAAAGGCTGCTCAGACACCCAGGAGGCTACCGAGTCCCACCACTGTTTACAGTGAAATACAATGCTATGGCCTGGGCCGCCTGCGTGCAGGGTTGTGACTACAACTCCCAGTGTATCTGCACCTGCTGCTTCATCACTTGCCTCTTGCCACAGGACTTCGAGGCATAATAGTTAAATGGTATGGGTGATGTCTTTTGATTTGTGTGTAAATTGGACTTAAGTGAGTTAGAGTTGCACAAAGTTGTCAGCCTCACTCTTTCCTCCAGAGGGATCATAGTCCAGTAGCAGGACAGAGTCAAGATGACTAACAATGGCTCAGGATGCATTGGATGACCCTGGTATCTTTGGTGTCTAACCAAACTCTAAGCATTCCACATCGCCCACTTCAGCTGCCTTCATGGTCATTGGAATAAATTGTTCTCATCTGTTCATTCCACCAGAGGAAGTCTTCACATGCTTGGGGTAAACACCCCCCATAACTCACCAACGGGTTTGAGAACCTTTGGCTACCCTCAACCTGGTTTGGCCTGTCTGTTGAAACGGTTTACTGGGGTTTGGCCCTGCACATGCTGCAGCTTCTTGGAGCCACAGGTGAGACGTAGGTGGAAGAGGTAAACACCAAAGGTGGAAAGAACCCCAAAAAGGGCTCAGCAGCCATCACAGAGGTCCTCCCTGAACATACCCTACACCTGAACCAGGTGAATTAGAATGGAATGTGAAATTTGAAGTTGTAGTCATCTCAAATGCAAAGAGGAGAAGTGTCACTAGGAATAGATAGGCTCAAAAAAAAAAACCAAACAAAAAACAAACTAAAAAAAAAAAAAACCACTCCCCAGAGCCACAGTTTTGAAGATCCTTTCTAAGAGATCAGATTATTAAGCCAATTTACAAACTATATGTGGGACAGAGTCAAAAAAAATCCCTTTACCACTGTAAGGTATTTTGGCTATGGTTAATTTTATTTGTGGAAAGGGACAGAAAAAAAGAGAGTTTTAGAGAATCTGAGGAAAAAAACTATATTTAATAGGAAAACATTGAGTGGACCTCATAAAAAAGAAAAAAATTACTGAAGGTAAAGGTAGCCAAAGCATATTGTTTCCTATCAGATTATTTAAAATGACTATTGTTTGATATTTGAGATGATATCTGGAAAAGTCAGATAACTAAAGCATTTTGGTAATCATAAGACGGTGGTATATTGGACAAAATTGGACAAATTGGAAATGGTTTCTCATTGTAGAACGTTGTAGAACAGAAGGGAGTCATTTCACACCAAGAGAATTTGCTTTTAGGTAGGAGTAAATCAGTGACCAGAAACAAAAGATGAAGCCAATAAGGCAGAAGAAACAAAAAAGGAGATTCTATATTTGGAAGCTGAGTGGAAAAGGAAGAAGAAAAAAGCAGCTGAGTTGATCTGAGACTAGACAAGTCCAGGTGAGAAGGCAACCTTTGTAACTGTTGCTGGGAGTTCATCTATTTGGAGGCGGCTCTAGTGCTCCAAAAAGTGGGTAGGAGGAAAGAAACATCCCCTGCTGATTGAAGAGTGTCTTAGGGGAAAGAAAGTTTAGGTTCCTTTATAGCTAGAAAGGTGGAAACTCAGTTGATATTTGAATGTCTAACTTTCCCCTGCCACCTTGAGAAAGTTAAAACCCCATCTGAATAACTCATGGATACCAGATTTCAGAAAATTGTTTTGCACAGAAAGATAAATTTTTTGTAGCCCAACTAAAGGAGCATACCTAATCAGCAATTCAGATCTTAGAATTAGAGTCTCTGCTTTTATTAAAAAAAGCTTAACACTGATTCATCCACAAAGAAGTAGCAGTCCCCAAGAGAAGTGGATCCATGTAGCCAAAGATGACCCAAAATGGGGAGGGGCCTTGCAAAGGAGGTGATGAGTGATGTAGAGTGTTTATTAAGACCAAGTACATCAAGGTTCATAGTCCAGAAGTGAGTTGCTCCAGGCAGTTGGGTTCCCCTATTCTTGTATTGCTTTACTATTTTTCTAAAAGTTTGTGCCCATCTCCATCACAGTGAGATTAAAGTCTTCCTGATGCCAGACTCAGTGCTCTATCCACTGTGCCACTTCACTGTTCCCAAGGTACTGGTAGGAAAGTTCAAGATGAGGTCCCTTGGAAGGATGTTGGTGCTTTTTACATGGAGCTTCCAAGGACACTGGAAGACAGCAAGGTATGTACAAACTGAATTTAATATTATCTCAATCTACTTTTTGCTTATTCTTTTTTCCCAGGTCACAATCAAATCTTTGGCTTCTATTTTTGCTGCAGAGCAGACTTGTTTGGCTAACAGTTCAGAGTCTAGCTAAGCTATTAGTAACAGTGCATATCTTCTAGATCTTCTCCAAAGGCTGTCTTGGGTCTCCAGTCTTGAATCTTGGAGTTTCCAAGTGATCATCAGTTTGGTGAATTGTTTCCCTTCTTCATTCCACTCCTCAATGTTCAGATTTTCTCTGCCATTCCATGATAGTAGTAGTAGTAGTAGCAGTAGTAGTAGTAGTAGTAGTAGTAGTTCCTCCTGCCTATGGCTTTCCCAAAGTAGAATTTGGTCTATCCCCACATCATCCTTCTCTGATGGATCACTTCCTACAAGGGTTTCTATTTTAAAGAAAATGTCTTTTCTCTATAACCATGCTCCAACAAATAAAAGAAAAATGACTGCAAATAAG
Source organism: Potorous gilbertii (assembly GCA_028658325.1). NCBI lineage: Eukaryota > Metazoa > Chordata > Mammalia > Diprotodontia > Potoroidae > Potorous > Potorous gilbertii. The sequence continues at coordinate 22,075,200 of CM053773.1, read as the reverse complement.
GGTGGAAGGAACTGCATGATTAATCATAACTGTGAATATGAATGAGATGGTCTCCACCCCAACCCCTAAAAGAAGATAGAAAAATGGCTTAGGAAGTAAAAACCAACAATATCTCCTTTACAAGAAACAAATTTAACTATAAAGATGCATATAGTATTAAAATGGTGAGCTATAGCAAAATCTATTATGCTTCTTCTGAAGTAACCAATCAGGGGTAGCAATCCTGATGTTAGACCAAGAAACAACAAAAACAAGTAGAAGTAGACAATACCCCTACAATAGTGGGTGGACTCACTGTGACTATCTCAGATATAGATAAATCTAGCTAAAAATAAACAAAAAAGGAAGTAGAGACCTGAATCAAATTTTAATTTTTTATTTTAATGTTTATTATTTTATTTGTTTTCAGTGTTCTACAATCACTTCTACATAACTTAGACTTTTCCCCCTGTCCCTCTCCTTCCCCCTCCCTCCCCACCCCCTCGTCTTTCCCTTCCTGAGTTGGCATACAATTTTATATAGGTTTTACACATACATTTCTATTAAATACATTTTCATCTTAGTCATGTTGCATAGAAGAATTAAAATGAGTGGGAGAAATCATAAAGCAAAGCAAAATGTAACACAAAAGAAAATGATCTGCTACATTCTGTGATTGAATTCCATAGTTCTTTCTCTGGATGTGGAAGGCATTTGGTCTTAAGAGACCACTGGGAATTTTTTAAGTCTTCGCATTGCAATGAAGTTCGAAATCTACCAGAAAAATTCCTCACACACTATGGTTTTGCTGTGTATAATGTTCTCCTGATTCTGCTCCTTTCACTCAGCATCAGTTCATATAAGTCTTTCCAGGCCTTTCTGAAGTCTTCCTGTTCATCATTTCTTACAGTGCAATAGTATCTGAATCAAATTTTTAAAAAATTTGATAAGCTAGATCTCTGGAAATTATTTAATGGGAATAGAAAGGAATATGCATATTTTAGCTATTCATAGCATCTTCACACAAAAGTATTACCATATATAAAAACTCATTAACAAATGCAAAAAATCAGAAACATTAAACCCACTTGTTTTATAAACTACAATGTGGTTAAATGCATAAAGGGCCCCTGAAGTAATGGTTGAAATTTAATTAAAGATTAAATAATGTGTTCTTAAAAATGGATGAAAGAACAAATCTAGAAAATCAATATTTTCACTGAAGATAAAAACAATTACTATCTTCAGCAATTAAATCAACATTACAAATTTCCAACAATTAGACCATATTCCAAGTTCTTTAATATGCAGCCAAAGTAGTCTTTAGGGAAACTTTTATATTTTTAAAAACCTTTCTCATTAAAAGAGAGAAAGAGCAAATAAAAAATAGGCATGCAGCTAAAAAAGAAAACATCTCTGGACAACCAATAAATAATATAAAGTAAAATAAAAATAAGATTAAAAAATATAAACTTAGCTAATTTGATTTTTTTAAATAGCTAAAATCATCAGTATTAAAACTGAAATTACAATGAGTGAAACAACAGTCTACCAGTGCCATGCCAGGAAACTGAGTTGCTTCCATCTGAATTGTCTTAGGAAGATTCTGAAGATCATCTGACAGGATAAGGTAACAGACACTGAAGTCTTTTCTTGAACTAAACTGCCTAGCATTGAAACTATGCTTCAGAAAGCACAGCTCCAATGGGCTGACCATGTTGTTCAAATGCAAAATGTACACCTGCCAAAAAAACCTATTTTATGGAGAACTCACATATGGCAGGCAATCAAATGGTGTTCAGAAGAAGCAATACAAGGACACTCTCAAGATCTCTCTCAAGAACTTTGGATTTGATTGTGTGACACTGGAGACACCAGAACAGAACTGCTCAACATGAGAAGGCGCTGTGCTCTATGAGCAAAGCAGAATAGAAACAGCACAAAGGAAATTAGCATGTATAAATTTGGAGTATCCAGTACAAATGTTCATGTGGACTATCTGTGCCCAATCTGTGGTAGAGCATTCTGAGCTTGTATTCGTCTGATCAGCCACAGTGACATATATTGAAACTTCATTTTATCATGGTGATACCATTTTTGTAATCTTTGGGAATGAAGGACAACAACCAATCACAACGAATGAAGAAGTGAAATAATTTGGAAGTATTTCAACAATTGCATGTCAATAAAACTGATAATCTAAGTGAAAAAGCTGAATATTTACAAAACATAAAATATGTAATAGAATAAAAAATATAAAACAAAAATAACCAAATATTAGACAAAAAAATTTTTACAAGATATAAGTGAAATCACAAAGGGGCAAAAGAAACAACTCTGGGACCAGATGGATTTAAAACATATTCCATGAAGCATTTAAAAGTAACCCTAGTATTAAATTAATTAGCTTCTTGGAAAAAAAATACCAAGGTTTTTACTAAATTCCTTCTAGTATGTAAATTTGATCTTGATAACCCAAACCAGGGAGAGTCAAAACAGAACAAGAAAACTTTAGACAAATATCCACAATGAATACTGATTTAAAAAAATAGAATAAAATATTTTAAAGAATATAAAATAAATTATAAATGAAATATTAGCAAGGAAAGTACAGTAATCACAACATTTATAATATTGTGATCAGTTTTGATTTATAACAGGAGTGAATCCTCAGCAGTTTTCTAATACTAACAAAATTCAAGACACAGAACAAAAGAGAATTTATTTAAAATGACTACAGAAAGTATAAAATACCTGAGAGTTCACCTGCCGTGTCACAGAAGGAGCTATTTGAATATAATTGCACAGTACCTTTCACACAAATAAAGACAGATCTAAATAAGTGGGAAAATATTAATTGGTAGACTCAGTCAATCTACTAAAAATCATGATACTACTTAAATTAATTTATTTATTCAGTGCTATACCAATAAATTATCAAAGGATTACTTTATAGAAACAGAAAAAAATTATTTTAATGCTATTTTATAGCTATTTTATAGCGTTTTATCTGGGCTGGTTTCTTCCCCTGAAAAATCTCTACCCCTGTTCTTTAACAACTTATCAATTGATAATTGACTGCTGGAATAATAATGAAGAGTATCAAGGGAATTAATGAAAAAAATAGGAAGTGGATCTTTCATACTACAAAGTAGTTGCTACAATTTGATACTGGTTAAGAAATAGAAAGGTTAATTGATCATAGATTAAGTAAACAATATATGGAAGGAAATGAGTACAGTAGCCTAGACTTTGATAAACTAAAAGATCCCAGTTATTGGAGCAAGACTCTATTTGACAACAACAACAAACTTTTGGAAAAATTGGAAAGCAATCTGGCAGCATCTAGGCATAAGCAAACATTTCACACTGTATATCAAGATCACCTCCAAATGAGTATACAACTTAAACATGAAAGGAAATAGTATAAGCAAATTAAGGGAGAAATGATGAAATTACCTATTAAATCTATGGAAAGGGAAGAGCTTATGAACAAAGGAAAGGTAAAACTGATACAGGAAGTAAAATGAATAGTTTTATTTACATAAAATTAAAAAAAAAAACCTTTTTGCCCTAACCAGAGTAATGCAGCTAAAATTAGAAGAGAAACAAGTAAATGGGGGAAAATATCTTTGTAGTATGTTTCTCTTTTAAAGATCTCATTTCTCAAACATACAAGAAATGAATAAAAATTTATATGAAAAAGATCTATTACTCAATTGATAAGTTGTCAAAAAACAGGAGTAGAGATTTTTCAGGGGAAGAAACTAACCGAGATAAAATGCTACAAAATAGCATAAAATAGCTATAAAATAGCATAAAAATAAAATGCTATAAAATCACTGATAATTACAGAAATGAAAACTAGAACAGTGCTAACATTGCATCTCACACCAATCAGATTGGCAATGTTGACATTAAAAAGAAATAACAAATACTAGAGGGATTTTCAAAAAACAGGTAATTAATCCCCATTTTATGAACTTTTGAACTTGTGCAGCCATTCTGGAAAGCAATTTGGAATTATGCTCCCAAAGTCATTAAATTTTTATGCCCTTTGCCTCAGAGATACCATTACTGTATCTATAAAGAAAGAGCCGTATATTAAAAAAAATTGGCTCATTTTGATGAAAAAAGGTTTAGAAACTAAGAGAATACCGATCAATTGGAGAATGATTGGACAAATTAAGGTATATGAATATGTTTACTACTGCGCTATAAGAAATGATGAAAGGGATGATTTTAGAGAAACCTGGAAAGACACGGATGAATTGATGCAAAGTGATCATCACTGAGGTCCCTTACCGCATTCACATTCTGTAATTCATACCCATTACTGTGACTGGAACTTTTTTATATATACTGAATATAATTTATCATAGATTTAAAGTTGAATGGAGTTCAGAGGTCACCTAGGTTACCACAGATTGGGAAAAAAGGCTCAAAAAGGTCAAATGATCTGCTTAAGGTAACACAAATAATAGGAAAAGATGGAGATAGTTATACAGATACTACCTAGTTACCTTTTAGTAATTTGGAATAAAGTATTTACAATTTGTACTCTTCCCTCTATACTAACAGCCAGAATAGTAAATCATAGAAAATACCGGCAATGACGGAGCAAATAAATGGCTGTCTGTTGTTAAGAGAGTTGAATAACTTTGATTCAAAATTTGACTTTACCTTAAAAAGAAGTGCACCCCACAAATTACCAATATATTTGATATAGATCTTGAATGTAGAAGATTGAATTTTACTGAATATCCTGGGGCATTAAAGGAATAGTCCACAGAGATTCTAGGACTCAATAGGGTAGTTTTCGTCAATGTTATTTGTGACAACTATTTCTATAGCAGTAGAAAAGAAAAATAGAAGGTACAAGTAGGTTTTGGGGGGCAGCTAGAAGGTGCAGTAAATAGTTCACTGCTCCCTGGAGTCAGGAGGATCTGAGTTCATATAGTCTCATTTTAGAGAAAATATTAGGATAAATATACATGTTTTGGGTTCAGCCAGAAATTTAAGTCTTTATAAGTGTCAGCCCTCGTAAATGTCACCATCATTCTCAAAGTCATACTTGTTTAACTGAGTGAGATTCAACTCATAATGATACCTTTTGAATGACTGGTAGGGAAGCAGAATTGAATTGTGCTCTCGCAACTCATCCTAGAGCAATGTTGTTTATATAATCCAGTCAGATATAAGCAGAAATGTATGTCATTGTTGGATAATATTCATTAAAACCAAAACCTATTTTTAGTTTTCTGGATGATGTCCTTCAGCGATTTCTTCTTATTGACAGAATGATTTTATTCAAACATGACTTTCAAAAGTTTACTCTCCTATTCAGGAACAAGTAGCACACTGCCTAGACCCTACCTAAAAACAAACAAAAAAATCAACCAACCCCAAAACAAACAAACAAAATCCTCTCCTGTCTTGCTACTGCATCATAGATTTAAGGTTGCAAGGGGACTTAGAGAAAAAGTAGTGTGTCCGTGCCATTTTGGGGCGACAGTCATGCAGAAGGAGGATAAGACTTGTTTTCCATGGTTCTGCAAGTTAAAACTGGCGATAATAGGAAGAAGTTAGAAAATTTAACACAGTGATTTGCATTTAAGGGGCACAATAAACATTTGAAGAATTGAATTATGATCCTGTTAGAGGAATTCCAGTTTAAGTACTGTGAGAAACTGGAATAAAAACAACTTAGTATTAAGTCATAATATATGGAAGGAAAAGCTTAGAGCCTTAAAATTGTAATGGTGTAATGGTGGTCACCTCAAGGGACAACTCTTATGGTAAAACCAAACTTTTGTGGAAACCAAGTAATCTCAAGACTGCATGACCATTAACATTTGATTCATTAGCCCTTAACTTTTACTGTGTAGGAAAATTAAAAAAAAAATTGTTGCAACTTTAGAAATATGAGTTATTGATGGGACAAAATTTTAAACTCATTTCACACATTCCAAGCTAGAAATAGGGTAGGAAGTGGTTTTTGGTTCCCTTACTCCCTCCTCCCCCAGTACATATGCCCTGGAATATTTTCTTTGGGTGAACAGGAAAAACATAAAGAACTTGAAAACTTTCCCAAAGCTTCTCACTTCCTTTTCAAAGAAATTTTAAATAGGAAAAGCCAATCTCTTCCAGTAGGACAAAAACAACAACTCCATAATAGTCTTTATAGCCTCATAAACCACAGTACCACCCAAGATGTTAACAAGCTGGCATGTTTTGAGCATCAAAGATAGAGAGGAAACTGTGTTTACATGTTTGGCACAAAAACTAATGAGGAAAGTCAATTGGCCCTTTGTCTTGAGGGTCTGAAGCTCTGTGCTCTAATGTTTGGTTTCTTCGTTGGCACTTGTTCAAGTAATCACTCGTGGCCTGACAAAGCAGCACTTGTGTTTTATTAGTGGCCATGCTGAACTCTCCTGCCTGGGCTGTGTTGTCTCTCAATAGAGTGCTACAGCAGAGGGCACACTTATTTGAAAACACTAAATCAGAGCATGATGATCTTTGCCCGACAAATGAAACCTAGAGAACAACAACCAAAAAAACCATTTAGAACGACTCTCTATGTGAAGGGGAGGGGGCAAACTATAAAAGGGGAGGAGAGAAGGGAAGCTACAACCTATTTATGAGCCTAAACACTTTGGACTTTGAAAATGCCAAGAACGAAAAGTAGTTCAGTAAAATAATTTCCCCTTGTAATCATGTGTGCTGCTTTAACATCTAAACCTGCTGCCGTCTATCACACAGTACAATCAGAGGCCAGGAACTATACCTGCAGTGCTGGAGCATGGGCAAGGTGACCTTAGAGTTTTTTCTATTTGAGATTTCTGTGTTGATATGAAAGACTAATCATGGCACTCATAGAGGAACTTTCTTTCGTCATTGGCGTTTAGCCTGGTGCAAAGGGAATTGTCAGAAGTAGGTCAAACACAGTATTTGGGTCTCTTCCCCTCTTTTTATTTGCTTTAGTCTATCCATAGGGACACAAGGATAATGATAGCATTTTTTGTCTATATTCTTAAATAAGTATCCGCCCTTTTTACACTCCTAAAAAATTGACTAACTTTTTTCTTGCTTTGGACTAGAAAACTAGACACAATGATTTGGCTGCTGGCAGAACTTTCAGGTTAAATTTTCTGGCAGTTTCACAACCTGGTCCAGTAAAAATAACACCTAGAACAGTTGGTTCTCATTATTCCTAGTTCCAGTTCTATGAAAGAAATGCCAAGATATGCAAAAATAAATGCATTTTAGGAAAATGGGGGGGGGGGTGTTGAAATGTTTGTTATACTTAAAATAGGATTTTAAGAGAGCTTAGGACATGCCCTTTCTTTTGCCAGGCTTTCAAAGCCATCTCCATATTGAATGCCTTATGGTAGATCTTCATGACAGGCAGAAATGTGCTCTCTGCACATTCAATGCCATTAATTTGCTGCAAATGACATCTATAATGAGGTGGGGGCAGGTGGGAAATAATGCCTAAATCTTTTTTCCCCCTAGGGCATTCAGAATAAGGAAAGTTATGAGTTCAGAGTTCACAAAATGTAGTTTGGCAAGATCATCCAAAAAACATTCAAAAGCAACTAGAAAGTTAAAGGAGAAAGGAATATTTTAAGAATGGATTTCCCCCTTACTTAGATTCCAAATATGAAATAAGCTGACAAACATATACTATAATATTTAATGGTCCTTTTGCCACATACATCTCAGAATATCATTGTTGACTGCTACTGTCCCTTAAACAGAAAAAGATCATATTACTTTTGAAGATAGGCAAAATACATAATTATACATAAGTTCCCACAGAATGCTAGAAGCACCCAAAAGGCATGTCTAGAGTCAGAGAATGAGCCAACAAAGTCAATTTTAGAAAAAAAATAGCAAAGGAGGACCTGATTCTCCCCATTGACATATTAAAAGAGCTTCTCAGAATGGGAGATGGAGGAGAAAGTATCATTTATTATTGTTTAAATAGGAAAAACAACTAAATTGATCCAAAATATAAATTCCCAATTCATGTTTGTCTTGATATTAATTTTAAAATGTAAAGCTTTTTCTGGTAGGAAACGTCTATGGGTCTAAAAGAAAATGTTGATGGGATCCTGGTCTTTAAAAGGAAGCCCTAGTAATATATGTCTTCCTGTGACAAGGGAGTCACATGCATAATGCTAAAATAGTGGTATATAAAATAGTGTTGGGATCTATTCTAGTTTTAATCATACTCAGCTCTTTTCTTCCCTTAAATACAGGAGGGTGTATAAAGGAAAGACTAACTGTCCTCCCATTTCCCCCACTTCACAATCCCCTCAGGTATTTTTCCTTTGAGCAGTTTTATATTGGAGCATGTCAGGCATTCTGCAAGCACAGCAGCCTGCACATTTGCAGTGCATGCTGCTGGGACTGTGATGAGCAAGGAAGGGAGTCTCAGAAGAGGGGCAAAGAGTGATAATCACCTATTTCCCTACTGAGCAGCTGTCCAAAGTGTAGCCACTGGTTGGTAGAACTGTTGCCACTCTCCTGCAGGAGTTTCTTCTTCCCATTCTACTTTTAGAGGGCTGATGGACCTGGAAATGGAAGAATGTTTAAAGCTCAGAGAAGCCCGAATTCTAACATGTTCACACAATAGCTTAATTTCACTTCCTCCACTACCTATGGAGAACAACAGTTCTGAATATATAAAAATGAAAGTTAAAGACTATAACATTAATACAATCTAATAAGGAATCTTAAATGCAATCCTTTTTTTCATGTTGAATTTACATGCAGATAAAATAGCTATAGCATTGATTCACACAGCAAATCTTTCTAAATTCCCAAAACAAATGTATTTATTTCCTACCTAGAGTGGTAGAAAATATATCAATCTCTCTATCAACATGTCTTACTTCTGAAATAAATTTGAAGCTTAGTCAACTCTACATTTTTGTCAAATGTGATGTCACAGTGGGCATAAATGATCGAATCTATAATTACGTCAGTCTAATAAGAATAATGAAATCTTTTCATAGACACAAGTTTCATAGAGAAGTACTATGCTCCAAACAATAGAATAGATTGTACTATGTGGGATATTATCTATGTATTTTATTGTTCCTCTCTTGTTATAGCCTTACATTATCAGTCTATGAATCCCTAGGAATTGTAAACTTCAAGGATGATTTGTTAGAACGTTGTTTAAGGGTAACCCCTTTACACTATGAGACAAGTGCTGAAGTAGTCACCTATCCAGAAAACATCTAGAACTGGGGGAAGAGGGAGGGAGAATGACAAAATTTCTATAGTGTAAAGAATATAGAGTATGCATCTATTAGAGAAGATGGCATCACCTTGGTCCAAGTGCCCTTTCAAAAGTGGAACTATTTTCAAAAACTTTTGTTAAACATTCAATTTGAGTTGATTAAAGATGAATGCTGAACCATGAGTAGAAAGAAATATAAGCCCTGACTCCAAATGCTAAAAATAAACAAGTCACAAACCTGTAATTTTATAAAACACAAAATCTTTTAAATTTCTTTTCATAGGCACAGATATAAACTGATATAAAAAACTGATTTGAATTAATTTATTAAACTCCAAGTTATATCCTATTCATAAAGAAAATAGAAATGTACACAACTAATTCTAGTCAACTTGAACAGGTAACAGTGTGTATGTGCATATCCCTGACTTTAAAAGATTCGAACACATAGGTTCATAACTGTCATACATAGGGAAATACTTATCTTAACTGCTGATCATGTTTAAAATGCTGAAGAGGTAATAGAGTATTGTATTGGAGTGTCAGAGAATCTGGGTTCAAGTCCTGACTCTGAGAGTTCCCAGTTTTTTTTCTTTGGTTGTCATTTCTCTGTACTTTCATTTCCTCATCTGTAAGAAAAAATGAAATAGTATTTGGATTTAGTACCTAACAGTGGTTGTTGTGAAGAAAATAATTTGTAAACCTTAAAGCAACATTAAAATATTAATAAACCAAGTGGTGACAAGAAGAATAAAAGTGAAAACAGAAAAAGATATTTAAATGCATCTTACAAAATACTAACCTGGAAAATTTCATATAATACTAGAAACGATGCTAAATATAGAAATAAGTACTGAATAGACCAGGTTCTAAATATGTATTGTATATACTTATAAATATATATTTACAATTTAAACTAACAGTACTATTTTTTTGTTTCTCTGTCTCTATCTCTACCTCTATGTACATTAATCTCTATATCTATCTGTATCTATATTATCTGTGCATATAAATTGCTTCAAATATGATATGTAGGACTATGGTTTTCCAGTTATTTGATTCTGTCCATGTAGAAACATTCTTTAGAAACTGCCATGGTTTAGAAATCTATAGTCTGACAAATCATTGAAAATACTGTTTTTTTATTTTAACAAATAACTTTCAAAATTCATATAATCAAATAAAAGTATAAGTACCTAATTTATTTATAAAATGTTGGAATCGCAGTATATCACTATTAGCTAAATATGGCACATTTCCTAACTACTAGAGTTCTGTAAAGTAGTTCTATAACTATTACTAAAGATATTCATTAAAATCTAAAAAATACAAATTATTATATATAGGCAAACATAGGGAGACATAATATGTGTATATGTATCTATGTATAAATATATGTGTGTATGTTTGAATATATGGCATATATGTTTAGGTAGGCACACATGTGTATTTTAGAGGGAAATATGACTTCTTATTATGCTTTCCATGATGACACTGGGAGAATTAACTTCAAATCATCACAATTATTTTATTATTTAATCACCAAACTATAGGAGCAAATTGTCTTCAGGATTTTTTTTCTTTTTTCTGTCTTGAATATTTCCAACAATATTTGAGGGAACCTTTTTTCCTGTTCTATGGCATTTGAAAATGAAATATATTCCCATGTATCACTTTAACAAAGAACTCACAAATTGGTACTTTAGTTAGGAAACAGATGGTATTTGTTAGCAGAGGTTCTACAATTTTCAAATGAACATGTCTATTATATCATCTAGGTATACAAAAGAAGAACTGTCTGGTCAAGGGGGCAGGGCATGTATATATTGAAGCAGTGTTACAAATCAGAACATATCCATACATCTTAATCTCACAAAAGAATATGTAAACACAGATATTCAGAAGTTATTTAACAGAGCTCTCCTATACTGGTTGCATCTTTTAGAAAATGAAAATGCTGCTTTGAAGTCCACTGAATCCCTTCAATTCATTAGATAATTATATATACACATATACATATAGGCATATACATCTTCATGGCCTAAAGATTTTATCATTCCAGTTCACAGTGTCATAACTTTAAAAATTATTAACAATCATTGAATGTGGTCCTGTTTTCCAAAAATGCACTGAAATATATAACCAAATGTAGTGGTTACAATGAAGCTCTCTCCATGAATGGAGCCATGTTGTAAACTGTCTGATGCCTTCCAACTCAAGCACAATGTTCATCTCCATCACTAAAAGATTTTCCTAAGGAGTAATATGGTTGTTCCCTTCCCTACTTAATGGAGAGAATCATTCATCTTCTTCTCTTATCTTTAGAAGTATTTATAATTTAACTCAAAGGTTCTAGGGCAGCAAAAACAAAAACAGTGTCTAATATTATGAGTGCCTTTTTTGGGAAAAAAAGTAGGAAATTAAGGCAGCTATTTAGTCACTCAAACCAGATTCCCACCCAACCCCCAATTCTCACACTTCCAAATGTTTCACTGAGCTGTAAGATAATGCAAATGGACAAAAGCTCCAAGCCAGGCTTCTGCAGAGAAAATCTCGGTCCTGCAAGTTCGATTAAGCTAGCTAATTTTCAGTCAAACAAGCTAATTTCCAGACAGATTCTTCTGATGTTTTCCCTCTGTTTGTAATTTGCATCATTAAATAGCTCGGTGTTTCAAAGCAGCAATGGGAGTAAGGTCACAGGGCTTTATGTTAAGTAGCAACAACCTCTTTTTTTTTTTTTTTTTTTTTTTTAAGAAGAAACAGCAGCTGATCTTGAAGTAGGATGGTTTTCTTTCTTCTTTGTGGGAAGAAGGCTGGAATGTCTTATGGATCAGAGACATTTTACTTTGGAAAGGAGAACAGCTTTACTGAGTGTCTTTGTGCTCCAGAAAGCTTCATAGGATCACACGTGTCCTTGATAATCAAGATTTTTTTTAAATGGTGTCTCTCCCTCCCTTCCCTAGAACAGCAGGGTATCTATCTGATAGGAATATCTCATTTTAAGTGGTACAAAATTCAAAAGTCTTAAGGCATGTTTAAGAAGCTAAGTTTTTAAATCAACATTAAACTTAAAAACATTAAAACGGCTAATAAATAGTATAAGTTCTGCAAAACAATGTGGTCAGGTTTCAGGATCTCTTATTTCCTTATGAGGTTTGAAAAACCCCAAGCATACAGATAACATATCAAATATAGTACAAGTAGGAAAAAAACCGCTTTGCCCCTTCACCTATACCACTCCACTGTAATGACATTTCTCTTTGTCTATCTCGCCATAGAAAATAAATTCTATGACACTGGTACCCTCAAGCACTGCTTCCTATCCTATAAAATGACATTGTCATTGGGATTGAAAAATCCTCAATCACATAACTCCAAGACTTCAAACTAATGTAGCTGAGTCAAATTATCCTTTCAATTCTGCAGGAGGGAGAGAGATTGTAAAATGCTCTCAATCCATAGGAACTACCCCCATTGACATGGTTGAGTTTAGTTGTGGATTGAAGACACTATACGGTCCTGAAACATGACCCAATTTCTGAAAAAGGTTTTATTAGACATATCATATTTTGTCACTACACAAGTTTCACTGAATCACACATTCTGGAACCAATATACATGAATGTTTGTTAGAAGTTGAGAATGCATGAGAAGAAATCTGTCTTCTATTACAAAGGAATATAGTAGGTACTTTGAGACAAAGCATACATACACCAATCTGGTAGAATGATTGGGGTTCTGGGATCGCTTATTTTTTTCTTTAGAATATTCCACATTATCAAAACCTTATAAAGTAAACCATATGAAATCCACACTACCCTACCACAGATTCAGTGGAAACCATGTATATCCATAATCATTCTGCCATCAAAATGTAGGAGACACAGACTTTAGAAAAGAGAAGACATGAGATAATTTAGGTCAGAGGCACTTATCTATGAAGTTTCACTTATGTGAGGCAGTACATTGGTCAATAAGCCTCTTCCCCAAGAACAAATAGGCTACTGCTAGAAAATAGTAACACTTCCCTGACCGATTGCAATGCAATAAAGAATGAATGAATGAATAAGTCTTTATGAACTACTTATACATGCCAAGCTCTATGGTATGTGATAGATGTTGTAGATTATATGAATAAAAAATCCATTTTAACTACAATATCTCCTTCTAGAGAAATGGAATTTTTATACTTCTAATATTTAAAAAATATGAAGCATGAATTTTTTAAACTGGATTTGCTCATCTCCTTCATTAGCTAATTTGTGCTAATTTCTTATAAGACAAATGTTTTTAAAAAGTGTCACTGAAATAATAAGATTTTATAGTTTGTTTGCTTGCTTTCCTTTTTAGGACCGACACGATATAATACATGGCACACCATCCCATCATCTTTCTCCTTCTTCCTCTATATACAAGTCTAATAGGCTTCTGGAAAAGCTTGTTTTTTTTAGAAAACAACCTGCCCTGTATCTCTCCCATAGAGACCCAAGGCCAATAGGATCCATTAGAAGCAGTGAATGCAGAAGGCTGATTGAGTCTCAAACACTTTGATGTAAGCAGTATGGACAAACACTTGGGTGAGAACAGCCCTATGCAATTCTAATGGATGGATATTCTCCAATGAATTTGCCATTTCTATTCCTGCAGAGCTGTTGGTAAAATGGACTTAAGATATAGTTATTTGTCTTCACTTGCCTGTTTAGATCCAGCTAAAGAGTGGGAAAGTCATTCAATAAGGTAGGTTGTGTAGGATGGGATCTTTTGAGTACATTCTGGTGTGTGCAAACATGACGTATTTAGTACTATTTAGTACTAAAATACTATTCCGTATTTTAAAAGACACCCAAGATTTGAACTGTGATAATTATCTTTTAACAACTTACACCTGCTAAACTTCTCAGATTAAACTATAACTGGTGCTGGTTCTTAGAGCAGATCACAAGTGACTACTTTTCATAGCTGCTAGTTTATAAATGTCAAGGGTTGGGTTCACAAAATGAGAACTAGAGATTTTCCTTTTTAAAAAACAAAACAAAACAAAACAAAAACCCTTGTCAAAACAAGGCTGTGTAGGATTGCACCTATGTAGTGCCCCCAAGTGATTAAAGACCAAGTAAAAAAAAGAAAAAAAATTGATGAAACAAATCATGAAATGACTCGTGGGTCTGTAACAGATGTGTTACCAAAGATATTTTATTTATCCATTTGAAATTTGGATGAAAAGAACAATTGAGCTTTTAATTTTGCCCAAGCAAACTTGTTAGCCTTGAAAAAGCAATTTTTTTTTGGCCCCCACTCTATCTGGCTGCACAGAATTTTCAAAGCAGCACAATGTTATAAAAAAAAAATGCCCTTTTAATCAGATTACCCTTGGCGATCGTCCCAAACTCAGGCTGAAGTGCAGTGCTTGTGGTTTCTCAACAGCTTACACTAAGCCTGCACCATGGAAATAATCTACTTTTAAAACCCAGGAAACAAATCGACTGCACTAAGGACATAAGTCGCTGTCATTAGGGAGTGATTAGGCTAAACATTTTTATACACTCTACTAGCCCAGTTTCATATTGTACATCTCTGTGTTGATAGAAAGAATGGCACCTCAGGTGATTGTTTGGATCAACCATAGGAAAAAATGTTAATAAATTCAAATTAATAATAGTAACAGAGAAATAAAACACAGAGATTTCCTTTCAACTTTAACTTACTGATACTAGAGTGTTCATGATTTCCTTGACCAAAAGATGGGTAGCTTGATCACACAAGATATGCAGTGATTTTTTTTTTAAACAGACTCTATCCTCCCCTTAAAATCCATCACCTTCTACTAAATTTCTATTATTTAAATTTGCTAGCACACTTCCTGTGCCACTTAATTTATACTCTTACAATTTGCCATTAGAATTCCATATTTAGAATGTCCTTTGATATTGAAGATAGCTTTAGGGGTCTGGAGGCACCCTGTTATGTTCTTAGGGGAAGGGACATGAAGGGGAGTTTTGGCTAAGTCCAAAATATCTTCTGATCTCTTCTGTCTCCCAATATCATCACTGCCAAGTGAGGCAGGAAGGTCCATAATCACCCATTGTACAGAGCACTATGCTGTTGGAGAACAAATCCTGTAACCTTCCCAGATTCAGGAAGCAAGTTCTACGTGGATCTTGAATTTTACAGGTCAGATTTTTCTTGATGGAAACACACACAATCATGTTTTGTTTTGTTTTAAATGTGAAGATAAGGAGGAGGGGGCTTTAGTGGTTTCCTTTGATGAAATTGCCAGCTTGAATACCAAGGCTCAGTAAAGACTGGAGGTTCATTTTTTACCCAGGAGATTGAAGTCAGATTCGACTTAGAGAGGGGTTATTCAATTGTCCAGAGCTCATGCTTGGTCCTTGGCTGATCCCTACTTTGGACATTCTGCTGATAGTTTCATTTCTAAATTATGAAACATTTCATTAATCCTCAATCTGTCCTCTCTGTCTTGACAATAACACTGCCTTACGGTCAAAGATTAATATTTATTAAATACCTTAGGTTTTTATAGGGACCTGAAATGCTTACTTCATTTTCCCAGGAAAACAATCTTTTAATTCTCTACTAAACCTCTCACACTACATCTCCCAGCAAAGCAGGGAAGCAGAAAACATAACAATTAAAGAATGGGGCAGAGAGTGACCAGACATGGAGGCCTGACACCTAGGAAGGGTCATGATGTAACCACCCTTGAGTCAAACTGCTAACATTCATTCATATTCTACACATCTATCCCCCTTTCCAAGCATACACAGCATACATGGACTTTTTTTATACTCTTCTTCCTCATATTCTCCCCCACCTTTCCAGTTTCATAAATAATTCATGAGCTGATAAATATGCAATTTCAAAAAGTGCAGACCCGGCAGCACTGCATTTAAAAAAAAAAAAAAAGCTTGCGCTCTTTTTTGCTTTTTCACACAGAAGTCCTGAGCTGCACTTAACAGATGACAAATTTCCAGTATTCAAAAGCTTTATTTTATATATGATAGGAGTGAAGGTATATTTCTGGTCTGATACCCAGCTAGACATGTGAATTGTCTGAGGAACACTAGATGCTCCAAACATAAACATTTTTTTTTAATAAAGTTAACATTTTTAAAATTTGGCACCCTGCATACTGGCTGTTCTGCTGATAATTGAAATTTTGGAAATAATGCTTTGATAAAAGACCTTTTTTTTTTTTTAATTTGTTTTATTTTTGCTGAGAGTAGGGTGGGTTTTCTGCTCCATGGAGGGCCAGGTTCTTTTCCAGATGTGCAGGTAAGGCATGCATTGAAATTATCTAATGCCAACACTAGAAAGGTCTCAATCTTCTAAGGTTTCCCCTAAGCAAGAGTCACTTATTTGACATCATGGGGACATTCTTCAGAGGCTAGTTTAACAAGATCAACAGTGAGCTGTTCTGCCTGTGCTTCTGAACAGGTAAAAGCCATGCAACTCACACATGCCGTGGAAGAGAAAGCGGAGCGGAGCACAGCACAGCACAGCAGAGCACCTCCATTTTGTGGGCTAATTGCTTGATTACTAGACTGAAACAAAATGGAGGAGAGATTTTTTTTTTTTTAAAGCAGCTCAGGGCTGATGTGACAAAAGAGAAGAATGATTAGGAGAAAAATGGGACTCCAAGACCATTAGGCATACAATTACATGAATATTAAATGGAATGTAATAAATAGCGATTACATGTGTAGTTATATACTGTACACAGAGATAATAGATAGGTGTACAGTCCACAAGGGAACACAGCTATTCCAGTTGGATAACAGCTGTTTTTAATTTTTTTTTCCAAGAGGTCTAGGTCTGTGAAAAGTAACCTTTTGAATGAACACTTAAATTGGAAAACGCCATGGGTAAGAAATAGACCACAGTATTTAATTTGGACTGGCTAGTTGGAAGCCCATATTTACTGTACAATAATTTTAAATTTAATTAAGTCACACTGCTGACGCTAGTAGCATCAACACAGTAAAGATGATTAATTGCATGCTTAAATGAAATATAAACAGCCCTAAAAGTAGCATTAATGCAGAACCCGCGAACAGACACTGGGTGATAGATTTCAGTATAAGCGCCTACCTACATCTTAGAGGAGCACAGGCAAGTTGGAAAGTGGGCCCTGCATATCAATGTGATCATTGTACCAAAAATATAACCTTTTAGGAGTCATTATTTTTCCAAGACAAGTTTCCATTTTCTACCCCCACCCCCACCCTCTTGACATGATTTGTTATCTTATGGAAGAATTTTCACACAATTTGCATTGTCATCTTATGGATTGGCTACTGGTCTACAAACATGAGCTGACACACTGTAATAGTGGGACTGTGCTGTCACAACAAGGCAGCTGGACTGTTATATATTCCACTTTGCTTCCATTGTATTTTCGATTCACAGCAGTAGCGGGACAAAGGGCCTGACAGAGCTAACCATGGATTGTCACCTTGATTTGTCCAGTCTAGCAGATATGCAGAAATGAATTATATTCTCCTGCTTATAAACATAACACAGAAGCAAATAAGCTTGCAAACAACATTTTCTAAACCATGCTATCTGAGAAACATCAAGCTCTTCCTAGATGCTACATGCTGCCTCTCTCCGGAGGGGAAAAAAAAAGCAGAAAGAACTATCAGATTGGTAAAGATACCCTAAGACTCTCCTTCGATAATATATTCTAGACATTAGAAACAAAACTCCCTCTGATTGAGAGATACGTAATTTGTATTCTGCTTAGCTTTTATTTTTGATGAATGCTATCACAATGCTTCAAAATGCAAAATTATATCATATTTTTTACAAGAAATGTGCTGTATGAAACCTAGTAAATAAAGCTGTTGTTTTCACAAAAATTAGGTTGAATTTTAACATTTTTTCTTAAAATGATCAAAATGAATGACTTCACTTACTGTCTATTATAATATACTTTCACATTAAACATAAAGGATGTCCTATTTAAAATTTACCAAATGTTAAAGCTCTAATCTTTGAACAATCCAAAAATAGTTGACTGCTAATGAGGAAATTCACTGAGAGATGCTTCTCTGATGCCAGTTGTTTAATTTACTACATTATTGACAAGGTGTTTGAATGTCTTTTGAGATGCGTGCAGTTTTAATAGACACACATGCATAAATGAAGCAGAAGGGACTTTGGAAATTTTAAAAGAAATACAATCCAAAAGGCAAAAAAAAAAATAATAATAAAATAAAAAGAGGATGGAGGGGATGAAGCTGTTTCTTGCCATCTTCCTGGGAATAAGAAAAATAAGATTATCCTTCCTGGTTAGCATGGAAGAACAATTGCTACCTGAAAAAGGTGAGGTGTATGTTGTGGAGGAAGACCACGAAGATAATTTTGAAAGATCTTTTAATATTGAAAACTCAACATGGTGGTCTATCAAAAAATGATGTTTTCTTTAAAAGACAGTCCTGTCCATATTGAAGCTATAAGATACATAATAGACTCCCAATTTAATTTTTGCTGAGGCTATATCTATTAGCAGAATGTACAGAGCACTCCTCTCTGAAGAAAGGCTATTTTGGGCAGGATGGGAACACCATTTCTATACTGCCTTTTCAAATATTTATTTATGAAGTTGGGCTGATCTGAAGGTACACTGTTCTATATCAAAATAATTGCCTTCCCTTTCTGATTATGCACTATTTTAAAAAAAGCCACACTTAAAAAGCATGTATCGTTTTCAGGGCTTCATTAATCTTGATTTCTAAATTGTGTAAGATTATTGACTATTTTTATATTTTACATATATATGTATATATAATATATTGCATGTATATGTGTATATATTATATATACATAAATGTATTTTACATGGCAACTGGGTGTGCTGCGTTTTAAATGGGAACTTAACACAAATCAACACGACATATTCAGTTCTAAAGTTCTATACCATATATAGTGAATAAGTGAAAATAAAATCAAATCTTACCCATTTACAAAAATGCAAATCTGTCTCCATCAAAAAGCTACACATTCATACTAAAGGTTTCAGCCAAAATAAAGCACTTTGCATGTTAGTAAGGATGAATGTGGGAGGGGAGGAACATAGGAAAACACCTCCTATTTTTTGTTTCTGAATTGCCTAGGAAAAATCTAAATGTGCCCAAAAAGAACCATTTATTGTCTGAGGGAAAAAACTGTACAGATTTGTCTTCCTTCAGAATTCTATGCAGCCAACCGTAATAGGTCTTTGACAGTTCACCTGACTGCAGCAGAAATGGGAGTGTGATGGTTACAGTGGATGACAGAAAGGGGCCATTTGAAGTGCTATTATGCAGTCTACATGAGAAGATTTCAGCAGATTTCAGCTCTACCTAGTTATACTATGTGCTTTTTTTTTTGCCTTTTACTAGTTGTGCATGGCTTACAATAAGAAATCCACATTCTCTTCTGTGACCACCAAATAGAGCGTCCTCCGCTTTACGAATTAGCATCTTGTAGAAAGACTTCCAACTTCCTTTGGCATGCCACTCTGTTTAATGGTCATAAATAAAACACCTATATTAGAACTCTCTTGTATGTGCGGTTCATTTTGAAAACTATAATGCTTCTTTATTCATCCTGTTTTATCATAATTTCAGGGAACATAACACATAACAGTAAAAATTTTCAACTAATGCACCATGGAAGGCTATACCCATTTTAAGGCTTTTGTGAAAATAGTATTACTAAGGCAAAAATGATTTCTTTAAAGCTTGTATTTAGTACTTCAGGAAAAAAATGTGCCTTTGCTTTCTCCTTTAAAATGGAAAGTGTTGTATTAAATGTGGTTCTAGAATTGGATATCCTTTGTAGTAGTTTTATTGTACATACATGTACATATTGTACATTTGCATTATTGTGAAAAAACTTTCAAGATCCTTCTAAAAGGAGAGAGATTAAAATGAGAAACTGAAATATGTCCCCAGTTAGTAAAAGGTTCTTAATAATAAAATAAACTATAATTTTATAACTAATTTAATGACTTTAATTTGGAAAAAAAAAGCCAAATTATTTTTTAATAGAACATATACAACTGATTAGATGAAAGCATAAAGGTCTGGTACATTTCTTTCCAGGAAATAATTGTGCAAATACAGAGGAAAATCATTTCTTTAGCAACATAAATAAGAAATGAATCAAATACCACAATTACTATCCTGCACCACCCTAAACTTACATTATACTTAAGAGCAAGGGGAATAAAGTAGCTGTCCCTTGATATATTGTTGAGTAGGCCTTCTCTGGTTCTATTTTCCACATAGGGTCAAGACTGCTGACATGGGATTAATCAGCTACTCCTCCTAAACCATGAATGAGAACAATTGCTGTCAGTTTCATATGGTACAATTGCCTGAAAATGGAAAAGTTGGAAAGTCAGAGCACAAATCAAAAGTATGGAAATTAAAAGTGAGCAAGTGTATCTTCAATTTAACAGATGGTTTTGGCTATTTGTGTTTTGTTACCATAGTCAAATTAAAATGATAACAGCATCCAATGTTGGCTTATCATTTTTGAAATAACTATCTCCCCCTTCTCCTATCAGCACACACACTCCATTTCTTTGGAGAGAGCTTCTTTTATCCATTGTGACAAGAGAGATGGAAGGAAAGAAAGAAGGAAGGAAAGAAGGAAAGAAGAAAGGAAGGAAAGAAGAAATGAAGGAAGGAAAAACGAGAAAAAGCTAAACTTTCTTTTGCCTTTGGATATGTCTCCTTTGTAACCATGTGTATATTTAGACGTGTATGCTGACCCAAAGGTTAAATTGAATATTTGCTAGGTTGCATTTGTGGATGTCTTCTGCATACATATTACAGGGCTTATGTTGATGTTAACCTCTTGGTGAATGTTTGCATCATATGTTTGAAAATACTAGGTACAAGTGTCTTCTATAAAGGGGAGCTGAAATAATTTGCTATTAGAAATGAGTGTAACAAGCCTTTTACACTAGGATACACTTGTATTAAACAGAATGGCAGGGTGCCTAAGTGAGACTGCTTCTATTACTAATGATAATATGAAAATGGACACTTACTAATCACATGTTTTGAAAGAAAAAATCTGGATCTTTCAAAATGAAATTCAGCCTAAACTTAAATCATTTTATTTTAGGGATAGAGGTATAAAATTTTAAAGCCCTGTTTAGCAAGGAGTTTTCTAAATTTATATTTCCAGCACAGCAAGTGTTAAGATAATATGTTGTAACATAGGATGAACAGATACATGAACAAATAAATATATCATGACAATAAAACTGATGGTGTATCATAAGAATGTAAAAAAAGTACAAGGAATTTTTCAAAATAAAAACTTAATTGGAATGATTGCATATTACTATTGTAGCAATTTCTTTTATATTTTTGGTTGAAAATTATATAGCAATTTATACTTTTATTATTAAAAAATAATTTATATTTATAGAAACCATTTTATTTAAGTTTGAAGTCTTTGCTTTCCTGGTATAAATAAATATCTTACACGCTTTCATAAAAATATAATGAGCAAGATAGCAAATGATAAATTTAATGTTATCTCATGTTCATTGTTATCTGCTTTTATACCACTGATAATATACAAATATCATTAAGCTTGATTGTAAGGTATTATAAGAACATTCTCAGGTCACAATACGAGACAGGAAATCACTGTTTTTCATATGTAATTTATAAACTTCAAATATCTGAACCAATTCCATTCAATTTTGTACATAACAGAGACATGTAAACATAACAAAAACTAATTTTAGTTTAAAATACACCCTTTCAATAACAGTGCAATAAGAATATTAAAGAAAATAGGTTTCCATAAAGAAAAGTTATATGGAATATAAACATGTAATTATTGTTAACATTTTATAGTAACCACCCACTTTGCAAAATGAGAATTTTATACTACATATTGTAAATTAATTGATTTACATACTTATACAGAAATTTTCTAGAGTTCTGAATCATTGAATGAAACACATATTACTAGCATTCTATGATACTGAATTATTTGTCATAAAAAAATGAATCAGCCCTAATTTCTAGGAGATATTTGGAAAGTATTAATGATATAATCATCTTTGTTTCATCAAGTATTAAAGTAATATTTAATTTTTTTAGTTGTACAAGTCATTTGTTAATTTTACAAAATGCTCTAGGGAGGCAAGTTAAATAAATTCCATAAGAAGAAAATATCATTATTTTTAAAGAAAATAATGAAAGATTAAGTTAATGTGGTCTGGCTAAACAAGAGTGTTTACAGCGAGTGTGTATTGGAAATAGCTGCCTTTTTCTATCTAAATGAGATGTGAGAAAAAGATTAATGCATTTTATAATTGATGAAATATTTGATTATAGAAATAATTGGTTAGAATGTAACTCTAGATGAATGTTTTACAGTACTCTGACAATGACTTATAAGTATGTTAAACAAAACTACTTCATAGTTTCCTAATTCTAGAAGGTAGTATAAAAACACTTTATAAAAGAAAACTATGATAATATTGTTTCCTGTTTTTATTAGTGGTATTTTTTGTTACTAGTGATTTTTGGTTTTGTTTATTTTACAAAAATATAAATATAAAAACAAACAATGAAAAATACTCCCCTCGGGATTTCAGGGAGGTAGGTGCTCAATTTCTTCTTGTGAAATACTGTTTCAGAGTTTCTTGTCTTTTGAATTATTGGATGCTAGTCTTGTTAAGAAAAAAACAACTCAGGGTAAGTGTAATCACACTAATGCTTCAAAGAAAGGATTCAAGGAAGTGCTTTGTATATAACATACAAGAATGTGGTCCTTTTTGTGTAATGAGAATATGCTTTTTGTTTAAAATCCAATTGATTTTATATATATATATGTATATATATATATATATGTAAAATTTGCTAAGAAAAGTCAAAGATTAAAATATGTGCAATAACTTCAAACATAAATAAAGAGAAGCTGCACCTTTGGTATCATATCTGAACACCATCCCTGCAAGACCAAATCACACTAATATTGAAAGAGAGAGAGAGGATCTCAGAAATGGATGGGGGAGGGGAATAAGTGAGGAATGGAAAGGGAGAAGAGGCTGCCTTGATAACCTTTAGTAAGGGAACCAATCAATCCATTGATATATCTCTTTCCATGCATATCAGAACATTTTAACTAAGAAAAGCTGTTCCCCTATACAAAAACCACAGATACACTGAACTGTATAAAATATCCCTAATATATATCTTTTAGAGTGGAAAAATCTAATCTCTAAAAATGTTCCAATAATTTTTTTTATTCCATTTTTTAAAAAGTGTTAAGAAGTCATGTAAACATGGGCTTCAGTATTCCCCCCCACACACACACATCTCTATTTTTACTTGCTTTTTGCATAAGTTGATGATGTGTGGAGATGGTACAATTACAATGAGGAATTTTAAGGTACACAGACAACACTGAGTATGAGTTTTATAGAAAAGAAATATTTTCGTTACTATTTCTGCAGACATTGCTGCTAGAAACTATCAATGGTTCCGGAAAGAACATAGTTCACTTTACAAAAATTAAAAATTGATTTTTAATTTTTGCTTACTAATAAGAGATATTTATACTACCAGACATAGCTTTCTAGAATTCTTTAAGCTTCACCAACCTTAGTACTTCCATTATGGAAAAAAACAGCACCAGTAACTGCTTTTTCTTTTACATATTCAAAGAATTATATGGGAATATATAGAAAAGCTGTGTAAAATATTTCCATATATTACAGATCTCTGCCAGTAAACTTTTAAATGCCTGAAAAAGATACTAATTTTTTTAAAAGAAACACTTGTGACCTGACTTTAAAATAAAATGTTTAACAAATTACATTTTTAGCTATAGAAGCAATCCTTGGAAACTATGTGAATAAACATGAAATAAAATCCACAATGGATAAGGATAAAGATACAAGGGTATCATAGAATGCTAAGATTGCAAGGACCCTGAGAGATACTAAATCCATTTTTCTGCCTCCAGGTAGGATTTGTGGGGTTTCCTAACAGAACTTTGCAACTGCAGTCTGTATACACACACATACACACACATGCAACAGTTCAAATCACAAAAGAAACTTGCATCATTTTTAAGTCTCCTAATTAATATCTTTATAAAGTGCATATTATCTCCCTAATTTATCCTTTTTTGCATGTTATTATAATCTACTAACTTTACTTGACAAAAATCTGTATTCTTATTTGAAGGGCATGAAATAAGGTTTCAGTGAAGAGATTCATTAGAATTATAGACATAGGATATTTGGGCAAAGGAAGATGTCAAGAAAATACTCTGAGAGAAAAACCTCTCATTTTGAATTAAGTAGCTGAAAGGTTAGGACAGTAGTCAGAATAGTTAAAAAAAAAGTTTTACACTGGGTACTGGAGAAGCAAAAGTGATCTTAGAGACAGAACATGTTTCAAATAATCACAAAATCTGGGAATTTCTACACCAAGTGATAAATGTGATTAAAATGTTTTAACTGTAGAATAATCCTTTTCTCCATTTTCTTTGATCTATCTTAACATTAGAAATCTTAATACAGTCCTGATCATGTCATCTTTCTAATGTGAACTTTCTTCTGGATGGAAGCTACAAACAATGCAGCTTAAAACAGTAATACATATCCATGCTTGCAAAAGAAACGTGTGTGTGTGTCTGTGTGTGTGTGTAAATGTGCATTTGTGTTTTAAAGGATTTTGTAAAAATGAATATGGCCTAAGTTGTGCCCTCTCAGTTGTCCTGCTGATTTATTTTAATATGAAAAAATCTAATCGCTGCTTGTAAAGCAGATTATGCATGTATTAAATTCTTTAAAATTAGAATATACTTAATACCACATTAGTTCCAGACATGCAAAGTAGGGAAAGAATTATGCACCTAAACAACAAGGCAGGATTTAAGCTCAGATTTCTACTTACTACAATTCTCATTTGGTGAAATAACAAAGATGTACAATCTTCCAGTTAATGAAAAGTTGTAACGATTTTCATTTTCCCCAGCAAATCATCAAGCAGAAGAATTAAAACACCTCTTTTTTCTTCTGCAAGAAAAAAAATACTAACACATTGTGTTCTATCTTGTTTCCATTGCAAATGATTTACCCATTTCTTATTTTATTTCCAGAAAATTAAGCTTTATTTTGTGACTATTCCAATTAAAATTTTAAAAAAATGATCTGTGGGGACAGAATGACTCAGAGAAAGGTTTCATGATGGCAGGAATACTCCCTTTACTTTCCAATTCTCACAAAAGCAACCAATCTTGGTGGACATCTACTCTGAGAAGCTAAGAATACTACAAGATGCTGATTCTTTGGAAAATATTGTGCCACTATATTCATCTATGGAAAATTTTGTATTAAGTATATACAATTTAACCCATTACACATTACCATCTCACTACTTTGTGTTTAAAAAAATGTGATTTTTGCTTTCTCTCTGAGACATTCTAAACCTTCCACTTATCAATAAATAAACAAAGAAATAGATGAACGAGTCGATAAATGAATGAATAAATAAATAAATCTATTGTTAGGGAGGGAATGTTTTTGTCCTCAGCTTACAGATGGAAAAGCAGTGGGAGAGAGAGGTCAAATGACTTGTCCACCAAGGTCACAGAGTGAATTGATGGGCCAATTCTTAGAACACTGCACACAATCTATTTTGCCTTTCAAGACACAAATATATGCAGGCATAAGGGTTGTTATTCTATAGTATGTAAATGATTTTCTAAAATTTCAATTCAGTAACATGAACATATATTAGATGACTGTTGTGTGCAAGGTAGTATTTTTCTTAAACAAACCAGTACATAGATATGCAGATGAAGGGCTCTCCTAACAGAATTCTCCTCATGAGACTATATACTTACCTTAATGATACTGTCATTATTTGAAACTTTTCTGGATCTCTCAAAAATCTATCTTGAGGGTCAGTTTACTATCCACATAAGCAAATCAGTCATTTTACTTTATTATGTAATTTTTACCCTAATTAGTATTAACCAGTTTAATGACTATTTTATTCACCAGGCTTAAGAGTTTTTTTTACTGTTTCCAAGAATCAAAACTAATACATAAACTTTGAGCCAAAGGATTTTGTAAAACTCATCCCATCTAATTCATACCTGAACAAGGATCCTGTGCATGACATCCTTAACGCGTGGTCATCCAGACTCTTCTTCAAGAGCTCCAGTGACATAGAAGTTGTGACTTGGTGAAACAGCTTATTCAATTTTAGATAATTCTAATTTTTGACATTTTTTTCCCACATGAAACTTAAATATGCCTCTCTCCCCTTTGCCCAATTAGCCTAGTTCTGTTTTCTGAGGGCTAATAAAACCAGTCAAATTCCCCTTCTACATGTTAGTTTTTTAAACACTTGAAGATAGCTATCACGTTCCATCACTCTCATCTCAAGTCTTCCCTTCCATAGTGAAAGAGACAAAGATTCACCACCACTAAAGATATTCAAAAAGATATACCACAGATTTTAAAGACAGTTCCTTACAAAGTTTCATTTTTTTCTCCAAGTAACAGCATTGTTAAAGTGTATGCTAACAAATACACAAACTAAAAACAATAACAAGGTAAAATCATTAAAAAGGACAAATGAAAAGTTATCTTTTTATGTTTTAGGACACATAAAGAATCCTTTCTGGGAATATTAATATTTCATAGTAATAATACTAGTAGTAGTAGTAGTAGAGGTAGTAGTAGCCGCAGCAGCAGTAGTAGTAGTGATGGTGGTGATAGTGTTTTCAATTTGGGGTGGAACAAGGGTAGAGATCCTTAAAAATATTTTGAAGGTAAGAGGACCCTGAAAATGCTGCATTTCACTACACATTCATTCCGTGTTCATTCAAAAAAAACCGCATCTACTTATTTGTTCATTTCAGCCTGCCAGGTGAACACAAAACACAAAACAAATACAAACAGAAAAATAATAAACAAAAACAGCAGCCCCAACTTGAAAGAGTTTATAATAAAACATGGACACAAATACATAAAAATGAAAAACAACCTAGAAGTTATAAGAGAAATACAAAGTTCTATGAGATCAGAAGAGATTTTCTTAAACGAATGACATTAAAAAAAAAGAAAAGAAAACAGAATGGGAAAGACAAGCAACACCTTCAAGAAAATTAGAGCTATCACAGGAACATTTCATGCAAAAATGGGCATGATAAAAGACAAAAATGATAGGGACTTAACAGAAGCACAAGAGATTAAGAAGAGGTGGTAACACTATGCAAAAGAACTATACGAGAATGATCTTAATGTCACTGATAATCACAATGTTGTGATCTAGATCTAGATCCAGACATCCCAGAGAAGTCAAGCAGGCATTAGGAAGCATTGCTAACAAGACTAGTGGAGGTGATGGAATTCCAGTTGAGTTGTTTAAAGTCTCTAAAAGATCCTGCTACTAAAATTCTGCACTCAATAGGCCAGCAAATTTAGAAAAGTCAGCAATAGCCACTGGATCAGAAAAGACAGTTTACATTCCATTCCTTAAGAAGGGCAATGGCAAAGATTGTTGAAATTACCAAACAACTGCACTCATTTCACATACCAGTAAGGTTATACTTAAGATTCTGTAAGGTAGGCTTTAGTAGTATGTAAACCAAGAATTATCAGAAGAGCAGGCTTGTTTTTGAAGAGACAAAACTAGAGACCAAATTGCCAACATTCGCTAGATTATGTGGAATGAAAGAGAGTTCCAAAAAATAATCTACTTCTAATTCACTGACTACACCAAAGCCTTTGACTGTGTGGATCACAACAAAATGTGGCAAGTACTCAAAAAGATGGGAGTACCAGACCACTTTTCTTTTCTGTACATGGACCAAGAAGCAACAGTTAGAACAGAACATGAAACAATTGATTGGTTTAGGGTTGGGAAAAAAAGTACAGCTAGGTGGTGCAGTGGATAGAGCACCAGTGCAGGAGTCAGAAGGACCTGAGTTCAAATCTCACCTCAGACACTTGACACTCACTATCATGTGCAACCTTGGGCAAGCCACTTAACCCCAATTGCCTCATCCTGGGTCATCTCCAGTCATCCTGATGAATATCTGGTCACTGGATTCAGATGGCTCTGGAGGAGAAGTGAAGCTGGTGACCTGCACAGCCCTCCCTCACTCAGAACGAAGTCAAGTGCAAGTCATATCATTATTTCTCTGATGGCATGATCTTCAGCAATGAAGGACGAACACATATACACACATTTAACTTACATGCAGATAACATCATTTAAAATGCCAGAATGGATGAATCAAAAGCCAGAATTAAAGTTGTCAGGAGACATATCAACAATCTCAGATATACCTATCATAACACTCTGTTGGCAGAAAGTGAAGAAGAATTAAGAAACCTCTTGATGGGAGTAAAATAAGAGAGTATAAAAGCTGGCTTAAAGCTTAATATTAAAAAAATAACAACAAAAACAACAAACACATCTAAGATCTTGGCAACTGTTCCCATCACTTCCTGGCAAATAGAGGGAAAATAAATGCAAGCAATGTTAATTTTTGCATCCTTGGGCTCAAAGATCACTGCAGACAGCAACTACCATCATGAAATTAAAAGATGTTTGCTTCTTGGATGGAAAGTTATGGCAAATCTGGACAACAAACTAATAAACAGAGACTTCACACTGTCAACAAATGTTTGTAGAGTCAAAGCTATGACTTTTCCAGTTGTAATGTATGACTGTGAGAGTTGGGTTATAAGAAAAGCTGAATGCTACAGAATCCCCATGTTTGAATTGTGGTGCTAAGAAAAGACTTTTGAGAGTCCATTGCAGAGTGAAAGGATCAAATCAATTAATACTTAAAGAAATTCAGACTATTCATTAGGACAAATACTGAAGTTGAAATTTAAATACTATGGCTACAATAAAAAGACAGGACTCATTAGAAAAGAGTGACCATTCTAATTGGTCATTAGAAAAGACCCTGATATTGAGAAAGATTGAAAGCAAAAGGAGAAGGGGATGGCAGAGGATGAAATCGATGGATAGTGTCATGGAGGTAACAAGTATGAGTTTGGACAGATTTTGGAATATAGTTCATGACAGAGAGACCTGGCATGCTATTTTCTATGGGGCAGTGGAGAGTCAGACACAGCTGAAGACTGAATAATAACAAAAAGTTATGTACAGGATTGATTTAGGATCATTCCAGAGGCAAGGCACTTAGATTAAAGAGGACTAAGAAGGCTTTTGCCAAAATTAGGACTTTACATGAGATTTAAAAAATTTTGCACCTGGGGGAGATATGAACATGCTTGGGCGCAATAGGGAAACAGTGGGAGTATGAAGATTAATGAAAGAGTAGAGTTGATAGAGGAAGTAATCTACTTCAGAAGACACGATAAAATGGAATTTCTTGTGCATATAGAGGAATTTTCCTTAATAAGGAATAGGTCTGCCTCTTTATGTAAAACAACAGTGAAGAAGAAAATAGTAACAGAAGGCATTTGAGTGATGTTAAATAAGGAGTAAGGGAGAAGACAGAACTATCTGAAGATCAACTTAATTTTTAAAGTGAAATATAAAGAAAGATTCCCAGTTGAAATGGTGGGGAAAGGTACAGTTAAAAGACATTTAAAGAAAGAGGAAAAGGACTGGATAATGCTGCTGCGCTAATTGGGATAGTGAACCAATTAGGGAGATGTAAAAGATTGCCTTGCTGCAGTGAAAACCCAATTGAGATTATTGAATATAAATTTGAAGTGACCCTAGGCAGAATGCTTTTATAATTACTCTAGTATCATTTTTCAGGACATGGATAGCAGTGGAGGTAGAAGATGGTGAAGTTAACCTAGGGCTAGGTTTTGGCAAGGCAAACAAACTAGTTAACAGGATAAAGGGAAAAGGGACTGAAGAGAATAGGATTATGTAAAGTTGAAACCATTTACCAGGGAGTCAAGAAAGAACTTATGAAGAAAGCATAATCAATGAAGGGGAGATGGCCTGAGAAAGAACTGAAGAGTAGAGGGCAAGTCTCTCAATGTAATAATGTAATGCATATGAAACAGTCTTTATTTTGTTCTACAGAAAATACAAAACACATAAAGTGACTCATACCAGCTCATAAGCAATCAATATAATTCCTCTCTCTCTCTCTCTCTCTCTCTTCTCTCTCTCTCTCTCAGTCTCTCTGTACCTCTCTGTCTATCTCTGTCTCTCTCTCTCTTCTTCCTCTTCCCCTTTTCCTCTCCCTGTCCCTTTTCTTCTCTCATCTCTCTCCTATCTCACTTTCCATCATCCACAGGGCCCTAAATTCCTCTATACTCAGAGTATCACTAATTCTACAGTTAGGACTTATGAAGGGAAATTAATTTGGAACTACTAATAAGGAAGCCCTCAATCATTCCACTGACTTCAGCTTCCCAAAGTGTTGCACGTGATCCCCTGAACCCATAGTACCAGCTTGCTGCTTTAGATTCTCCTCTAACACTCCCACCCCAGGCCCTTACAGAAACTTACTTGGGATTATTAAACAATTAACTCCTTTCCCATGTAATGTTGTAGCTCATCCAATTGATTGGAAAATGGCATTGATCAATTACTCTATACCCCATACATATACTACAAAGATCAGGCTTAAAAATGGTGAGAAAATATGGAACAAGTTTGGAGGCCCACTTTTGCTGGATTATAGAGGATAAAAATTTGGGTCATAAAGTCATGAAATAAGAATGGAAAAGCAAGTTGGAGACAGTGTATAAAGGTGTTGAGAATTAGACTAAGGAATTTAGATTTAAATCCGTCGCCGGTGAAGAGCCCTTCAATATTTTCAACAATAAAGTGATACGATCTGATTTGTGCATAGCAAGATTATTCCAGATACCTATACTATGGATTGGAAGAGGCAGGGACTGAAATGAGAGACACTATTAGATTTTGTAGTAATCACTGTGGAATTATGACTGCTGATCACAGCAATGAAATGATGACTGTCTATTACAAGGATGTTTTTCAGTTGTTTCTGACTCATCATGACCCTATGTGGGATTTTCTTGGCAAAGATACTAGAATGGTTTGGTCATTTCCTTCTCTAACTCATTTCACAGATGAAGATGTTGAATTTAGCAAACTGGATTAAGTGACTTGCCCAGGGTCACATAGCTAGTACATATTTGGGGTTGGATTTGAATTCAGGTTCACTTTCTTGACTCAATATCCCTGTGCCACCTAGCTACCCATTGCAATGATAATAGAGGAACATTGTGAGACACTAAAGGCACAAAACTCAGCAAGACTTGATGATTCATTGGATGTACTGGAAGGAGAAGAGAGGAGTCAAAGATGATACTGAGGTTGTGGACATGTGTGAGTGGGAGGCTGCTAATGTTATTGACAGAAACGAGGAAGTGAAGTAGAAGGGCAAAATTAGGAAGAAAGACGTCTCAATACATTTGTGATGTTATGAGAATAAGGCAGCTTGTGATCTTGGTAAAATCATGTTATTCCTTTTCTCTGAGCCTCAGTTTCCT
The DNA here is from genome assembly GCA_028658325.1 of Potorous gilbertii. Lineage (NCBI taxonomy): Eukaryota > Metazoa > Chordata > Mammalia > Diprotodontia > Potoroidae > Potorous > Potorous gilbertii. The sequence continues at coordinate 22,043,437 of CM053773.1, read as the reverse complement.
CATCTGCAAAATGGACTCCTAAAGTCCTATCAGTGTTAAGTCTAGAATGCAATAATGTGATGTTTCAGTAGACAAGCAGGTGATGAGAAGTGCAAAGAACTCAGGAGAAATAAGGACTACAGATTAATATTTGGGAATTGTCCCCAGAGAGAGACTGCATTAGTGGATGAGATCAACAGAGAAAGCAGCATAGACAGAAATGAAAAGAGAAACAAATATTGAACACCATGGTTATCGGGATGAAGGGATGAAAAAGATCCATTGGAGAAGTTAAGATAAAAGGGGTAGGTAGTCTTGGTCGGGAAGGTCATTTCTTCAGAGACAGGAGGAAAAAAAGATAAGGGTGGTTGAAGACACTGATAAATTAAGTCCACCATAGATAATTTATGTAGTTGAATCAGATGACAACTGAAATGACTTGAAAAAATTAATGAATCTAGGATAATAACAGAAAAAGATACAAAAAAGTATGAAATTTCTCAGATAAGGATACCCAAGATATATAAACAATGCTCACACATCAACAGGTGTGTGGACACACATACATACACACGTATGTGCATGTGTGAAAATATATAAGTAACATATACACCTATATGCATGCACAGAAATATATTTATGTATATAATAAACATTTATATGTATTAAAATATAACCAAAATCAATTCCCTAATAAATAGTGAAACAATATTAACAGTTCTCAATAAATCTGCAAACTATTGATAATCATACAAAAGTGCCCCAAGTCACGAGTCAATAAGAAAAGAAATGCAAATAAGAATAACCCTGATATTTCACCTAATACCTTGATGACAAAAAATAAGACTAGTCAATGTTAGATGGTTTTTGGGAAGATAGATACATTAGTACATTATTCAAGGAGTCTTCATAACCATTTTGGAAGACAATTTGGAATCATGCAAATAAATTGACCATATACTCCAAACTGGTCATTCATAAGAAGAAAAATACTTATACACTATAATATTGATAGGAGTATTGCAAAGAAATGGAAACTGAATAGATATCTATTAATTTTGGAAAGACTAAACCAATTGTGGTATAAGAATTCATTGAAATGTTACTATGCTATAAGAAATGATGAATTTGATAAACACAGAAAAGCATGAAATGATTGATGTGCAATAAAGTGAAATAATAAACAGAGTAAGAAATAATTTACACAATGACAATGGGAACATAATTGGAAAAGTCAACACAAAACAAAGGTGAATGCTGTAAAATTACAAAGTACAACCAAGTTTCCAAAAAAGCACATATGAGAAGATAACCCCATTGCCCAGACACATATTCTTCACTCTTTTACAGAGGTGGGGGCCTATATGGGTCATGCACTGAAGATATTTTCATATTTTTTCAGTATATTGGCCAAACAATAAACAATGTGCCAGGAACTGTGCTAAGAGATGGATCAATTTTGCTATTTTTCCTCTCTTCTTTATTCTTTTCTCTTTAAAAATATTATATAATACAGGACAATTTTGTACAAGTGGAATGGGGAGGGTTATTGGAAGAAAGTTTTGATGTTATAAAATGTAAAAAATACCAATAAATTTAATTTACAAAAAAAGAAAGGAGGAAGAGAATTTATTGAATCAAACAGAAAAAAAGGATGAGTCTTGGCCACGAGTGCCTTCTCATCCTCTGAGACAAGAAGAAGAGGGTAAGGAGATTGAAGACATCAAGAAATTAAATCCACCATAGTTAGTACAGGATCCCACAAAAGCCTTTGTGCAATCTGAAACTATTAAAGTGTTTATTGTTGGATGAGATGATCTCTAAATCATATCCACGTCTAAAATGTTTGTAATTTTATGATTATGTGACTTCCGAAGACCCTGGAAGCATCAGATTCATTGTGACATTTCTCTAGACCAACATATTAGAAAAATATTTAGAAGTTTTAAAAGACAAAAAGATTAGATTTTTATCCTCTTTTCTTTCCTCTTTTTTTAAAAAAACTTTCATAATTAAAGAATGCTATAAAATTTCATTTGGAGAAAAAAAAAGTTTATAAATTTACCCAGATTGAATTTTTACATAATCTTTTAATACATTGTTTAGAAAAGTTTTCCCTGGGAGGCATAGGAGCAAATTTCATGGTGAATAATTTAGACTACCTTTAAAATGTTTAGAATTCAAGAAAACCTTTGATAGTTCTAGCTATGCATGCCTCTTTTTATTTTGAGTCGATTTTCTATGGCTGTTAAACCATGGGACTTAGGAAGATCAAATCGAAGGACACATTTTTTTCACCTAGGAATAATTTTGGAGACCACTTACCTTGACTGGCTCATATTACAGATGAGGAAACTGAGGACCATGTTCAACTACACCATGCTATTCTGTGATCACTTCATGAGAAAACATATAGTAAGCCTTTAACAAATATTGGTTGTATCAAGGAATAAGGGATTCCACAGAAATGGAGTCAGAATTTCCTTTAAACCTGTGAATTTCCCTGACTGGGCCAGTGAAATTGAGCTAATATCTGAAGGAGAAAATAGTAAAACCTTCTTCTTTTTTTTTGTTTAATGAAGGAAGTTCTAGTCTACCATGAGAGAGATATTAAAAGAAAGTAACAATAGCAAGGGCAACAATAACAAAGACACTTGTCCAGAGCTGCCTTTGAAATTCTGAAAGCAGAAAATTAGAACAGATCTTCAACTGTCCAGAGGCAGCTTCCTATTTCTATGGGGGAGGGAGGAGGGGCAGAGGGGACGTTGGACATAAACTTTACTCTCATCCCTCTCAACATTCTGTTGATCCAGGAATACAGGTGTGTATGACCGACTGGCTAGTGTGCTAGTCAAAGAATGTAACTGGTGAATTTTGTGGTGTAATCTTTAAGGGAAAGCTAGGGTTTTGTTTGTTTTATGATGTTCATTGTATTCTTTTGCTATTTGGAATTCTGTTTATGTTTACATTAGCATAAATATTAACCAGCTAAAAGATGCTGAGAGATATGCATAGTGAAGTCTTTTAATATAACTTCATCAAATAAAAACAATTTTCATTTGCAGTAATGTACCCCTTTAATAGTATTCCAAGGTTTCCAGGTAGCACCTATGAAAATGTACTTCTGTATCTAGCAAAGATGAATTTTTTAAAATAAAAAAATTAGCTTTAAATATAAAAACTAAGCCACTGTGTAAACCTTTTGTTCTGTTATAGACAGGTTAAAATGTAAACTTTGCTGTCCTAAAATCACAATCTTTACTTGCTGCATCAATGTTTTCTCCCCTAAGAAGCCTCATTGCACAAAAATATTTTTTCTTTGGTATTATATTTTTAAAAAGCTTAGTGATATTTTGGGTTCATTTTCCCATTTTTCTATAAATAACTGAAAATAATCATCATCACCTAATCCTTCCACTGAAAATTAGGGGTGAAATCTCACCACGTTATGATGATTAAATTACTAAAGCATGCCCAAATTAGAAGCTTCAGAAACAACATGCTATACAGGTAGTAAATATTCCGTTCCACTCCTACATTGCCTGAAGGCTTTGGAGTGTATTACTCTACATGTCCGTCACCGAAACAATAGAATAAAACGTTACTGCAAGGTTGCATCAAACCCCTCAGCCACTTTTCATCAGGAATATTTGGATAACCGAGACTTGATGCAAATATTTGTTACTAGCCATTATGACAAGGTAGGAACAGCCTATGATCTCGTTAGTACCTAGGCATTTAGAGCTTTCTTTTATTCCTATCAAAACATGAACATAGATAATAGGAATAAATTGTTTATTTTCCACATTACTAGGCAATTATAAATATTTCAACAAGAAGGTTACAACATGCCAAGGTAAGAATCTAACAGAATAATTCAGGATGTCCTGAATTGTAGTCCGTTGACAATGTTCTTAACTACTTTTTATCTGACTGGCTTCTATAGGAAAATCCTCAAAGCACTATAAAACAGGGAGCAGCATTTAAACAGCTGTTAGCCTCTCACAAAGGGTAGGGATCTTTTTTTTCTCTTCTGTGGACCACATCACAGAGTAAGGTGTATCACACAAGTATAATCAATTCAGAACTACATAATTCTAAATATATGTAATTCCATCACCACACATATATATATATATGTAATATATATATATATATCTGTATTTATTTCATCATCACAAATATATGAACATATCTAGGTATATATACATATATTTACACATGTAATATTTAATAACATATTGAAGTCAATATGTTGCATGTAGTGATTTGCTTTTGTGGACATATGCATATATATGCATATCAACATAGGTAGAAATAAATAAATATGTATGAAAGCACAATTGCTAAAAATTTTCTTTCTTGAGAATACTATTATTGAGACATGAGAAAAACATAAAGCCACAATAATTTTTATGAAAACTTAGGGATTTTAATGGAACACAGGCTAACCATGAGTCAGTAGTATGACATGGGAGAAATCTTGCTGACTTGTTGTTGCATATGGAATATTGTATTCAGATTAGGTATCTTTTTTCAGAAATTGAAAAACCGAATTATGTCTTGAGAAAGGCAACCAAAATGATGAGGGGACTGGAAAACACACCATAAAAGGATTAAAAGAAAGAATTGAGAGATATATAATGTGTAGAAAAGAAACATTAAAGACAATGCATTTTTGTTGTTTTTGCAAGGATTGAAGGTCTATCAGGTGGAAGAGGAACTGTGTTTGTTCCCAGAGGAGGCTTCGAAAGACAGAAATTGGATGAATAGGTGCCCGCTGCAGCTCTCATAGGTTGATATAAGAAAAACCTGCCAAATGATTAGAGTTGTTCCAAAGAATGGATCGGCTCTGGAGGCTGTAGATGACCTTCCCTAGAAGTCAAGTGGAGAAGAGGCAACTGTTTCTTTGGCGCTACTATAGACTGCACTATTTTGCTATAAGAAATTGGAGCAGATGACTTTGAAGTTTCCTTCCAAATGAGATTCAATTATTCTGATGTTACCACTGGAATAAATCTAGGAGCAAAAGTCTGGATTAGACGGCATCCCATATAATTTAAGTTGCTTTGATGATTAGAATATAACCAGTCAATTTGGTCACATGAGCTACAATTTGCTTTGCTTCTAGGCTTCTAGGTTGAAAAACTCTATCCACTTTTAATGGGCAGGTGCTAGAAGAGTGAAGTAGACATTGAACTCTCCTACTGGTCAGTGTAGTGAGAGAACTGAAAAGACAGCAAGGGACCTCCTTCTACCAGAGGCCTTTCTTCTGCTCCTACTGGTTCCTTTCCATACAAAATTGTCTTGTGACTATGATTGATAGATAGATAGAAATAAATGATAGATGTAGATAGATACAGACATACAACCATTTCTCTCTGTTTCTGTCTCTGTCTCCCTGTGTCTCTCTATTTCTCTAATATGTATACATACATACATATGCATATATATATATATACACGTATGTGTAGTATGCATACACATTTTCTAAGCATCTATTATGTGATCACCACTGTGAAAAGTGCTTTACAAATATCATCTAATTTGATCCCCACAAACACCCTGGCAAGTAAGTGCTGTTGTAATCCCCATTTCACAGTTGAAGAAAGTGAGATAGAGGTTGTGACTGATCCAAGGTCACATAGCTAGTGTCTTAGTTTTGCCATCCTAATGTATATATATGTGTGTGTGTGTGTGTGTGTGTGTGTGTGTGTGTGTGTGTGTGTGTGTCTGTTTCAAGTGTGAGTGTGGGGAAGAGACGAAGTGGCCAGGAGTCTTGTGAATTACAATGTTGTAAATGAGAATGGCAGCTGAGGCACCTAGGTGGCTTGGTGGATAGAGCACTGGACCCCCAGTAAGGAAGATCCACATTCAAATCTGGCCTCAGACACTGATTAGCTGTGTGACCCTGGGCAAGTCATTTTACCTCCATTTGCCTTAATCCACTGGAGAAGGAAATAGCAAACCCACTTCACAATCCTTACACATGGACAACATTGCTGTGCTATGGCCCACAAGATCAAGATGAGTAGGATGCAGCTGAATGATTGAACAACAAAGGAGAAAAGGTTATCTCTTAAACCGTTTAGGAGTGATTGAGCTAGAGAATCTTGTTCTTTGGTCCAAGAGTTCAAAGGATCCACATGATCTTCACTGACACTCCAAGTTCTTATGTGTTAAATATAATTAGAAAGTATGGTAGTGCAATGTATTGACCAGATAGTCTTCCAAGAGCCACAGGGCTCCTGATAATTAGCACATGTGATTTTCTTCATTCTTCCTCAATGTTCTGCCTGAGAAAAGCAACTAGATGAAGGAACATGAAAAACAATCTAAAAGTTCCAAGCCTCAAAGAAAAGCATGTGTGAAGAATCTTTTGATCTTGTCCTAGACTTTCTACAGATCTCTAGTCCTGCATCACAAGCTGCCTATTGGATATTTCAAAGTGTATGTCCCATAGGTACCTCAAGTTCACTATGTCCAAAACATCAGTCATTATAGCCATCCCGACCATGTTCCACTTCTACCGTTTCCTATAGCACTATCAAGGCACCATTATCCTTCCAAAAATCACTAATTTGTAACAACATCCCTGTGTCTTCATTCTCAGTGACATCACACTGAGTGAGATCAGTTGCTAAATTTCATTTTTACCTCTACAATATGTTTTGAATTTGTACTTTTCTGGCCATTCATACAGCCACCACTGAATTCAGCCCTCCCCTTCCCTCCTTCACCTCTTATCTGAACTACTGCAACAGCCTCCTAATTTGGTTTCCTGCTTCAAGCTTCTCCACACTCTACTACATCTTTTCTACATGGCTGTCAAGGGGATTTTCCTAAAATTCAGGAGGTATCATATTACCCTCCCCTAAAGTTCAATATAAGCCAGTGTCTCACTACAAATTCTAAGATCAAAATATCAACTCCTCTTTTTGACATTTCAGTCTCTTTACCACCTGTTCCTTTCTAACCTTCCTAGTTTTCTGATACCTCAGTCCGTATAATACACCAATCATGAGTGCTTGATGTTTCATGGATAAGGAGGTAAGCTCCCCCTCTCTGATCTCACATTTCTATACCTTTGCATTTGCTGTTCCCACATGCCTGGAATGCACTCCATCCTCATCTCTGCCTCTTGGAATCTCTGGTTTCTCTTGAGACTCAGTTGAAGATAAATCTTTTAAATTGGCATTTCCTGGTCCCTCTAATTACAACTACACACCCTCCACAAATTACATTGTATTCATGCTGTATATATACAATAAATACTGATCTCAGTTTATGCCATCATCGCTGCCATTAGAATATAAACTCCTTGTGGGTAAGGATTGTTTCACTTTTGTCTTTGGTATCCCCGGCGCCTACCTAGTAAAGTGACTACACAGTTGCACTTACAATATTTGTTGGCTGATTGTTTTAGGCTGGTGTATAGTTGCTTTTATTTCTATTGAGTGAATTTCTCTTTGAAACTCTGCAACAAAAAAACCCCACACCTTTTATCATAACTCAGAAATCGAATATAATGATGTTAATTTCTTCCTGCATCAGGATCTTTTTTCTTTCATAAAAAGAAAAAGGGCGTTAAAAATTAAATCCTTGGGGTCAATCTTTCTCAGGTGCCATTTCTTTTAAAATTCCCTCCTGAAATATAGAGCATTCCTTCTTATTCCTGACAACTGCACTTTCTAACACTGGGTAATAAGTGATGTGATGTGAATCTTAGGTAGGAATTTGTTCCCAGGCTCCAGGTGAAATGGAAATTAGCTATTCTCTATTATTATATTACTCTCTATTATTAAAAAGTCCAAAAGATTGTCCTCTACCTTCCTCAGTGCCTAGTATAAATCTTTTTCTGTGAGCCCTGGCCTCCTTAAAAGAATTGGTGCACCCCTCAGAGTACTTATCATAGAGTCAGAGATGATGTCTTACTGATGGCCAGCATCAGACCTTTGAAGTCATCTGTTATATCTAGCTTCAGCAAAACACTTAACATACACTATTGCGACTTTAAAAATTAAAGAATAATTCCTTTTCTAGATATTCAGAGGATAGAAATTTCTGAGGTTTTCTTTGGTTTCTAAGTCTTCAAAACACTTCTAAGAGAGATGAAATTTAACTAAGAATTATTCTGTCATTTAAGTACTATTAGTGAATTTTTTTCCCAAAGACATCAAAACACTTTCTTTTCTCTCCTTGATTGCCCTGATTTTTGATATCTCTGAAGTGAACTTAATCTTCTGGGTATGGCCCTTATAGCCATTCAGTAACTCTCTCTCTGCCAAAGACCTTGTGTCACCAGTTTCAGGCAGCAGTTGTCAATAGATGGTGTTCTTTTCACCATCGGTGGCATGCAGTTCAACACTAAGAATCATTCTAAGCACTCCTTACTATAATGTAGGTTCAACTGTCTCCATGATTACTTACTACCCCCGTCCCTTCATTTCTCTGGACACTAGTTTCCTTATCTATGAGATAAGATTAGACTAGCTGACCTCTAAGATCTCTTCCAAATCTAACTGTAGAGTATTATGGTTCTGTCACCTGCTTGACTTTATGTCTTTGGATTCCTGACTGCTGTCTCTCCTTCCTTTGAGGGACCACTCTAAGCTTGGCATCTTAAATTCATGGTACTTTCCCACTCCTCCCTAGCTTCACTGATGTCTCTGGATGTGAACTCTACCCTGTTTACTGAATGCTTGATGCTAGATTCTGTTAAGACCCAACCACTAGTATGACAAGTTGCTAGCCTGAACTTCTTATAATTCTCACCTCCCAGAGCTATCCACATACCTCAAGAGACACTGATAGCTTCTTCTGTTGGTATAGAAGTTATCCCTGCTTTGAAGCTTTAAGTTTAGAAAGAAAATAGTATGACACTAATTATTTATTGAAATCTTTAAATTAACTGCCCCCACTTTAGCATTTCCTTAAATGGTGAATATTCTAATTAAGGCAAAAGCCATAATTTTTTACCCTCCCCTGAAATCTAAATTCAAACTAACCTAATAGTAAGCTATCTCTCAGTGTGGTGACTGCTCCAAACATCATACATAGAGAATGAAGTTATTTCCATGACTACATTTAACCCTATCAAAAAAAAAGAGGCATGGGGTAGGGGAAGAGAAAGAGGACTGAACATTAGAAGGAAATGTGGGTCCCTATCATTTCCACAGCAGCAAGTCTCCCATGAGACTACTGGCTCTGAGTTTCCTGCTTTTCTATGTGACAGGAGTCACCTAGCTCTCCCCTCAACTTCCTTTTCTGAAGTCGGTCAATTTAGCACACAATGAATGGGAACTGGGTGTCAGTCAAACTGGGAGCACTGGCTGTCAGTCAAACTGGCTACTGTTGACAGTGATGCTTTAAAAATGGGTTTAACCCCTTTTAGAAGAATTTTCAACTTCAGCAGAACATAATATGCTATTTTTAAATAGTTAAACAATTTTGTTTTCTCTGCTTTACAAAGGTCTTAATTGTGGGGCTAATAATGCCTGGTACTGTGTTTATATTTTATATAGGCAGCTCTAATTACTTAATTACTGTCTACATAGACACTTTGTAAGAGCAATACTTTGAGACAACTTTGGTTCTGTATTCCCATATATTGACAGGTCATCTAGATTCATACAAATAAACACTCAAAAGTAAATCCATCATTAATGTCATGTATGAAGAACTTAAGGTAACTTCTTTGGAAATTAAAATTTACTTACACTTAGATGAAGATCTTGCAGAATTACATGACAAGTAAATGTGTAAAAGGGCCACCTATTCTATCCTCCAGTCTCCAGTATTTTGTTGGCAGTGATGGTCAGTTGTTTTAGTCAAGTCTAACTCCTTACGATCCTAGTTGGGGTTTTCTTGGCAGAGATACTGGAGTGTTTTGACATTCTCCTTCTCAACCTCATTTTAAAGATGAAGGAATTAAGGCAAACAGGATTAAGTGCCCAAGATCACACAGTAAGTGTCTGAGGCTAGATTTGAACTCAGGTTTTCCCAATTCCAGGTTTGGCACTCTATCGACTGCACCATCTAACTACCAGTCTACACTTAAGATCTTACATAAACTTTGTAAAAACGAGGAACATCTATTGAATGGAATGGAATTGAATCTATCAAATTCCTCAAGAATTTCATAATAATTAGATATGCCTTCTTGACAACCCTTATAGTGGAAAATGAAGCAGGAAGTGACTCAGTAGATGGAGCCCTGGACCTGGAGTCAGAAAGATCTGATTTCAAATCAAGCCTTAGTTACTTGCTAGCTGTGTGATCCTGGGCAAGTAACTTAAACCTTTCTGCCTTATTTTCCTCATCCGTAAAACGAGCTGGAGAAGGAAATGGCAAAGCACTCCAGTATCTTTGTCAAGAAAACCCTAAATGGAGTCACAAAGAGTCAAACACAGCTGCAACAACTTAACAACAACAAAATAACAGTGAAAAATGTCTTCACTAAAATAAAAGGATATTTACTAATTCAGGAGGAAGTTCATTAAGTATCACATAGCAGCTTTAATGAGAAAAGTATTTTTTTTTCCTTTGAATTATATACAGTTGCAATCATTGTTGCAATAATACCTTAGGATGTACTTTTATAAGTGAAAGAATAGTTTTACATTTGAACATTTATTCTTATCTGATGGATAATATGGGTTGGGGGGAAGAGGGAGAGGGAAGGAGGGAGAAGAGAGAAAGAGAAAGAGAGAATGAGAGAGACAGACAGAGAGAGACAGAGAAAGAGAGGGAGAGAGAGAAAGAGAGAGAGAGAGAGAGAGAGAGAGAGAGAGACAGAGACAGAGACAGAGACAGAGAGAATTGTTTACTAATTTGCCTTAGCAAATGTTTTCCTCCAAGGCGGAGAAAGTCATACTTTTTGAAATTATGACTAATCCTGAATTTTGGAGTGTAAATTAACAAATGATAAGACTATACTCAACACCTTAAAAATGTCTATCTCTTTGATTATTAGGGGAAATGGGTGAACATCTGGACATTATCCTTTTATATTTTCTTTCCAATCATTTTTACATAATGATTTTTAATCTATTATAATATTTCTTTTAATCATTTTGAGTACAAACTATGCCTTTTATACAAAATACATATAAGTATCCTCTGAGCTCAGCAATTTAAATATAAAACATATATTCTAATAGACAAAATTGTAAATTTCTGTTTGCTCAATTCTTTTAACAATAATGTGTTGAAACGCTCTAATATAGCTTTCTTCCAGGTAGCTTAGGATTTTAAATACTTTATCCCATTAATCTTTATTCCATATGATGCAAGTCAGGGACCAAGTTTCTTTTCATTTTACAGATAATTTCTCCTTAGGAAAGTATTTTCTATATGCTCGGACATTTGGAGAAATTAATTTTATGTGAAATTTACTGAGTAGTACTTGAAAGTTAATATTACAAATGAAAAATCTTTCTGATTCACATCCTTTTCTACAAACCAATGAAAAACACTTATATCTATAACCTGGAACTTAGGATGCTGTCGTACTTCAACTGGAAGAAATAATTGCAGATTGCATGTGGTACTGGGCCATATATATTTTTTTATTATTTATTATATTTATATATAATATTGTATTTATAACATATTTTATTTTTATTTCTTTATTACAATATGTAATTATAATTAAATGCATTTTGATTAAGAAATGCTATTCCAATGACCATTATATTTAAACAATCTAATTAATACCTAAAAGACAGTGTAGATCAATAAAAAGTCAGGGTTGGAGTTCAAGATCTGACATTGCCTCTAACTGAATGTCTTTGCTTTCTTCTAAATTGGGCATAATATGATACATTCTTCCTTAATACAAAGAATGTTGAGATGAGAAATGAAACAACTTGTCTGATAAATAGTCAATAAAGTGAACTTACTTTCTCTGATATGCGTATGACCCAAGGAATCCTTCTCTTTCTGAAGGAATTCTGTTAGAAGGAAAAGAAAGTAATAGGCATGTGACCAGCACATACCTATAAACTTGTTAGAGACTATAATGTCATTAAACTTCACTTTCTTAAGTCACTTATTTTAATTGTGCATTGATGCAGTTGTTACAGTCCTGAGATAGCAGCTAGCATCCTGACATATAGTGAGGAAAGCTACATTCCATTCTTGCTTCTAATGCTTAGAATCTGTGTAATCCTAGCAAGTCACTTAGCTTCTCTGTGATTCAGTTTCCTTATCTGTAAAATGGGAATAATATCTGCAGTGTCCATCTCTGAGAACTTTTTGGAAACTCAAAGCAGTCCCCACCGGCTTTTCTGTATGTTGTGGTCCCATTAGAATGTGAGCTCTTTATAGGAGAAACGGTATTTTTATCTTTCTTCATAACTTTGGAGTTTGGCATATCTGGCAACTATTGAGTGCTTAATAAAAAATATGTTGAATGGACAAAACTGTTGACTGACAAACTCAAATAAAATAAACATATTTTGCAAAATGCTTTGGGAACTTGAAGTGCTATATAATGATAAGTTATGATGATGATGTAGCAAGAATTCCTTGATTTGTAGGTAAATGCAAAACTAATGAATGTCCATGGATGGAAGTTACAAGCAGAATAATTAATACTTAATGTTAATAAGGGATTCCGAATAATTAGAATTTTTTCAAATTGAAACTGTCTACTTCATCAGGTGGCTAAGATCTCTAACACTGGATTTCTTAAAATATATATGACCTGAAGTCAGTCAAGGGCTCTGAAGCAACAGCTATTGCAAACAAACATCACTTACAATAATCAGCTATCTGAAGATATCTCAGTTCCATCAGAAGAGACCCAACAGGTCACTGTACAGGCAGGCAGAGATTGGAGATACACGGACTGATCAAAAACTGAGAAAAGGCTGAATAACTGATAGGGTGGTTGGAGAGCAGAACCAGTCCTGGGAGGGCTATGTACCAAATCTGATCTTCAGCATTCCACTGAGATGAGTTAGGGCTCAATCAGTGAAGCCTGATAGATACATCATCTACAATGAGAAGGAAAAACAACAACCCACTTGATCCAATGAATCATCAGGAACTTGAGATAGAAGCCAGAGACTGAGAAACAGAGTGTAAGAACTAATACAAACTTCACAAGTAGATAGGAAGTAGTAATGGCATCCATACTACAGAGGAGACCAGACCAAACCAGGTCTAAACAAACCATATCTAAGAGTTGCAGAGCAGACTATCTATCCGAAATACAAAATTCAAAACAAAACTAAATCTAGAACTATAGAGGAAAATAGCAATCGCAAGTGACAAATCCTATGAGTTAATAAAAGCCTAAAGTTAAAACCCATCAGAAAGTAACACCATAAGTGAATGCAGAGCTTCAGAGAAAAAAAATGATTTGCCCCAAGGATTTTAACAAAAGTTTAAGGGAAGAAATGAAGTAGGAGATAAAGAATAAAATGAGAAATGAAATTAGAGGGGAAAATGAAAAGACATAAGCAACTTAGAATACAATGTGTAAATAGCCAAAATACTGCGCTTCCAAGTCAGTAATAATCACTTAATTATCTCCAGAAGTTATAACATAGAATGCTACAAATGACAAAATAATCATTTCCAGTTGGTAAAACATAAAATTGAGGTCATGATAGCTTTTCCTACTGTGCACGATAATTCTGGTGGCCAGTAATTGTTACAAATTCACACAAACTAATCTATTTGGGAAAACATCACGGAAGGCCTTCCAAACTAAGTACAAATCATTGTTTTGCTCTCTGTCCTTTCGTTATCTGAACTGTTCTCTTTCCATTAAGCATGGGTAATTGAAACTTGCCTGTAAAGCTCTGGACCTTTATAGTATCTCTCTCTCTCTCTTTTTCTATCTGTCTGTCTGTCTCTCAACAACCTACAACTTTTGAAAATGTGCACCTTCATCAGACCAGAGTTTTGTTTAAATCGTAGAAAAAATTCAGCATAGAACTCCAAATCTAAGGCCCCTTTAGGAAGCCAGATCAGAAACTCTACTTGGGCCTTGGGGTCCTATATAAGGGCTTGTTAGTACTTTTTTGGTTGCTTGAAATGCTGGCTATCTCATAATCCATAAGCCCATGTGCCTACTTATTTTGAAAAACATTAACAATTTAATAAAGTTACTGCCTGCTTTGCTTCTATCAGCAACCACTGTATTGACCTTCATTCAGGCAAGACCACAGGAACCAGGCCCACCATTTATACCACTATGTAAATTCTCATGTTGGCCTGACACATGCCTTTTTTGTGGTACTATGTAACTCTGACCACAGGAATTTTGAAAATGTCTTCACATCCATATAACTTTTGTTTACATCTATTTAAAGGCATAATTTATTTAATATTAAAAATCTTTATTTAACAGTAAATTGAAAAGCTGATGGGTTCATCTCTAGTGCCCCTCTGACAACTTAAGGCATCAGTGGCTTCTTTATCATTTGTATAACCATAGTTTTTCCCTCACCCTTAATCTGGTGAGGCCATACTTAGAATATTGTGTTTGCATATAGATTTTAGGAATGAGATTAATAAACTAGAGAACATCACATGAAAAGCTTATCAGGATGATGAAGGGCATTGAGTTAATATTATATGAACAGTGGTTGAAGGAGCTGGGAATGTTTAGTCTGAGAAAACAAGATGTAAGGGGGAAAAAGTAGACATCTTTGGGTATCTGAAGGACTGTTTCTTGACAGAGGGATTTAACTTCTGTTTGTCCCCAGAAGGCAACAGAATCGATTGCTTCAAGTTTTACAGAGACAGATTCAATATAAGGAGAAAAAATAAACAATCCTTCCCAATAACTAAATCTAAATCTGTCCAAAGCAAAATGTACTGCTTAACATGGTAGAGGTTTTTCAATGCTAGTTTTCACAAAAAACAAAACCAAACTCTAGGTCCAGGTGTTGTGTCAAGTGTGTGGTACTGTAAATGAAATGAACGTTCAGTTGAGTATTGGATTCCTGCTTCTGAACTCCCTTTAAATCCTGGAATTTATGATTCTGCATGCCACTCTGAAATAGTTCTTTCCTTGAATATTTCACCCAATTTTCTGTGTCTCTTTTACCACCTAAAATATCATTCTCTACTCCACAAAATATGCGTTCTTAGCCAAGATGGTGGAGTAGAGGCAGAAATTCACCTGAACTTTCTCAAATTTCCTGCAAAACAACCTTAAAAGGATGCCTCATATCAAATTCTGGAGTAGTCAAGCCAACAAAAATGTCAGAGTGAAATAATTTTTCAGCCAGACAGTTTAAGAGGTCAGCAGGAAAGGTCTGTCACATCTTGGTGGTGGTTGACTTCAATGCTGGTTGTGTCAAAATGTCGGTAGCAGCCATTGAAGGCGGACTATGACAGTGGCAGTAGCAGCTTCCCAAGCTCTCAGCCCATAGACAGGAAGGGGGAGTGGAAAACTGGTCAGAAAGAGACAAAAGACCAGTTTCTAGCATATATACAATTGTGGGTCACAGTTCAAGGGCAAAGGCAAAGAGGAGCAGTGATACGCTGGAACTACAGGGAAGTAGGGGCCAGGGCAGTGAGAAAGAGAGTACTCGGGGTCACTCTCAAGGGAGCAAGGACCCTGGTCTCAGTTCCAGTGCAAACTTACCACATTGGAAGAACTGAAAATTGGCAGGTCCCCAGAATGAGCTCTGGAAATAGCAACACAAAAAATGTGAAGTTTGAGACAGTGCCCCCTCCATCTTGGGAACAGAGTTCAACTTTACCATAAAGTTAAAAGTCAGGAAATATGATGGACAAATGGGAAAAAAAAGAACTTGACCATAGAAAAGATGATCAAAATATGAACTCGGAAGAGGAAAACAATGTCAATACTGCTACATGCAAAGTCTCAAAGAAAAATGTGAATTAGTGTCAGGTCAAAAAAAGAAAAACTCCTAGAAGAACTCAAAAAAGCAATTTAAAAATCAAACAAGAGAGGTAGAAATAATTGAGAAAAGACATGAGAGCAATGCAAGAGAATCAAGAAAAGGGAACCAACAGCTTGGTAAAGGAAGCATAAAAATGGGAAAAGATGAATAAAAATTCAGTGAAAAAAGAAGTCCTTAAAAACTAGAATTGGTCAAATGGAAAAAGAAATACAAAAGCTCACTGAATAAAATAATTTTATAAATTTTTTAATTCAGAAAGGGGAAACTTATGACTCAGCAGGACATCAAGAAACAATAAAACAAAATCAAAATATGAAAAATGAAAAATCTCATTGGAAAAATAACTGATCTGGAAAATAGATAAAGGAGAGATCATTAATTATTGGACTACTTGAAAACTATGATCAAAAAAAGAGGTTAGACATCATATTTCAAGAAATTATCAAGGAAAACTACCTCAATATCACAGAACCAGATTGTAAAGAGAAATGAAAAGAATCCACTAATCACTTCCTGAAAGTTATCCTAAAGAAGAGGAAACAGAATAATTAAATGACATTATCCAACAAAAGAAATTCAACAAGCCATTAAGGAATTCCCTGTGAGAAAATTCCTTAGGTCCAGATGGTGAATTCTACCAAACACTTAAAGAAAAATTAATTTAAATACTATAAAAACCATTTGGGAAAATTGGCATATAAGGAGTTTCCTACTGTATTCCTTTAATGATACAAATATGGTGCTGATAACTAAACTATGAAGAATGAAAAGAGAGAAAGAAAACTATAGACCAGTTTAATGAATACATTTTATTTTTTTGTATTAATTTTATCTATTTTCAATGTTCAGCAATCACTACCATATAATTTAGATTTTTTTTCTCCACCTCTCGCCCTTCCTCCCCTCTCCCCTAGACAGCATACAATTTTATATAGGTTCTACACATACATTCCTATTAAATACATTTTCACTATAGTCATGCTGTGTAGAAGAATAAGAATGAATGGGAGAAATCATATGACAAACCAAAACATAATACAAAAGAAAATGATCTGCTACATTCTGCAATTGAATTCCATAGTTCTCTCTCTGAATGTGGAAGGCATTTTGCCTTAAAAGACATTGAGAATTTTTTAAGTCCTTGCATTGCAATGAAGTTCCATGTCTACCAGAAAAAACTCTCACACACTATGGTCATTGCTGTGCACAAAGTTCTCCTGGTTCTGCTTCTTTCACTCAGCATCAGGTTATGTATGTCTTTCAAGGCCTCTCTGAAGTCTTCCTGTTCATAGTTTCTTATAGCAAAATAGTATTCCATTACATTCATACACCATAATTCATTCAGTCATTCCCCAATTGATGGGCATCCCCTTGATTTCCAGTTTTTGGCCACCACAATAAGTGCTGCTATAAATATTTTTGTACATGTGGGACCCTCTCCTATTTTTGTGATCTCTTGGGGATACTGTCCTAAGAAGTGATATTGCTGGGTCATAGGGTAGCCCTTTCGATAAAGTTCCAAATTGCTCTCCAGAATGGTTGGATCAGCTCACAGCTCCACGAAAATTAGTGTTCCAACTCTCCCACATCCACATTTATCTTCTTTCTATTCTATCATGTTAGTCAATCTGATAGGTGTGACGTGGTGCCTCAGAGTTGTTTTGATTTGCATCTCTCTAATTAATAGGGATTTAGAGTATTTTTTAATATGACTATAGATATCTTTAATTTCTTTCTCTGAAAACTGCCTGTTCATATCCTTTGACCATTTATCAATTGGGGAATGACTTGAATATGAACATTTTTTTTCTTTTTAAATAAATTTATTTATTTAACTTTTTTTACATTTATTTTCACAAAATTTTGGGTTCCAAATTTTCTCCCCATTTGTCCCCTCCCCCCCAATACACTGAACATTCTGATTACCCATATCACCAATCTGCCCTCTTTTCTTTCATCCCTCCCTTCCCTTACCCCATCTTCTCTTTTGTTCTGTAGGGCCAGATAACTTTCTATTCCCCATTACCTATATTTCTTAATACAAACATTTTAATTGAAACATCACCAAGGATATTATAGCAACATATCAAAAAAGGATTATACATTATGACCAGGTGGAATTCATACCAGGAAGGCAGGGCTTGTTCAATATTAGGAAAACTATCAACATGATTGACCATATCAACCACAAAAGCAACAGAAATCATATGATTATTTCAATAAATTCAGAAAAAGCTTTTGACAAAATACAATACCATTCCTATCAAAAACATCAGAAAGCATGTAGGAATACATGTAGCTTTTCTTAAAATGATTAGAATGCATCTAAAGTGATCAGCAAGTATTATCTGCAATGGGGATAAGCTAGAAGCCTTCTCAGTAAGATCAAGAGTGAAGCAAGGGTGACCATTATCACCATTATTTTTCAATACTATACTAGAAATGCTAACTATGGCAATAAGAGAAGAAAAATAAATTGTAGGAATTAGGATAAGCAGCGGGGAAATAAAACTATCACTTTTTACAAGTAATATGATAGTGTACTTAAAGAACCACAGAGAATCTACTAAAAAGACTGTTTAAAGTTTCAGGATATAAAAGATACCCACATAATTCATCAGCAATTCTAGATATATCAACAAAGTCCAATAGCAGAGTCTAGTAACAAGAGATAGAAAGTGAAATTCCATTTAAAATAAATGTAGACAAAATCATTTGAGAGTATACCTCCCAAAATAAACTGAGGAACTACATATAAACAAAATGACAAAGCACTTTTCACACAAAGTTCGATAAAAATAATTTGAAAAAATGTTAATAGCTCATGAATCAATGCTGTAAATACTGTAAAAATGATAATTCTATCTACATTAATTTATTTATTCACTGTCATGCCAAACTACCAAAAATTATTTCATAGAGCAAGAATAAATAATAACAAAATTCATCTGACTGAGAGGTCAGGAATATCAAGGGAATTAATAAAAAAAAAATGTTCAAGTGTCCTTGCCACTATATCTCAAACTGTGTTATAAAGCTGTGATCATCAAAAGAAATGGATATTGGCTAAGAAATAAGAGTGATGGATCAGTGGAACAGATTAGGTACACAATATGTACTATAAATAACAATAGCAATCTAGTATTTGACAAACACAAAGATCCAAGGTTTGACAAAAAAAACTCACTATGTGACAAAAACTTCTGGTAAAACCAGAAAATAGTTTGACAGAAACTAAATATAGACTGATATCTCACAATGTATGCCAAGATAAGTCAAAATGTATACATGGTTTAGACATCTTGGGTAAATCAGGGGAACATGGAATAGTATACCTGTCAGATCTTTGAGTAAAGGAACAATTTATGAGTAAACGAGAGGTATGAAGCATTATAAAGATATAAAATGAATAATTTTGATAAAAAAGATTTTTCACAAGCAAAATAAATGCAACCAAAATTTGAAGGATAGCAGAAAACTGGGGAGAACAAGATTTTTTACAAGTGGCTTTCCTCTTTTCTCAAATATATAGAAAACTGAGACAAACTTAGAAGACCATACATCATCCTCCAACTGATAAATGTTCAAAGGATATGAACAGGCAATTTTCAGAGGAAGAAATCAAAAATATGTATTTATCATTGCTATTCAGTGATTTAGTCAGGACCCCATGGGCCATAGCACTCCAGGCTCTTCTATCCTCCACTATCTCTTGAAGTTTGTCCAAATTAATATTCATTGTTTCTGTGACATTATCTATTTCATCTTCTATCATCACCTTTTCCTTTTGCCTTCAACCTTTCGGAACATCAGAATCTTTTTCAATGTATCTTCTCTTCTCATTATGTGTTCCAAGTATTTAGGCTTCAGCAATTGACCTACTAGTTAATAGCCTGAATTAATTTCTTTAATTATTAAGTGATTTGATCTTTTTGCTGTTCAAGAAACAAAAAAATCTTCTCTGGCATGTACAATTTGGGAAAAGGTCCTACCTGTACAAAATGTTTGTAGCAATTCTTTTTGTGGTAGCAAAGAAATTGAGGGGATATCCACAATTGGAAAAATGTTCAATGAGTTGTGGTATATGATTGTGATGGAATGCTATTCTGCTAGTAGAAATGACAAGCCAAAAAACTGGAAAGTCTTTCATGAACTGATGCAAAGTGAAGTGAGCAGAACCAGAAGAACTTTGTACACAGTAACAGCCACATTGTGTGATGACTAGTTTTGATAAGACTTAGCTATTCTTAGCAATACAATGATCTAAGGCAATTCCTAAGGACTCATGATGATAAATGCTAAAAGAACTGTTGGACTCTGAATGCAGATTGAAGGATATTATTTTACTTTATTTTTTGTGGGGTTTTTGTGTTTTTATTTGGTGTTTTCTTTTACAACATGACTAATATGGAAATATGTTTTTCAGGATTGCATACCTATAACCCATATCAAATTGCTTACTGTCTGAGAGAGTGGTTAGAAGAAGGAGAGAAAATTTGGAACTCAATTTTTTTAAAAAAATGCTAAAAATTCTTAGTGCATGCAATAGGGAAAAAATAAAAATATATTTAAAAAAAGGAAAAATCCTCAAGAACTGATGGATTCACATGTGAATTCTACTTAAACACTTAAATTGTAATTAATCCCAATACAATATAAACTATTTAGAAAAATACACCAAGAAATAGACAAAGAAAAACAGACAAAATTCCTTTTAGGAAACTAATATGGTGGTAATACCTAAACCAGGAAGAGTAAAAGCAGAGAAAGAAAATTATAGATCCATTTCCCTAATGAATATTAATGCAAAATTTTCAGTAAAATACTAGCTAGGAGATTACAGCATAAAATCACAAAGATCATGCATTTAAGATAAGTTGGGATTTGTACCAGCAATGCAGGGCTAGTCAAATTACTTGCCTTCTCAAAAGGGGAGGAACTAGTGTGGGTAGGAGAGAATTAATAACTCAAAAATTTAAAAACAAATCTTAAAAATGCTTTTAAATATAATTGAGATGTATTTAATAAAATAAAAATATATTGGCAAAAATAATAAATATAAGTTTTTATACTTCTAAGTTTGGTTAAAGCTTTATTGATTTTTTTTTTTAAAGACCAAACCATTTTCCTTTTACTTGTTCTATGTCACCTCATCTTTTCCACTCAAAGGTGGAAAAGAAATGATAATTAGTAAGTAGAAAAGAAGGCATTGGGTATTACTATCTACCTTTCTGCAGATTCATACACATTCAAACAACAACCACAACACTGAGAGGTTAGGATGCTAAATTGTTACTTTTGATTGCTAGTGAAATTGACTAAGTAACAAAATAGAAAAGAATAGGACAAAAATAGCTAATGGCTAATAACTAATGGGGCTGCTATGTAAAGTACTAATAAAATATTAAGAGACAACTTACTACCTAAATGTGGTCAAGTCATCTGATCCAGATAAACTACATCCTCATTCATCTTCCTGAAAAAGTTAGCAGTATATCTAATGAGCCTCCTTCTATCTTTATAGGATTTTGATATTTTTAGCCTCCTCTACATTCTATATGGTCCAGTCAAATAGGCTCACCTTATACTCTGCACACATAACACTTAATCTCCCACCTCCATGCCTTTACTTTACTGGAACAGTCTTCTTCCTTATTTTTACATCTTAATGTGTCATTGACTTCCCTCAAGACTAAGCTCAAGTATTTCTTTCTGTAAGAGGTCTTTTTCTTTTTTTTCTGGTCATTACTTCCACCAGAGGCAATAGAGACTTTTTTTGTATCGCTTATGCTTAGCACAATGCTCACCCCTAAATTCATACTTATTAACTTACTGAACCACAGTGATGAAACTTGGAAGATTTCATAGAACAAGAAACATATCGCAGCACTGAAATAGAAGAAAAAAGTGATTTTCAAAAAGTAAGAAAATAGAATCTGTAAATTACAAATTTCTGGCAAAATTCTAAGATGCATTATTTAAGAGATAGCTAGGGAAATTCTAGAAAAGGAAGATTTGATCACAAAATGCCAACAGGGTTTGTCAAGAACAGGTAACCTAAAAAATTCTCTCTCTCTCTCTCTCTCTCTCTCTCTCTCTCTCTCTCTCTCTCTCTCTCTTTCTCTCTCTCCTCTCTCCTTCTCCATCTAAAATTCAATTAAATGGATAGAATCTTTTACTTAGAACTAGAAGGGACATCAGAGATCATTTAGTCCAATGGCTTCCTTTTAGAGACAAGGAAAATAAGTCCCAAGGACGTTTCAGTGCCTTATTACCCTAAATCTCAAGAGTAGTAAATGAAAGAAGTAGAATACAGAAGCCTAGGTCCTCTGACTCTGAGAACTAGCACTGCTTCCCATTCAACAAGTATTTATTAAGCCCCTGCTATGCATAAAGCAGTAGGAATACAAAGAATTGAAGGGAAAACCCAGGAAAACTCACCACCCTCAAAGAGTTCACATTATAAAAAAGTATTTTAGGAAATATGAAAGTATTTCTTTGCTAAATAACTTTGACTAATAGCAGATAGAGAGGAAACTTATTCTGGGATTGATTCTGATCAGCAAGAAAGAATTAATGAAAAAAATGGCATAAATTAAAGTCTTAGGAGAAAACATTCATATCAACTTCAAGATTATTATGGATAAATAGTGACTGTTAAACATAATCTTACATAGACCTTAGGCTGGAAAAAAGTGAATTTCAAAAAGTTCAGGAAAAAAAAATAGGTGAACTTTAATTGATAGGATGAAATCCTCAAAAGAAAGTCAACTATAGAAGGAGGGAAGGCTATCAAGAAAGAATCGCTGAGAACACAATTGCAAATGATTCTGATGAGCAGAAAAAGAGAGGTGTCCAAAGAGACATATGTGGCTGTACAAGGAAGTCTTTGATGAGCTCAGTCGTTTAAAGGTGTTTTCAAAGAACTGAAACCAAGAAATGCAGCTGAAGGCAGATTCAAACAAGTGTCATAGGCTTATGAGAAAAGCATCAGAATTGGTAAAGCCCAGCATGAACAGCAACTTATAAAACTGTGGATCAACAAAAAAGCCGTGTTAAGTGCAAAGGCATTCTCATTGAAAAATAAGGGGCGAAAGACTGTTTAATTAAACTAGAGGGGATGGAATAAAAACATTGAAGAGACAATAGAAACATGAGTTAAAGAGATGGTGAGAGAGCTCCTATCTGACCTCAAAGAGTACAAGTCATGTGACCAAGATGAATTCCACCCTGACATCTCTTGCTGAGGTGATGATCACTCTATCACCATCAATGATCTTTGAAAAACAATGAAGAGAAAGGTAAAAAAGCATGTCAGAATCCTACAAGCTTAGCATGCATTTGTCAGGTGCCTAGTTTAAGGAAACTCTTTAAAACCGAATGTTATTCTACCAGGTCAAATTCTTCTTTGAAATATAGACACACAGACACAACTCTCAGTACAAAATCAGTGTTTTTTCCACTACATAGGCAGTATATCTTAGCTTACGGAGATTTTAGTCTCTCAGGGACTTATGGTCAAAGTGAAGAGATGTCTGGGCTCACAGTTGATTAAAGAGAGTTTCAGCTAGTTGAGGAGGGGGCTATAACTAGCATGTTGCCACCATGAAAGACAAAGTAGTAATAAAACTGCTCTCTTTCTATCCCATTCTATCTTTTTTTCTGTTTTCTTCTGTGTACTAAAAAACGTTTTTATTTCTGCCTCTTTTTTTCTGATTCTCTCACTTCAGTGCACCTGCTCTTCCCCTTCCTCCATTAGAAGCCTTTGTTTTTAAACACACACACACACACACACACACACACACACACACACACACTCACTCACATGGTCCAGGAAAACCAATCAACATACTGGCAAGGCGAGAATCCATATCTCACGCTACATCTCTTGCCTATTACCACTGTGTCAAGTGGTGGGAAGTATAGTTCATAGAGTTTTTTGAAGTTACTCTTACTGCCATACAAGTAGTAAGTAGCAGAGCTGAAATATGATCCAGTCAAGAACAATTACTACTTGCTGTCCAGCTTTCGCTTGCCAGCTTTTCCAACAAAAATTATAAACACTGTATGCAAAGCATTGCTCAAGGGAGTAGGGGATATACCCATGAACCCACTCCCCACACACACACATTTAAAGGATTTGTTGTTGTGTATCTTATAAACAATCATGAAATATATTAAATAATTAATGCATCAGAGTATTACAAAGAAAAGCCTATATGTCTCTGAAGGGTGGCTTCTTGGATGAGGTAGCATTTATTTTGAGCTTTCAAAACTGAAAATGAATCCAACAGATGAGAAAGAAATTCCATTGATGGGAAGCAGTGTGATCAAAAGTACAGAGGCAAGATATTGTGGAGCTTGACCAGGAGGCATACAGTTGCCCAATTTATCTAGGGCAAATAATGTGTGCAAAACAATGTTATGACATTAAACTAGAAAGTCAAGGCACTGACATTGTAGAGACTATAAATGCCAATTTTATTTAGTAGGCAATAAGGACCCACTGAAGATTTTTGAGCAGAGTAGTCACATGACTGAATCAATGTATAAGAAGATTATTCTGGCGGTAGCACAAATAATGGATTGTCTGGGAGTGAGAGTGAAAATTGGAAGACTTAGAAGGAAGTAATTACAGTAGGCAGATGGGTAATAATGAGGGCCTGTGGAAGAGTAGTGGTAGTATAAGTAGGAAGAAAGATTAGATGGAATGTGGCAAATGGTTGGTGGCTTTGTTTAGGGAGATTCAAACATCAAAGATTATTTCCGGGTTTGGGATCTGGATGACTGGGTAGTTGGTGATATTAACAAAAAGAAATAGGAAAAAAGAAGGAAAGGCATGGCAGGGGGCCAGGGTTATGGGAAGGGAAAGATGATGAGTTCTGTCTAGATATGTTAAGTTTAAAGCAACAGGAGTATATCTAAGTAGAGATGGAATCTAGAAATCCCAGGGCAGTATAGACAACTGAAATCATAGGAGTAGTTGTGATTCCTAGGAGGAAGAATTTATTAAGAGTCTAGAGCAAGGACTCAGAATAGAGTAGAAATAGTGAGGAGAATCTCAAAGAAGCTTGAAAAACAAGTCATTAAAGTAGAACTAGGGCTTAGCAGTGTCTCGGAATCCAGGAGTCAAGTGTGTGAAATGCAGTGGAAAGATCAAGAAAAGTATGAGTCCTGGGAAGAGGGCATTAAATTTAGTGATTGGGAAATCATTCTGAATGGAATTTGAGGAGGTCCTTGGAAAGGGAGTGAGTAGTATAAAATGGAAGTAGCAAGGATATACTGGACTTTCTAAAGTACAGTGGTAAAAGGAAAAGAAAAAACAGGATAATAGCTTAAAGGCACAAAAAGGTCAAGGAAAAGTTCTTTTTCAGGATTAACATTAGAATACAAAAGGTCAATATAGGAGATGAGACCAAGAATGTAAGAATGAGGGAATAATCAATTTAAGAAGGTTTCAAAAGGGATAAATGGTATAGGAAGTAGAGTCAATTAGGCTACAGTTATTAAGAGGCTCATGGGAGGAGAGGGAAAAGGGCTGAGGAGTGGCCTTCAAGTATTTGGAAATCTATCATGGGGAAAGGGAATTATATTTGTTTTCTTCATTAAAAATTAAGAACAAGGGTAGAAAGGGAAAAGATATAAATTTAGTAGTGATTAGAGGTCTTACAGTATATCAGATAATCACTTATCAGGTAGATATTAGGGAGGGATTCTTATTCAGTTATGATTTACAGTAGATGGCTTCAGAGGTCCCATCCAACTATGAAATGATATGTGTCTCCAAAGTGCAGAATTTTGATGAATTAGAAAGGGAAGAGTTTAGGAATCCTACCTCGCATCCAAGGTATTTGCCTGAATTTTATTAGTAAGAGAGATGATGAGGTCATCTGCTGAAAGAGTATGAATAGTGTAGTAGAATTGAGAAGAGAGGAGGATGTTCTGATCTTAAACTGCGCGGAGTATGAAAGAAAGACTGGCATGAAGGACTGAAGACCCAGTTGACATAAGCTTACATGAATTTATCATGGACCCAGTCACCATAGCTTTATTACTTCCTATCTTTTTTAACTTTCTTTTTTTGCAACCATCACCTTTAGACTCAGAAATTTTAAGAGATATAACTATAAATTGTAAAAAATCTATCATCTGATTATGAGTATCAAATAATTATATTATAAATTACTGGCAGAAATAAGCCATCTCGGTCAGCTTCCTCTTTCTTGGTAACTCCTGGTTTGTCAAATCAAGGATACGAAGAATACTCTATCACTGATAGACTGTAGAAAGATATTCTTTAACATTTTCTACCTTCCCTTAGCAAAGGTGAAATACAAATTCCAACGAAAGTAACAATGATAAACAATGCTCCTACAAAGTGAGTTCAAGAGGCAATAAAAAAATAAGGAAAAGGAGCCCAACATTTCCTTAGTAAATGTGTTATGAAAACACAGGTCTGCTGAATTCTTTATATTGGCTTTGAAATAGTTTCTTGAGGCCTCAATGTATCTTATTCTCTCAATGTTGGTGCGCAGAAATATTTTTTACCAGCAAAATTATTTCATTTGAGGAGACGTAGGCCTATAGCTAGTAAAATATTTAATTTTTGTGAAAGCAACTTTTTAAAATTTAATACTAACTGATGTTTGAAGCCCAAGAAAAAATAACAAAGACTTAGATACCTCATTTTGTCTTTCAGATTTGCACAATTGGGCTTAATATGCATATTAAAAACCAGCTACTCCGGATAATAGCTTTACAGAGATTGGGATTAGTAGAGCTAAATCTTTTAGATATAAACATCATGTGGACATTGTAATATTAAATATTTAAAGTGTGTGCTGAACAGCTATGATTAAAATAAAAAAAAGCTAAATATGTCAGAATTCCACAATAAATGCTAAATTACTAAAATTAACCTTCCTTATGTCGCTCCTACACTGTATCACACTTCTCTTTGCAAACTGTTATTTCTTTATATCAGCAGCAGAGCTAGGTGAATATTGCTTGGTAATAAAACCAGAATTGACTTGTATTTTTAACTTCTGTGTTACATAGGTTATAGCTGCTTTCTTTAAAAAAAAAAATAGCCCATGCTTTTACTTGACGTATGAAAAAATAAGCACTTATAACCAGTTATTCTATTTGGTGGCCTAAATGATTGGGAATTTATAAAGATCCAATTTCATAGAGCCACAAGATTTAAATATAGTGTCTTTTATACTGAAATGTTTTACACAAAGAACTGCCTGATAATTTTTTTTCCTCAAAATGTAACAACAACAAACTTCTAATGCACCAAGTTAACATGATAGAATGTAATATGAAAATGTTTATTACTCTTTGGTTATTTAGGAACATTTTTAGGAACGGAGGAAACAATATGCCCTACTGTACATACATCATATAAAAATCTGCATAAAGGCATTTCAACATGTATATAGTGAAAGTATGCCATATTGACCATTCCCATTTTCAATATCTAGGTAAATGGACTAATGATTTCATCTCAAATGGATATCCCATATAGATATATTTTACTTAAGTGTATTTGTAAACAAAAGATTGAATTTATATGATGAATATTTAATATCTGAGTTGTAGCATGGTTGCCACTCAATACTGCATATGAAACATTATCAATGAGAGAATTTTGTGCTTTACATATTTCTGCAAAGAAATTTTAAAGTAGAAATGTGGGAAAGGTGAGAAGCCTTTCATTTGTTCAGTTTAGGTTGTGTCTTGTAGATAACAATTGAAATTTACATAGAGCATTTTACAAAAACCAATAGTCATCATATTTTACTTTTTTCCAAACAGAACAGCCACATTGCATATGTCCAAAATTTAAACTTGTACCATTGCTAGCTTTTGTAATTGGTCATTGTGCAATAAACTTTGAAAAAATTGCCATTTTTAAAACAGAAAATATGGTAGGAATTTGTTACTTTGCTTTATCAGATATCACCAAGAGACTTCTGATAAATGTTTACCAACCAGTTCTCTGGGGGAAAATATACACATGCCACATTTTAAGCTCAATCTGCATAATTAAGATTTTTAAATGATTTTCAATTCTAGGCAATTAATAAAGCAATAAATCAAGCTCTGACATGTACTTCTTGTTGATTTTGAAAGTGTTAATTCTCAAAATAGAAATTTAACAATCAGCCTTTAAGATATAGTTCATGTTGGCCACAGGCCCCCACTGTATACTACATACTATAGGTAAATAGACAGATAGATACATAGATAGATAGATACATACATAGACAGACAGACATAGATAAAAATATGTATATGTATGTATGTGTGCATGTATAGATATATGTGTGTGCATGGAATTTTTTCTGCATATGAGAGATTTGTTATAAAATTATGTGCTTTTTTTTATTACATTCCATCTTAACTCTGTAAGAAAGTCTCAAAAGCTTAATAGACAACGCTATGATATCAATGTGCTGTAGTTAAGTTACAAATGGAGAATCTCACATGATGTGGCCTAACAGGAAGGAAAAACCCGTTAGGAAGGAAAAATATGTAAACGTATGCAGCTCTTTCTTTTTCTCCATTGTTCTTCTAGAGTCTTAATAATCCAGAAAATACAACAACATAGGGGAACAGTTAACTTTGTTTCATTTCAGGACAAACAACAGAGGTAGCCGTTCTGTTATGCAGAGAAGTATCTCATTTACATAAATCAGGAATTTCCAGCTTGTGGTAACTGGCAATAGATTCCAATGACTTTATGATATTAATGCATAATATTATTTATAAAGTTAATTATGTTATCAACTATTCAGTTTTATGAGGTATATACAGAAACATTGATTAAGCCAAAATTTCCATAATCTAAATGCCATAATATCTCTTGTCTAATCAGTAGCACCAAAATAAAGCTCTAGGTTAACATTGACTAGGTTTGACCTGGGAGTGGGGTGTATAGGGAGGAGATTGGTGCATTTTTAGAAATCATTCTGGCTCATTTTGCTTCTCCTAAAGGTCTTCCCTTGGAACAACAGAATTTGGCCTATATCAAATGAGGTCAGCACAATGGCTCTCTACACCTTCAGTTTGGTAGTCAGCCTAATACCTCTTCTCTCCCTACTTTTCATTGGAGCCTCTCAAACACTGAACTAGTTCTGCCAATGTGTACATCAATCTTGTTGTCAATGTGTACATCCCAGGAAAGTACACTACCAAGGTAAGTGAACTTATCCACAGCATTCAAAACTTCTTCATTTGTTGTCACTAATGCTTCCATGTATGGATGGTGTGGTGGTAGCTGATGGAGCACCTGCGTTTTCTTAGGGTTAATTACCAGGCCAAAATTAGCACAGGCAGCAGAGAATTGATCCATACTTTGCTGCATCTCAGCTTCAGAGGCTGCATTGAGTGCACAATCATCTGCAAACAGAAAATCATGTACCAACACTCCTTCCACTTTGGCCTTGACTTGTAACCTTTTCAAATTGAAGAACTTATCAGTACCATAACTGATCCCAATTCTTTCTTCATCCTCATTGAAAGCATGTTGTCAAATGTTGTCAGATCTGCACATAATGGTAATTTCAATGGGAAGATCTTCCCCATTCATTAACAGGCCCATGTGACCTGCTTAAATCCCTGGGAAGCCTAAGTCATATGTGGTGGGAGGAACTTGCTGAATGGGTGGAACAGGAAGGGTGGAGAATAATTGAGGGTAGGAGGATAACTGAGAACAGTTGAGATGGAGGAGAGAGGAAGCAGGCCAGCAGGCACCACAAGGCTCATGAGTATTTGTTTGTGAGAAGGCCCCACCAGTGCGGGAGGCTTGAGAATGACTTTGTCCCCTACAGTGCTAATGTATATTGACTTCTTGGCTACTGTGATGGATTTGACTTTCTGGCGTCTGAATAAATGTTTTTCTTCTGCCTTCTGTATGGGAGAGTCTTTTATATTTTGCAATTGAGAATTACACCAGCATATTCATAGTAACAACCAGTGCTGTGAATATTGCCTGAGTGATACATCCCCCAAGACTATTTTCTTTCCCTCTCTTGTGAACCCATCTCTCCAAGGATCTATCTACTACTTCTATCTACTTCTTACCTCAGCAGGAATCTCTGTCACTCTGTTCTTTGGTGTTAAGTCATTTTCAGCTATGTCCAATATTTTGTGACACTGAGATAGGGTTTTCTTGGCAAAAATACTGAAGTGGTTTGCCATTTCCTTCTGCAGCTATTTTACAGATAAGAAACTAAGGCAAATAATGTTAAATGACTTTCCTAGGGCTATGCAACTAGTGAGTGTATAGGGCTAGATTTGAACTGAGGAAAATGAGTCTTCCTGACTTCATGCCCAGCACTTTCTCCATTTTACCACTTACCTGCCCTCATTTGATCCTTTCTCAATCCTAAATACCCATTAGAAAATATCCAACTAGTGTTTTTTTCAGACTTTCTTTGAAGATCTTTAATAAAATAGAACCTACTACTTCCTGAGGTACCACTTTTATATTTTTCTAATTATTGGGAAGTTGTACCCTGTCCACAATATCAAGGATATATTTGCTTCTGCAACTTCCTGAAGAACCAGGAAAGATGTGTTTAAGAAAAAAAGACTCTAAGAATATCTAAGTGCAAGGGGTGTTCAGAAGTGTCAAACACTACAAAAGGCATCAATAAGGAAAAATAATGAGAGAAAAATGCCTTTACTCAGTCTATGACACACAAGTGGAGGACACCTACGTTAAAGAACTACTCCATCAATACATACATTTCTAGGGCAGAAATAGTTCATGGACAATATGATGGTCTTAAAACTGCATGGCCAGAAGAGAATGGCCTGGATTGCTTTTGATAAACTATACAATGTTTTTAATGACTTCAAGCTTTTAGTAAAACAGAGGTCCATCTTTTAACAACATTCTTCCATGGGTGATGTGTTATAGCTAGTCATAGAATACCACAGTCCCTATAGAATAAATATATGTCATCCAAAAGGCAACAAGGAAGTCTATGGTGGATATTAGTGGGGTTCAACATATTCCTGATGGAAAACTACACATAATTGGCATGAAATATACTGACAAAAATACATAACTAGAAAACAAGGTAGTTTGGACATGTATTGAGAGCAAGGAATAACAGTGTATTACCCTGGTATCCAAAGTCAAGAAACTTAAAAAATGGCCACAGACACATTGGATAGAACTCCTATGGAGGATTTATAGGAGAACATGAACAAAATTTGCACAGGATGAAAAAGTGTGGCTGGATAGCAGGAGAATTCATATGTATAGCATTACTGCTCTACTGAAGCAATTATAAATAGCTTAATGAAATAATAGCAATTTCTATATTGAATTTTTTATAATGATGGTATTTCAATTTTCAACTTGATAAAAAATTATTTTAATAGTTTTTTTATATTTTCAGTGTTTTTCTCTATGTACATCATATACTATTACTTGAGATTTTTGCTCAGTATTTGACATGCTTGCTGTGTTGAGCTTAAATATCATTCTATATGCATTTGTATTTGTATATGCATTTATAGTCCATACTGAATATTTGTGAACTAAATTATACCTAGTTCATTATGGACTATTATGCTTCCATTTCTAATTCAAATAGAATATAATATGTCATTATTTATAATCTTTGGACAATTTAGTAGGTACATTACTTAAATGCTTTAGTCTATCATTTTATTAAAAATTATTATGATAGAAAATAGAAATGTCAATTTAAAAAGTTATTTTATCATATGATGAAGTCATATTTTTAATATAAAAGCAGAGGTGGGTTTTTGGGGGTTTTTTGTTAACATTTCAGTTATAAGACCTGACTTTATAATTTATGTGCAGTCAAGAAAGTGTCACATTTGAGACCAAAATATAAAAGTTGCAAATACAAGCGTAAAGGGTATGATCAGTATGCAACCAGTCAGGATTAACAAAATGAGACCTATTTAATGATAAACATCTCTCTCTCCATATATATATATATATATATATATATATATATATATATATATATATATATGTATATGTATATGTATATGTATATGTATGTGTTTACACATACATAATTGTATATATATATGTATCTATAGTATAGACATACCACCTATGTAATTATGTGTGTCTATATATACTATAGATACACATATATATATACATACATATATTTACACACAAGAGTAAATATTATATATCACATGCATATCGTATTCACTTATTTGTGTGCAGTAGGGCATAAGCTCCTTAGGGCAAAGGACTATTTAGTGTTTCTCTTTGTGTCCCCAGCATCTAGCCTAGTCCCTTGAACGTAAGTGCCTAATAAATGTCTGTTGAGTTGACCTGGAATCTGAATTCCTGTGTGGATAGTCAGACTGAATCTGTTTAGATCTCAGGAAGCTCTGTTATATTTCTGGTTTTGATGCAATTGGCACAATGCCATTCCCAAAGAGAAGCATCTATAGAACTTTCCCACTGATAATCAGTCACACTTTTTTTGTGCTCCATTGGACATCATCTCTGACAGAGGCAAATGTCTTTAACAAGCTTAGAATTTCTTCTTTTGTATTTCACTTGATACTATTCATCAGATGGTGTTTGAATAAAGTTACCTCTATTGTTACTTCTATCAAGGGGTTATATATGACTTTAACCTATGCATAGGGAACACTTCCTTGAGGATAATATTTTACTTTATGGAAATCAGTTTTTTAGTTAACAAAACAAGATCTTTCTTTCTTTATAGTTTTTATTCAATATATATGATCACATTCTGTAGGGTATCATTTTTATCAGAGCTTGATTGTTAATCTTCTCATGCTTACAGCAAGAATGTCTTTAGTTTCCATGAAGATAATTCTCATGAAAATTATGTAGATATTTGGAAGCTGACTTATAGACAATAGTTATTGATATTTTCTTGATTCCCCTTTTATTTTTGATAAGAATAAAACATAATTTTTCCAAGTCTTTAGTAACCTCTTTTTTTCATATATTCTCTCCTTCTAATTCTCCCAAAATTGTGTTGCCTTAAAGATGGGCCTTCTTTGTACATATTGGATCTCATCTAATTGTTCCATATTTGTTTTCTTTCAGTCCAAAGCTAGAGAACTTTTTGCTGAGCTGATGTGTGAAAAAGCTAAAAGCAGGTTTTTGTTTGGTGTTTCCCCAATCAGCCCTGGGTTTAGCTTGTTAAGTGTGGGGGAGGAGTGGTCTGGTCACAGGAGATCTCCTCAGCTGACCTTAGGCAAAGGCAAGCTCAGGGGCTGGTAATCCCAGCTGCCCTATTGTCTTTCTGATTCCCCTGGACAGCTGAGGCACGACTAGATGCTAATGAATGTTCCTACCCCTCCTGGGGCTCCTCTCCTGGCACTGAGGCTTGCCTGGGTCCTAGTGCAAGTTTTCCCTGCCCTGGGTCCTCTGTCCTTCCGGTTTGCCTCTGTCACTGTAGGAGGAATCCCCCTTAGCTATTTTCCTCGTCTCAGGTGTTATGAGACTATTGGCCTCCTTTTGCTGTTTCTGCTGATCTGGGATTTTTCTGGGGAAATATTTTACGGTTCTTTCATGGTCATCAAGGTGGGGAGGAGAGAGTATTTACTGATCACTCTGCCATCCTGGCTCCTGGAAGTTCAAGTAGGTGACTTACCAAAGTTTGATCTTCTGGCTGAAGGTTTCAGGACCTGTTGATATCTGGCGTTTGGTGGCTCTCACTGACTTGATTTGTCTTGTCTCCCGCCCTTGGTGCTGCTCCTCTGGTTCCACTCACTGCTCAGGTTTCTTCGGTCCCTTCTGCTCCACTACGCTGGCCACGCTGCACTGTGTGCTGTGGGCTCACCCCCGCAGAACAGATCCTTCCCGTGGATCTTCCAGTCCAACCTGAGCTCCAAATTCATCACCATCTGTCTCCCACTGGATTCTGCACCTCCAAAATTTGGTCAGATTCTCCTTTCAGAGGTATCAGAAGGAGTTTGTCCGAGAGCTTAGGTGAGTCGTTGCTCTCACTCTGCCATCTTGGCTCTGCCCCATATTTGTTTTCTTCAATACTATTTATATCTTTTCATGAAGCATAGAGTTAAAAGTAAAGAAATAGACTGGAAAAGTGAGCAAACAGAAAAAAGTCTGCCCATAGAAAATTACTATGTTGACAAGGAAGATAGATCAAAACACACACTCAGAAGAAGATACAAAAGTTAAAGCATCTGCATCCAAATTCTCCAAGAAAATCTGAATTGGCCTCAAGCCACAAACGACTAAAAAAGGATTTTAAAAATCAAATAAGAGAGGTAGAGGAAAAATTTGGAAGAGAAATGAGACTGATGCAAGATAATCATGAAAAAAGATTCATCAGCTTGGTAAAGGAGACACAAAAATACTGAAGAAAATAATACCTTAAAAAAACAGACTAGGCCAAATGGTAGAAGAGAAAAAGAAAAAAAAACAATGTAGAGAAGAGTACATTGGAAAGCAGACCTGGCCAAATGGAAAAAAAGTGGCCCAAGAAGTCACTGAATTAAAAAAAAAAAGCTTCCTTAAAAAGTAGAATTGGCCCAAAGGAAAAGGAGACTCACTGAAGAAAATAATGCCTTAAAAATTAGAATTGAGCAAATGAAAGCTAATCACTATGATAAATCAAGAAACAATAAAACAAAATCAAAAGAATGAAAAAAACAGAAGACCATGCAAAACATCTTTTTGGAAAAACAACTGACATGAAAAATGGGTCCAGGCCAGATAATTTTAAAATTATTGGACTACCTGAAAGCCATGATAAAAAAAAAAAAAGACCCTAGATATCATCTTTCAGGAAAGTATCAAGGAAGACTTCTGATATTCTTGAATCAATTATAGAATAGAATCTAGAATCAGAGGTTAAAATAGAAATTGAAAGAATTCACGTATCAACTCTTGAAAGAGATGCCAAATGATAACTCCCAGGAATTTTATAGCCAAATTTGATAGTTCCCAGGTCAAAGAGAAAATTTTGTGAGCAGACAGAAACAATTCAAGTAAAGTGGAGTCACAGTCAGGATAACACAAGATCTAGCAATTTTTACACTAATGGATCAGAGGCTTGGAATATGATATCCTGGAGGGCAAAAGAGCTAGGATTGCAACCAAAAAATCACCTACCCAGCAAACTGAGTATAATCATCCAGGGAATATTCAGTGTAATAGAGGACTTCCAAGCATTCTTGATGGAAAGATCAGAGCTGAATAGCTAATCTGACTTTCAAATGCAAGACTTAACAAAAACATAAAAAGGTAAACAGGAAAGAGAATCATAAGGGACTTAATAAGGTTAAATAGAGCGGCGAGTGAACCTTACTTTCATCACAATGGGCTCAAAGGAGAAATAACATATACACTCAACTGGATATAGAAATTGATCTTACCATAGAGGAAAGTAGGAGGAAGGGGATAAAAGAAGTGGGGTTGGGAGTGAGAACAGGGAGGGCAGGGAAGGAAGAAATAGTCAGATTGTGGTGGGATTTTACTATGTTATATGAAATGATGAACAGGATTCACTCAGAAAAACCTAGTAAAACTTACTGAAGCTGATGTGAAGAGATATGTATTGCATACAAAGTAACAGCAATATAGTAAGATGATTAGTTGTGAATGACTTAGTTATTCTCAGCAATACAATGATCTAAGAAAACTCTGATGAAATTATGATGAAAAATGCTATCCATCCCCAGAGAAAAAAATGATGGTGTCTGAATACAGATTGAAGCATATTTTCCTTACTTTATTTTTCATGAATATTTCTTTTTACCTGTTTTTTTTACAACATGATTAATATAGAAATATGTTTTACATGACTATACAAATATGATCTATATCAAATTATCTGCCTTCTCAATGAGGGGGAAGCAGAGGGAGGGAGAGAATTGTTAGCTCAAAGTTTTAAAAACAAATGTTAAAAATTGTTTTTACATGTAATTGAAGAAAAAATAAAATAACCAAAAAAAAAAAGAATTTGCCACCTGAAATGGTGTGTTGATAGACCCTTTTTAGTTTACTCATGGTGGTGATGAATTAGCATCAGTTAAACTTCCTTGGGAAATGGTAAAATGGTCATGTTCTGTTTAGATATCTGCTCTTATATCCATTTCCAATTTTCTAACCATCAAAAGCTTCTTTAAATCAGGATATGATAACATACAATTTTGTATTTAGAATTGAACTGGTCCTAAGAGACCATATCCAACCCACTTATTTTGCAATTAAGTCACTTCTTTGACCAAAGTCACAAAAATAAGTAGTAGAATTGAAATCAGAACTATGACCTCCTGATTACAAACCTAATTTTTCCCCTCCTATACCATGATATCCTAAAAAATGTCAAATTGAATTTGCCTCAATTACATGTTACATTTTCTTCTCATTTTTTTTTTACTTTAGTTTCATTTCTGCCTTCACTGTAGCAATCAATGAAGGATATGAATGTACTCATATTTGGAACTTATCACAACAAAAGTAATCACTTTTTGTCCATTAAAACATAACCAACATCATTTGTGTGTGGTTTTGATGTGCCTGGAAATTTTTTTCTCAAGAATTATTCATCAAATGAAATTGTGAAGCTCTTATACAATCTGCAAGCTTTTGGTCTCCTCCATTTTTCACTCAACTCATATTTTCCAACATAATTCTCATTATCCATAACTATGTCCATTTTGCAATGAAGTTACTGAGTATTAACATTTACAGATATTTAATTTAGAAGGTTTCATCAAATTCTTTATAAAATTTGTTTGCTCCACAATCTTCTGTTAAAAACTGTTGGTGCACAAACTGCAATTATGGTAACAGCCATCTTTTTCTGAAGGTATAGAATGAGCACTGCAGTATAAAATGATTCACAGTTCCACGAAGTAATGTCTAATTGTTTTTGGATACTTGATAAAACAAAATCCACCAATTTGACTCTGAGAGAAGAACTTGTAGGCCACCCTTCATTTAACTGCAATATACTTTAATTTCTCTTATAGCAAAAATCTTTATATGTTTATGATTTTAGACCTCTTGTAACATTTTAGGGCATAGTAAGATATCTAGAGACAGAAAAAATCTTAGAGGACATCTAATCCAATCATATCTAGAGCCATTTTAAAGATGAGGAAACTGAGGCTTAGAGATGTAAAACGACTGCCAACTAGTGGAAAAGTTAATATTTAATCTTAATCTAAACCCAGCACACTTTTCCTTGTAGACAAAAATGTTATATTTAGAGTACTAACAGCTATTTTGCTTTTAGCTGGCCTAAAAATGTCCCTGCGAAAGCATAGGCCATTTACTAATTTTCTATTTCATGGGAGTGCCATGGCCAAAGAATGCAATAGATGGCTAAAATTTTGGTGAAAAACCTCTAATTACTCAAGTAGGTTGACCCTCAGAAGGCAGACCTAAATTTTTCAGTGGGAACCTACATACTCCCAGCCTTTTTCTCAGCAGAAATTCTTTGAAGTCACTAAGGACACCTTCCAGGTTGTTATGGCATGACTCCTGGACATAAAGCTTCTTGGGGGTTTACTGTTGACCCCACCCCCATTCCCATCCCCTCCCTAGACGCACCTGCCCTCCCCCACCCTCCTGGCCACGTTCTGTGCCGTTGTGCCCCTTCCCCATTGGCTGAGGTCCATTGTACCCGCAGCTCCCCAAAGAGCTCTAGATATCCTAGCTTACCTGCAGGGAGCAGCTGTCCAGAGTAGCCGTTTCTGCGTCCCGCTAGCTCCATTTCCGAGCCCTGTCCTCCGCTGTCCAGGCCAGGGAAAGCCCTGGAGCTGAACGCAGGCTGCTCCCAAGGTCTCAGACCGTCGCAAGGACTGGGGGCTTTTGGATAATTCTTCGCAATAATGTCTGATGAAGGGGAGCTGCCAACCAGTCTCTCAGAGAACAGCGCGTTTTTTAGCACCGGAGACAAAGACCCTTTGTTGCCCAATTTTAGTTCGAAGCTTACGCTCTTTGGTCTAGAGGAGAAAAGGGCCAAGAAGAAAATCCTCTCCGTGTTCTCAGGCACAGAGAAAGGCAAGAAGAAGAAAGGAAAGAAAAAGCCAGTGATTTCTCCTCCATCTGCTTTCCAGCACATGGTCCACGTTGGTTTCGATGCTGCCACCAACACGTTCAGCGGGGTGCCCAGACAATGGTGCGAGACCCTGAAGAGTTCTGAGGGGACCATACTGGAGCCAAAGAAAGACCCCCCTAAACTGTACTGGTTATTCTGAAGGACCGCAGTGGCAGGGACAGGAACCCGAATATTCCCACTCTTGAGAAAGCAGGCTTCATCCCTGGAGCAGCACCAGCCCTGAGTGCAAAAGACTATTCGGAACTTATTCCGTAGAATAAGTAGTCAGGAGTCACTATCCCCTGCTCTTCTGAATAAAGATCTTTTCTTTGATCAAATTCATAACACTGCTGTCTGTTGCCTTGCTCACTAATTCCATATAGAAGATGAAGTTACATTTAATGCGAATATAATCTCAACCAATAGAAAAGGTATTGATTAGAATCCATTTTATTTCTCAACTGTAAACAACATAATGTTTTAGAGTTCTAAGTTGTTAGAAGCCGTTTTTAATGTCTTTAAAAACTGATAAGCTTCTTGCCCTTCCCCAATTTCAATTAAATCCAGTGCTCAACAGCACTTGGGGGTGTGGTGGGGTTGGGGGGAGGAATAAGGGCAGTTTTATTTGTATAATGTAGCAATAGCAGTAAGGAAGAATGAATCCAAGTAAACCATCAATCTTAACCACAAAGTATTCTTGACCTCTCCTTTTTTTTCCTAAAAATCCAATCAGAAATATCATCCACTCTAGAGGATGATAACCACTGCGGTATAGCTGACACAGCTAAAAAATGTGACTGTGAATGTAAGTTGGGGTGGGTGCCAGAGAGTGCCTATGCCATTAAGAACCAGATCCTATAAACAAGGTTACCATCCACCTTGACTTCAATTAGATTTCTACATATGTGATGTTGTATCTTTCAGGTACTTTAAAATGATTATGATCGAATCCCACAGAACTGCAGTCAGGAAATGATGATCCAATTAACAAGAATCTGGAGTACCAAGCAGTTAAATTTCCAGGATCACAAAATAAGTAAATGGCAGAACTGAGGATTGAAAATAATTCCTAATTCCCTAGTCTTTTGAGACCTGGGGGCAGCCTTAAGCATAGACACAGTAGGTGTTTGCCTAGGGCAACACATCTAGAGGGAGAAAGCTATTGCATTTTTTCCCTAAACCAAGGGTTCCTAACCTTTTTTTGTTTCATGGACCCCTTTGGCAGTCTAGTCAAGCCTATGTTCCCTTTCTCACAATACAGTTTTTAAATACATAAAATAAAATATATAGAATTACAAAGGGAAGAAAAATATTGAAATACAGTTATCAAAATATGTTTTAAAAAAAGTTCACAGATCACAGTAAGAACACCTAAACTACAGCCTTCCTACAAGGAAGGAGCTCATGGAAGATGTAGAGTGGGTACAGTGCTGGGCTTGGAGTTAACATTTGAGTTCATATCCTTTTCCGCTGTGGGACCCAAGGCAAGTCAGTTAATCTCCATTTGTTCTGTTTCCTCAGATGTACAATGGGAATGCTAATAGTATCCACCTTTCTCAGTTGTTGCAAATATCAAAGGAGGTATTTGTTAAAATTGGTTAGTGCAATGCCTTGCCTGTTGTACACACCATATTAATGCTTATTCTATTATGGACCAAGGGGTGTGTATTGGACAGTCAAGGTCAAAGTATAAAAGTCACACACTATCTGTTAGGAATCCCTTCAAAATGTGGTAATGTAGCTAAATATTTCAGGTTCAAATTGTTACTTATTAGTTATCCTTCACCCACAATCCAGCTCATTCATTACAGTGACTTTTCTAAATTCTCCCCTTACTTTCCCAGTTCCCTGCCTGCACCCTAACATCTTAGAATCCTTCCCTTAAAATCTTCCAATCTCTCTTCTCTCTAAAATGAACCCTCCCACTTGTGTTTTGAAATGCAAAGCTTGTAATCTTACTTCTTACCTTTTGATAAGGTCAGCTATGCAAAGAACTCTTTTATCTCTGACATTTGGTTATATACCTTTTGGGGAAGCTAGGTAACTGGTTCAGTGGATAGAGACTAGGCTTGGAAGACTCATCCCTCTTAATTCAAATCTGAAGTCAGACACTAGCTGTGTGACCCTGGTCAACTCACTTAACCCTGCTTGTCTCAGTGTCCTCATCTGTAAAATGAGTTGGAGAGGAAAATGGCAAACTACTCCAATATCTTTACCAGGGAAACACCAGATGGGGGTCATGAAGAGTGAACATAACTGAACAACAATATACAAAGACTGCCAGTGAGGAGGAACCCCTTACCTCTTAAAGTAGACCATTCAGCTGTTGGATGGCTCCTTATTTATTTATTTTGCTTTATGAGAATTCCTTTATCTTAAAAATGTAAAGGTATGTATATATGTGTAAGTATACATGTATTTGTATATGTACATGTGTTACATATACACACAACACTTTTTAAGATAAAACAAGGTAAAGTGAACAATAAATACATGTCTGTGTGTATCAATCGGTTTATAAGCATTTATTAAGTATTTCCTATTAATGAGACTCTGTGAAGAGCATTTCTTTGGTAAGGAATGCAAAGACAAATGGGACTGTCCATCATCAAAGAACTTGAGGGAGAGAAAACATCTATATATATTCAAGGTCCTAATGGGAGAGAAGGGAATGCCTGGTAGAGGTGAGTTGGGGTATAACAGGAAAGGCTTTTATAGATTTTGTAGGTGGTAGTATTTTTGTGTCTGGAAGGAAACCAGGGATTTCAAAAGCATGGAGAAAAGAAAGGAGTACTGTGAGGTTGGGGTTGGGGACAAGCCATGTAAAAAGGCATGAGGGTGAGAAAGATATATGTGTGAAAAAAATACATAGTCCCTTATACCTGGATTCCAAAATTTGAGAGAGGAGTAATTCCTAAGACCAGAAATGTAGGAAGAGCTTACGTTGTGAAGAGCTTTTAATGATGAACACAGTTTTTATTAAATTCTAGAAGTAATATGGTATCACTGGAAATTATTTAATACAGGGTTAACAAAATTATGATTGTGACTTTTTGTCAGGATATGTGGATGGCATATTAAAGAGGAACAGAGTTGAAGCTACTGAAATAGAAGAGGCAAGAATGGAGGAGAGCCTAAACTAAAGTGGTAGCTGTGCTAGTGGAGAAAAGGGAATCTATAAGACAGAGATGATGTAGAGATACAAACAACACTTTTTGGCAACCACTTGGATATGTGGAATAGTTGAGGATAAAGAATCAAGGATGACACAAGGGTGCTCACTACAATTAGTGATTGGGAGGATGGAAATGCCCTTGACAACCACAGGGAAATTTGAAAGAGGATTGAGTATAAAGGAGAAAGATAACACACTTTTGCACAGGCTGCCTCATGGACAACCTGTTGTGAATATCCAAATTGGCAATTAGGAATATAGGATTAGAAGCATTGAAACCAGAGCTGGATGAACATATTCATACATACACATTAACACATGTATGTGTATATAGGTATTTTTTTCTTTTTCTAACTTACCCCACTGTCTGTTCTAAACTATATTCTCTTTCCATCCTTATAGAGGTGAGCTTCTCTAGTAAGCCAGTTATCCCTAAAGCCTCTATTTTCTTACCAATTCTGTGCCCTATAACTTCTAGAGTTATTACTACCCTGAAATGACAATTCAATATTCTAATTCTTATTATATTCTCCACTATTTTTTAACATGGAAATGATCTCCTTTTTGTTTCCCTTGTTTTGCCTACATCGGAATGGTCTTTATCTCATTCCTTACTATTTGTATTTACCAATGTCCATCTCTGGACTGCTTACTCTCTTGGTTACCGAAGCAGCTCTGGGTTGCCACCTGGAAAAGGGACTGGATGTATTCTGAATAATTCTAAAGAATAGAACTAGGATCAATATGCAGAAATAACAAAGAAGTATATTTTTAATTAATTATAAAGAGGGATTTTCTTAAAGAGTTAATCCAAAAATGAAAAAAGTGATTCAGATAATAGGGTTCATGTTACCTAAAATATTCAGTCAGAACTTGAGTAACCACTTATTAGCAATAGTATACATAAATCAGGTAGATATTTGGACTCTATCACTTATATTTATTTCTATAAAAGACTTTCATCACAATACTCATATTAAGTAGGTCTATGCATTACCTCCATTTTACATAAGAGGAAACTGAGATTCAGAAAGTTGAATTGATTATCCAAGGTCACATTGATAATAGATCACAGAAGATCTCTTCTTACTCTGAGAATATTTTTATGTGGAGTCTAAGTCAGAAATTTTTCCTGAGAAATCATTCTCTAGTTTTATGAGTGCCTTATATTTCAAGTTAGATAAAAAATTCTACTAAAGAGCCAGCATTACATCCTTATTTTGTATCCCCAATAATATGTAGTAGAATGATATTATACAATTGATGTTTAACATGTGATTGATGGATGAGTGAATGGACAGATGCAGTGTGAATGCTGCATTCTATAAAAATTAATATGATGGAAAGGTATACTTCCTGCTACTATTAACAGATATTTGATCTGTACATAAATATTGAACGCAGCATTTCAATTCGGGGCTTAAGTTTCTCCATTTGTTTATTAATTTATCAATTTGTTAAATGCCCTTAAAAACATTTTCTAAATTAAAAATAAAACCTACAATTCATCAAATGGGAGTGAGAGTCCTTATTTATACAGTTGTTTTAATACAAATTAGTGTTAAATTAACTTAAAAGAATTCTGGGCAAAATTTAAGTCCCTGCTATACAATATAGCCCCCTAAAACTTCTACCTAATTTTCAAAATGGAGAAAATCATGTTAGAACTTCCAGTTCCTGGGCATCAGAGACATATCTATTTATTTCCTCATCTGTACTACCTATAGAACTGAGTTAAAAGCACATGGATGTACAACTAATAATTTTTAATGGTGACAAAAATATAGTAGATGCAACAGGGTATAACTTTTTATAGTCAACAAGAATTAATTATGCTTAATATATTCCAGACACTATGCTAAATATGGGGAAGGGAATCAAATGTAGGAAGACTGTATGAATAGTCAGGTGCCTGGTTATGAAGATTTTACATTTCAAAAGACAGAATTTTATATTTGATCCTGGAGCTATAGGGAGCATTGGAGCTTATCGAGCAGTAAACTGACACGGTCAGAACTATACTTCAGAAGAATCACTGGCAGTTGATGTAGAATGGATTGAAATGGGAAGAGACTTGAGAGAGGTAGACCAGGGATGGGGAACCTGATGCCCCAAGGCCACATATGGCCCTCTAGGTCAAGCACAGCCCTTGGACTGAATCCAAACTTTACGGAATAAATCTCCTTAGTAAAAAAGATTTGTTCTGTAAAACTTGAACTCAGTCAAAAGACCACACCCAAGGACCTAGTAGGCTACAAATGGCCTCTGAGCTGCAAGTTCCCCACATCTGAAGGTAGGTTAATTAGAAATCTATTGTATTTGTCCCGGTGAGAGATGATGAGTACCTAACCAGAGTTGTGACTATATTAGTGAAGAGAAGGGACTTATACAATAAATGTTGTGAAGA
The DNA here is from genome assembly GCA_028658325.1 of Potorous gilbertii. Lineage (NCBI taxonomy): Eukaryota > Metazoa > Chordata > Mammalia > Diprotodontia > Potoroidae > Potorous > Potorous gilbertii. Next base: position 21,999,913 of record CM053773.1, on the reverse strand, counting down.
TAGAAATTATAAGATCTGGCAACAGATTGTGTATGTGGAGTAGTATCTTTGTACTGCAAAAAAGAAGTCAGTGACACTTCAGTACATACTGCTACCCCATTATGCTTTATCCCAGAGGAAGGTAACTGAACTGAACCTGTACAACAGATGTTGTACAGCTGCCTTGCACTAACTCATAATTTCCCTTTACAGTTTTATAATCATAAACATAGCACTTTCATGTATGTGATCCTCACAATTTTGTTAAGTACAGTTATACCATATCTCTCTACATCTTTCTCTCTGTGTGTCCCTCTGTCTCTGTTTCTCTCTCTCTCTCTGTCTGTCTCATTCCCCCTTTTTTTCTCTCTCAGTCTGTCTGTCTCAGCCCTTCTTCCATCTATCTCTCTTAAATATATCTTCCTGCCTATCTAGACATCTATTTCTATCTCCTTACTGGCTCTTTCTTTCTCCCTTTAAACATTTAGATAGATAGATAGAATATAGACAAATACCTAGATACTGCTTTTTTTTATTACAACTTGTCAAAGTGAAGTGAGTAATGCCATTGAAGGTCACTGTGTTCCCCATTTGGAGAGATTTTTGACCAAAGGATGGATAGTCACTTATCAGGGAAAATTTTTAAATTTGAACCAAAAAATCTCGGAAGGAATTTCCTATTCTAGAATCCTGTGATCTAAGCTCTATTATTTACTCATTTTATGGTTTTGAGAAAATTTATTCTCAGATCACATTACTGCCCAAAGGTTAAGCAGCTTGCATGTAGCAGAGTCTAGAACTCAAATTCTAACTCTAAGTGTAGCATCATTTTCATTCTACTCTACTCTTGCCCCTAGGACAAAAGATAGATAGATAGATAGATAGATAGATAGATAGATAGATAGACAGATAGATATGGATGGGTGGATGGACAGATAGATACATATTTTTCTTTCCATTTTCTTCTTAGTCCTTATCCAACTTCTCTGAGATCTGGGTCAATAGCTTAATCTCAGTAGTATTTTTACCTATAATGGAATGATAGAAAACAGTTTATCACTTTTGAGCAAACAGAGGGGGACACAAGGCAAACATTAGCATTGTTAAGCATGATAGATTGTTCACTTTAATAGTTCTCTGTAGGTAGGTAACCTTTTCCCCCACAGTAATATGCATTTTGGGCTAGTAGCAAATAAATTAAATAAATGAAATCTACCACTCTACAATCATGGAAAAGTACCACTCTAAGAATCCTCTTGGCAGTGATGCCCACATAAATCAATACATTTTCTGTTGGTCTTAGAGTAAAATCAAAACTCAATGAAAAAAATCATTTGTCACTGCTGCTACTTTAAATGTGCAGCATTGGAGAATCATTGTGTTTCATGATTGAAGGGATGCTGACATGTTCTAGAGAGCTTTGAAGATTCTTTTTATTTTACTTGATAATATTGTAGTGAGAAGAAATAGATGTTGCTTCACTCATGGCATGTATCCCTTGTGTTTCTATATACTGCTTGGGTAATATTTACTGTAATTTTTATTATTGACTGCATTGCCTTTTTGGACCAATTTTAAAATATTAATCAGAAGTCTGTTTGTTTGCAGAGAACTTGTGGATTTGACTTTAGAACATTCTTAATTCTTGCTGCCTTTTTGCCTTCATGTTGAGCCATTTTAATCAACCTAGATAAGGTTATAAGGATAGAGCCTGGAACTGGGATTTCACTTAGGAAATCTTACTAGTGCAGTTCGAGACCTTCTCTGCTAACTGTAGTATTAGAAAACTGCTTAAAGCATTGAGATTTTAGGGGATTTGTCCAGGGTCTCACAGCCAGGATGTGTCAGAGGCAGGATTTAAATCTGGGCCTTCTTGGCTTCTCTACGTTATCTCTCTTCCTAAGGATATGTCACTTTTGGGGAAGCATCTATTCTATTTGGATCTGTAGATGCTTAAAATGTTAAGAGTGAGATCCACAAAATATAAAATCACCCATCTTGTGCTCCCTCAGACATTTTTTAATTTTACTTGGAATTGTTTTGAGTAGATCATTAAGGTTCCTTGTCCTTAAGCAAGGCTTGAACCCAGTATTCCACTGTTCAAAAAATGTTTATTAATAAAAACCCTTGTTTTTAAACATATATATATATATATATATATATGTGCATATGTAACTTACATACACATATATGCCTCCATATCATTTTGTTTCTTTCCCCTTTTTTCCATATAAGTCCCTCTCAGTTCTAAATCTTCAAACCTATTTTACACTCTCTTTCCATCCCTCCTTCCATCAGTGCCTCCAAGATGTAAAAGCTATGTAAAATGAGTAAATTTATTTGGAGGAATGCTGATTTAAACTTGGAGACCATAAAACTCATTAAACCCCTAGGAATGGTCATTTATTTCAACTAGGAGTCATATTCTCCCTCCACCTTTCTCCAGGGAAGGGATTCATTGGATGAAGGCATGTTTCACTAAGCTCTAATTTTCAATATGGGAGTCAGGTGATTCAGTGGTTGGATTCTGGAAGACCAGAGTTCAAATTTGGCTTCAGACTTTTCCTAGCTGTGTGATCCTGGGCATGTCACTCTACCTTGTTTACCTCAGTTTCCTCTTCCATAAAATGAGCTCGAAATAGCAAATCACTCCAATATCTTTGCCAAGAAAACCTCAAATACAGTCACAAAGAGTTGCATATGACTGAACAATGACAAAAGTTGCATTATTAAATACTAAAAATGAATGTTGTAGTGATAGAGTCCATTTACATTAAATGGGGCACCATATGTGTCAAGAGTCATTAGCCAAACTGAAAAGAAAGGTATTTAGACTTATGTAATCAGAACTCATGGTACTAAACTTCCCTCACAGTATGATGACTTCCTTTTGCAGTTTTGAAAGAGGTTTTGTTTCCATTCTTTCCAGAACCAAAATATAGACATCTCTGTATATTTCTTAAAATAAGAACACAATGTTGTAAGAGGAAAAAAAGAAGTTCGAGTCTCCTTGAACACAACTGAAACCAATTGAGCTAGATCCTACCAGTGAAAAATTTACTACTTGGGGATAAGCTTCTCAAATTGGAAAGTGAAATAAATCAATGCTGCAATGATCTTAAAGTAACCTAGTATTTGAAAAGTTAATGCATCTTCCAAAGTGCCTGACAAGCTCCTAGGAGTCATTTACCCTCTGGAAGGGTGGGTGATTAAATGATAAAGAACAGATAGAAAGCATTCCAACTTGTGAAAATAATTATGGTATCTGGCGTAAACAGTTCTTCTCCCAAAGAACTAAAATAAAGTCATGCATGTACCAGGTGCAACAGAATCATGTTCCAAGCTAGGAAAATTAGATGAAGGGATTGCTCAACAAATGCACTGTGGCTTCAAAGAGGAAGATGGGATAAGACAAAGGGATCTAGATGATCCAGAGCTGCCTTTAAAACAGAAGAGAAGAATTCTGAAACAAAAGCTTTTGGAGAAAGAATTTCTGAAGAACTATGAAGTCTTTCCTGGTTGAGTTAACCTACTTTGTACCAATTTGGCTATTTTTAGTGTTTGCATTTTATGCCTTTATTTTCTTTTTTCCCTGGCTTTAAACCAAGTGACCATATCTTCTGTTTCTTTGATAACTACACTCTTCCTTCCCAAAGTGCTAAGGGATATTAGTGGTAATCTAGTTCAACTTTCTTATTTTACCAATGAAGAAAATGAGGCATAGAGACGTCATAATTTGCTCATGATCATACAGTATGTGTCTGAGGCTAGATTTGAATTCAAGTCTTCCTTAGTCCTCTGTCCACTATCCCACCTGGATGCCTAATAGGACTCAGCAAAAGTGTGAATATACATAGTAAAGATTAACAATTGCCGTATTAGGCCTCATCTAAGATGTTTGAAGGGAGGACATTGTTGTTATCCATATTGTCAAAAAGTTTCCCTACTTTTTAAAAATTATTATTATGTATCTTTAATTTACTAATTTGTAAAAAACTAAAAACCTAGTTATTTATGATTTTATTGTATTCTATATCTTTATAACATAATATAAGCTTAGAGCTGAAAAGATTCCTTGGTGATCATCTAGTTGTGCTCCTGCCTGTGTAGCCTACACAAATACCTTCAGATATGGGAAATCCACTACTTTCCTAGGCTACTATAATAAAATCTATTAAAGTAATTTATTAATAGATACAAAAAGCTTTACCTATGTTTCAAATATATTCCTGTATAAGTTTAAAAGATCACTAGACAGTTGAATCCAAAAATATTTCAAAACACAAAATAATTTTTATTCCCTTAAAAAAGCACAGTGCCTTCATGAAAAGACCAGCATATCACTCATCACTCATCACACAAATTAATACAAAGAAAAGAAAATAAACTCTAGTGAAAGCCTACTAACATATAGGGTCAAATATAAAATCTTCTGTTTGGTGTTCAAGAATTTTCACTATTTAGCCCTTTCTACTTTTCCAGGCTTCTCATACATTACTTGCCATTATAGACTGTATATTCTTCAACTTCTTCTTGATGTGTCTGCCACATCTGGCATATGTTTCTGTTCTCCATCTTCTGCTTCCCATACATTTTCATTGGATGGCTTTCATGTTTGGAACATTTTGCCTTTTTCTCAGTTTCAACTCATGATTTCAGTGTCCTTCAAACCTGAGATAAAATCCCCCCCTTCTATAAGAAGCCTTTCCTGATTTTCATTAATGCTAGTGTCTTCCCTAGATTGACTACATTTATCCTTTAAATATCTTTTTTTGTACATGATGGTTTACTTGTTGTTTACCCCATTAAACTGTAAGAACCCTGAAGGTAAGGATTATGTTTGCCTTTCTTTTTAGTACAGTGCCTAGCACGTAATAGACACTTAAAACTTGCTTGCTTAAATTGACTTTAGAAGAAAAAAAGTTCATAATCCTTTGTTGCAATAAAAATGCAAAACACAAAAAACAAGTGTTTGAATCCTCAGGAGGAGAAAGACTAGAAAAACTGGGAAAGGACTAAGTATGTGGGGCTGGCTGTACAGTAAGTACAACTCAAGTTGCAGCTACATGAGGACATTAATGGTAAAATCCTAAATGATTTTTTTTGTACATGTACAGGGTAGCCAAGATAACTGGGAAACACAAAAAGTACTTTATAAAATATGTCTTTAAAGAGCTCACATCATAATGACCAGGCCCATTACACAGGCACAGCAGGATAGCAGATAGTGGCAGCAATAGTTTGAGAGTCACAAAGAACCCAGAATTCCTTTTTCATAAGATGGGGAGATCAAGGAAGTTGTTTCAGTATCTTTTGAAATTGCACTGTCCCTACCTCTTTAGGAGGTTACTAACAAAGATCACATAATGGAGCAGTTACATTATTCAGTATAGCAGATAAAGTGCCAAACCTGGAATCTTTTAAAAATATTTCTTTAAAGAGTGAAATAAATGAATGAGTAAAATAAAGAAGAAAAAAATAATGTAGAGAGATATCCAAACCAAAGACTAGATGTGAACACAGTAGACACAATGAAATAACAGAATAGCTGAAGCTTTTCATTGAATAGGGAGTATATTGACCTAATATGAACAACTAGGAAACATGTTATCTTCCAAAGGGCTTACCAAGACTTCAAACGTAAGTACTACCCAAATCTGGTTCATAGATTTTTTTTTACATAGTTTAACACTCTAAGGAACCTTAGAGGTCATTTAGTTCAATATCCTTATTTTAAAGATCAGGAGACTTGTCATAGTCACCCAACTAATTGTGTAAGAACTTGAATCTAGGTCTCCTGAGTACTGGCCAAGATCTGCATAACTGATACCTCCCATAGCACTTGTGGAATTAAATTGTAGCATCTTTTCAGGGCTCTTACCAACTCCAACTCACACTGGTGAGCTGGTATCTAGAGGATGGCTAGTTTTATGTTGACCATAAAAGCATACTTTTTAAAAAGAAAGTTGCATGAACTAGGGGTTATACATGCAAAAGAAACTGAAAAGAATTCAGAGAGTATGAAGGCTTGAGAGAGAGAAAAAATTGAGAGATTTGTAGGCATCAAGTGATAATGACTATTGAGTTACAGAGTCATTCAATGAAAGTCATTAACAAGGCACGAACATAGCCTTATTGTTTGTGAGGAATGAAGTATTTGAATCACATAGTAAATTTCTTAAAAGAGCAACAAGTTTGTAGTTTTCATTAAGCCAATTTGAAAGTTCATCACAAGAGAAATGAGAAGTTCTAAATAAGTTAAAGTTGCCTGCCCTCCACCCCTAAATGACATCACAGTGTCAAGAAAATTTTTGTAGATTCAATTTCTGAATAAGTCAGTGGCATTTCGGGGTAGTGGTGGATAGTATGAAAGATTCTGTAGATCTTCAAACTAGAGGCCAAAGTACATGTCATCAATGCCCAGTGAAATTACAGAATGAATTAATAAACAATAGTTTGGGAGCATTTAGAAAGATAACTACAAATCAATATGGTTTCATATAGATCAAGCTATACAGTATTAAGTTTATTTTCTCTTTTGAGAAGATTACTAAAGTAATCTCAGGAAAATTCCATAGATATATCTAGATTCATCAAGGTATTTGATGAACCTTCTAAGTATATCCTCTGGACTAAGTGGTAGAATGTTGAATAATAGTACACTTAGACAAATTTGTACATAATAATAGTATACTTAGACAAACCAACTTAATGACAGCCCCCAAGGAATTTGGTTATTTGTCAATCTGGAGAGGGAACTCTAATATAGTGTTGTAACGTTTTGTGCTTAGTTTCTCAGTGACTTAAGTAAAGATACAGACATCATTCTTAAAATATTTGTGATCCAAAACAGTGTTTGATATGTTAAAACAATATACTAAATCTGATTATATGAAATTGATGATAAATATATTGAATTGGGTTAAATTTGGGTTGAATTTGGGTTAAAAATAATCACCTGAGAGAAGAGAAGAAAAGTGACTAGATTGCTTGTGCAGAAGAGCTACAGATATTAGTAGACTTTAAATTCAATAAAAACCAGTGGTATAATTTGATAACCCAAACAGATAATGTGTTCTCAGGCTACCAAAAAAAGTATAATATCTAGTTCACTAATGCAGTAACTTCACTGTACTCTGCACTTGCCAGATCATGTTTGAGTTATTCTGTTATTTTTTTGGAAATCATAATTTGAGAAGGACATGAACAAGCTAAAGTTCATAAAAAACAAGATAATCAGCATGGTGAGGATATTGAAAACTATGCCATATGAGTATTACTTGAAAGACCTGGGAATGTTTGACCTATAGACAGGAATATGTACATGGGATATAAATGGGATATAATGGAATATAATCACTGTTTTGAAATAATTAAAGAGTTGTTGTAAATAAGGTCTCCTCCTAGAAGGCAGAGACTTGCAAAGCTCACTGGAACTATAAACTATACCTCACAGGGTTACCTAAGATGGACAGGTCCTAATGGAAAGTTCTGACCAAGCAAGTAGCAAACCACTTCAGTATTTTTTCCAAGAAAATCCCACAGTATTAAATTGATGAAAGATATGACACCAGAAGATGAGCCCCTCATGCTATGGGAAAGAGTGGAAGACAACCACAAGTAGTTTCAGTACTAATGAAATGGTTGAGTCAAAGCCAAAAGAAAGCTCAGGGAGATAGAGGGGCTTTAGACCAATAAGATGATCCAGAAATTTTTCTAACTCTAAGATTCTCTCAGGTCAAACTCTAAAATATATTAGAGCTGAATATAGTTAATTCCTTCCATAAAACACTGTCTTTTCATCACCAGATGCCTACCAGTTAGTGATACTTTTAACTAGAGAAATTCATTTCTAGTGACTCCTTTCTCCCATTTGCCCTCCCTTCTAACATTCCCCTCACTCCACTTGTCACCTCCTCTCCTACTTTCCTGTGCTGTATATAAATTTTCATATCAAATTTATTGAACATGTTATTCCCTCCTTCAGCCACACACAGATAGAATAGCTTTATTTTTCCCCCTCTCCCTTTCTTCCTTATCTCCTCCATTGAATAAGATTTTTCTTATCTCTTTTATGAGTTATAGCCTGTCCCATTCCATTACTCCCTTTCTCTCCCTGGAATTCTCCTCCTTCACCTCTTAATTTTTATTTTATTTTATTTTTGTGTGTAGATATCATCTCTTCTGACATGACACACCCTGTACTCTCTATCTATGTGTATGTGTGTGCATGTGTATGTACAATCTCTCCAACTACCCAAATACTGAGAAAAGATTCAAAAGTTAAAAATATTTTCTTTCCATGTAGTAATGTAAAGACTTTGACTTTAGAGAGTCTTTTACAATTTTTCTCTTCTGTTTACCTTTTCATGCTTCTCTTGATCCTAGTCTTGGGAAGTCAAATTTTTAAATACAGATCTGATCTTTTCCTCAACATGAAATCTTGAAAGTCATCTATATCACTGAATGACCATTTTTTCCCTTGAAGTATTATATTCAGATTTGTTGGGTAGGTGATTCTTGGTTTCAATCTCAGTTCCTCTGACTTCTGAAATATCCCACTCCAAGCCTTTTGATCCCTCGGTGTTGAAGCTGCCAGATCTTGTGTTATCCTGGTTATATTTCCACAGTACTCAAATTGTCTCTTTCCAGCTGAATGCAGTATTTTCTTGATCTGGGAACTCTGAAATTTGGCTATAATATTCGTAGGAGTAACTAGAGAAATTCATGAAACTCTCTGAACACATGGAAGGCTTGGGATTTTTCACCAGTGGAGGGACTGCCCACATTGCTGAAAATATGGGTATGTAGGGTTATAAAAAGTAATATACAGGGCTTCAAGTGAACCATAATATGATTAAACTTCATTTGAATTTCTTCATCTTAAAGTGCATCTAGTTCATACCTCTTCTGTCCACTATACAAGCCTATCATGAAATCCAAATAAGAAAATAGACATGAAGTATTTTATAACTGATAACTGACATTTATATAGTGCTTTGAAATTTGCAAATCATTTTGCATATATTATCTCCATTAAGCCTCACAACCACATAAAGGTATACATAATACAGATATTTTCCCTTTTTGAAAATGTAGACAGAAAACGAGTTTCAGATGATTATAAAGTGTAGGAGGTGGGAAGTAATCTCCCTGACATCAAATTCAGAATTCTCTTCATTATAGAAAAAAACCTACCTTTTTGCTGAATAACAGAATCTTAGAGGGACAGAAGACCTTTGTACCTATCTCCAGGGGATTCTTAACATAAGCTAAGACTTATGAGCTTGTTTTTATAAACATATTTTGATAACTATATTTCAATTTAATTGGTTTCTTTTTTTAACCTTATGTATTCTATTTTAAGCACTTAGAAACATTATTGTAAGATGTCCATAGGTTTCACCAGATTGCTAACGGGTCTAAGACACACACAAAAAGATCTCCTGGTCAAATCTACTACATAAATGGAAAATGATTCGCTACTATTGGTGAATGGCACAGTGAAAATGATCGTTCAGTTTCTTGTTACCCTATGATGCAAACCATTCAATTTCTCGACAGTTCCAATCTTTTAATTAAGAAGTTTTTCTCCAGACATCTGAAAAGTCACTAAACTCTATATACTCTTTGATTTCGAAAGACCACTAGTAGCAATGGACTCCAAGAAGATCAAAGGAAAAGATACATGCAAAATTATTTATAGAAGTATTTTGATGGTTGCAAAAATTACAAACTTAAAGCATAATGAGTATATAATAATATCAATATTAATAACCAGAATAGACAAGGTAAGATTTAAATGGTAAATGGATGGCAACACAGACTTTCAAAATCCCATGTGTGAGGTAGGCAAGCTATCATATACTGAATTTGGGTATTAAAATAAAAAGGGTCGGCCTTGTTGTTGCTTCATACCCTCCCCCCTTTTGCTCCATGATGAGCTGTTTACAGTTTTGACAATATTATTTCTCATGTTGATATGTTTTCTCTTCCTGTCTTTCCTGTCTCACTTCAAGTTCAACAACAAGCTTGATTTTTAATTTAACCTTATTATGACAAAAGTTTTCATCCCCTACAGAGGAAATATTTCTGTTACTAGTGACAATGAATGACATTCTGCCTATGAGGGCACATGTAGCTGGCAGCCTTATTACAAAAGTTGAAGTTGTGTTCAGTTGAGAAGACAGTCAAAGAGAAAGCATTTAGTGAAGGTCACCTTGTTTCTAAGTTCTTCTTTGCTGCATTTTTTTTCATCTTTGCTCCTGTTAATTATCAGACTCTTCCCAGCAGTCATTTCAAACCTTTGTCTTCTTACTTCTCAAGCACTATCCTTCTCTTTTCAAAGGGTTCTCCAACAATCTCTCTCTTCATTCCAGGTAGAGAAATTAAGATCTGCACCTGTTGAGTGGGCACCCACAGAAAGGAAAGCCCTTGCTGTACTGAAATATTTGGCAATAATGCCATGCCTCATTGCTTCCAGGGGGGCGGAGCCAAGATGGCAGAGTAGAAAGACTCACATTTGCTAGCTCCAAACCCACAGCCCATGGATTCCCTCTAAAAAGAAGTCCTGACAAATTCTGAAACAGTGGAAGCTGTGCAGAAACACAGTGAAGGAGATTTCCGTTGCAGAGAGCCCTGAAAAACCCACCTCAAAGGTACCCCAGACGGGAGCAGAGTCCTCCCCTCCCCCGTCCTGGCCACACGGCACTGAGAGGAGCCAGCAGACCCAAGCAGGGGTCAGGGACCTGGATCTCCAGCAGCTGCGAAGGTCCCTCCACCCACAGATGCACAGGTCAGTGAGAGAGACAGGCTGAGAGGGGAGCGGGGGATCTCCGGGACTCGGACCCCCTGCAGCCATGGCAGAGGCGGAGGCAGCTCCACCAGTGACTCCCCGGGGCACACAGGGGCTCCGCAGAGTCTCCATTGCAAGAGATCTCTGCATAAACCCCCTGAGGGAACTGAGCCTGACAGGTGGCCCTGCCCCCACCTGAGAACCAGCAGATAAGGTCCCATTGAAGAGCAGTCAGGCCTGCCACCAAAAGCCCTGAGGCTGGGGAGCAGCATTTGAATCTCAGACCCCAAGCACTAGTTTGGGCAGACCTAG
>CM053773.1:21900704-21988327 GCA_028658325.1 Potorous gilbertii | reverse complement strand
CAGAGGCCTTGACTCCTATGTCTTTACCTGATGGTAAGCAGATCTCTTCGTCCTCAGAGAGGAATGGCGCAATCCTCTGGTCACCAAGAAAATAACCTTCTATGGTCTTATTTTTTTTCCCTTTTCTGGGCATTTTCCCAGCCAGTTACTTGACTTATGAGAGTCCTCTCCACCCCAGCCTAGGTCTGCCCAAACTAGTGCTTGGGGTCTGAGATTCAAATGCTGCTCCCCAGCCTCAGGGCTTTTGGTGGCAGGCCTGACTCCTCTTCAGTGGGAGCTTATCTGCTGGTTCTCAGGTGGGGGCAGGGCCACCTCTCAGGCTCAGTTCCCTCAGGGGATCTCTTGCAATGGAGACGTGGCAGAGCCCCTGCTTGCCCCGGGAGTCTCTGGCGGAGCTGCCTCCGCCTCTGCCATGGCCGCAGGGGGTCCGAGTCCCGGAGATCCCCTGCTCCCCTCTCAGCCTGTCTCTCTCACTGACCTGTGCATCTGTGGGTGGAGGGACCTTCGCAGCTGCAGGAGATTCAGGTCCCTGACGCCTGCTTGGATCTGCTCTCAGTGCCGCGTGGCCGGGGTGGGGGAGGGGAGGACTCCGTTCCTGTCCGGGGTACCTTTGCAGTGGGTTTTTCAGGGCTCTCTGCAACGGAAATCTCCTTCACTGTGTTTCTGTGCAGCTTCCACTGTTTCAGAATTTGTCAGGACTTCTTTTTAGAGGGAATCTATGGGCTGTGGGTTCGGAGCTAGCAAATGTGAGTCTTTCTACTCCGCCATCTTGGCTCCGCCCCGGACCTTTGAAATATTGACAAATGAGTGGGATGGTCATTTTAATGTCTCCCCAGGTTTCAAATAAAGAGTGTCAAAAGATCATAAACAGTATCTTGTTTTTTTGCAGTTACATTTCTAAAAGCTAGTGGCTATATTTACTCTCTTTCTCTATTCCATAGATAACCTTTATGTAGCACATTAAAATAGAGACGCAAAAAAAAAAACAAGTACGCAAAGTGTCATAAACTTTTTGCCCATTGAAAATGTTCCCGCATGATCACAAGTAAAAATGCCACACTTTACTCTCAGTTTTGGAGAAGGTATACAATGATAAAGCATAACACTAATCATATCTAAGACAAGCAATGTTCTATGATCAGGACACAGAATAGAAATTCAATGCAGATTTCATTTCAATTATTATAATTCCAGGGTGAAAAAAAATTTAGTTACAAAGTTTTAAACAGCAAGTCTATATTTAAATGGAATCTTAGGTCAAACAACTTGAATTAACATGAAATTTATAACTTTTAATTGGAATTATTGCCAATGAAATACATATGAATAATCATCCAAGTTGAATAGAGTTTATGCCTTTCAAGCTCATTATCACTTGATAGCAAGTTAATAAACCATAGTCTGTTCTTGTAAAGGAAGGGCAGAAGACAGTTTGAAGTCATTCAGCAATGCTGAATAAATTTTTTCCATGTTCTGTAGCTATTTGAATTTAAGTGTCAGTACAACTCTTCAAATTGCAGTCTAGAGGGTTGCATGATCTGGTTCCAAGGAGATGTGATATTGCATGTGAACAATGCTACTGACTTTTAAAATCACTTGCAGGAATCTTTTAATGATATAGTTTTTCCTTGTTTACACAAGCTATTGTATATGCCACCAGTAGAAAAATTAACTGTTTCTTTTTTGGAGTTTTCTCTTTCAATTATTCTAGTTCCTTAGATAAAAGTAGCAAGGAAGAACCTGGTAAGGAACCTTGTGGAAGATGTGCCTTAACATCGGATTTGATCTTTCCTCATGAAAGGAAATGGCACATCCCAGGCCAATAGGTCACCTCATTTCCATTAACTGAGATAACATACCTTGACAGTAATTTTTTTTTGCCCCATGCTCCAACTAAGATTCCTGTAAACAAGGTATACCTACAGTTAGCACCATACCCTAGTATCTGTTCTCACTAGAAGTTTGAAGAGAAGGGACAGGAAATGTTCAGGACACACAGATTTAATTCCTCCCCCTTCCTCTCCACACCACACACACACGACTGAGATAACAGACCTTTGCTTTGAGATGGAAAAGGGCCAAATGTTCAATTGATTTCATCCAACTTCTTTCTAATAGTTCATAATGAAACTACAAGGTTCTAGGCATAATAATGTCTTAAAGAGTCTTGTGAATTTATTCAGTTCACTATGGCCTCCATAGGACCTCCTGAACCTTAAAGAAATTGGGTCATAGGCAGACAATAAGAATACGATCATCCCTTCAATTAATTGTGAAAGGGAACCTTGCTGGAAATGTTATTCTCTATATCTGATCTATCCTTAGCCTGGCATATTTTCACTTTGGACTAATTAACAATAAAGGTAGAAATGTAGATCCTTGAAGTCTATTCAGACCAAAATAACCCTGAAGAAAAAGCAGAGATTTTGGACTTTGATATTAAAATTCATTTTGTTCAATATTTTAGTATATTTAGTTTAGAGAAGAGAAGGCTTGCTGACAAGGGAGGTTGGTTTTGATGGCTCTCTTGAGTTAGCTGAAGATTTGTGGCTTGGAAGAGCTGGGGGCCAAAAAGTAGGATGTGGAACAGTGGGCAAACTTTACACAAGGACAATGTCAACTTAACATAAGTGGAAAAAACCCACTAACAACCAGGGCTCTAGAATAGTACCATGAGCAATTGTAGGAAATTTTTGAGAAAATAATGGATGACTATTTGTTAGGGACATTGTAGAGAATGTTCTTTTCTTGGTTGTGATGTGGAATGAGACTTGAGATAAACTGAAACAAGAAGGTATAAAGTAAGAAAAGACTTCAGAATTCATCTAGCCCAGTCCCTCATGTAGAGATGAAGAAATGTTGTCCAGTGGAGGTTGTTTGTTCAATGTTGCACAGGCTGTATGTCAGAGGTGGGACTTGAAACCACTATACCACTAAACTACAACCTTCAAGTTTCCTCCTTACTCGGAAATTCCATTATTTTATGATTCTGTGCTACTAAGGTTGAGAATCTCTCCCTATCTCCTGGTTAATTCTGAAAAGCTCATGGTCTCTGTTTTCTTTAAAAATTTTGATTATATCTTACCTCCCCCCCAAGCTATCATCATGCCTGCCTTTAGCTCTGTTAAACATTTAGAAGAAACTGAGTACATATACTCCTCTCATTCACTCCTTAATCCTTATTGGTTGGTTTTTTTTTATCAGTACTTGTTTATTAAAAAAATTTCTTTGCTGCATTTGATATTTTTAACCACACTCTCCTCTTGGATATTCCCTCCTATTTAGGTTTTTTAATTTTTCAATTATTATTTTAAGAACATTTTTCTGCCTTGTTTTTCTTTCTACTTCTTAATTGCTTCTTCCTCAATCTCCTTTGTTAGCTCAGCATCCACATCATTCTTCTGTTTAGATCTCTGTCTTGGACCTTTTTCTCTTTTCTATAGATACCCTCTGTCTTGCAAATACTATCAGTTCATAAAGGTTTAATTATCAATTCTGTGCAGGTGACTTCTGGATATCTAAATTATCACCCAAATCTCTGTCCTGAGCTATAGTCTCAAATCACCAGTTACCTATTAAATATTTCCAATTAGATTACCACAATAGACTCTCAAATTTAGTATATACTAAACAGAATAGATTGTCTTTCTGTGGCCTTATTTCCAACAGGTCATCACCATCACCCCAATCTCTAGGTTTACAGCCCTGAGTTAAACTTGATTTTCTCTCTCTTTCACAACATATCCAATCAGGTGCCAAATCATGCTCTTTATATCTCTCTATCTCTCACTCCCATCCCTCTCTACTCACAAAGTAGACAAAATTCAGACACTTCCCTTTTGGCTTAGACCATCACACTGTACTTCTAATTGTCTTTGGTGCCTTAAATCTTTTTCCTCTTCAATCTGTTCTCCACACAGCTTCCAAAATGATTTCCCTTTAGTTCTGATCTAACCATGTCATTCCCCTACTGAATAAATTCTAGTGACTCCCTATTAGATCAAATATAAACTCCTCTGTTTATCAGATAAAACCTTTCATAATCTGCCCCCTCCTCTTTACAGCCTCATTCTATATTCAACTTCTTCCTGACCTCTACAATCTAAACAAACTGGTTTTCTCACTTTCCCACACACAAAAGACTAAATCTCCTATCTCCAAACCTTTGCACTGTCTGACCTCCATTTCTAGAATGCACTTCTGCCTCAAGTCTATCGTTTTCTTCAACATATAGTCAAAACACCACCTTAGACACAAAATCTTTTCTGATTTCCCCAAATAAATATTTTTTTCTACTACCTTGTGCTTTTTGGAGGAAAGGGGATATTCAGGGAGGGAGGACAGATAGTAATCTAGCTGGAACTGGAGCCAGGAAGACCTGAGTTAAAATTATGATTCAGACACTTACTAACAATCTGACCCCAGGCAGGTCACTTAACCACTGCTTGGCATGCAGTGGATGACCTTGGCATCTTCAATGTTTGTCCAAACTCTAAGCATGCCACAGCACCTACTTCAAGACTCCTTTGTGGCCACTGGAACACATTGTTATCATCTGCTCATTGCACTGGAGGAAGTCTTCCCAAGTTTGGAGTAGATATCCCTTTAAATTACCAATGGGCTTAAGGCCTATCAGTTACTCTCAACCTGGTTTAGTCCATCTGCCAAGATAGTTTTACCAGAATGTGGCCACTCCATATGCTATAGCTTCTTGGAGCCATAGGTGAGAGTTGGATGAAGGTGGACATCAAAGGCATATGAGCCACCATTAAAAGGTTTGGCAGGCTTTCACACCAGAGGTTCTAGTCCTCCCTGAATACCTGACATACCCCATTTATTCTGTATATATTTTTAACTCCTCTTTCAGCCTTGCTCTTGACTCTCCAAATCTTACCAGTATGTGTGGAATCTAATAAACACTTAATAACTGCTTAATTTTTCCCCTGATGGACTATAAGCTTCTGTAGAGTAGGATTCTGGAAATTACACACACACACATACACACATACACACACACTCACACACACCCCCACATACACACACATATATATATATATATATATATATATATATATATATAATAAATTTATTCATAACACACATAGATATATGTAAATATATCTATGTGTGTATGTCTACCCCCCAGTGTATAGGACAGTGTGTAATATAACCTAAGTGCCTAATAAATGCTTGTTGATTGATAGATTGAGACAATGGAACAAAATTCTCTTCTTGGATTGTTCCAGTAAGACAGATGCTCCCTTTTTCTTATTTCTTCTTTTATTGGAAATTCTCAGCTGACCTAATGCTTTCTTCCCTGTAATACTCTGCACATATTTTTCTTCTATTTCTTTTCATTATATTGTGCCTCTTTGACAGCTCAGATTTATCCTCTTTAGGGCATTAGAAATAATGGGAAATTCTTATTAACATATCTTTTCCTGTTACCTTGTCCAGAAAGTATTATCACTTAGATTTTCATTTTCATTCTTTTCATAAGACTTTTATATAATCTTTCCCTATTACTCTACTGATAGGACAATTCATTTCTTCTTGGCAGTTAGGTGGCACAGCAGACAAAGCCCTGGGTCTGGAGTAAGAAAGATCTGAGTTCAAATCTAACCTGAAACTCTTACTAGTTATATGCCACTGGCCAAGTCACTTACCTCCCACCTGCCTCAGTTTCCTCAAATGAGAGAAAATAACAGCACTTGTCTCCTAGAATTGTGAGGACTAAATGTGATTATATTTGCAAAACTTCACACAGAGCTTGATCTATAGCAAGTGCTTAATAAATGATTATTTCCTTCATTTATTCTGACCTGTAGCATAAAATAAATTAAGACAGATACAGAGATAGATAGATGGATAGATAGACAGATAGACAGATAGAACATTCATTCATTAAGCAATATTATGAAACAAGAATTTTACTAAATGATAAGAATATAATTACAGTTAAAAAAAACAAAAACAATCCCAGTCCTCAAAGAGTTGACATTTGAACAAGGGGAGAAACTACATAAAAGGGAACTAAAAAGCCAGGGGAGGGGAGAAAGTACCTGTGAGAGGACGAAGGTGGAGCAGTAGAGTCCCAGGGAGTCATGGGCTGAGCCAGGTATGTGGTTAGTATCCTGGCTGGCATGACTACTTCCTCTAATGGTGGTGTGAAGGAAAAATTCATCCATCACTTGGATGAAGAGGCTAAAGAAGAAGAGGTCTTGCTCAAATGAGATAGTCTCTAATCTGGAGAGTCATGGGCTAAGCCACATTTGAAGTTTGAACTCAGAAACATTATAAGAGAAAAAGGAACATTTTTATGTAATCTAGAAAAAAAAATCAGGTAGTGTTTGTAAGAGTTTCAGTAAGGCATGTGAAATCTTGTAGTGGGTGAGGCACCAAACCTAAAGTCAAAAAGACCTGGGTCCAAATTCTGGCCAAGACACTTATTAACTGTGTGTCTCTGGGAAAGTCAATTAACCTCTCTGAGCCTTAATTACCTCATCTTAAATGAAGGGCTGGCCACTGACTGGCCTCTAAATTTCTTTCCTGCTCTTAGTCTATGATCTGATCACCTTAGTAAGCACACATTGGCATTTCATAGTATTTCAACTTCTCAAAATGTGAAAAAACCTTTAAAGAGTAGATGAAATTAAGCCTAGGTAGAATTTCCATGAGAAGTGGGCACTGACAGAAGAGAAATCTGACTTTTAAATCCTATTTTAAAAATTATTTTTATAGGAGTTGTTCTCTTTCAGGATGTTGAAATATAATAAAATCTTTTTTGCAACCTAACTCAACTCTTGACATTGTTCTGTTTAGGAGTCTTCTGTAGGCAACAATGTATCATTGCTGTTGGCTTTTTTAAAACAACATTCAAGCTACATGGAAGCCAATGTCAAGCCTCAGAAGTAGTGATTTATTTTTGAAGATGAAAGCCAAGATATATTTTTAAAATTCTTACTTTGAAAATGTTTTACCTTTAAAATCTCTCTCTCTCTCTCTCTCTCTCTCTCTCTCTCGCTCTCGCTCTCGCTCTCTCTCTCCCCACCCCCTCCCTCTCGCTCTCCCCACCGCCCCTCTCTCTCTGAAATGTCCAGTGTCAACCAATGGAAACCACCTCGAGGTCCTTTCTGAATGTAGGGTATAGTATTCACCAATGGACTGCTCTGCTTCATCTTAATTTTGGTCATACCTTCCTGAGTACTATGGCATAGCTTAAATGCAGCATTTAAAAAAAATGAAAGAATCCAGACAGCAAACTTAGAAACAGGGTCTTCTGACAATGAACTGAATTTTGAGTTAAGAAATCTATTTCAGATACTGTCACAGTATGGATTTTGATAAGTCACTAACAAATTATGTACTGTTATTAATTTTTCCTTAACTCAGTTTATAGAATGACTAGAATGACATTATTTAGAGGATAAGGTTAATACTTGCTCTCTATATCAGAATGATTTGATATATATGTATATATATGCATATTTATGTATATGTGCATATGCATGTGTATGTACCTGTTCAGGTATATTGTGTATGTGGGTATGTATATATATATATATATATATATATATATATATATATATATACACATATGTGTATGTATATATATACACACACACACATATATGTGTGTGTATTTGCATATGTATATGTCTATATGTGTGTATACCCAGAGAGATGACTTGACCCAGGGTACAACTGAGTCTATGAAATA
Organism: Potorous gilbertii; assembly: GCA_028658325.1. NCBI lineage: Eukaryota > Metazoa > Chordata > Mammalia > Diprotodontia > Potoroidae > Potorous > Potorous gilbertii. Next base: position 21,980,607 of record CM053773.1, on the reverse strand, counting down.
CTGCAAATTGTTGACACAGTGAATGGAATGCTGGACATAGAGGAAACATCTGAGCACAAATCCTGCCTCAGTCACTTACTAGGTACATAGTTCTGGAGAGGTCACTTAACTTCTCTGTGCCTCATTTTCTTCATCTGTAACAAGGGGTTAAAAGCCCTTTCCTTAAGGAACAGTTTTGAGAATCAAATGAGATGACATATGTAAAGTGCTTCATATAAAGCATGTAATGGGGTGGAGGTTCATCCTGCTATATTTGCTGAATTTGTGGAGCTCTATAAAATGTAATCATATTCACAGTAGATAGGGAGCTCCTTAGCTGAGACTTCCAAAATAATATTTTGCAGTTGAAAAGACCACCTTAAACAGCAACAACTAACATTTTGTTTTTGTTTTTGTTTTTATTTTAGAGCATACGTGTGATGAACCTTCTGTATAAGAAGAGGAAATAGGATGAGGGCTTGGGAATTCTGATGTTAACCAGAAGAGAAAGTACAGTTGTTAACACAGAGGAAAGGAGTATGGATTCGACTTTACAGCTACACTTCAAATGGACAGGTAATAATGCCACAGGAATTATTTAAATACAAAAGTAATAAGAAGATATGTATTTCATGCCCAAATGATCCCAAGGCTGTTGATCTTCAGTCCTTTCAAGTAAGTCTCATTTTTGTCTTATTGAAATGAAGCATGCAGTCAATATTACATGAGATTTAGGCAATAAATGCACTTTTGAAAATTGGAATAATAAGTTTAATGGATCTTTTAGGTACAATTGGATATACAGGCGATTGTATCAGATGGCATAAACTTAAGATAATTTTCAACTGCAAAAGGCTTTTAAAAATATTGATAACACATTTTTCCATACTTATCAGTTAAAAGTACTTAGTTGCAGATTTCTAACCCTCAAATATGAAAATTATTGCCCTGAGTTTTAGGTCAAGATTATTGTAATCTAGTTTGAACTAGACAGTGAGCCCAGAGATGGAGCAGAAAATGAGGATATAGGGGTTCACTGTTATTATGCTTATGCAACCCACCTCAAAGCTCTAGTAACCATATTTTCTGGGTTCAAAAGCTGAGACACAAAGTCAGATAAAGTTTTTTTTTCTGATTTGTGAATAATAAAAAATAAAATATTTGTAATTTGGACTATTGCAGGAAACTTGAACTTCAATCTTTCTTTAGCTCAGTTAAAGGTTTCATTATTTTACCATTCCCCCAGATTTTTAGCCCTGAAGTTACCTTTTAACTCCCTCCTCATCTTCTAGTTTCACCTGCAAGCTATTCCACTCTTCCCTCCACACAAAACCATATTGCAGAGGTTTTAACCCTTTCAGCTCTGGAAATTCTACCTGGAGGTTCCCTCATCCTAGTTGGTGACTTCCTCATCTGACATGCTAATCCAGACTGACCTCATTTATTTTTAAGCACATCCCCGATCCCCTTTACATCTTTTCTACAGTCTTACCAACAACTTTACCTCATAAATCTCTCCAGTTTTTGAACCTTACAAAAACCAGCTCTGGCATTTTTCTTGTAAGTACATCAATCTACTCATCTATGACCCTACTTATAATCCGTGAACTTTTCAGGACCAAAAAGTTCCTCCCACCCCACTACCTGCACACTATAGTGTGTTTTCTCGCTCTCTTTGAGAGGCAGAGTCTTTGCTTTGCATATTTATATCAGAGTACATAGTATAATCTTGGTACATAAAAGCACTTAATAAATGCTGTTTCATTTTCACCTTTTAATCTTCCCCTTTACTCACTCCCAATATCTAATAAGGTTATAAATTATGAGAATATCTGCTTTATTAGGTAAGGGTTTTATTGTTTTTATTTTCTTTTCTTTTGTTTTGCAAAAGCCCAGACCTCTAGGGAAATTCCTCATTCCCTTCCACAATATGTTACTAGTGTGAATATCTCTCCCCTCTCTAGCTATCCTACAGTTGTTGGCTTTCCTGACTGGAATTTCAGCTTCTTGAAGAAAGAGATTATCTTATTTGGCTGTATTTTTGTGTTTCTGTCCTCAACCACTTAGAAAATATTTTATCTATCTATTTCAATAGCTAGCTCTCAATCTATTCCCTTCTCTTCATTTACCTACATTGTTCCTGATTTTAGAACTTCATTTACTCCTTGTCTGGAATAGTGCAATAAACTCTTAATGGAGTCTCCCTTCTTTCAGTCTGTCTCCTCTCCCATCTGAACTAATTGATGTTCCAAAACACAGATTTACCATGTCACTATTCTTATGAAAAATTTGCAATGACTTCCTATTGACTAAATAATAAATTTGAAACTCCTTAGCCTCACATTAAAAGACCTCCACATGCCAGTCACTAAGAGATCAAAAGAAGAAGGTGTAGAAACTAGAAACTATCTCAGCCTTCAGCTTCTTCTTCTTTGTACGTCTCTACAGAGTTTTCATCAGCCCATTGCTGCAACTCTTTAAGGATTGAGACATATAATAAAGTATCCCGTAATAAGGCATGAATTAAATCCTTTGGTTTTTGGCATTCATTGATTTATACTGGAAGAAACCTGAGAGGAAAAGCAAAGCCTAGAAAGATAAGGTGAATTCCCTCAAGGTGAAACAAAGTGAATGAAATAATTTTCCTACTAAAAAAGTCATAGTAGTCAAAATATCATCTATATAAAAATAATCAGGTCCCTTTTCATCTCTGTACCTACACTCTTTTTTTTTCCTACAATAAGCACCTCTTTCCTCCCCAAACTCCCTCATCACCAGCTCTAGCAATATTCTTCTTCCTTCAAGGTTCAATACAGTATGCCATTTCTTTCCCCATTGCTTTCCTTTACTTCCCTTACCCACCTATCAAATACATTTTGTATTGAACATGCATCACCCTCAATTTTATCTTAATGTATATATATATATATATATATATATATATATATATATATTTCTTCTCCTCCACCTAATTAGAATTCAAACTTATTTACTGTAGAGTCTGCATGATATCCCTTATACCCTCAGTTTCTAGAATAGTGCCTTGAGCAAGGTAAGTACTGAATAAATGCTCATCTTCCCCTCTCAGTTTAACTTTTTTCTTTTGTTTAAAGAGCTTATTCCTTGGAGGGGCAGAGCCAAGATGGAGGAGCAGAAAGATGAACCTGTAGAAGCTCCCTCCCATAGCCCATAAAATACCTGTAAAAATGACTCTAAACAAATACTAGAGCAGCAGAAGCCACAAAATGACAGAGTGAAAGAGATTTCCAGCCCAAGACAGCCTGGAATGCTGACAGGAAAGGTCTACTGTACTGGGTGCAGAGCAGAGTGTAGCACAGTGTGAGCCACACAGCAAAACAGGGACAGGACCTGAAACAGGCTTCAGGGCACCAGCAGCAGCAGTGGTTCCCAGATTGCTCAACCCACAAGCACCAAAGACAGCTTCAAAGGTCAGTGACCAAGCTCACCAAGGGTGAGAAGGGAATGCAGTCTGAACCTACCATCAGCAGCCATTTTTGGAGTCCTCCTCCTAAAGACCCTGGGGAAATTAAGATGCTAATCTGGATCGCAGCCCTGAGTGGCTCTCCCAGGTTAAGGAACAATGCTGGTGGTGGAGTTAGTGGAGGCTCTGGAGAGGGAACACTTCAGGCAGATCCAGGACAGAAGAGAGAATCTATTGTTGCTCCCAGGCCAGAGGGCAGGCCAGGAGAGGAGTAAACTCCTGTGCCACCTTGCAGGAACTGAGAACTTACAGGTCACCAGAGTAAAACACTCCTCTTGACAGAGGACTCAAAAGTCAAGTAACTGGCTGGGAAAATGCCCAAAAATGGGGGAAAAAAGTAAGACTATAGGAGGTTACTTTCTTGGTGAACAAGGATTTTCTTCCACCTTTTCGGATGAGGAAGAATAATGCATACCATCAGAGGAAGACCTAAAAGTCAAAGCTTCTGCAACCAAAATCCCTAAATTAAATATGCAATGGTCTCAGGCCATGGAAGAGCTCAAAAAGAATTTTGAAAATCAAGTAAGAGAGAGAGGAAAAATTGGGAAGAGAAATGAGAGTGATGCAAGAAAATCATGAAAAGCCAGTCAATAGTTTGCTAAAGGAGAAGCAAAAAATACTGAAGAAAATAACACCTTTAAAAACAGGCTAACTCAAGAGGTCTAAAAAACCAATGAGGGGAAGAATGCTTTAAAAAGCAGAATTAGTCAAATGGAAAAGAAGGTTCAAAAGCTCACTGAAGAAAATAGTGCTTTAAAAATGAGAATGGAGCAGATGAAAGCTAATGATTTTATGAGAAACCAAGAAATTGCAAAAGAATGAAAAGATAGAAGATAATGTGAAATATCTCATTGGAAAAACAACTGACCTGGAAAATAGAACCAAGAGAGACAATTAAAAAATTATGGGACTACTTGAAAGTCATAATAAAAAAAAAAGAGCCTAGATATCATCTTTCCTGAAATTATCAAGGAAAACTACCCTGATATTCTAGAACCAGAGGGCAAAATAAATATTCAAAGAATTCACTTATCATCTTGGAAAGAGAAATGCCTAGGAATATTGTAGTCAAATTCCAGAGTTCCCAGGTCAAGGAGAAAATAATTGCAAGCAACTAGAAAGAAACAATATGAGTACTGTGAAAATACAATCAGGATAACACACGATCTAGCAGCTTCTACAATAAGGGATCAAAGGGCTGATATTCCAGAAGTTAAAGGAACTAGGATTAAAACCAAGAATCACCTACCCAGCCAAACTGAGTATGATATTTCTGGGGGAAAATGGTCATTCAATGAAACAGAAAACTTTCAAGCATTCTTGATGAAAAGACCAGAGCTGAATAGAAAATTTGACTTTCGAGCACAAGAATCAAGAGAAGCATGAAAAGATGAATAGGAAAGAGAAAATTATAAGGGACTTTCTAAAGCTGAACTGCTTACATTCCAACATGGAAAGATAATATTTGTAACTCTTGAAATTTTTCTCAGTATTTGGGTAGTTGGAGGGATTACACACACACACACACACACACACACACACACACACACACACACAAAGAGCATGGGGTGAGTTGAATAGGAAGAGATGATAACTAAAACAATAAAATTAAGGGATGAGAGAGGAATCTATTGGGAGGACAAAGGGAGAAATGGAATGGGGCAAATTGTCTCTCATAAAAGAAGCAAGAAAAACCTTTTTCAATGGAGGTGAAAATGGGGAAGTGAGAGGGAAAAATGTAGCTTACGCTCTTCACATTTGGCTTAAGGAGAGAATAACATGCTCACTCAATTTGGCATGAAAATCTCTTATGCTACAGGAAAGTAGAGGAGAAGGGGGAGGATGATAGAAAAAAGGGGAAATTGGAGGACAGAGTAATCAAGTAAATACTTTTGGGGAGGAACAAGGTCAAAAGAGAAAATAGAATAAATGAGGGGGAAGGATAGTATGGAGGGAAATACAGTTAGTCTTATACAACATGACTATTGTGGAAGTCTTTTACAAAACTCCACATATACAGCCTATGTTGAACTGCTTGCCTTCTCAGTGGGGTTGGGTGGGGAGGGAATAAGGGAGAAAAGTTGCAACTCAAAGTTTTAGGAACGAATGTTGAGAATTGTTTTTGCATGCAACTGGGAAATAAGAAATACAAGTAATGGGGTATAGAAATCTATCTTGCTCTACACGAAAAGAGAGAAAATGGGAATAACAGAAATCAGGGGTGTGATAGAAGGGAAGGCAGATTGGGGGAAGGGGTAATCAAAATGCATGGTATTTTGGGGTGGGTGGAGGGGAGATATGGAGAGAAAATTTGGAATTCAAAATTTTGTGGAAATGAATGTTGGAAACTGAAAATAAAAAAACAAACATCACTTGATCCTTAAAACAAAAAAACTCATCCCTTGACTTACTTCTTAAACAGGCCTATTCACTGAATAGGTGTTGGCCCACTCAAAGTGGGAACCTGAAAAACCTTTAGCTTAAAAAAGCCAAGGTCTCCCACTATATCCTGGGCCATCTCCAGACATCGTGATGAATATCTGGTCACTGGACCCAGAAGACTCTGGAGGAGAAAGTGAGGTTGATGACTCTGCACAGCCCTCTCTCACTCAAATCCAATTCAATTGCAAGTCACGTCATCATTTTCTTGATGTCATGGTCCTCTTTGAGGACAAATGACAAGCCACATGCATACACACACACACATACATAACCTTCAGAATTTGATCTTCTTGACAAACAAAGAGATAAGATAGAAAAACCTACCCACTTGGGAGTACAATCTAATTTATTGAACATTATAAAAGACATTGCAGAAGACTATTGGCAATATCAATGGAAAAGAGTGCAAAACAAAAGAGGAAAGAATGACAGAAGTGAAAGCTTGATGTGAAAAACAAATATTTTATTCCAAGAATATTGATATGATTAAAATTTGCAGAGGAATAACAAATAGACTTCACATGGGACAAATTTGCTTCATGAAGCTAGGAGAAATAGTGTATGGAATGTTGGACTGGGAGTTAGGAAGACGAGTTCAAATTTTGCTTCTGATGCTAACTCTTTGACCCTGGGGAAGTATTTATCCTCTCTCCACCTCAGAGTCATCATCTATAGTAAAATGGAGATCATGAGAACACCTAATTCAATGGGTTGTTATAAGGATCAAATAAAATAATATATGTAAAGCAGTCTGCAAAACTTAATCCACTGTATACTTGGGATTTATCTTTATTATTTTTATTTATAGTATCTGTTCTCACCATCAATGATAGGAGATTTCTTAATCACTTTGGGACTATTGTGACAGAGTTAAAAATGATGTCACAAAAAGAAGTCACACCAAAAAAGAAAACACAAAAAAATGCAATAAAAATAAAGTAAAAAAAATATTTCACTTTGCATTCAGATTCTATCAGTTCTTTCTTTAGTGGTGGATAGCATTTTTCATCATAGATCCTTTAGAATTGTCATGGATTATTGTATTGCTGAGAATGGCTAAGTCATTTTTTTTCGCTTTGCATCAGTTCACTTTGCATAAGTCTCAGGTTTTCTGATACTATGTCCTTTGTATTTCTTTAAGCACAAAAGTATTCCATCACAATTGTATACCACAACTTGTTCTGCTATTCCCCAATTGATGAGCATTTTCTCAATTTCCAATTCTTTGATAGCTAATATTTTTATATGCGTAGGTCCTCTCCCCCTTTTTCATCTCTTTGGGATACAGACCTAGAAGTGACATTGGGACAATGGCTGTTCAAGGTTGTATAGCCCTGTGGTTGTATAGTTCCAAATTGCTCTCCAGAATGATTGGATCAATTCACAACTCCACTGACAATGCATTAGTGTTTCAATCTTTCCACATTACTTGCAACATTTATCATTTCTATCACATTAGCCAATTTGATAAATGAGGTGGTACCTCAGTTGTTTGAATAGAATTTCTCTAAAAATAATTATTCATAGCACTTTCTCATATGACATAAATAATTTTGATATCTTCTTATGATACTGCCTATTTATTAATATAAAAACCAACTTTACAATTACAAAGTGGAGTAAGCATAGATAGGGATTTTTTAAAAGATACAAGGATTTTAATGGATTGTAAACAGTGAGATGTGGTCCCACAAAATGTCTAATGGGAACTTTGAGTACATTTAAACAAACATAGCTTCTATGAATAAAGTCTTGATAGGTTACCTGCACTCTACCCTTGTCAGACATCTTTGAGATTATTGTGATCTCTTCTGAGTATCACAGTTTAAGGATATTGATCAGCCAGAGCATCTAAAGGAGGGTAACCAGAATGGTGAGGGGTCTTGAAATCATGTTATATGAGAATCATTTGAAAGAACTAGAGAAAAGTCAAAGTCAGAATGAATCAATCGTATTTATTTATTTTGTGCCAGGCACTATGCTAATGCAAAGAATGGCACAAGACAATTCCTGCTCTCAAGGAGTTCACATTTTAATAAAGGAAACAACATATAAAAAGAAATTGAAAAGCAGAGGGGGAAGTAGAGAGTTACTCAGTATAGGAGTATCATGCAATCATGTAGCTGATGTGGGAAACAATCTGTGGAGGTATGTTTCAAAACTGACTACATTTCACAGAATGTTGAGTTTGGAGAGAAAATAAAGTCCAAGAAATTAATTGGGAAATGATGAGAAGAATTCCTTGAGTGTCATCTTTAAATAGAGAAGGATCGTGGAGGAGCTCCCAGAATTCTACCCATGACATTGTCTGATAAGAGGGAGAGAGGGACCCCAAGGGTAGAGCTGTTGAACAGGTGAGAATTTCAGAGTCAAATTCATCTTGCAGAATGATGCATTTCTGGACTCAGTGAAGTCCAGGAAATCAGCCCAATAAGAAATGATTGGAAATGATGAGGAGAATCCTCTGCATGTCGTATTTAAATAGTGGAAGATCTGGCAGGAATCCTCCAAAGTTGATCTTTTTCTATCCTCTCTGCTCAGAGGAGAATACTCAGGAGGTGTAAGACAGCTTTATGTATTTGAAAGACTCTTTTTTTGAGGTGGAAGAGTGCTTAGATTTGTTCTAAGCCCCAGAGCGTCAAAAGTTCAATGGGCATAAGTGGCAAAGAGGTAAATTGGGACTTGATGTCAGAAAGAATCTTCTAAGGATCAGATCTGTCCAAAGAAGGAAAGTTCAGCGTAGTGAGAATGTAGGTTGCCCTCCTTAGAGATTTCAAGCAAAGGCTCAGTGACCATTTATCAGGTATTTTATAGTGAGGAATACTTCCATGGATTGAACTAGATGGCCATTGACACCCCATACAGATCTCAAATTCTATAATCCTGCGCACTTGTAGTATGTCTATTTTCACCTTTTATGAAAACGTGGAGTAACAAATTCTAGACATTATTATTTATTTTCAAATTTACTGTTGAACTTTAAGTGATGATCTATATATTTGATATTCTAGAATTTATTGAACAAATCCATATTGCCCTATGGATATCCATCCTTATTTGTACGTTTCAAAAATAATCTTTCTCAAACTTTGCCTTTGATACTGAAATCTTGATATTTTTAGGTTAATTCATCCCCAGAAGCTACTTTATACCTGATTATTTCTATTTTCTTTTTTGGGATTTTCCTAATCAATTATGTTTTTTCAATTCAAGTAAGCAAATTACCTCTCTGAATTTTTGTTTCCTTATTTGTAAAATAGGAATGTTATTAGTGTCCTGGCAAGTTTGCCTTTCTAAACTCACCTTTCTCATATCCATTTGTTATTTTACTTTCCAGAACCCTGCCCTACTACCCTCCTAGGTTATCAAAATACTGGCCTAATAGGTTTTTCTTTCTCTATGCTCCCCCCCTCCCACTTTGGAATCTATCCTTCATACTGTTGCCAAATTAATTTCCCTTAGGCAAAAATCTAGTGATTTTATTTTTCCCCTCAACATCACCCCTACATCCAAGTCTCCTTAACTTTTCAAAAAAAAGTTCAAGGTCTTTAATCAGGAGTTTCAAGATCCTCTGCAATTTGGGCCAGCTTAAAATTCCCAGCGCTGTCTTATAATTCCCCCCTCCACATACTCAATCTTCTAACCTTGCTCTAGTATTTATCATTTCCTTTTACACATTATGCAGTTTGCTACATTTATGCCTAATCAACTACTGTTCCTGATATTTTCCATACACTTATATGGCACATAGTAGGTGCTTAAGAAATAAATTAATAGATTGACTTATATACTTACTCATAGTATTGGGGAAAAATATAACAGACATGGAGACAATAGAGAACTGACTTTAGTACCTGAGATTTTCTAGCTATGTGCCTATGAACAAAACATTTAACTTCTCTGAAGGTCTCAAATAAGGATTAGAGAATTTAGGGCTTAGTATTTACCTCAGAGGGATGCTGTGAGAATTCAATATGATTATGTATGTAAAGTTCTTTCAGTTTCTTGATATAGAATTTATCTGTACCATGATGCCTGAATTTATTTAAAGCTCTCAAGTGCCTATCTTCCCTGCTAACTACTGTTTCAGTTTCCCTTTTGGAATGTGTGCTATATCCATTTCATTTGGAGAATATTGAGGATAATATATTGTTATTATTGTAGATGAGGACAGTTCTCCTTGTAAGGAGAAGAGCAGAAAATCAGAAATGAGTAGTTTTGCCCCCCCTTCTCTCTCTCTCTCTCTCTCTCTCTCTCTCTCTCTCTCTCTCTCTCTCTCCTTTCTGTCTGTCTATCTCTGTCACTCTGTCTCTGTGTCTCTTTTTGTGTCTGTCTTTGTCTCTCCTTCCTTCATCTACTTATTAAAAATGTGTGTGTATGTGTGTGTGAGAGAGAGACAGAGACAGAGAGAGACAGAGAGACAGAGAGAGAGAGACAGAGAGAGAGAGAGAGATTTAATCTTTGGCACTTTTCATACACCTTGGCTTATTCTAAGAATTATCCAAGCCCTGATAGTATTCTGGAGAGAAAATTTCATTTTCTCTGTTCAGAAGTTCTGGGCAGTGATGTTAAAGTTTTTATACTGTTGTGCTATTCCAGAATACTTATGATCTTTAGGTTGTCTCTGTACACCATGTCCTTGAGTTCAGTATATTTTGTTTGTATAATGAAGTTAATCATTTGTGAGTTTGTATATGTACATATATATTTTGTATGTATTTGTATAATTTATATGACTGATTTATATAATGTTATTGAGTGTTTCCCTTGCTTCTTGTCTTCTAGTTATCTTTAATTTCTGTATATTTGCATTCCAAATCTATTGTTTCTTTGTCAGGATTGCCATTGCAGATTCATTTTTTTCTGTTGATTATTTTTTGCAGTGCAGTACATACATTTTACCCTTATAACTCATTTTTATTTAAAACCACTGAGGAGCATTAGAAATGATTCCATGTTCTCCTTGAATTTCACAGGGTTCTCTCTCATCAAAAGTTGGATCATTTTCCTTTATTTTGTTGTATTTGTTCATAGTTGTCTGAAGTTATTTACTAGGTCTGGCCATATTTTCTTCTTTTGTTACTATTTTTCCTTTCGCTAATCTCTTAATGTGAAGGTTTCTGATATTTCTTTTTCTAAAATCTCTGATACTTTTAGTCTTTTGCCCTCCTTAATTTTCCTTATCACTCCCCCACTCCTTCTCTCTTATTGTAGTTTCTTTGGGAGTTTGATCTCAAGGCATCTTAGCCTAGATCACTCCCCACCTGACTTTGAAGTGGTCAGAACTTGCCCTAGATGGATGGTGTTCTCTTTCCTTCAGGCATGGTGGAGTGCCACACAACTCCTCAGATGGAAGGTGTACTGTCCTGGTAACTGTCCCATTACCTTTGTCCTTCATTTCTTTGGCCCAACACCAGCAGTTCAGAGTCTCTTTTCCCTGCCATCAATAGTCTAAAATTTTGCAGCCACTAACCTTCATTTTGATTTTATGTTTTCCTGGTGCTTCAATTTTGCAGCCTTTTGCTCCTTCAGGAGCCAATTCAATCCAATCGAGACAACATTTATTAAGCTTCTATTTTGTGCCAGGCAGGCACTGTGCTAAGTGCTGGTGTACAATTAATTAAAAAAGATAATCCCTGCCCTCAAAGGCCTTATAATTTAATGGGGGTGAGGACAGGGAGATAACATACAAAAGGAAGCACAAAAGAAGTGGCAAAACCAAAGGCTATCCAGGGCAGGTGCCATCTTGTTCCATGGAGTAGACAGAGAGAAACAAGGGTCTCCTGACGCCAGGGCTGACACTCAATCCGTTGTGCCAACTCGCTGCCCCAAAGGAGCATTATAATTTTCCCCCTCACCAAAACAGTGTTGGATTTCTGAAACAATGCCCTGTGTCAAAGTTCAAGATGACTCCTTTTAAGAGCGTCTTGTTGATTTCGTAAGAATCATTAATTTCTTCATTTTGTGTAAAAATTTTGAGTAAGCACCTAGTGTATTCACAACACTTAAATGTATGGCTGCTATTTATTTCCAAGGGCTTTTTTAAAAAAAATCAGCTTCCTTAAAAAGAGAAAAATAAGTAAACTTCACCTTGACTATACCTTAAATGAGAAGAGAAAGAGAATAAGCAAAACTACTATCTCACGGTAAGTAATACTTTGGTGAATTCATTATCATTTTAGACTTAAGATGACCCAGTGTATAGACTACACTCCTACAATGAGATCTCTTTTAGAAAAAAAAGAGACATACACACACTCGCAGTAAAAATCATCAATTATAGGAAACATTTAAGATTATTTTAAGAAATACAAACATGGTCGTGGCATAAAATTTTGCTTATATTGGAAATAATATAGTAATTTATCACAATTCACGCTTTCACAGAAATTGTAATATTTTCCCCATAGCCATAAGAAAGTATGTGTGATAGGTTTTTCATTTGCTAAAGACCAAAAGAATATAACAACTGTAACCATTTCTCATTTGTATATGATACCTGTATATGAAATTTCCTATGCTGTTTATCAATTTATAAGTTTATCTCCACCAATGATGCTGGTATAAATTATGCTGTAAGCTTCTAAAAACATATCCATTTAACCTTAATATCAAATTTATTATCTATATTATGGAATTTTTAATTAATTATGATTTTCAGTGGAGATTACTTTATAAGATCTGGTATTTTGTTGATCTCCACCGACTCACACAGATCATGGCTGCTCAGCAGTTTGGTAGATGATCTTTATGGATCACTACTGGCAAAATTAAAAACAAAATTATCACCTGGTGAATCAGTGATCATGGTGATGAGCATCTTCAAACTGTTTAGGCTAGGTGCAGAATGACACACATACAGTCTATGTCCAAGTCTATACCCAAAGACTTTCCTAATTTGTAGAACCTACTTATTCTTATCCTCCAGTGGCACATGTTTGAGTACTCAAATAATTTCCATACTATGTTTAGACATTAAAGGTAATCTTGAGTGAAAAGGGGATATTTTAACTGTTGCAAAATCTCCTGAATTTATTCTCCATGTTTATTTTTGTTCATTCTCCTAAATCAACTATTTTGAATTAAAATAAACTTCTTGTGACATATGTCATGCAATGGATTTCCTGAAGTTTAGATAATAAGGCTGATAGTGTCTTAGGTTCTGGACATGTAAGTCTTATTCAAGATTTTCATCTAGAATTTCCATTGTATCTGTCTTCTGAAGGACCCAAAAAACCTTGCAAATCTCATCCAACCTCAGAACATCTCTGTGTAAGGAAAGCTGAAGGATAGCGTTGTTGCTGTAGTCATTTTTATAGTCCTAAAGCAGAGATTAAGAGATTTTCTCAGGGAGCCGATGGAAAAACCAAAAATATTCATGTTAAGTATGCCCACAATAGACAGTCATTTTAGTTTTCTCTAAATCTGTTCTTTGTGTAAGTAAACTTGAATATGCTTGGCAAATGAAATGCCAGTACTGCTTTATCTAAAGCTTTTAGCCTTTGTTAAGGGAATATTTTCTTTTAATATAAATACCCTAACTTTATCTGAAATAGAAAAAAAGAGAACTCAGGTACATTTGAAATATTGTGGTTCCTTTTGCATTAAAAATTTGCTTTTTTTAAAAATTTCTCTAAGTAGTGTTTGTTAAAAAATTTCATTTCTTTCTTGGCCTGTCTTTAAGGATTCAGTTTTAGCCAAGCTTCATATATTCTGATAGTGTATCCATTTACAGAAAGAAAAAATAATGAAAGAACTTGGTGTTGATGTATTTATGTGATATATTGTCAGATATATGGGCTATCCAGGTTTCTTCATGTGCTTGAATGTTCAAAGAACTTCTAGACATGCATTTTACGTACCTAAGATAGAGCATTCAAATAAGGACAATGCACTGAAAACATTAGTACTTGTCAGCTATGTGATGTCAGCAAGGCTGAGTTTTCAGTGTGGTATTTTAGACTTCATTATATTATCCCAAGAAGTATCTACCCCTCCACCCTTCCCCCCTACAGAAGCAGGTAAAAATCAGGAGTACTCAAATGAGATGATCCTCAAGGAGATGGGGGGTGATTTCTTCCAATTGTCTCTATTGACAGAGTTGACTTCACTTTGCAATTGAACTCTGACAAGGTGATTATTTTTAAAAACCAAAATACTGTGCATAATACATTTTAGCCTGGAGCTAAAAGTTAAGTGTGAATATTCATTCATTCTTGCTCTTCCATGGAGAAGTCATGGCCAGAGTAGCAAAGAAAGTGTTAATGAACTCCTAAAAATTAGATGTATTTAATTATTTGTGTTTAAATAGAAGGCTTAAGAAACAATTACAAAAACAAACAAACAAATGAAAATACAATGAAGTTCCTTCCTGCTACTAATATTTTGTTAGAGGAGTCCAGCAATTAAAATTTTCTTTGCCATAGCCTACATATCTGTTTGTCATAGAATGATGAATATATTTAAATAAAACAAGGCTCATTTTTCACCTACAAAACACATAAAAGAAAACACATAACCACATGAAGTATATATGATTTGCATTGGAGATATGAAATAGCTGCATTTTGTGTAAGGATCTTAGATTCACATTCCTAAAAATGCCTTTAAAGGATTCCCTTGAAAATGTTCCCAATATCCCTGCACAGTAGGAAAATATTATGCCATTATCTGTGCTTTAAAGGTAGCCAGTCACAAATCAATGACATGACTTAGCCAAGGTCAAACAGGAAGTCATGGGGAGAGCAAACTACTTCCTCACTTATATCACAGTGTGTTTTCTAGTCACCTGCCTTACCCATGATAGACACAATTAGAGGTATAAGGGCTCTTCTCATGATAATAGAATTGAAAAACCAAAAGATTGTTCTGTTCTGTTGTCCTTGACTCCTTACTCTTTACTTCCTATGTCCAATCTGTTTCCAAGTCCTATAAATTCTACTTTTTCATACCATATTCACTGCCTTCTCTGCTCTCATAATGTCACCACTCTTGTGCAAGTCTTCATTACCTCACACTTGGACTATATCAATAAACTTCTGGTTTTCTCTTTGTTTCAAGTCTTTCCCCATTCCAGTTCATCCTTACTCAGCTATGAAAATGATCTTCCCAAAGCATAGATCTAAGCATGGCACCCAACTATTCCTGGCCACGTATTACTTTCAAGATCAAATATAAAATGTTCTATGTGATTTCTAAACCCCCACATAACCAAGCCTAGTTTACCTTTCAAATGTTATTAATTGCCCTATTCCTTGCCCTATATCATATGATATAGTGATACTGGCCTCCTTGTAGTTTCTTGATCAAAACACTCCATCTCCCAAATTCACACATTTTCATTGACTGTTCTAGAATGTTCTCTCTTTTTGTCTCTACCTCTTGGCTTCCTTCAAGATTCAGTTAAATTCCATTTTTTCAAAACCTTTCTTGGTTCCTCCTGATGCTGGTGCTTTCTCCCTGAATTATCTCAAATTGTTTCCCTGTGTATACTTTGTTTGTACATAATTGTTTGCATTTTACCTCTCCATTAGAATATGAACTCCTTCAGGACAGGGGCTATTTTAACCTTTCTTTGTATCCCTAGAATTTAGCATATTGCCTGGAATACATGAAGAAGTGAATTAATTTTTGTTGTCTCAATTTCTGTCCTTTTGTCTATTTTATAGAGGATTTTCATATGAATTAGACCTTTGGAGGCTTATTGAATTCTGTCATTCTGAAATATACTCTTACCAGATGGATATCTTACATAAAAAGACAATCTATCCAATAGCCTCTTTCATAAAAGTCAAGTGCCTGAGTATGGGAATGTCTGAGTTCCATAATCCTAATCAATCTCCATAGTCCCTCTCATCTTTCTGGATCAAATGGAAGAGAATGTCACTGCTTTTGAAATGCTCACAAATATAAAAGTGGACAAGTGGAAGAAAAGTGATTTTATACCCTAAGCTTGACAATAATCATTTATTGAATAACTATTACTAGACTCCTCCCTTACCATCAGCACCTGTCTTTACTTCAGCAACTCATTAACATAACCTAGATTCTCTCTTCTTGCACATACTCAAAGCTCAAATCAAAAAAATGACCCAACCTTAACTGATATGATGGTCAACTAAATAGCTTGACTAAATATCAGTCTATTCCACCTGCATGCAGTGGCAGATAATTCTTCAGGGTATGTGGTCAAAACTGGTTTTCTTGTTTTTTATGGACTGAAGCCTACACTGAAATCAAGGCAGGAGTCTTGGCTAGATTTTGACTAGCCTTGGAAAGTATTATTTACTGTTAAAACAGGGCATCTACTAAGAAAAAAAGACTCTCTTCCATTTGATCCAGAAAGGTGAGAGGGACTATGGAGATTGATTAGGATTATGGAACCCAGAAATTCTCATCCTCAAGGAAGGACAAGAGAGAAGCCAAGATGGTAGAGTAAACATGGACTTCCTAGAGCACTTGTGCCAAGTCCAGCCAAATACCTGTAAAAAATGGCTCTAAACAAATTCTGCAGAACTCACAAAATGATGAAGTGAAGCAAGTCAGCAGCGTGGAAGGTTACTGTGGGAAGTTTCTATCACACCATGCAGGGAGGAGGGTGCAGTCCAGTGTGGGCCACACTGGCACAGAAAAGGCCTGAGCAGGCTTTGAGGAGACTGAATCTCTCACATCTAGGGTGGTTTCCAGACTTCATAACCCCATAACACTGAGGATAAACTGGAAAGTCAGTGGAAAAAGCCAGTGGGACCAGTGCAGAAGAGTGGAATAGTCTAACCCTAGCACCAGGGCAGCAGAGGGGGGAGGGGACAGAGGAAAGTGTAGCAATCACAGCAGCAGCAGGGGCAGAGATAGTGACTGTTTTGAAAGCTCTAGGCCCACAGATTTTGAGGGGGATAAAGCAGCTGATAGTATACTCCCCACACCTACTGGAAGCAAAGAACTACCTTAACAAAGAGCACAAAAGTGAAGTAAATGACTGGGGAAATGAGCAAAAACTGGAAAATGAATCAAACTATAGAATCTTACTTTGATGACAAGGAAGACCTAAGAATGCAAACAGAAGAAAACAAAGCCAAAGCTCCTTCATCCAAAGTCTCCAAGAAAAATATGAATTGGTCTCAAGCCGGAAGAGCTCAAAAAGGATTTTGAAAATCAAGTAAGAGAAGTAGAGCAAAAATTGTGAAGAGAAATGAGAGTGATACAAGAAAATCATGAAAAAAACAAGTCAGTTGCTTGCTAAAGGAGACCTAAAAAATGCTGAAGAAAATAACACTTTAAAAAGTAGACCGACCCAAATGGCAAAAAGGATCCAAAAAGTCAATGAGGAGAAGAATGCCCTAATAAGCAGAATTGGACAGATGGAAAAGGAGATTCAAAAACTCACTGAAGAAAATAATTCTTTAAAGATTAGAATGGAGCAGATGGAAGCTAATGACTTTATGAAAAAGCAAGAAATTATAAAACAAAACCAAAGGAATGAAAAAATAGCCAACAATGTGTTTGAAAATCAAATTTTTTATTCAGTTCTGGTCTTTTCATCATGAATGCTTGAAAGTCCTCTATATCACTGAATGACCATTTTTTCCCTTGAGAAGTATTGGTGATTCTTGGTTTTAATCTCAGTTCCTTTGACTTCTGGAATATCCTATTCCAAGTCCTTCAATCCCCTAATGTAGAAGCTGCTAGATCCTGTGTTATCCTGATTGTATTTCCACAATACTCAAATTGTTTCTTTCTAGCTGCTTGCAATGTTTTCTCCTTGACTTGAAATTTGAATTTGACCAAATCTGAAATTTGGTCACTGTATTCCTAGAGGTTTCTCTTTTTGGGTCTCTTTTAGGAGATTATTGGGGATTCTTTCAATATTTGTTTTGCCCTCTGGTTTTAGAATATCAGGGCAATTTCCCTTGGTAATTTCATGAAAGATAATATCTATGCTCTTTTTTTTTTGATCATGGCTTTCAGGTAGTGTCATAATTTTAAAATTGTCTTACCTGGACCTATTTTCCAGGTCAGTTGTTTTTCCAAAGAGATGTTACATATTATCTTCTATTTTTTCAATGTTTTGGTTTTGTTTTGCAGCTTCTTGACTTATTGTATAGTAATTAGTTTTCTTGAACTCCACTCTCATTTTTAAAGAACTATTTTCTTCAGTAAGCTTTTGAACCTCCTTTTACATTTGGCTAATTCTGCTTTTTAAAGCCTTCTTCTTCTCATTGACTTTTTGGAACTCTTTTTCTAATTGAGTTAGCCTATTTTTAAAGGTGTTATTTTCCTCAACAGTTTTTTTTGGTTCTCCTTTAGCAAGCTGCTGACTCTCTTTTCAAGTTCTTCTATGGTCTGAACCAATTTCATATTCATTTTGGAGGTACTGGAGGCAGAAGCCTTGACTTGCTCTGACAGTATGCATTGTTATTCCTCATCCAAAACGATGGAAGGAGATACCTGTTCACCAAGAAAGTAACCTTCTATGGTCTTATTTTCTTCTCACCTTTTTGGGCATTTTCCCAATCAGTTACTTGACTTCTGAATTCTTTGTCAAGAGGAGGGTCCTAGGAGGAGTCCTAGTGCTCCTCCTCCTCCCAGGACCTTGCTCATGGCTAAGGTTCAGATCAGCTGCTTAATTCCTCCAGGGGCTTTAGGCAGGGACAGGGCCACTACTGAGGGCTACAGTTCAGATACCTTGCTCAATTTTCCCAGAGGCTTTAAGCTGAGTCACTCAGACAATTAACCCAAGTTGCTTCCGAGTCCACTGTAGCTACCTGCTGCTCACTGCTGCTGCTGCTGCCACTGCTTCTGCCACTGCATGGGGCCAGTGATAGGAGGACTCTGGTCCCCTCTCGTCCAGCTAGGAAAGCTCTCCCACACTGACCTTTGAAGCTTTCTTTGTCACTTGTAGGTGGAGTGATCTAGGACCCTCCCTGCTGGAAATTCTGTCCCAGAGGCCATTCCAGTCCTATTCTTCCCTGTGCCACATGGTCATGGCTGGGCTCTGCTCCACTCACCATCCCATGGGATAGACCTTCCTTATTGGCTTTCCAAGTTACCTTTGGCTGGAAATCTCTTTAACTCTGTCATTCTGTGGTTTCTGCTGCTCTAGAATTTGTTGAAAGTCATTTTTAAAGGCATTTTGTGGGCTATGGGGAAAGTGCTAGAGTGTATATATCTTTCTGCTCTGCTATCTTGGCTCTGTCTTCAGGGTGAAATATCTCATTGAGAAAACAACTAAAAATAGATTCAGGAGAGACAATTTTAAAATTATGGGAATACCTGAAAGCCATAATAAAAAAATAGCTAGACATCATCTTTCATGAAATTATGAAGGAAAATTGCCCTGATCTTCTAGAACCAGAGGGTAAAATAAATATTGAAAGAATCCACCAATCAACTCCTGAAAGAGATCTCAAAAGAAAAACTCCTAGGAATATTGAAGCCAAATTCCAGAGTTCCCAGGTCAAGGAGAAAATATTGCAAGCATCCAAAGAGAAACAATTTGGGTATTGTGGAAATACAATGAGGATAGCACAAAATCTAGCAGCTGCTACATTAAGTGATTGAAGGGCTTAAAATGCTATATTCCAGAAGTCAAAGGAGCTAGAATTAAAACCAAGAATTACCTACCCAGTAATACTGAGTATGATACTTCAAGGGGAAAATTGTCATTCAATGAAATAGAGGACTTTCAAGCATTCTTGATGAAAAGACCAGAACTGAATAGAAAATTTGACTTTAGAGCACAAGAATCAAGAGAAGCATGAAAAGGTAGACAGGAAAGAGAAAATCATAAGGGACTTTCTATAGCTGAACTGCTTACATTCCAATATGAAAAGATAATATTTGTAACTCTTGAAATTTTTCTCAGTATTTGGGTAGTTGGAGGGATTATATACATATAGACAGAGGGCACAGGGTGTGTTGAATAAGAAGGGATGGTATGTAAAAAAATAAAATTAAGAGGTGAGAGAAGAATATATTGGGGGGAAGGAGAAATGGAATGGGGCAAATTATCTCTCACAGAAGAGGCAAGAAAACATTTTTTAACAAAGGGGAAAAGGCAGGATGTGAGAGGGAAAAAGTGAAGCTTACTCTTATCACATTTGAATTAAAGAGGGAATAAAATGCTCACTCAATTTTGTGTGAAAAATCTGTCTTACACTACAGGAAAGTAGGAAAGAAGGGGTTAAGTGGGGTGTGGGGGATGGTAGAAAGGAAGGTAAATGGAAGGAGGGGATAAGTAGAAGTAAACACTTTTGGTGAGGGACAAGGTCAAAAAATCAAATAGAATAAATATAGAATGGAGAGAAATATAGTTAGTCTTTCACAACATGACTTTTATGGCAGTCTTTTGCATAACTACACATCTATAATCTATACTGAATTGCTTGCCTTCTCAGTA
Organism: Potorous gilbertii; assembly: GCA_028658325.1. NCBI lineage: Eukaryota > Metazoa > Chordata > Mammalia > Diprotodontia > Potoroidae > Potorous > Potorous gilbertii. The sequence continues at coordinate 21,960,289 of CM053773.1, read as the reverse complement.
GGGAAGGATGGAGAGAGAGAAAGGGAGAGAAGTTGGAGCTCAAAATTTTAAAAGCAAATGTTCAAAATAGTTTTTACAGGCAATTGGGAAATATGAAATGCAAGAAAGGGAGTATAAAAATCTATCTTGCCCCACAAAAAAATAGAGGAGATGGGGTTAAGGGAAGGGAGGGGTGTGATAGAAGAGTGGGTAGATTGGGGGAAGGGATTGTCAGAATGCTTGGGTTGGGAGCAGGGGAGAGATGGGGGGAAAATTTGGAACTCCAAATCTTGTGGAAATTCATGTTGAAAACTAAAAATAAATTAATTAATTTTAAAAAAAGAAAATGAAGGATGAACACAGAAAAAAAATAGAAAAGAAAAGATACTTGTCATTGGCTCAAGTTGCTATTCATATCTGAATGCAATAAAATTCTTTTTAAAAGACATCCTATAGTCTCCATATGCCCCAATTTACAGATGAAACTGTGAACCTTGAGAATTCAACAGTGCCTCCTTAGTGACATTCACAGACATTCAAAAGATAATCCTTAGAATCCATACCGGAGTAATAAAATGAAAAGGGAAGGGAATGTTAACATAACATGTATTTGCTAGATTATGAGATATGAGTGAATATAAAGCCCATTGTTGGTGTTTTTCAGTCATTTCAGTTGTATGCAATCCCATGTAGGGTTTTCCTGAGAAAAATACTGAAGTGGCTTACTGTTTCCTTCTCCAACTCATTTTACAGATGAGAAACTAAGGCAAAGAAAACTAAGTGACTTACTCAGTGGCATGCAACTAGTAAGTATGTAAAGCTAGATTTGAACTCAGGAAGATAAGTCTTCCTGACTCCAGGCTGGGATATCCCCTGTGCCACTTAGCTGCCCGCTGCTCTTTCTTTCCACACACACACACACACACACACACCGACACACACACACACACACACACACACACCCCATACATACACATACACACATATAAAATGTATATGTATATATGTAAATGTGTATATGTGTATGTAAGGATATATGTGTGTACATGCTCACATACATATGATTATGTATAAATATGTAGGTGTGTGTATACACACACACACACACACAACTTGGGCAAACACTGAAGATGGATAAGCAGATTCCAGAACTGAACAATAGAAAAGTAGGCCCAATTAGCTTCAGGAAACTACACACTACTTATTTTCAAAGATCTCCAGCTATATCCTACCATATCAATGTATCTTATGAAACAAAACAAACAAAAATGACAGAATTGCTTTATAGTTAAAAATCACAAAATACCATAATCTCCAAGGAATCAAAAGATTAGGTAACCCAAAAGACGGTAGAAAAATGCATAGTGTATTTCTATGCTAAAACATATTTCTAATCAATCAGCATGAATTCATTCTTCACTTTTATACACTAAACACTCTACTAGTTATAGAAGATTATAAATACAAAAGATAAAGCAATTCCTACCATTCCTACTTTCCAGGAATATTCATTCTATTAAGGAAGACAACATATGTGCATATAAGTATATCCAGAGTACATACAATCTAAAAAAGAGAGTTAAGTAGGAAGGGCACTATTAGTTGGGAGGATCAGAAAATGTATCTTAGAGAAGTTGATGTTTGAGCTTTGCCTTGAAGTAGCAGATTCTATAAGGCAGACATGAGAAAGGAGAATATTGTAGTGTATCCAATAATGAATACAAGACATTATGTGTAAGGAACACAAAAGCTGAATAGGTTGAATTATAGAGTATGGAAAGGAGTGGAATCTATAATGAGGTTAGAAACATAGATTGGAACCAGTTTGTGAATGACTTTAAAAGTCAACAAAAAATGAATTTCTGTTTTATCCTAGAGATATCCTGAAACCACTGAAGGTTACTGAGAATGGGTCAGAACCTCTGGTCAGATCTGTGCTTTCAGTATAATCACTTAAAAGCAGCTCTGTGGAGAATGGATTGGATGGAATGTGGTCACACTTAAGAGAGGAAGAAAAATTAGCTATGGCAGTAGTCTAAGTGAGGGGTGATGAGTGACCAAACTTAGGTGGTGGCTAGGTAGATAGAGAGGAGTCACATGTGAGAGATGTTTTGAGTGTAGAAGTGACAAGATTTGGCAACTAATTAGATATCTAGTGTGAGGGAGGGTGGGAGGGGGAAGTCAAGAAGAACACCCACCAAGTTTATAAAACAAATACTGAAAGAATGGCAGTACCTTCAAAAGAAATTTAAAAAAAGTTTAGTACAAGAGTGTGTTTTGGGTGGGTGATGACAAAGATTATCATTAATACTTTGGTCACATTAGAAGCTTCTGGGATGTATAGTCTGAAATGGACAAAAAGAGACTGGTGTTATAGACAAAGACTGGAGCTTTACATATAGATATGGGAATCATCTGAACAAAGATATTAATTAAACATATGGCAATCGAGGAGGTCACCATGCAAGTGAGTGTAGAGAGAAAACTGAAGCAGGCCCAAGAAAGACGGTTAGGGCATAGCCATATAGGCTATACCTATAGGTACAGGGAAGGGAGGGGAAAGGAGAGGGAAAGAAGGGAAGAGAAGGGATGGGAAGAGAAAGGAAGGGAAGGGAAGGGAAAGAAGGGAAAGGAAGGTTAACATAACATAGATTTACTAGATTATATGATGTGAGTGCATATAAAACCCATTGTTTTCAGTCATTTCAGTTGTGTCCAATCATATTTAGGGTTTTCTTAACAAGGATACTGAAGTGGCTTGCTGTTTCCTTCTCCAGCTCATTTTACAGATGAGGAACTAAAGCAAAGAGGGCTTTAAGAAGGGAATATAACACAAGAAAGGAATATAGCATAAATGATGAGACTTTGGAGACTTAGAAGCAGCAGTCAGGGAACATGATGTCACAAATACTCAAAGAGTAAGACGCATCCAAGAGAAGAGAGTGACCAGTAGTAGCAAAAGGATGAGAAATGAGGAAAGGTCATCGGATTTGTTAATTCAGAGATCCCTGGTAATTTGGAGATAAATGTTTCAATTTCAATGAGATTAGGATGAATTTTTCAGAGTTAAAAAGGAAATGAAAATAGAAGTAATGGATACAAGTATAAACAACCCTTTTTAGGAGTCTGAGAAAAGGAGAAGAAAAGGCTAGCTTGAGGGGATGATAGGAACCAGTGAAAGGTATTGCTTTTTGCTTCTGTTATTAGAATCAGGGAAACTTGCACCTGCCTGAAGTTATGAGGAAGAAAATAATAAATGAATGTATGTCTCACTTAAAAATACCAATGATGATTGTACACAAGGAATGGAATAAAATATATTACCCAATGAATATAGGCTTGGAAAATTAAATGATTCAACCATGGAATGAGAATGGAGTATCCTGAAGACACTGCTACATAGATAAATACCAAAAAATGAAAATATCCAGAAGAAAGTCTTTATCATCTTAGATAGTTCTTTTGTGGAAGATGGTGGAAGCATGAACAAAAATACATAGAATGAGAACTCATGCGTGAATAACAATCGGCACATATGGAAAGAGCACTAATACCGGTAATAACACCAGTTAATGAAGTATTTTATAATTCAGATTCCTCACTAGTTACTATAGTTTCTTCTAATTAATTCTAATTCATTAGAATTAGAATAGAAAACCTCATTAGGTTTTGTTTTTTTCTTTTAAGATTAGCTTATTTTATATAAATTTATAATACACCCCTCCTATTGGTAAATCTCAATGAACAACTGCAAATCCAGGATATAACCTTCATCATAAATATGTATAGTCCCTCTCAAAACAAAACAACTTCCCACACCAAACATGACCAAAAATGTATGCTCCTCTCTCTGTTTTAAGTTAATCACCTCTCAGAAAGGGGGTAAGTGCTGTGTTTCATCTTCAGTCATCTGGATCCATTCTTTGACGTTGCATTGATCAAAGTTCTAAAGTCCTTGGAAACTGCTTTTCTATATAATTTTTCATTGTTAAAGTTGTTTTAGTTCTTGTCACTTCACCTCATATAAGTTCACAAAAATCTTCCTAATTTCCTCTGAAACTCTCCATTTTGCCATTTTTATTTTGTAATACCATTTCATTGTTTTCCTATTGCATAATTTCTTTAGTAGTTCTCCAAAAGAAGGTGGTCAAATCCTTGGATTCCAATTTTTGGTTACTGTAAAAAAGTTTCTATAAATGTTTTACACACAGCTCCACGCCTTGCTTTTTAAAAAATCTCTTTAAGGTATAGGCTTAGTAGTAGTATTGAGGGATTGAAATATAGGCAACTTTGGGGACGTACTTTCGAATTGCTTTCCAGAATGGCTGACCCACATCACAGCTACAGTGATAGTGTGCTAGCGTACCTATTCTCCCACAATCCCTCCAGCATTTGTCATTTTTCTCTTTTGTCATATTTGTCAGTCTAATGGGTATGAGGTATAACTTTAAGATTGCTTTATTTGCATTTTTCTAATTAATTCATAATTTAAAACATTTTGTTATATGGTCACTCATAACGATAATTTTCTTTGAAAAATGTTTGTTGAAACTATATTTCTATTTGGGAGGGAATCTTAGTTCTACAAATATGGAATGTTTGTGTGTGTGTGTGTGTATCTGTCTGTCTCTCTGTAAATACGTATGTATATATCTGTGAATACATACAATACATATATGTTTATATGTATATATGTAAATATATTCATAAACATATACATAGATATATGCTTATGTATCTTTATCAGAGAATTGTAATTTTTTTCTTATTTACTTCTTTTCTTTTTACTATGACTATAATAGATTTCATAGTACAAAAACTTGAAAAATTTTACATATGATAAAAATTGTCCTTTATTAAAAGGCTTTTAGGTTTACACATTTCTAATGGAAGTTTAGAGACTCTGGAATGAATGGATGTTTCCTTTGATGTGTTGAGTATATGACAGTTGATATTTCTTATTTTGAAAATATCATTTGTTTCATTAATATATTCAAGTATCCCAGAGCAGTGTCATTCTAAGACTGCGAGGCTTAGGGTTTCATATATATACACATATATACATTATAAAGATAGCACCTGGGACAATGAAGTAGGTTGGAAGGTGATTTCTCCCACTATTTCATCAAGTTTCTTTTATTTTGCTTTCTCCTCTCATCATTTGCATGACAGACCTAAAGAAAAAGGTAGGGTAAAAAATTTGGGGTCTGAGAGGCATAGAGCCTTTCAGTTTTTTTAAATAGATAAAGAATGATTTTGAAGGGATGCATATTGGCAATAAAGATTACAGGAACTTTCTAACCTCTACATAAAGTATAGCCTTAATACCAGATAGAAATACTTCTGAGAAGAAGGAAAGTTCAAAAAGAGATTTACTAAAGTGAGCTTTATTTAACTGTCTAGCTGACTGTTCTGTGTTCCAAAGGTGTTTGGTTCCTGAAGATGAAGACTCTTTTTTTTTATGGAAACAAAAATACTTCCATAGATAAATGTGAAATTATAGGTTTCTCTTTTAATGGGGAGAAAAAAAACAGGCAAATGTTTCCCTTAGTTTGATATGCTGAATATAATAGGCTTTCCTCCCAAGAAATTTAAGCTTTTGAGATATAAGCTAAAAGAAAGATGGCAGATACCACTAATCGTGCTATAGGAAAGAGGTAACATCTAAGGTGGGAATTACAGCTAAAATCATATTTTAGAAACAGAGAAAAAAGTTTCACAACCATGCATTCACTGCAAAAAAAAATCTTATAGAAATTACCAGACAAGCAGAATGTCACCTCAAAAGCAACCATAAGACCAGCTGAGTATCATCTGGTAGATTTTATGCCTATATCAAGAGTTATTCAGTGTAAGACCAGCATATGCCTGGTGGTAGAAATGCAATGATATCTGGCCTCAGACATTTACTAGCTCTGTGACCCTGAGCAAGTCACTTAACTCTGTTTGCCTCAGTTTTCTTTCCTGTAATATGAGTCAGAGAAGGAAATGTCAAACCGCTTTAGTATCTTTGCTAAGATGGGGTGGCAAGAGTCAGATATGAATGAAAAATGACTGTAGAACACCAAAACAAGGTCATAACATCTACACAGATTAAAAAGATACATTTGTAATATTATTAGGAATTACCTTGAATCATGAAAATGGTTATTTGTAATAGTTTTCAAACCACATAAAAAGTGACTCATAAATGATTCTGGAATATGAAGAAATTGCAAGATGGTTTTTTTAAATCAGGAAACATAACTAAAAAGTATATCAGAACTTATACATCCAAATGAATCATCTATTTTAAGTAATTCTTTAGAAGAGTTTATGTATTTATTTGTTCCAACTGTGACATTATTTCTCAAAATATTTCTAGAGTTCAACTTCTGAATTTCCTTTTAGAGTCACTTAATGAGACACAAAAAGAAGATAATTCTACTTTTAATCTATTTGTACCAGAGTTTCTCATTAAGATAGCAACATGAAAAAGCTTAAAGAAAAAGTTTTCCTGCATTTTGGTGGTGGTTATTGTCCATTCTCAAAGAGGACCAAAATGATATCACCATGTTAAAACCCAGATAGTATGTCTGACTGTGGCTGATCAGACCAATATGAGCTCAGAAAACTCTATCATACAGGGTGAGTAAATAAATAGTCCATGCGAACATTTAGGGTGTATTCTCTAAATCTGTGCATCTCTCATTTCTTTTGAGCTACTGTAGTCTTGGCTTATAGCCTTTCCAAGTTCAAGAATTTATCATCAGTGCAGTAGGTGATCTTGATGCTGTTCATTCTCACTGAAAGTGTTTGACAACATGGCCAAAAATATCATGCTGCAAAGCATGGGAACAAGCACACAGCCTGATTTCACTCCATTGGTGACTAGGAAAGTACAAGAGCAACAGCCTTTATCCAGAACTCAAGCAAGATTGCTGTCATGTAATTGACATAGCATACTGATGAACTTCTCTGGGCATCCAAATTTTGACAAAATTTGTCATAAATCTTCTTTACTGATGATATCAAAGGTCTTGGTCAGATTAATGAAATTCATGTACAGACTACTATTCTGCTCCTGGAATATCTCAGAATTTGTCTGGCAGCAAGCATCATGTTGACCATTTCTCAGCCCTTTCTGGAGTCATACTGGCTCTCAGGTAGATCTTCCAGGTGAAGGATCAGCCTATTAAGAAGAACTCTGGCAAGAATCTTTGCCAGCAATGACCAAGAGAGAGAACCCCCTCTGAATGTCACAGGACAATCTATTTCCCCTTTATAGAGAAGGACAATGGAGCCAGCCTTAAACTCCTGTGGGACAACCTCCTCTTGCCATACAGCTAAGTAAATTTCAATCAACTTTTGTATGAGCAATAGACTCACTCCTCCCCTCCCCCCCTCTCCCCCCCAGCACCTTACAAACCTCATCTGGAATGGGATCAGAAACAGGTGTATTGCCAAAGGACTAGAGCTTAATGGCATTCAAAACTTCTCTTTTAGCTGAAAATTTGTCTAGAGAGGAATTTACTACAACTTAAGGTAAATAATCAATGGCTTCAACACTGATTGATAATGGCATGTTGAGAATTCTATGGAAATGTTTAGCCTATCTCCCCAGGATCATGTTCTTATCACTAATCAATGTGGCTCCATCAGCACAGGGTAGTTGAGATTCACCATGTGTCTTTGGCCCATGAACAGCCTTCAGGGCATCATAAAAGCATGTTGGATTGTTACTCTCAGCATAAAACTCAATTTCATCTGCCTTCTTACTGAGTCAAGAATCTTGCATCTCTCTAAGTTTTATTTGTACTTTATTTTTGAAGGAGTTAAGTGCTGCCTTTTAGAGATGGATGAACTATCCTCCTGGTAAACCCTATGGAGTTCTTTTTTTCCATTTAGCAGCTTGTGAATTTCCCCATCATTTCTAGCAAACCAGTCTTGATGTTTGTGTGTATTCTGACTCAGATGAGCAAATGCAATTCTGTACACCAGATCTAAAAGCTGTCCACTCCTTTTCTGTTCCACTGTTGCTAACCATGTGTTGGCTCAACTTTCCCTCCAAGTTAGCAACAAATTAACTGTTCCTGCTCAAACTGCTTTTGTTGAATGAGAATATTTAGCTTGGGGAGAATAGTCTATGATCAGTCCAGCACTCCATGTTACAGACACTTCACCATCATCACACTTGCATCCTGTCTATCTCTTCTTCTTAACATTTGCAAGAAGCTTCAGACAGCATAAGTTCCAATATATGATTGATTGTAGCCTGTTAAAAAAGAGTGGAGAATGGAACCGATTCCCAATGCAGATTATACAGGGACACAGGGAAAGGCTAATGCCAATACCTTTAACTATCCACAAGTAGAAGAGGCAGAAGTCAAGAATTTGACAGAAAGGAACCTTGTTTTAAATACTCAATACAGAATTACAGCAGTAACATCCAGACTATAGAAATTAGAGAATCAATTAGATTCTGCCCCTCATCCAGATGTGCTGGAGGGAGAAGAGATAGGCTCTAGAAAAAACATTTCCAATTCAGAAAGTGAGGAGGGACATAAAAGTAAGCAAAATAAGATACAGAACCAAGACACTAAAACAGAGGAAAGTAACCACATCAATTATAAATTAGAGGCTCAAGAACAGAATGTTTTAGCCAGGAATATTCAAATTTGACTATTTGGAACAAATAAAGCAAGAGATTAAAATAAAATTAAAATCCACAAGGGAGAATATTTAACTTCGACAAAAGTGTGAAAAGCTTGGAAAAGTAGTAAATGCCAAGAAAACAAAATGTAGAAAAGAGAATCAAATAGGTTCATGAAACAATCTGAAAAAAAAATCAAGTGAAAAACAAAATTTACACAATAGGATCTACTATTAAAGAAAAAACTGACCTGATAGTAAGAATACCTAAAACCCTAACTAAACACTAATAAAATCATGTGCCATATTTGAAAAAATTCAATAAGTAGTCCAAATATATTAGAAGTAAAAGGAAATATGAAAATATAAAAAATCTAGTAGTAATCTACTAAAATAATCCCAAATTTGAAACAGACAATAAAATAAAAATCTAGAACTTCTGTAATTATATATGTACACACACATGCACACACAGATGAGTATTGTACATATATGTGCATACATATACATTCATACACATACATGTATACACAAATGAACTACAGGCTTACACAAGTTTATGTTGCAATTACTTCAAAGAAGAGAAAATCTTGGGAAACAACATTCCAGAAAGCAAAAAGGTAATGTACAACAGCAAAGAATAGCTCATCTGTAAAAAGTATCCTCTTATAAAGAAACAAAGTAGAATAGATAGTAAAGAATTATGAAGTGCATATAATGCAAAGACCAGAGTTGAGTAGAATTTTTTTAAATAAAACACAAATCAAGATAAACATTATAAGGTAAATGCATTTTAGGAATTAAATAACCCCATCTCAGGAGAAGAACATTTAACAAGTCATAAAGGTAAACACCCAAAGGAAAAAAAAATTCCAGACAAGAGAGATTTACATGTGGAGTCTCTCAAGTACTAAAATAATGAATGCCATTATTAAATAAATTATTTTTAAAATTAAGCAAATAATTGAACATACAGAAATCATGATAAAATAAATAAGGTTGTGATACCTTAAGCAGGAAGTGAGAAAATTGAGAAGAAAAATTATATCATATTACTAATGAATCTGCTTAAAAATAAGGGTTAAACCATTTAGCAAAGTGATTGCAAATAGGATCCTAAAAAATTATATACTGTGACAAAATTGAATTTAAAGCAGGAATACAGGATTGTTTGGATAGCGGGAAAATATGAAATACACTACTTTAATAACTAAAATAATAAAATCACGTTTAACTATATCAACATATGGAGAAAAATATTTTGGCAAAATGGAACATACATTCACCTGGAAGACCATAAAAATCATAGAAGACAATGGTGTAGGTGTTTAGGTTAAAACAGTAAGTAATATCTATCTAAATTGAAGAGTTAGCATTATCAGTCATGGAAAGCTTTGGAGCCCACTCAAATTACATTGGGTTAGTCAAAAATGTCAATTATCACCACTGTTATTTGGTATGATTATAAAAATGCTACTTACAACACAAAACAGGGAGAAATATTTGAGTCAATAACAAGAGGCAAACAGGAAGCAATAGTATCATTCTTTACAGATGGTACACTCAGAGAACACTAAAGAGTCAATTAAAAGTTAATTAAGACCATTAATATTTTCAGTAAAGTAGAAGCATATAAAATAAACCCACAAAATCACTAGTTTTCTGTATGTTACCAAAAAAAGGGAGAGATACTAAAAGAAATTTTGGCCAACATATAATGTATAAAATATTTGGGGGCACACCTATCCAGACAGAAATAGAAAGTATATTCAGTTACAAAGCCCTTTCTCCAGAAATAAAGGAAGATAAAAAAGGAAACTAATTTCCATTGGTTGGACCATGCCATTTAAAGAAAAAATATACTAATTACATAGTAGATCTCAAATTATACTAACCTAAGAGTGAATGTCTACTTTGAATATTACCTATACTTCACTAAAAATAAGTGACATTATGCTATGTCCTGATCCCTTAACAAAGTGTGGGCAAGGCCTGGAGACCTCAAATGTAATTTGAAAATAATCAGTTTTACTGCAACTTAGGATACCAGTAAGAATAACCCATTGGGTCTAAAGATAATTCCAAAAGAGGAGTTCCAAAGATGTTTTATGTGATGGTGGCATGAATTAAATAAGTTTATAGAGTATTAAAGAAGCTCTTTTTAAGGATACTAGTCATTTAGATGTATGTTTCCATGTTTGTGGAAAAAAGAAAAAAAAACTTTCCATGTATAATTGCAACTCATTCATTCACTATGTTATTTATAAGACATGAATTTATGTCATAGAATCCCAGAATTTGAGATGCCTTAGTTATTATCTAGTTAAAAAATTACCCAAAATTTATATGACCTCTTAAGTACTCTTAACAAATGGTCACAGTCATCAGTGGACCACAGAATACCTGTGACAAGTGGACTGTGCTTGAATAGCATCGGTTTTGAGAGTACACTACCATATAAAGAGACTCATCCCACTTTCATATAGCTCCAATTTTTAAGAAGTTCTTTGTATTACTGAACTTAGGCTTCCTGATAAATTCCACCTGTTACTTCTAGCTATGTCTCCTTGAATCCCATATGACATAAATGACTTTCGGGTACTTAATAATAATTTATATATGCATCCTATATCAATGAACAATAATTATCAAATGCCTACTAAGTACTAGAATAGAAAGACAAAAGGAGAAAAGTGCCATCCTCCAAGGTGCTTAGATTATAACAAAAGTGATAGAAAATACATATATTTATACATATATATATATATATATAAATATCATGGTATATATGTATATATATAGCACATTATGCACCTCATATCTATATATATGTATGTGTGTATGTGTGTATATTATATATGTATACTTATATATACATATGTGAATGTGTGTATGTGTATGTATATATACACATATACACACACACTCATCTACTCAGATAACCTTTCCATAGTTTTAGTTCTTGAAGCATGCACATTTACTCTTCTACCTTTTTCCATTTTAATCAAGCCATGTGGAAGCTTCGGTGAGTCTCCTTCCAAACAATAATGGCTGAATTTTTAATTGTTTTCAAGGCTAGAAAAACAGATGATTTTATAGGTATTGAGCTAGAAATAAGTCTGTATATAAGAGTGTTTCCGACTGTGGCTGATCAAACCAATACAAGCTTGGAACTCTACCACGGGTTGACACAAATAGTCCACATGGACCTATCTCTAAATCTGTGCATCTCTTAGTTTCTTGCTTGGTATCTTCAATTGAGGAGATTATTTTGAGTTGCTAGGCATGATACAAAGCTACTGTGTGTCTATGAGCACATGGACCTTCTCTAACTTTTCTGTTTATTCTTTCCTGATCTCTTGTGAATAAATATTCCAAGACTGGAATGCTTAAGTGAACTTGTGAATTCAGAAAAATTCAAAAACCTCCTCAGAGGCATCACTGGTGACAAGAGAAAACAGTAGAGTTCATTAGAGTTAGTAGCAATGACTACTGAAGCAGCAGTGACTAACAACAGAGGAAGGTACCTGTGGATGAATGTGGAATGATAATCAACCATAATTCCAGGGAGTGAGAGCTCTTATGCAAAAACAAACAAACGAATGAACAAAGACATTAGTTAGACTCTGGACTTTAGATTGAGACCAAGTCATGGATCCCAACTCATAAAGGAAATTTCATGAAGGGGACATTACAAAGAGGGGACAGAAAGGATTTCCAACACTATACATGAGAGTTAATCACATTGGCTAGAAGTGGGGAACCTGTGACCTTGAGGCCAATCATGTGGCCCTCTAGACCCCTGGGTGCAGCCTTTTGGATTCCATCAAGGCCACAGATTCCCTTCTCTTCCCTTTGCCATACAAATGTCCCTTACATGTACATTTGTAGGGAGGTCCTTTTTGGGTTCTTTATTATTATTTATGTTTCTTCTTTACCATGTATACTCAATCTCATAACCAACTTTTACCTGAGAAAAGTCACTTTGTCCTGTAGTAAACATTTTGTGCTAAAGACTGTCACAGTCACACCTAGAACCCTGAGGAGAGCAGTAGTAAGATGCCTCCTGGGAACCCTCCTGACAAAGTGAATGGGACTTAAAGAATTGGCCCCAAGGGAACACAGGTAGAAAGATAGATGGATGGATGGATAGATGGATGGATAGATAGACAGACACATAGATAGGCATATATAAACACACAAGGCAAGTGATTACATGGGAGTCAGAAGAAGAGATACAAGGGCACTTTTAAGACGTCTCTCTGAAGAACTTTAGAATCGATTGGTGTCATGAGAGACCAGCAAAGGACCATACAGCATGGCATACCTGCTTCAAAGAAGTGCTGTCCTTTATGAGTGAAGCAGAATTGCAGTAGCTCCAAAGTGTTAGATGCACAGAATTAGAGATATCTCTACTCCCAATGTCCATGTGGACCATTTGTATCGACCAGTGGTAGTATTTCAAGCTTGTATTGGTTTGATCAGCCACAGTCAGAAAGACTATACCTTGACTCCAACATAGTGATGTCATTTTGCTCCTTTCTGAGATCAAAGGACAACAACCAACCAACCATTAAAAACATATGAGGCAGGTCAAAGGTAACCTTACATAGGAGAGGGTTCAATAGCTGAAGGTGAGGAGTGAGTGCAGAGGTATAAAATGGGAGATAGAATGCTGTGGATGATGAACAGCAAAAAGGCCACAGGAAGGAGTCGTGTATAATAAAGTAGAAAATATATATGGGTTCAGTTTGTGAAGAACATTAAAGGATATTGGGATGAGGCTGTGAGTACTTGGAAGCCAACGCACTTGCTGCTTGGATGAGATGGTGTAAGTTATATAGTAGCCTCTCTGACCTGCTAAGCAAAGAAGCCCTGGGGAAGGGCAAAAACCTCAGAGCAAGGAAGCTGAGCTATGCTGTCGGAGAAAGACCAGCAGGAGCAATCCAAAGCCCTTTTTTCCCATCAGTGTGGTGTTTTAATGTCAACTGGCCCCTTTTCCCCCAGAAGTATCCCCTCCTCCTACTAGTGTGGAACAGCACCAATCTTCTGGTATTGTTTCTTTCAACAATTGCATGGTCCTGTCAGTCTGGAGATTTGATGAGACCAGCTCTGACAGGCTTACAAGAAGCAAATGTCACATTTTTAGTATGAGCATTTATACCTTGGGAATCATTAAACTATAAATCAAGGTTTGATTTTATTGTTTGTTGATTGTATAGATTTAAGAATATAATGGAGAAAATATTAATTTTACAGATTACAACTTGAAAATGTATTGTGCATATATATATATATATATATATATATAGTGTATGTGTGTACATATATACTTGTATAGATTTAAGAATATATAAAAATTGTATAGATTTAAGAATATAGGGGAGAAAATATCAATTTTATAGATTATACTTAAAAGTATGTTTTGCATATGTGTGCATATGCATGTAGACACATCCATACGCTGATCCAACCACACATACATACACATATTCCCCTTGAGAGACATTGCCAAGTATGTACTAGCACATGCCTGTCTATGCTAGACCCAGATAAGAGCCCAGATTATTAGGTGGAAGGCAGAGGAAAACACTTTGCCTCTAGAGCCCTTAGCTGGCTGCCCAATTGCATCTGGGTACCTGGTGGACCCATTTCTGTCATTTCTCCTGACTGCCCTTCATTTTTGTGAATCTTTCCTCAACAAAGCTGGTTTGCTTTATGTCTTGTGGTAAACTCCACATTGCCTTATATCAAATTTTGCTCTTCTTCAAAATTCCTGAGCCTATTTGAAGATGATTGGAAAGATCCAGTCTAAAAAAAAAAAGTGGAACACAGAACAGTCCTGGGTTGCATAGGCAGCTCAAACTTAGATATTCAGAGTGATAACTCATATCTCCCACTCACTCAAATCCACCCTAATTTCTAATTTCTACATTTCTTTCAAGGACTCCATTACCGTTCTAGTCTCCCAGGGTTTTGGTCTCAAATTATCTGACTTCTTACTCTCTGTCATTCCACATATCTAGTCAGCTGTCGAATCTTATTTCTGTATGCACCACATCTCTTACCTCCCACCTCTTCTCTCTACTCACAAGATTACTACTCTGGGTCCCATCATTTTCTTCTCTAGAATATTGCAAAAGTCTTTTAAATAATCTCCTTCTGCTGGTCCTACCCCCAATACTGATAGGATAACATTCATCTCACTGTTTTTTCGGTCTAAACAAGTTTACCCCACAGAAGGCAGTTCTGTGGTACCCTCCTTCAAATGCCTGGTCTGCTTCCAAACCAGAAGTAGTCCATTAAACTCCAAGAAGTGGATGCATATGCCACCATGTCAGTATTGGTTTTAAATGTCTAGTGGCCATCTCTTCTCTAGGCTAAGTATCTTCTGATGCTTAATTAGTTTCTCCTAAATGCTTAAATTGTTTCTCATGTGATACGGTTTTGCATACCATCATCATCTTGACTAGTTACCCTATTTTTCTATTAAATTACTAAAAAAAATTATAAAATACTAAAACTATTAAATACTAAATAAAAATTAATAAATGCTAAATGAAAGTCAACTAAATGTCAGCTAATTTTTTCTAAAGATTTTGAGAATCTGTGTTACTTCAGGATGATTGACTTTATTCTTATTTTTCAATTTATCGCCTAATCTCTTTTTTAAAAAAATGAACATTTTACAGATTTTTCCCCAACTCCAGCAGCCCCATCTGCCTCCCTCAGATCTCTTGCCATTCAACTGCATTCTCCAGGCAGCTGCCAAAGTAATCTTCCTAAAGGTCTAACCATTTCACCAAAATGATCTTTCTAAGACACAGGTGAGACCACATCCCTATTCTACTTAAAAAAATAAAATGAAAACAAATCTCCAGTGGCTCCCTATTACCTCCAGAACCAATTATGAAATTCTCTTTGACTTTTTAAGCCTTCATCACTTAGTCCCTACCATTCCAGTTTGGGGGTTTTTGTTGTTTTGTTTTAACACTTAACTACCCTTCACATACTCTACACAGAACTCTCATAACCAGTAAATTCAGGAAACCAAACTACTGAGGAAGAAAATCATGTTCAACAAGAACTGTTGACAAAATTAGAAAATAGCGTGGTGAAAAATGTATTTAGATCATCTTTTAAATCATATACCATAATAAATCCAAATTAATATAGATTAATATCTATATATTATATAATATTTGTGTATCATATTAATTATATATTGGTTAATTACACAATTAATGACACACCATAAAATTATATATAATTAATTGCTACATTATATTATAGTTAATATTTTCATTTTAAATCACAGATTTAAAATATTTAAAGGAGAATAATGGAAATATATACCTTTCACATTTTGGAATGAAACAGCAGTGAAGTTCAGTAGGAAGAGCAGCAATTGATTGGATGGCAGAGAAGTTGGGTTCAAATCCTACTTCCGCTATTTATTTTCTGTGTGACCTTGGGCAAATCCCTTAATCTCTCTGGATCTCAGTTCCTTCTCACTAACGTGAGGGAATTGGATTAAATGGCCTCAAAATCTCATCTCAACCCTAAATCTATGATTCTATAACCAGAAAAATGAAAGAATACATAAATGAACAGATAGCTAATCTTGATTATTTTGCCCAGATTAAAATCAATACAACTAAAAGTAAAATTAAAACTGCAAATTGGGAAGAATATTTATTGTAATTATCATTAATAAAACCCTGACTTACCAAATCTGAAATTTATTATAAATATATAATATTAAGAGCTCTTCTCCATTAAATTGTCAATAAATTAATATAAAATTATAACTATTAATATCCAAATACAATGACTTTTTTATTATGTCTTCTTTGAATTCTTTGTATCATTTAATAATTTTCCCCTCATTCTCTTCTACTAGATGTTCTCCTACCTGGATTTTCAAAACACTGTTCTGCTTTTCTTCATACTTATTTAGCCGTTTTTGCTCATTCTCTTTATAGGATTGTCATTCTTGTTCCACCTCCTTGGAAGTACCCGAAGTCTGTGTTTTAGACTTTCTCCTTTTCTCTAAACTCATTCCTTTTTTATTGATCTCAGAAGCTCCCTTCAGTGTGACTATCACCACTATTCAGAGGATGGAATTAATACTCAGCTCCATTCTCATTCTTGAATTTCAGTCCAATATCACCAGCTGTACATTATACGTTTCCACACAGATATCCATAGGTATCTAAAATTTGACGTCAAATGCATTTTTTGACCTACAACACTCCCTTAGCCTACACTTCCTTTTGACTGGGAGCGGACCATTGTTCTTCCAGCCACCTAGATTTGCAATTTTGGAACTATTCTACAAAGAAGGCAAACTTTGAAATGATTTCTAACTCTGTTCCTCACTTTCTGAACTTTCCCAAAATGCCTCATCTGCTTTCTCATCGTGGACCTCCTTGCCCTGGGATATCTACTGGTCCCTGAAGCCTTCTGTCATTGGAACATGTCTCCAGCCTGATGTCCCTTTTTTTCCATTGGTGACATCCTCCTGGGGTGTCCATTTTGTGAAAGGTCCCAGGCCAGCCAACCATAATTTCCCTCCTAGTTCTGCTTCAAATTTTTTTAAACTTTGACACAATGCTTTAATGAGGCATTCCTTCTCTACCCTCTGTCTCCTCTACCTTCCTCTTCTGGAGCAGATTTTTAGGGTGTGTGTGTGTGTGTGTGTGTGTGTGTGTGTGTGTGTATGGTCTTTCTCCTTTAAATTGTAAGTACCTTGAGGGTAAGGACTATCTTTTTGCTTGCATTTGTATACCCAGCACTTAGCACAATATTTGGCACACAATGAAGGAACAATAAATAATTTTTGCCTTTCCATGTCGCTCCCCCTATACTCATATTCAACAAGTTGCCAGGTCTTATCCATTCAACTTCCAAGATACATGTCTGAATCCATTCCTTTCTCTTCATTCACATGGCCATGACCCCAGTTCAGGTTCTTATGATTTCTTACCTGTACTACTGTAACTATTATTTTGACCTTTCCAACTTAATATTCTTTCTCCAACCAATCCTTTCTCTCATTCATACTCCACAGAGGTGCTAAATTGATTTGCTTGTTGCTGAGGTCTGACTACTTTACACCTCACCTGCAGAAGGTGAGGTAGATCCATCCCATCACTTGGGTAAAATCACCTCATCTGTTTAGTTTTTTAGAAGCTATACAATCTGGTTCCAGGCTTATTTTATATTATTGCTTTTACTTTTTTAATGATCTAGCTACTTACTGTTCTCCTGACTCAGTGTTTCATTTTCTGTCTCCATGAAAGCTTAGATGGTTTATCATACCTGCAGCTGACTTTTGGCTAAATTCATGAAACCTTTACTTTCCTTCAAAGTTGTAGTCAAGTGTCACTTACCAGAGGATTCTTCATCCCCTTAGTTGTTAGTGATATCCTTTGGAAGTTTTGTTGTACACATTTTTTATTTAAATTTTCTATGCATATATTGTTTTCCCCTATACTATCGCTATTGTGAATGTAAGTTTAATGAGGATAGCAATTATTTGTTTCTTTGTTTTCATAGTGCTTAGCACAGTGCCTTGCACATTATAGAAATTTCATAAGCTTTTATTGAAATAAATAAACAAAATGGAAATTATTTTTTTCAAACGCGTGAGAATATGAACAATTTTTTAAAAGAAATGTTTTTGTTCAATTGTCTGACTCTCTGTGACCCCATGGCAGAGATACTGAAGTGGTTTGTGTAATACTAATTAGATATTCCCCACCCATTAATAGACCTTAAGTACTTTTTCTTAATTTCTAATGAGGCACTGATTCTCAAGGGTTATGAGGCCCTCTGGCTCTGAAAGGTGTACAAATACCATGAAGCCAGGTTTTCCTTTGGGGCTTACTGACTGGAAGTTTTTGTTGGCCAGATGAGACTGGGCAGTCATTAGTGAAGACCCCCCCACACCTTTGAAATTCTAGATGCTGGTGCTTCTCTCTGTGCTAAGTTATGTAACTTCCAATTTTTTTCTCTCTCCTCCCCAAGATGGTAAACAATCTGATATAGATTATATGTATACAATCATATTAAACAGTATTTTCACATCAGTCAAGAAGAATCAGAACAAAAGGGAAAAACCATGAGAAAGAAAAAAGAGAGAAAAAAGTATGCTTTAATCTGCATTCAGACTCCATAGTTTTTCTCTGGATGTGGATAGCAATTTCATCTTGAGTCTTTTGGAATTGTCTTAGATCACTCTATTGCTGAGAAGAGCTAAGTCCATCAGAGTTTGTCATTGCACAATGTGTCTCTTACTGTTTACACTCCTGGGTCTGCTCACTTCATTAAGTATCAGTTCAAGTAAGTCCAGGTTTTTCTGAAATATGCCTGCTTATTATTTCTTATAGAACAAAGTATTCCATTGCATTCATATACCACAACTTCTTCAGTCACTCCTCAGTTGATGGACATCCCCTCAATTTCAACTTGTCCACCACAAAAGGAGCTACTATAAATATTTTTGCACATGTGGGTCCTTTTTCCTTTTCTTTTATGATCTCTTTTGGGATATAGACCTAGTAGTGGTATTCCTGGGTCAAAGGGTATGCATAATTTTATAGCTCTTCCAGCACAGTTCCAAATTGCTCTCCAGAATAACTGGATACGTTCACAACTCCACCAACAGTACTTCAGTGTTCCTATTTTCCTACATTTTCTCCAATATTTATCATTCTCTTTTTTTGTCACATTAGCCAAATTGATAGGTGCGAGATGGCACCTCAGAGTTGTTTTAATCTGCATTTCTCTAACCAATAGTAATTTAGAGCATTTTTTCATGTATCTATAGATTAACTTTTTCATTTGAAAATTGCCTGTTCATATCCTTTGACCATTTTTCAGTTGGGGAATAGTTCAAGTATTCAGGAAAACAATTTGGAATTGCACAGGAAAAAGTTATTAAATTTTCCATGCCCTCTAAGAGATTTCACATTGTACCTCCTCTATGAGCATGAAAATGTAGGTTAATCATGTCACAACAGAGCAACCTCTCCCATCATGATCAGACATGACATAATTTACTGTTGTCCTGTAATTTGGCGTTTCAACTTTACTACTTCATTTCTTTTCCTCATACACACATGATAAAGTTCTTTGTCTAGATTTCAAGTTCTGTGATGGCACACAGTACATATGTGTGTATACACACATGCATTTACAGGTACATATACACACATACAGGTATAAATATATACATATATAGGTATGTATATGTGTGTGTATATGCATGTGGATATATGTATACACACACATATAAATATATATGTATATCCAGCTGCTGCATTTAATTGATGTTTCCAAAACTAGGCATTGATTTTCTGAAAGAGGTTGCTGTTCATCCTTCATTTTCAAAATGGACCAGTGGCATCACAGGGCAATATCTTGATCTGCATATGGTTTGGATTTTAGTAAGGCAGAGTTTTACAAAGTCATCAGACTCACTCTCTATTCCAGGGTTAGTAAAACAAAATCAGGGTGATGGAGGATAGCCCGAGATGCAGTAGATGACCTTTACATCTTCTGTGTCTGACTATACTCTAAGCTCCCCACAGTGCCTGCTTCAGTTACCCTAATTACCCTTGTTCCCATCCATTCATTCCATTGGGAGAAGTCTTTGCAAAATGCTTGGGATAGACATCCCCAACTTAACAGTGGGTTTCAAGCCTATTGTTTAACCTCAGCCTGGTTTAGTTTTATCAGGATATGGCTACTGCACATGCTACAGCTTTTTTGAGCCACATGTGAAACTTAGGTGACAGATGCATACCAAAGGTGGATGAGTAGCCTTGAAAAGTGCTCAGCAAGCCCTCACACCAGAGGTGCTAGTCCTCTCTGAACACCCCATATGGCTAATGACAAGGAAGCAAGAAAATACAAAGATTTTAAAATTATCGTGACACTTCTGGGTATTTTCTGGTTAAATTACTTACATTTTCTATGAATTCCATGTCTTACAAAGTAATAGTCAAGCTACCTCTTCCCACCTCCACAATAATTTTTTGAGTAGGGATGTGACATGGTCAAACTTGGGCTTTAGGAAAATCACTTTGACACCTAAATGAAACATGGACTGGAATAAAGAATGAACTGAAGTAGAAAGACCAATCAAAAAGTTACTGCAATAGTGTGGGCATGGATGATAAGGACCTGCACTGGGGCAGTGGGGTGCCAAAGGAGAGAAGGCGCTATATGCCAAATGCAGAAGACATATATTTTTGGACATGGCCAATTTGTTTAACTCTATACATGAAAAGGAATGTATGTATATATGTCTATACACACACCTATAGTAATAGGCTATATTCCTAGGCAATATATGTGAATATATACATATGTACATGCATAATATTTATTACAAAGGTTTTATTTGTATGTGCGTGTATGTGTATTTTAATGTCCCAATTGGTAGTGAGGACAGTAAGTAGACAGAAAAGAAATACTTTCAACAGCTAGGCATGGTGGCCTAAAGGCTAGAGCAAATGACTTGAACGAATTCAGGAGTTCTAAGCTGCAGTAGAACACATTTTGGATGCATCAGTATGAAAAGCCTTTGAGAACAGTGTATGACCTGACTGCATAAAAAGCAATGAACTGGCCCAGGTCCAAAATGGAACAGGCCAACATTTTTATTCCTATCTGTGGTGGAATCAAACCTATAAGTACCCGAGGCATTGCCAGTCTGGGTGAGATAAAGAGACCTAGTCTCCAACAGGCAAATAAGCAATGAATTGTTTTATTATAATTATTATATTTTTATTTATTTTCTCATTTCCAACATGGTTCATATCACATAACACAATTCCAACTTGTGGTCAGGTGACACTTCTTTTAAAGCATTTACACTATAGACCACAAATAGAGTTTTTTTTAACATTAACCAACTGAGACGCAAATAATGACTATGTATACTAACTTAATAAGCCCTTGACCTAATTGTCTCCACACTATTTCTAAGAATTAAAGGACCCTAACTTATTAGGGTCTAAAGTCCTAAACCAAATAGCTTAATTTTAGACTTGACCTTGGATGTTCCCCTACCAACAATCTATAATTTAATGGATCTGGTACAAAGCTTACAAATCTTTTGACTATAAGAAATTGCCACTAAGAGTAGGGACATTGCAGGGAAACAATATCTCCCCAACTTCATATCAGTTCCTGGCAGGAGTACATTGTCAACTTGCATTCAGTGAGGCTTGAAGTCTGCCAGGTGTCAATGGGGAAATTGAATCAGGAGAGTCCTACCTCAGCCCAGGCTGAACAGCTGCTCTTCCACCCTTCCTGTGAGATCACCTTTTGCAGTTCATACCAGCATCTCACAGGGTTACTGGCATCACAGATTGGAGGCTCAGACTGCCTTTGTTACCTGGAGTTAGACTCAGAAGAATAGTCACTTAAGAGTCCCATAGCATCTTAAAATAGCAAGTTCCAATAACCAGGTTTCAGGCATTGGCTAGGGAACATCTTTTGAGGCAAGTCTTAAGAGGCTTACATGCCTTTCTATGCCTATTCTAGTTCCTGCTTAAATAACAATCATAAAATCAAATTTACCATTAAAACCTTAATTTTTCCATCTATGCCAAATTTTACCCCAAGTTACCTGCCTCTAGGAGCCTTAGACTAAAATTCATTTCCCCAAACTAAAGATGTCTCTGATTTAGTCTCAGTAATCAATTCACCAATTGTTTTAATACTAATTGCTTTCACATCATTTTTTAACACGTCCAATTTCTCTCCCCATCTCTCCCCTCCCCCACCTCCTAATACCTTGCATTCTGATCATCCATTCCCTCAATGAGCCCTCCCTTCTATCATATCCCACCCTTTCGTTATCTCCATCTTCTCTCTTTTCTTGTAGGGCAAGATAAATTTCTATACTCCATTACCTGTGTTTCTTATTTCCCCATTGTATGCAATAATAATTCTCAACATTCATTTCTAATACTTTGAAACCACCTTCTTTTCCTCCCTCCCTTCTAGTCATCCCCACTGAGAAGGCAAGCAATTCAATACAGGCTATATATGTGTCATTTTGCAAAAGACTTCCATAAAATAATCATGTTGTGTAATACTCACTATATTGCCCCTATCCTACTCTATCCTACTCTATCCCTTCTTATACTTTTTATTCCCTCATTTGACCTTGTCCCTTCCCAAAAGCAATTATTTCTAATTACTCCCTTCTCCCATTTGTCCTCCCTTCTATCATTCCCCTCACCCCACTTGTCACCTCCTCCTCCCCTATTTTCCTGTAGTATAAGATAGATTTTCATACCAAATTGAGTGAGCATGTTATTCCCTCCTTAAGCCATATGAGGAGAGAGCAGCTTCACTTTTCCCCTCTCCCCTTCTCCCTTTTCTCCTCCATTGAACAAGATTTTTCTTCATCTCTTTCATGAGTTATAGCCTCCCCCATTCCATTCATCCCTTTCTCCTCCCAGTATTTTCCTCCCTCACCTTTAATTTTTATTTCATATCTTTTTTTTGTAGATATCATCTCTTCTGATTCAACACAGCATGAACTCTCTGTTTCTGTGTGTGTGTGTGTGTGTGTGTGTGTATGTACAACCCCTTCACCTACCCAAATACTGAGAAAAGTTTCAAGAGTTA
The DNA here is from genome assembly GCA_028658325.1 of Potorous gilbertii. Lineage (NCBI taxonomy): Eukaryota > Metazoa > Chordata > Mammalia > Diprotodontia > Potoroidae > Potorous > Potorous gilbertii. The sequence goes on along the minus strand of CM053773.1, from coordinate 21,937,024 downwards.
AAAATATTTTCTTTCCATGTAGGAAAGGAAATAGTTCAACTTTAGAAAGTCTTTTATGATTTGTCTTTCCTGTTTACCTTTTAAAGCTTCTCTTGATCCTTGTGTTTGAAAGTCAGATTTTTCTATACAGTTCTGGTCTTTTCAACATGAATGCTCGAAAGTCCTTTATATCATTGAATGACTATTACCTTGAAGTATGATATTCAGTTTTGCTGAGTAAGTGATTCTTGGTTTTAATCCCAGTTCCTTTGACTTCTGGAATATCCTATTCCAGGCCCTTTGATCCTTCAATGTTGAAGCTGCCAAATCCTGTGTTATCCTGATTGTATTTCCACAATATTTGAATTGCTTCTTTCTATCTGCTTGCAGTATTTTCTCCTCTACCTGGGAACTCTGAAATTTGGCCACAATATTCCTAGGAGTTTCTCTTTTTGGGACTCTTTCAGGAGGTGATTGGTGGATTCTTTCAATATTTATTTTGCTCTCTGGTTCTAGAATATCAGGACAGTTTTCCTCGATAATTTCATGGAAGTTAATGTCTAGGCTCTTTTTTGATCATGGCTTTCAGGTAGTCCCTTAATTTTTAAATTGTCTCTACTGGATCCATTTTCTAGGTCAGTTGTTTTTTCAATGAGATGTTTCACATTTTCTTCTATTTTTTCAAACTTTTGGTTTTGTTTTCTAACTGCTTGGTTTATCTCATAGTCATTCATTTTCCTGAACTCAATTCTCTTTCAGAGAACTATTTTGTTCAGTGAGCTTTTGAATCTTCTCCTCCATTTGGCTAATTCTGCTTTTTAATACCTCCTTCTTCTCATTGGCTTTTTGGAGCTCTCTTTTTCAATTGAGTTAGTCTCTTTTTAAAGGTGTTATTTTCCTCAGTATTTTTTTGGTTCTCCTTTAGCAAGCAACTAACTCACTTATCAATCTCTTCCATTGCCTGAGTGCAATTTAAGTTCACTTTGGAGGCCCTGGAGGCAGGGATCTTAACTCCCTGTGACAGTAAGCCTTGTTCTTCCTCATCAGAAAGAATGGGAGGAGACACCTATTCACCAAGAAAGTTCCCTTCTATGGTTTTATTTTTTTTTCCCTCTTTTGGGCATTTTCCCAGTCAGTTACTTGACTTCTGAATCCTTTGTCAAGAGGTTTAACTCAGCTGCTAGGTTCCCCTTGGCTTTGGGTGGGGGTGGGGCTCGGGGCAGTTTAGAACAGTTGCTCCCTACCACCAGAGACTTTAAGCTGAGCTGCCTGAAAAATGGATCCAGGTTGCTTCCTGGACTCTGTAGGTGCCTACAATCTGTCACTTGGGGTTATTGCTGGAGAAACCCAGTTCCCTCTTGCTCAACTTGGAAAGCCCTCCCCCACTGACCTTTGGAGCTTTCTTTGTCGCTTGTGGGTTGAGGTATCTGGGACCTTCCCTGCTAGGAACTCTTCCCGGAGGTCTGCTCAGGTCCTGTTCCTCCCAGTGCCAAGTGGCCAGGGTTGTGCTCTGCTTCTCTCAGCATCCAGTGAGATAGAATTTTCCTATAAGCCTTCTGTGTTGCTGGAAACCTCTTTCTCTCTGTTGTTCTGTGGCTTCTGCTGCTCTAGAGTTTGTTGAGAGTCATTTTTACAGATATTTTGTGGGCTGTAGGGGAAGCACTAGAGTATATGTGTCTTTCTACTCCCCCATCTTGACTCAGCTCTCCCAAATAATTGTTAATTGAAAAAAAAATCAAAGACAAACAAAAAAGAGAAAAATGTACATTCACATCACATGTTGAAATGCATGAATACTTGAGAAAGGTATCCCACCCTCATCATACCAATGATTTATAAGAAAGGAGAGTGCTTGGATTTAATTTACAATCACACACACGATTTAATTTACTGTCACCAGGAAAGATCTCCTTTGGATCAAGAATGTTTGTTAATTCTACTTATCTAGGTTGGAGAGGCTATATATGTGGAGGCCTATTTGAGCAAGTCAGAAAACTTAGAAAAAATTTTTAAACAATTATGAATGATCCCTTCGGGGAATTTTTATATGTCATTTTTATATTTCTTCATGTTAAATGAAGTGAAGCTTCTGAGACCTCAGGCAGCTAACTGCATCACCAGGCAAGGATTGACTTAGTAATTTCCTTTTTTATCTGGACAGTAAAGAATATTACTGAGCCACCATAACTTATAGCTTGTGACAAGGCAAGATTTTATGAGTGCTAGATATTAAAATGTGTTGTAGAATTTTTAAAATATATAACCCACATAATAGAGTTATTGGGTAGCTAGGTAGTACAATGGATAGAGTGCTGGACTTGGAGTCAGGAATTTAAGTCCAAACACTACCTTAGATGCTTACTAGCTGTGTCACTCTAGAGGAAATCACTTAATCTCTCTCATTCTTGTTTTCTCATATGTAAAACAGGGATAGCAGCCCCTCCCTTACAGCCTTATCATGAGAAGCAAATGAGTTAAAGTCTGTAAGGTGCTTTGCAAACTTGAAATCATTCTATGTGTGCTCATCGTTATAATTGCTGTTGTATTTTACATTAATTAATTCATAGCTTCTGTGTGGGTTGGATATTATAAATGAATGAAGTTTCATTAGTTATTTTGAGTGCCCAGAAAAACAACCTGGCGTTGTGGATTGGATGCCTAGCTTAGAGGCAGAAAGGCTTGAGTTCAAGTCCTAATCTGACACAGGACATCTTAGATTTAGAGCTACAAGAGACTTCAAAGGTCATTTAGTCTGATTCCATAATTTTACAGGTGAGAAACTCAGACCCACCAAAGGTAATTGTCGACTTGCCCAAGGCCACACAAATAGATCATAGGCAAGATCTGAACCCAGATCCTTTAACTACAGAGTCAGTGCACTTTCCACTACCAGACTGACTTCCTGTCTTAGAAGCATGACTTTTATCAGGTAACTTAATGTCACCCCAAGCAACTTGCTGCCATGGTAGAAATTCTCTACAAAGATGAAATTGCAGTTCCGTCAGAACAAAACCAATAAGAAATAAAGATAAAAACTAGTGCCCAGCATATGGCATGTCCTCTTCCACCAAGGAGCTCATAATATTTTGAGCTGATAAGACTTCCCTAAATAATAATACTTTTCATTTTCATTGCTTCTTGATTTCAAAAGTACCTCCTCATTTACATTTGTCTTTATTCCTGGATGGAGGCAATTTGTATTTTACAGTAGAGTAATGGAGTTACCAAAACCTGAGTGTGCAGCTAACACAAGCTAAAATCAGTACAGTCTAGCATTCCTATCATACAATCCATATTTCTTTTTCCTTTTAACATGACTGGCAAGATTTTTGTACCATGTGATGTGAATTATAAAAATGGTCCAGATACTACTTTATTTCATTCCATTTCTTAACATAGAGTCAGAAATCTCCAGGACAAGAGAAAATCCTAAGAAGGTGAAATAACTTCTGAACTGCTCATAAAGTGCTAAAGACCTTTTCTATAATCTACTGTAATAAGTAGTCTTCTTAAAAGAAAATTCTAAATCCTAAGAAGACTGAACTGCAAAATCACGATAAAATTTGCATCTGAAAAAGGAAAGAAACAAAAGAAAAAATTGCCTTTTGAGGTGACAAACATGTACAAGGGATCACAGAAGGGCATACCTAGTTTTCTTTCGTAAGAGATTCTCTTATGCAACATTGACTTAAAACAGCATCTTTAGATGCAAATCTGTAACTGTGAAAATAGAAACCAATGTACACATTCACTTGTATTCCATTTTCCCTTTAGCATGTGCAACCAAATATGTTATGTAGAAAAGTATGTTGTTAAAGGAAAACCTTAAATTAGCTAGAATAGTTGGGGAGCATGGGGCCCTAATTAATTTAATTTTCTGTTTAATTCAGGATTAACCAGAAACTTTAGTTCAGCAAGCATTTATTAAGCACCGACAAAGTTCAGGGTTGTATACAAACACTTTGTGGGTGTCTTTCTGGGTGAATAACTTTCTAAAACACCCATTCTCCTTTCTATGAACATATAATAATGAAAGTAGTTTCATATAGAAAACAGATTATGGGTTCAATATTTCGTATACACTACTGATGCTCATATAATGACTTCGTTTGAGCCTTATAACAACCTTATAGTCATAACTAACCTAGAGCCATTGACACTTTATCCAGGGCACTGATATCTGAGGGGACGTATAAAGGGCCATACTTCTTCCTCTGTCCCCAAAGTGCTGACCTTGGAGGGCCATTCTTCCTGAGGACAGTAGAGGACAACAAAGTTTAAAAGATGACCACAGAAAGGAAGTTCCCCAACTACAGTAAAGAAAGAGTCACTCTATTTCACACCTTCCCATCCCGAATTCACATCAGAGGTCAGAAAATTTTGGCTCTACAAATGACTGAAGATTTCTCAGTGTTCCAACATAAATTTTTCCCAAATATAATTTTCATTGAGCAATATTAGAAATGTAGAAAAATACTGAGCACATTTCAATTCTTCAAGGATATGAAATGCTACCTTTCCACTGACATAGCCACTTCATGTCTCAGTAGATGGTTTCATAAGTTGTCATGGCCAAAAAATCTTACTCCTTGGTGCCTGGTCCTTTAATAATGAACCTCTCTATATTTAGCCAAGTAGATCCTCAGTTAATAAACATTAAGTTCATACTGGATCAATATTAAATGTTCTTCCTTCTTGATAGGGGTGGCCAGAACTTGTGTACTGCTGGTTTTACTTTCAATAATCAGGACATGATTAGACATTCAATTAGGACTTCAGAGGACAAATTTAAATTTAAATTTCCAAGTTGTTTTGATGAGAATATAGTCTCATCAATTGGCAACTCAACCCTGTGAAGAATTCAAGGTAGGTATAAAATTATCCTCACTTGATCAATAAAGAAAATCATCATCATCATCATCATCTTAAGAACATTTATATAACACCTGTTATGTGCTAAGCACTGTGTTGTGTGTTTACAAGTATCATCTCATTTGAAATTCCCCAACAACCCAGGAAAGTAGGTGTTATTATATCTGCATTTTACAGATGAAAAAACTGAGGCAGGCACAAGTTAACTGACTTAACCCAAGTTCATGCAGCTAGTAAGTTTCTGAAGGTATATTTGAACTCAAATCTTCCTGACTCAAGGCCCAGTGCTCTATGCATTATGGCACTACCTAATTGTCCACATAGTCAGTAGGAAAACCTATATTAACTAAATAGGTACTAAGACCCTGAAGAGGATTTTATTTGGTGTTTGTTTTACTGTGTTGTGTGTATGTGTTTTAAATTGAAATTACTGATATCAATTTCCTTTCTTTTAACTTGACTTGTTACTTTCTGGTAGAAATGAATTCTTGCTTTTGTCTATCCCCCCAAATTTTTAGCTTATTGAAGGTTCTTATCAATCCAGCTTCTTCTGAGATGTCCAAAACTTCTTTATTGGGTAACACACTGTTGGTAGAAGGGAGCTAAGAAGTAGAAGATTTAAGTTCCGTTTCTACTTGTTCTCCAGTGTGGCTGACTGTTACCAGAGAAGACACTCTCTCTGCTTTACTGCATGCCCAGGAATGCTATCCTATGAGGAAGAATCTATTGTATATCTTCAAGGTAGTCTTAAATATTCTCTAATATTCACACAAAGTACCATGAAATCATCCCGATTCCACATTAAACATTCTAAATGAGAAAAAATACTTTGTTTGCAGAACTATCAGTAGCGCTCATACAAAAAGATGCGATATTGAACAGCTAAAATAGGGAAAGAGATAAGGATTGGACCTGCATTCTTGTCAAACTAAAGGAAAGTTCTTTTACTGATACAATTAGGCATCATCTATATAGCTTATAATTCTAGAGTTGCTTAGAGCCCTAAGAGACTGAGACTTGCCCAGGGTCACACAGGTAGTATTTGGCAGAGACACGGTTTCTAAGACACTGAAATTAAATAACAAAACTGAGAAAGAAATTGCTAAAAACACAATTTGTTTGCTTTTAATATCTTGGAGGCCTTGGGATTCTGCAAACAACATATTTTTTTTTATGTTTCCACAAAAGAGACATGCATCGATGACTTTGTTTTTGGCAGATTTCTTGTGGCATTCCTTCTCCCAACCACGCAACTGAGAATTTACATATAATCACTTTATCCAAGCTGAAAAATGTTTATTATTTTTTGTATCCATATAGTTCCTTGGTTAAGTCTAGTCTCAATCAACTTGTGCCATCCTTTCTGGAAATAACACTTTTTTGGTAAAGAAATACCATACCATATTTGTTTATTTCCAGTTAACTGCAAGTTATCAGGATTTCTGACAGATTTTGAATCTGTTTCTTTTTTGTATCCTTGAATTATGGATAGTTGGTAAGAAGTAGACAGCCATTTTATGATGTCTGTTTACCTAGGAGCATTTAGTATTTAGCAGGAGCAATAAGTTTCACACATAAGGCTTATTGGCAACACATCTGCATAGGGAGGATATCTGCAATACATCTGCATAAGAGGAACTTCTCCAATATGGTTGATTGTTACCTTTAAAAAGACTTGTCTTCCACACATATTCCAAACAACTGCCAAGAAAAAAATAGGCATTAATGCAACTACCACACCTTCAGCCTCTTTTCACTGGTCGCTGTGCTTAGCTGCATGATTCCCATTAACATTAATGGAAGTTCCATGAACACATCACCTGGAAAACAGACCCCTAGATGTTTGATCATCACATTCTAGACAGGTAGGAATCGCATCAATCAGGTACCCAGCTTAGTTTCCCAGTGTGCACTATTAAAGGCATCAGGGCAATAAAAACACGCCTTTCTAACACCTTCTTGATAAAACATGACGGACGTGCAGAAAAACCAAATGAAAGGATTTTAAAACCATATGAGGAGTACATGACTTTGATGCATATCTTTCTGTAATTACAAATGATCTCAAACTGTAGTGTATACCCTATTTCCTTTTCAAGACAGAAATGATGGGATGATAAAGGCGAGCCTCATTATATAAGATACATTTGATTTATTATAAAATATCCAAACAAAGAAGAGACAGCATCATTTACATCAAGGCTGCTTGACCCCTGCTTTCTTTACATATTTCCTTTTTCATTATTAATAAATCAAACATGTTGTATATTTAGATGTGGAAAAAAACAATATTGAGCAATTTTAGTACTGGAATGCCAGATCATAAAAAATAAAGTTATCCTCCTAAATTCTGGGAGTGTTTCTGTCTGTTGGGGATGTGTATATGTGTGTATTAATTGCATATGTATATTTATAAGTATGTTTCATGTATAGATGGCATATGACTGCAAAATGATGGCTAACTCCACAAAACATTTGGAATGTCTTGTTACTTACTAGCCATACTAACTAGCTAGATCCATAGTTATAGCTATGGGGATAGAAATATATGAATCTAGACAGATAGCTATATTGAGACATTTCTCTATAATGACATATGCAAACATACCTGTACATATATACAGAAACACACAAATATATGTGTGTATATACATACATGTGTATGCATGTACATGTTCATAAATGTTTGTAAATAGATATAATTCATAGACAAATATGCATATAAACAAACATCTATCTATCTATATATTTATCTATCTTTCTTAGATTTTCTTGGTGTAGGGAACTACAGTGAGTAAATTGTCACTACAAATACAGATTAGTAGACAGTTGCCCAGGACACTGAGGGTTAAGTGATTTTCCCAGAATCACATAGGCAGCATTTGTCATAGGTAAGACTTAAATCCATGTCTTTCACATTCCAAGACCAAGTGTCTATTTACTATCCTTAATCATACTGGTGAACCAGGATCAGTGAGGAGAGTGTCTATACCAGGAAGTTCCCCATAGAAAAAAGAATCACTAGTTGAGTCCTGGGCTAAAATCTTGGCTCTGACAGCTATTACCTATTTGACCTTGGACAAGCCACTAAATCTTCCCTGGACATCAGCTTCTTCAGCTACAGAATGAATGGTTGTAATAAATGATCTCTAATTACCCTTAAAACTCCAAGCCTTTCAGTCATCCCCTGCAACTTTGAAGTCTTAGAAAATCATATGGAGACATTGAGAGGTTAAAGTAATAGCTCATGATCACAAAACTGGTAAGTATCAGAGGCAGAACTTGATCTCAGGTCTTCCTGTCTTTACACTATCATCCACATATCCATTCACCCATCAGTACTTCCATTCATCCATCTATACATACATCCATACATACAGAGATATGTATGTGTATGAATTAACATATAATAGAAACGACACAGTAATGCATGTATGCATACACCTATGAGCAGACAGCAGTATAGACTAATGGGTAACATGCTGAACTTGGAATCTGGAAGAGCCTGAGTTGAAATCTTTCTTCTGCTACTTACCAGCTGTATGACCATGGGTATAGTCACATAGACTCTCTGAACCACAAGTATTTGGTGTATGCCAAAATAGCTTTTAAAGTTGTTCTCCAGAATAGTTAGACCAATTCATAGCTCCACCAAAAGTGCATTGGCATGCTTGTCTTTCTATGCCCCCTCTATGATTGACTTTATTTTTGGTAATCTTTGGTATTTTGCTAAGGGGGAGGTAAACCTAAAAGCTGTTTTGATTTGTATTTTTATTTTCCTTGATTTAGATCATTCTTTCATATGCTTATAAGGAATCTGTGATTCTTGTTTTGAAGATTGTTCACATCCTTTACTTCTTTATTGGAAAATGGCATTGATTCTCATATAATTCTATTAAGTATCTACATATCTGAGATAGTAGGCTATTATATGAGGTATGTGATACTTGTTTTTTCCTTTGAACCCTAACCACCATAGAAACCATAGCTACGAAAGACTTAAAAAAGAAAGTGCTCATTCTCTAAGTCCTTGACATTGGCAAGTGGTTTAATGTAATTATTTTTATTAATGGAATTGATGTTAAATATGATACATTATCATTTGTTGTGTTATACCCCTATGTCTGTTCATCCAGAATATCCTATATATGTTGTGTCCCCTAGTGAAATGTGAATCCCTTGCGATCAAACACTTTGGTTTTTATATCCATAGGATTTCACACATAATTGTTATTGATTGTCCTTCATTTTCAAAGATGACCAACAATGTTACTAGTGACGTTTTGAATCGTGCATGAATTGCTTTTAAGTGAGGCAGAGTTGCACAAAGCCATCAGCTTTACTCTCTCTTTGAAAGTCCATTGGCAAGGCAAAAGTCAGGATGGCTAATGATGGCCCAGGATACAGTTGATGACTTTGGCATCTTTGATGTCCTACCAGGCTCTAAATGTTCTGTAGTGCCTACTTTGGCTCATTTCACGGTCATTGGAAGAAATTGTTCTCATGTTCCCATTTCATTGGGAAAAGTTTTCAAGTGCTTGGGGTAGACATCTTCCTGACCCACCAACTAGTCTGAGGCCTGTTGGTTACCCTCAGACTGATATAGTCCATCTAATGACATGGTTTTATTGGAGTGTGGCTGCTATACATTCTACTGCTTCTCAGAGCCACAGGTGAGTGTTGGATGAAGGTAGATGCTAAAGGTGGATAAGCAGCCCTGAAAAGGGCTTGGCAAGCCCTCACATCAGAGATACTAGTCCTTCCTGAACACTCCATAGACCTGTTTTCACATGCAGTAGGTCTTTAGTTAAAGCTTTTTTCATCCATTAATTTATTAATTGACCATTAGGGAATTGACCATTCCCTTTTAATCCAAGTTCTGTTTATTTCCTTCCAGTAAAAATTTTTAAGTCTATAAAAATTGTTTTCCATTTTGAGTTTCATGACCACCTCTATACTCTGGCTCATTAAAACTTACTCTGGAAGCATGTATGGAGTCAGGAGTCAGGAAGACGTGGATTCAAATCATGTCCCTGAAACATACTGGCATCATGACAATGATTACATAAACTTTAAGTGCCTCAGACCACAATTACCCTGAAAATTGTAAGGAAATGACTGATCTATGTCACAGAATTCCTAACAATAATGAACTAGATCTGAATTAAACTTGTTTCAGTGTTGTAAAGATCTGTAATCTTGTTAGTGTGAATATTTTCTAAACTAATGCAGGTCCCAATCTATTGTGGGTAAGAGGGAGAAGTGTGTGATGACATGTATTCCTTAGTATCCATGAAAGGTTTTAATAAGTGGCTACAAGTTCATTGAAATAGATACCAGCAACTTCATGCAATTAACCTAACACTACAGACTTTTAAAAAGAATTCATTTATTTATTTTTAGTTTTCAACATTCATTTCCACAAGATTTTGAGTTCCAAATTTTCTCCCCATCTCTCCCCTGCCCCCAACCCAAGACACTGTGCATTCTGACAACCCCTTCCCCCAATCTACCCGCTCTTGTATCACACCCCTCCCTTCCCTTATCCCCATCTTCTCTCTTTTCTTGTAGGAAACATAGATTTCTATACCCCATTATCTGTATTTCTTATTGCCCAGTTGCATGCAAAAACAGTTCTCAACATTCATTCCTAAATCTTTGAGTTCCAACTTCTCTCCTTCCCTCCCTCCCTCCCCACACATCCCCATTGTGAAGGCAAGCAATTCAATATAGGCTATATATGTGTAGTTATTCTATTCTCTCTTTTGTCCTTGACCCTTTCCAAAAGTGTTTGCTTCCAATTATTCCCTCCTCTCATTTGCCCTCCCTTCTATCATTCCTTCACACCTTGTCCCCTTCTCCCCTACTTTCCTGTAGTGTAAGATAGATTTTCATACCAAATTGAGTGTTCATGTTATTCCCTCCTTGAGACAAATGTGATGACAGCAAGCTTCACATTTTCCCTCTCACCTCCTCCCCCTTCCCCTCCATTGAAAAAGCTTTTCCTTGAATTTTTTACCAGATAATTGCCCCATTCCATTTCTCCCTTTCTCCTCTCAATATATTCCTCTCTCACTCCTTAATTTTATTTTTTTGGATACCATCCCTTCCTATTCAACTCACCCTGTACCCTCTGTCTAAATGTTTATAATCCCTTCAACTACCCAAATACTATGAAAAGTCTCAAGAGTTAGAAATATTATCTTTCCATGTAGGAATGTAAACAGTTCAACTTTAGAAAGTCCCTTATGATTTCTCCTTCCTGCTTACCTTTTTATGTTTCTTTGATTCATATGTTTGAAAGTCAGATTTTCTATTCAGCTCTGGTCTTTTCATCAAGAATGCTTGGAAGTCCTTTCTTTCATTGAACAACCATTTTTCCCCTGAAATATTATACTCAGTTTTGCTGGATAGGTGATTCTTAGTTTTAATTCTAGTTCGTTTGATTTCTGGAATATCATATTCCAAGTCATTCAATCCCTTAATGTAGAAGCTGCTATATCTTGTGTTATCCTGATTGCATTTCTATAATACTCAAATTGTTTCTTTCTGGCTGCTTGCAATACTTTCTCCTTGACCTGGAAACTCTGGAATCAGACTACAATATTCCTGAGGAATTTTTCTTTTTAGCTCTCTTTCAGGAGATTATCAGTGGATTCTTTCACTATTTATTTTATCCTCTGGTTCTGGAATATCAGGGCAGTTTTAATTGCTAATTTCATGAAAGATGATGTCTAGGCTCTTTTTTTTCATTATGACTTTCATGTAGCCTCATAATTTTTAAATTGTCTCTCCTGGATCTATTTTCAGGTCAGTTGTTTTTCCAATGAAATATTTCACATTATCTCAATTTTTTCATTCTTTTGGTTTTGTTTTGTTTTGTAATTTCTTGGTTTCTCAAAAAGTCATTAGCTTCCATCTGCTCCATTCTAATTTTCAAAGAACTATTTTCTTCATTGAGCTTTTGAACCTCCTTTTTCATTTGGCTAATACTGGTTTTTAAAGCATGTTTCTCCTGATTAACTTTTTTGGACTTCTTTTGCTAATTGAGTTAGTCTATTTTTCAAGGTGTTATTTTCTTCAGCATTTTTGGGTCTCCTTTAGCAAATTGTTAATTTACTGTTCATGATTTTCTTACATCACTCTCATTTCTCTTCCCAATTTTTCCTCCACCTCTCTTACTTGATTTTCAAATCTTTTTTGAGCTCTTTCATGGAGTGAGACCATTGAAAATTTGTTTTGGAGGTTTTGAATGAAGAAGCCTGGACTTTGATGTCTTCCTCTGATGGTATAGTTTGTTCTTCCTCATTTGAAAGGATAGAAGAAAACATATGTTCACCAAGAAAGTAATCTTCTATAATCTTATATTTTTTTCTTTTGGGAGCATTTTCCCAGCCAATTACTTGACTTTTTCTGTCCTTTGTCAAGTGGAGGCAATACTCTAGGGATCTGTAGGTTCTTGATTCCTCCTTGGTGGCACAATCAAGGGAGGGGAGTAAACTCCTCTCCTGGCCTGTGCTCTGGTCTGGGAACAACCAAAAGTTTTTCTGCTCAGGATCTGTGAGTAGGGTTTCCTCTCCGCAACCACCTCCAGCTCCACCACACCAGTGCTCCTCCTCAGCCCAGGGCTTCCACTCAGGACTGAGATTCAGATCAGCTGCTTGATTCTCCCAGGTCTTTAGGCTAAGGGCTCCAAAAATGGGTGCTGCAGCTGCCTGGGATCAAGGCTAGGGCAGGACCCTGCTCCCTTCTCTCTCTGGTGAAAGAGCTTTCTCACTGACCTTTGAAGCTGTTTGTGTTTGTGATTTGAGGGTTTTGGTGGGTTGAGGAATCTGGGAACCACAGCTGCTACTCAGGATTCTGCCCTGAAGCCTGCTCCAGTCTTGTCCCTGCCACACCACATGGCCAAGACTGGGCTGTGCTCTGTGGGCTGTACTCCACTCTGAGCCTGGTGCAATAGACCTTTCCAGTCAGCCTTCTAGGCTCCTTTGGGCTACAAATCTCTTTCAATCTGTGGTTTTATGGCTTCTGCTGTTCTAGAATTTGTTTAGGGCCATTTTAAAGGTATTTTATGGACTCTACGGGGAAAGCTACAGCAGGTCTGGCTTCTGCTCTGCCATCTTGACTCCACTCCCTCCACTACAGACTTTTTTCAAGGATAATTATCAGTAGCAAGAATGTTATGAGAAAGTAAGCTCATAATTACCAAAGGAAGAGAAGAAATTTATTGGATAATTGAACATTGTACTCATATTCACAAGAGCTAATCTCTAGATGTTTATCATTTCCACAGGAGTAGGAGAGGATTTCTCATGGTAGTTGACTCTGGATCTCCTCTCCCTGAAGGAGATACACCATCTAAATTATGGAAAATCAGAGAGTTCTGGATTCAACTGAAGGGGCAGAGCCACAGGCTTCATTTAGATATTTAGAGAATGGGGCAGTCACTCAAAACTGGAAGCATTTTCAGGGAGTGTGATCACAGGTGTCAGAGAAGAGAACTGACAATAGTCCTATGAAAAAGCTATTCCTGGTATTTCCCAGAAATGAGATTTTTGAAATCACTGAGACAAAGGACTTCAACTACTATCAGAGCAGTGAATTGACTCTGGTATATGTATTCTTGATGTGTATGCCTTACTACTGCTGCCTTCTCAATTTCTTCCCATTTTTTCACATGGATACCATGGGTACTTGTGAAAGAATGTGTTTCAGGTTATAGTGTTAGGGGTAGTTACTCATAATGTACTCCACTCACTTTGAGAGCAATAGACACTCTCTGGGAAGTAGCCTCAGAGTAGGTATTAAATTTAAATCATACCTAATTGATATTTTCAGCCAAAAATCCTAACAAAACTTATTTGAACTCTAGACAGACCAAGGTATTTAAAATCCCCTTAATCTTCCATTATGAGAATTTTCCCTTGGAAAAAGACCCAAGAGGAATCTCAGAGACACACTCCACCCCCCCCACCACACCTCTGAAATTTAATTATCCCTGTTTGGTATCAAAATGGATGCTTAAATGATCAGTATTATGTACAGATGAAACTCCTGGTGCATGATCATTGCCCACACATACAGATAGAGAGTAGAACCTGTTGGATTTACCATCACCCTTGAAAATAGGGACAAGACTTGCCTTCCATAGACCAAACTTATAGAGAAAAAATTCAGGGAAGGAACCCAAATTCACAGATCAGCTATGAAGGAACATTATTTGAAGACCATTGCAGGCAGACATTTCATTGTGGATATTCACCCTACCTGAGCTTTTCTTAACAAATTTATACAGAACTACCTTGAACTTGCCTCAGGGACAGGTTAAGTGATATATCAGAACCAGCTCAATGATGGAGGATATTTAGTTTAGAGAAGAGGGGAAAAGATATTTTTATTGGGGAGAGGGGGGAGTAATGGAGATCTTACAAGTCTTCAAGTATGTGAAGAACTGCTATAGAGAAAAGGGGCTGTTAAACTTCTTAGTAGAAGAACATTTTCTGAAACAGCCAGAGACAATAGATAGAAGAGAAAGAAAGGCATATCATCAATGTAAAGAAAAACTGAAAAACACAACCTCAGGAAACAGTGAATTTCCTATAACTGGAGTCATCAAGCATAAGAAGGATAAACACTTGTCAGAAAAAGGGCTAGACTGGATGGACTATGACATCCCCTGAGAGTCTGACAATGCTGAAATTTTATGCATGCCTGATCACAAATCTATGCATCCTGGAAGAGAAAGATGGCCTGACATCACCAATATTAGTACTTGGGCATCCATCTTATGAACTTATTGCTTATGCTGTTATATTAGGGCTTTGTGACACTCCCTTTAGCCTGTTATATAGGATAAATTCTACAAAATATTTTAGGTATTTAAATCTAGGGTCAATCTGGTTTTTTTTCCCATATATTTTTCCCAGAGATGCAAATATAGTTTTATTTCCAAAATAAATTAAGATCCTGATGCTTATTAGCATGGTTTCTCTATCCATTACTTCTGGTTATTTAGTCATTTCTCAGTCAAGTCTATCTCTTTGTGACCCCTTTTTGGGTTTTCTTGGCAAAGATATTTGGGAAATTTGCCATTTTCCAATTTAGTTGTCTTAATTTTTGTCATGCCACTGGACTTTGATTACTCTGGAAGAGAAAGCAAAGCTGATGACTTTGTGCAACTCTGCTTCATTTAAATCCAATTCACACCCTATGGTGTCATTGATCTTTTTTGAAATAAAGAATGAATAACAACATATATAAAGAAAAATAAAGAATGAACAAAAAAAATCCAACTCAAACTATCTCAAAGTACAAAATGTTGCCTTACTCCAAATTTTCATGCACAAGCTGGATTATCAGTGTTGAAATATACTATAAAGTGGATTCTTCTTCAGAAATGTGTTGAATTGGGTAATCCTTGGTATTTCTTCCAATTTTGAGATTCTATGATTTTTTTAAGGTGCATCTACTTTGTGAAAAGCACTGTGCTAAGTACAAGGTATTGCAAAGATAAGACATAATTCTTATTCTCAAAAAGTTTATTTCATCTAATAGAGGGTATTATGGTATACAATTAGCTACAGTACATCAGAATATTTTTTCCTTCCAAAACTCCTTTGTTGTCTAGCATCTAAGGTGTCATTTCCATACAATACGATGAGGGATGACAACACAGAAAAAAAAGCTATAAAAGAGAATAAGGGAAGGAATCTGTCATGGGGACCTGATAATGAAGGTCAGAGGTGTGCAAGTAGGTGAGAAATGTAGAGATGACTAGCTTGGGCTCTATTCTTACCTGTAGGTTTTGGGTGGAGCTCCACAGTTAACAATCAGAAGGGAAAAAAGTCCCTGAAGACAGAGGGTGTTGATAAGATGTGAGTTCCAGAACCGAAGTGATTTTTCAGAATGGAGAGGTCCCCAGGGTTTGATGGAGAAGTCAAGAAAAACACAGAAATATAATACTTTTTTAATTTTAGTTTTTTCTTAGTTACATGTAAACAAATGTTTTAACATTCAGTTTTTAAAAATTTGAGCTCCAAATTTTCTCTCTCCCTTTCTCCTTTCCCTTCCCCATCCTTGAGAAGGCAATTTGATATAGATTATACATGTGCAGTCATACAAAACATTTCTATTTTAGTCATGTATAGCAATATAATACTAATTATGTTTTGCAAGTATAGTGACAGTGTACACTTACAGCACCTACAGCAGATATGAATATGCCAGCACAATTCTGAATCACAAAATACAACACACTCTCCACATAGAAGACAGAACCAAAACATGTATTCAAACACCAGAAAGCCAAATCCATCAGAGCAAGAGAGAAATCTACACACAGTGACAACACAGAGGGCACTACCATGCCTGAGTCTTCCTCCTGCTAAGTTTCCCACAAGCCAGCTCCCTTAAACAAATCACAAGCAAGCTCATTTAAACAAAATCACAAACAAACTCTCTCACTCATGCTAGCCAGCTGCCTGCTTTCTCTCTCTCCCTCAGTTCTAACTTCTGTGACCAATTTCCTCTTAGGTCTGTTCCACACCTTCCTGCTCCACCTGGTCAGCAAACTCCTCCTGCCACAGGTTCCATGTGACTCAGACTTCCATGTGACCCAGGCAGGTCACATGGGCCTATTAATGAAAGGGAAAGATCTTCCCATTTAAATACCATTACATTCTTTAAATTATCATTACAGCAAGTAGGAATGATAGTAGTGATAACTGTTCTCAAGGAAACAGATCAAGAATTACACATGATGAGAAAGATCTGACTTCAGATCTTTCTAACTCCAGCTCCACCTCTCTATCTACTGGACCACCTAGTTCCTTTCTTATGGGATTCACCATCTAATGGTTTTCTTTTCTAAACTGTGATTTCTAAAATGTGGTATGGCTAAACTTCTTATTTAATTGAGTTCATTTGGAGAACATTACATTGGACATTAACCTTTTGTAACTCTCTAAATTGTCTTAATTAGAACTTTTGTGTAATTATGCATCATGAATTTAAAAAAAATTCTCTCAAGAAAAATAAGACTTCAAATTTTCCAGCAGTTACTAATGTATTTTTAGAAAATTGTATACTGTCACCTCTACATGTATTTTATGAGACTTGAGGCCAAATTCCCACACATCTATGAGAGAGTAGAGGAAAACATGAATCTGGTGCTTAGTTAATAAAGGCAAAAAGTACAACACAGAAAGTTTTCTTCCCAACCCCCTAAATTGCTAATCAAGGCTGTGCTGTCTATTTTTTGCCATAGGCTTATGAAAAAGTAATTGCCTGCCATATAAATATAATGGCATATAATATAAAATTTGCACAATGACAGTTGTTTCATTTCAGTAATATTTAACCATTTTACTCTTGGATTTGAGTTGTCATATAGCAAAAAATCCTTTAAAATGCATGGAAGTAGAAGGTACTTTTGCCTTAGATTAGAATTGGTCAGAAACAGGGACATCTTTGATTTCAGTTAAAACTACAACAGCAAAATTTATAAAAGACCTAGGACTACATTTGTGACTTTGTGATATTTTGTTGTCCCACTTTTGTAAATCACTTCTATAGAAGCAGAAAAGTTCTTTCTTCCTAATTACCCATTTTATGCTTTGGCTCCTTTATTCTCCCTCTTGACATAAACATAACTAAGAAATTAGCTTGGATGAAAGGTCTGTGTACAAAAGTCAGCTTGAGGTCGCATAGCTCATCCTTCGAGAAGCCACAGCTCCATACCACCAATGATAAGAGAGTTCTTTGACAGAATCAGAGGGAGGAAAGATAATTACCTGGGCAAACCACCAGGGCCCTTTCCCTTAAAGAATTAGAAAAGAAGAAGGTTACCACAAGATTAAGGAAGAACAGGTTTTTGCCCTGCTTTTTACAAAAAGTTTGTGATGGAGTCCGGAAACCAGAGAAAAATGAACTTCATTTTTACTCCTGACAAAATTCTGGAACCATAGTGAATGATCACAAAGTAATCATGAAGTGTCAACATAGTTTCATCAAGAGCAGCTCATCCAACTACCAAAGGGAGTTAAGGACAGAAAGCAATGTCCCATATATGCCAAACTGTTCATGGCAGCACATTTGTGGAAGTAACTTGGGTACTTATCGAGCGGAGAATTTCTGAACAAGCTGTGGTACGTGAATATAATGGAATAACATTGTAACATAATAAGCCATGAATATGAACAACTCAGAGAAACATGGGAAAATTTAAATAAATAGATATAGTAAGTAAACAGAACCATGAAAACTATATACTCAACCGAGAAACTGGTAACAGAAAAAATTACAAAAACAAACTGAAAGTTAATAATCATAGTTACCAAGCTTAACCATCAAGAAGAGATGAGAAAATACACTTCCTTTCTTTCTTTTTACAAGTGAGAAGCTATAGTCATGGAATTTACAATGCTATTCAACATAGTTAATTTAAAGATTTGTTTTGCTTGGGAAAAAAAAACCTCCCCATGTTAGGAAGGTACTTACTGAGTAAAAGACTGAGAAATAATATTTTCAAAAATGAATTTGACAAATATCAAAAGAAATCAATAAAAAAACTAAAGAAAAAGAACAGGCCATGCCAAATTAACCTCATTTCATTTTTTATAAAGTAATTAGACTGGTAGATAAGAATAATGTTAGAATTATGGTTTGTCTTTATTTTAGCAAAGAATTTCATCACATCTATATTATCTTATAGGACAATATGAAAAACTGTGAGCTAGATCCTGGTATAATTAGGATAGTAAGAAGTGATTAATTGTATAAAATTGAAAGAGGAGTCATTAATGGGTTTATACAAACTTGGAAGAAAATCTCCAGTAAAGTGAATGAAGGATATATTTTTGGCTCTGTGCTATTTGACATTTTTATCAATAAGCTGGAAGAAGGCATAGATGGTATGCTTAGCAAATCAGCAGATTACACAAATTTCTGAAGGTCAACTAATATGTTGCATGAAAATCAGGATGAAAAAGATCTTGACAGACTGGCATGTTAGGCTGAGTTTAATAATATGAAATTTAATTGGGAAAAATTGAAGTCTCACACTTGAGTTAAGAAATTGACTTCAAAAGCACAAGAAGTGGCTACACATTAGTTCATCCCAAAGAGAGTTGAAGTTTAAATGAAATGAGAGCTCAGTATAGTGCCTGCTTTGGAGTCAGGAAGACTCATTTTTCCTGTTTGCCTCACTTTCCTCATCTGTAAAATGAGCTAGAAAATGGAATGACAAACCACTCGAGTATCTTTGCCAAGACTACTCCCAATGGGGTCATGAAGAGTTGGAGGCTACTGAAATGACTGAACAACAACAAACAATGGGACGCTAAGTCAGAAAACACTGGGCAGAAATAAATCCCAAGAAATCCCGGAACAAGCTATGGGTATAAGGACTAAACTGGTGTCATCTGACTGTTCCTCAGACATATCTGTCTCCCTAAGCCATGCCAGGCTGGAAAAATGACTCTGGGTGACTTTTTTTTAGGGGAGCTATTCTGAATTTTCTATATCATCAGTGAGGAGTTGGACTGGGTGAACTAGGCTAATTAGACAGTTCCAATGCTCAATACCCAGCTCTTGGTCACAGATCTAGGGTAGAGAGGAATGATTGCTGGCATTCCCCACAGCTGTATCCTAAGCAAGGGGTAAGTTTGAAAGCAAACATAGGCTGTATAGTTCTTATCAAATGAACAGAGCAGCAACTCAGTGCTGGCCTTTAGTCCAATGTATAAGCCTGCAGTGAAATAACCAGGAAAAGAACTCCTGACCAAAGGGTAGCCAGAAATTAAGATGCTCAGAACCTGAAGAGGCACCTATAGGCTAATATTGATGGAGTCCCATAGCAGTCTACTAAAACTATCAAAACAAGGACAAACTAACAGAAGCAAACCTAGCTTAGGAATTTAGAGAGCTCAGACAAGGAAAGTAGTGAATGACACTTCACCCTAGGTCATACTACTTTGTTAGCACTGAAAGTATGAAGACGCCAAACCTGAGTTTTGAAAGCAACATCTACAAAAATATAAGAGAACAGAATCTTAGGTCTGATATCACCCTCAAAAGTGAGCAAAACCTAGCACCAAGCATGAAGTCCAAAGTCAAGAAGTAGGTTGAAAGAATGAGCAAACAAACAAAAAAATACTCCCACCATTAAAAACCTCTGGTAGTAAGAGAGAATCTCAAGACTCAAACACAAAGGCAAAGACAAGAAAATCTACAAGCAAAAATTCAAAGACACAAGTCAAATATAAATCCTAGAAGACTTAAAACAAGGGTTGAAAAAGAGTTAAAAATTATTTTTAAAGCAAAATGAGAACATTAGCAAGATAAATGGGAAGAGAAGCAAGAGCTAGGGAAGAAAGATATCAGAAGAGAATTAATAATTAATAAATAAGAAAAAGAGGTGCAAAGCTTTGCATAAGAAAAATAACTTCTTGCCAATTAGAATTGAGTAAATGGAGGTTAATGACTCCATGAAACATAAAGAAATAATATAAAAGTCAAAAGACTGAAAAAAATAGAATAAAATATTAATTATTTCATGTAAAAATCAACTGTACTAGAAAACAAATCAAGGAAATATAATTTAACCATTCGACTACCTGAAAACCATGAATCTAGAACCATAGAACCTAAATATCACATTTCAAGAAATCATAGAAGGAAACTCTCCAGATATCTTAGAACCAAAGGCCAAAGTAGAAGCTGAAATAATTCACTGGTAATTTCTTGAAACTCCAAAAGGAAAACTCACAGGAATATTATAACTAAAATCCAGAACTTTTAAGTCAAGAAAAAAATGCTGTTAAGTAATCAAAGAGAATTCAAGTACTGAGGAGCCACAGAACGCGATCTCACAAGATTTAGTAGCCATAACTATAAAGAAACAGAGCTTAGAATATGGCATTACAGAAGACAAAAGATCTAGGCTTATAACTAAGAATAACCTAATCAGAAAAACTAAGTATAATATTACAAGGGGAAGATATAGACATTAATGAAATTGAAGACTTCTAGGCATTGCTGATTAAAAAAAGAAAAAGCAAAGATGGGTAGCAAATTCAAATATAGACATAGAATCAAGAGGAGAACTTAGTTGGAGAAACTGGGAATATTACCCAGGACAATGAAAAAAAAGCTGAGGAGGAGAGAAGGAGGCATAATAACTGTCTTCAAGTGATAAAAGGGATATAACATGGGAAAGGGACAAGACGTCTACTTATCTTTAGAGGTGAGAAGTGAAAACAATTGGTGGTACTTGCAAAGAAGAATTTACACATGAGGTTTAAGAGTAAATTTCTTTAAAATTAGGAATCCCAAAGTGAGACACTCACAAATGAGTAATATAGAACTGACCTTTTAAAAAAATGAAATGGGCTGTCATATGAGGTAATGCTTTCCCCATCACTGAAAGTCTTCAAAAAATCTAGACCACTTCCCAGGTATGTTGAAGAGAGCATTCCACTACCATCAACTCTTCTCTCTACATTTATTCTGTATGATCTCTTCATTGTGAAATTAATATCTCTTTCTCAATTTTCACCCTTTTTGACATCTCTTCAGGGTTGAACTCTGTCTTTAATATTCTGTCAAGGGTGAGGAACATGTGGCCTTGAGGCCACATGTGGCTCTCTAGGTCCTCAAGTGTGGCCCTTTGAATGAATCCAAACTTCACAGAACAAATTCCCTTAATAAAAGAATTTGTTCTGTAAAACTTGGACTCAGTAAAAAAGATATACCCAAGGACCTAGAAATCCAGATGCAGCCTTGAGGCTGCAGGTTCACCACCCCTGCTTAGGTTTTTAATAAAAGCCATTTTCTCTAGGTTCTCCTCCTACCTCTTTCCTACTACTCTTTCTCAGACCCTTTTCCTGGATCATCATTAAAGCTGCACATGCTAGTGGTGACTCCCAAGTCTTTTTCTTAGGCCCTCTTTCTTTTCTTCAACTATATTATTTTGCTTGATGATTTCATCAGCTCCCATGGATCCAATTATCACCTCTATGCAGCTGATTCTCATATATATATATATATATATATATATATATATATATATATATATGTTTATTTCATTGATAATGAGGTTGATGCACACAGTGCCACAGCTAGCTCCAAAGGAAAGTATGGAAGAGAAGAGGTATTAGAATGACTACCAAACTGAAAGGCTACAGAGCCATTGTACTGACCTCATTGTTATATGCATGTGAAACCTGGACAGTATACCATCGCCATGCCATGAAACTGAATTGCTTACATTTGAATTGTCTTAGGAAGATTCAGAGAGTACAATTCCGATGGGCTGACCATTTTGTTCAAATACAAAACATATGCTTGCCAAAAGGACAATGTTATGGAGAACTCACACAAGGCAATCATTCACATGGTGGTCAGAAGAAGTGATAACAAGAACACTCTTAAGGTCTCTCTCAAGAACTTTGGAATTGATTGTGTGACATGGGAGGCACTGGCACAGGACCACTCATCATGGCATGTCCACATCAGAAAGGACGCTATGCTCTCTGGGCAAAGCAAAATTGAGACAGCACAAACAAAATGCAGGATATGCAAATTTGGAACACAGGATTATTATTTCAAGTCTGGAAAGAGACCATGGAATCAAATCAAGTCACCAAGCATATTAGACACTTACTGTGTGCCAAGTACCAAGCTTAGCACTGCAGAAAGCAATGCAACATCTATTCTCAAGAAGCTTTGATTTTCATTAGGGAAGACAATGCACAAAAGGATCCCCAAAGCAAGGAATAGAGGGGGAGGAGGAAGAAGTTACCCATGCAGGGGTGTGGTAGAAAAGTTCAGAGGGTCAAACCAAAACCAATGGAGGAAGGAAGGTATGCACATGGTGACCCTGGATACTTTTCAAAACGGAGATGCCAGGGAATAATTTACAAATCAGAGACAGAACTCAAAGGGGTCAAGAAATCTTCTAGGGTGAAAAGGTAGCTAGGGCAGAGTGTCGAAGTCTGGAGAGTCAGGAGTGACACTGAGAGAGGAGAGGGAAAGGAGAGGGGAATAAGAACTTATTAAGTACCTATTATATCCTTGACGCTGTAGCAAAATATATATAGGTGTATAACCTACAGATATTTGATGACATGTAATTCACTTCCCTCCATTTACAGAGAAAACAACTGAAGTCCACAGGGATGAAATTGCTTATCTAAGGTAACACAATTAGTAAATGGTACAGCTAGGATCTGAACCTAGGTTTTATGACTTCAAATCCAGTGCCATCACCAGGATAGCACCATAATGTCTCTTAGTATTAGAAATGAATATTGATTATTTCAATTTTAAAATCTCAAGATAAGTTAAAAGGCATTTATTCAGTGACAACATTATACTAGCTGCTATGGGATATAGAGAAAAAAATTAAAGATATAGTTTCTGCCCTAAGGAATTTCTAACCTAGAGGAAGAGACACAGATCTAGGAAACAATGTTTTATGTTTTTTCACATCTGCTCTCTGGGGAAGTTTTATAGTTTTTGTATGGATACGCAAATGATCTTTCACCATCAACTGAGTTAGAAACTGAATGAGAGATAGGGTTTGTTTAATATCTCCAAGAATATCCCTAAAGAGGAGACTATTCTGTGATATGTAACAAATACATGACAAAGGTGACCAAAGTCACACTGAAGTTATTAAGATTTGACCCCGAGATTCATAGAATTAGAGCTAGAAGAAACCAGAAGGTATCCACTTCAAATGTTCAAATGGATTATTTGTGCCTGACCTATGGTAGAGCATTCCAAGTTCATATTGGTCTGATCAGCCACACTTGGACACATTGAAACTTAACTTTAGCATAGTGAGGTCATTCTGGTCCTCCTTGAGAGGAAAAGACAACAACCAACCAAACAACCAACCAATATTTATTTAGCCTAAGCTCTCTTCTGACTTTTAGTATCATATTTCCAACTGTCTACCTGTGAGATATTTCAGGCTGATTGTCTTGCAGAAATCTTAAAATAAACACATCTAAAACTGATCTCATTATGTTCCCCTTCAAAATCTCTTACTCTTCCCAACTTCCCTATTACTGCTAAGGTCATAGTCATCTTCCCCATTACACAGATTCATAACCAAGACATCATTTTCACCTCCGCATTCACTATCACCTCTTATATCCAGTATCTTGCTGAGTCTTGTTGATTCCACCTTCTAATTGTCTTGTTTCTCATATAAACCCCCTTCTCTCCCCTGACACTGCCAGTACCCTCTCAAGAAGACTTTAATCATCTCATGTCTGTACTAGAATGTACAACTCATCATGATTCTATTTGGTGTTTTCTTGGCAAAGACACTGGTTTGATTTATCATTTCTTTCTCTAACTCATTTTATCAACGAGGAAATTGAGGCAAACAGGGTTAAATGACTTGCCATGGGTTAGCAAGTGTCTATGGCTGGATTTGAACTCAGCTCTTCCTGACTCCAGGCCAGGTGCTCTATCCACTATGCCACCTAGTTTTCCCTCTTACACTTTTCTGCATATACTCTAGAATCCAATGACTCTAGCCACCTTGCACTTCCTTGCACAGGACACTCCATCTTCCAACTCCAGGTGTTCCCTATACCTAGAATGATCTCCCTTCTTCACCTCTGCCTCCTAGCTTTCCTTTAAATTACAGCTAAAATCCCCCCTTTTACAATAAACTCATCCCAGTTCTCAAAATATCATCCCCAATTTTATCCTATATATATGTATATGTATATATATATATATATATACATATACATATATATAGTCTTTTGTTTGAAGTTTTTCCCATATTAGTTTGTAATTCCTTCAGGAGAGGGATTGTTTTTGCCTTTCTTTGTAATCATAGAGTTTAGCAGAGTGCCTGACATTTTAAGAGCTTAATTAATGCTTGTTAACTTCACTATCATCCTTCTTTTACTCAAGAGCACTAGTATCAATTGAGCCTAATATCTCTACTGCCATTTGATATAGTACCTCAAGGGCACAAACAAACTGGATCACATTGGAGAGAGGAGGTAATGCAGTAAAGGAAAAATCAGTGGGATGGCTACAGGAAAAAATGGAATAAACCAAATATGCTTATGGTCAGAGATTAAATGACACGGAAAGCAGTATAACCATTTTTCCAAATAATTTTGAATCTCTGTTGTAGTGCTCTCTAGGATGCTTTGTGATTAATTACGACATTTTATGGAATTTACAGCTCAATTTGCTATAGAAAATGTTGCTACTTTCCAAGTCAAATGATTGTAGTAGAAAATGTTCAAATACTCACTTGATTGCTTCTGACCTCGAAGTAGAATTACTCTATGCAGGATAGCTTTCCAAAACATATTTTATTTATGCAACAATATTTACAACTTCCTAAAAGACAGAGTTCAAATGCAAACAACTCAAATACATCTATATCATAACAATTATATAGTGAACTGCAAAAAGTTTCAGTCCTTACAGGGAAATATGTTGGAAACAGCTAATCAATACTGGCAGAAAATCATTTCTAAAATTTGCCAACATGTATTAAAATCAGGAAGTTACTCATCCCCAACCTTATGTAACATCTATTAGTCAACTTTTCTCATCTCTTTTAATACGTATTTTGCAAAAGGACAATTAATATTCTTCTTACATGAAGCTCAAAGAAAAGTCTCATTTAAGAACATCCATCAACAATTTGATGACTTGGTACAAATATTGGTTTAATTTGCAAATAATTTTCTAAATTTAATGAAACTACTAAAAACATGCAGACAATTCAAAGTACAAAAAATAATGGACTATTGATTGTTATGAATTCATGATTAATCTACACGTATTTTGGAACAGAAAGAATAAATTATATTACACAAGATTGTAAATGAAGGAAAAAATGATGGCTATGATTTTTTCATTAAAAGCAATCTATAAAAATGATTCATTCAGAAACACCCAATGATTTTGTGTGTTCGCTTTTTTTTTAATATGCCTTAATTCTGAGTTCTGTATTTCAGCTGTATGACCATGGATAAGTCGCTTAGCTTCAAACAGCTCCCAGGTTATAAGCTATAGAAGAGTTACAGATGTGCACACACAAGTGGAAGGAGTTTTAGTATCATGATGTGTCTGCACACTGAGGAAGTGACAAGTCCATCCTGTCCCCTCACCATCTCCAAAAAAAAGAAAAAAGTATACTGCAACTAGGATCTCCTGTGATTGTAAACTAGAAAGCATGTGCTGTTCTTTGACATTTTAGTTTCAGTTAAAAAAACCTTCACTTGATAAACTTCAGTGTTACCCACAGTATAACAATATGTATGGAAAACCAGGCTTCATAGAAAACTGTAAAATTCCTATTTACATCTGAACACGGTCTCATGGCACTTCTCCCACTATCTTCCAATGCCTCTATAGGTAGAATATAAACACAAGGGGGGAGATTATATGTATATAATCTTCTAATCATTCATTGACAACATTTTGCAGAATCAAACTGCTTATCACACTTTATTATTTAATTTTATGTTCTGTTCCTAGATATCTCCGTGTAATGTCCCTACCTTACTATTCTGTTAGGAAGTGCCTTACCATTCTTCAAGGTAAAAAAAAACGAAAGGAAAAACAAAAGAAAAAATTGTCAATCACTGAGAATTATTTATTGGATTCAAGTGAAATGTACAATACGTGGTGTTAAAGGATATTATCTGTAAGCCTGTGGATAACCCCTTTTGTCTATATTTCTCTTTGTTTATAAGTGAATGTCATCTTTTTTGAAAAGAAGGATAAACATTTAGTTCTTCATCAATGACAAATATTCAAGCATTGCCTTAAATATTAAAAGATCACAAACTTTTATCCAGTACCTGAAATGAAAGCTTTTTCTCTTAGTGTTAATTATCCAGAGGTTTTTTAGAGGATCTGTCCCCACTGATTATAGGGCATTTCCACATATGCTGTCATTTAAGGTGAAAAATTTGCAAGGACAGTCAAGCCATCTGTCATCAACTGGGTTCCCTGACACCAAGGGCTGTTCTGAAATGGCCAGCAGGCCTCACGCATAACAAAGACCTTGCACTTTGGCATTGTTTATTCCTTGACCTGTGCACAGAGTCCTTCAAAATGGGTTTTACTGAGACCATTTCTGGGACACATTTGGGTGACTGGGCTTTGTAAAAGAAAAATGATTTACGCATATAGGAAATTTGAAAAGCTCTGCCTTTTTACAGGGTCTGCCCGCCGAAACAAATAGAGGAAACATGGAAAGAATTTTATTAATCACTTTGTTTCAGCAAAGGTTTCAAAGTAACCAGTAACAACATTTTTTTTCTGCTTTTTAAGTAGTTTATTTGCTTCTTGAAAAAAAAATAGGAGTTAAGTTCATAGAGGAGGTTTAGAGGTTAAATTTATTCAGAGCAACTGGACCATTCAAATGCAGAAAGCATTTTGAAAAGGTGGAAAATTCATCTTCTGTCCAATGAAACCATGTTAGCCTGGTTGCAAAGTTACTCAAATAATGAATTCAACATTTCACAGAGGAAGTCAAAGACAACCTATTCTTCCTACGATGTCAAGCACCACTTAAGTCTTGTAAATACAATACAGTACAATCACATTGTAGGTCAGTTGTGCTCATGTAAGGATTATGGCTGCAGCTCATAATATTTGTGAAGGAAATACAGAAGGAAAAAAAATCACCCGGAACCTTTCAACTATTGTGAAACGCCTTTATTTAGAAATTTACACTATTAAATGCCTGACATGCAGAGATAGAAAGTTCCATTTAAATGGCCTGGACAGGAAAAAAAATATTCTTAAAGTTTATTATTTAATTCTCTATGAGGGGCCTCTTCTTAAGAAGTGATGTTTAAAAATTAGGGACATCATTGTTAAATGAAAGAGCAGTCATGGCCAGGAATGAATGAATAAATACAATAGGAGCTTCCCTCTGTCAATATAATTAATGACAAGATTTTTATGAGCTTCATTTAGTGCCCAGTACATAGTTATATACAATACATGCCGTATGTGTTTATGTGCACACAGTATAAATATGGAAAAGTCACATCATTAAATCTTTTATATGCCTGTATTCATAATACACAAAGCTTTTTCTAAATTATTTAAAGATCTATTCTCTCTTCCATATACATTAATACTAATAAGAGTTGTAGTGAACATCAAAGGAAAGAGAGACTGCTAATTAGAGCTCCAATCTGCCCTGAGAGCTGTGGAGCATAGCTAACAAATTTGGAATAAGTTGGGCATTTGAGGAGCTAATGGTGACCTCCTATTCTTAATTTGATTACTCTGAGAATGAAGTCAATTAAGAGTGGCATGGACTTAACTTTCAATAAGACTGATAACTTGAAAATTTCAGATGAAACCTCCTCTGCCCCTCAACTTGTCCCCAAACGAAAAGTTTGACTAAAATCTTAGTAAGTTACACAAGCCTGCCAAATTTCCATATTGAGCTTTCTTTGACAGTTGTGTATACACCCTACACCAGTCTAGATTGCAACTAATCAGTACATTTTCAGCCTGTGAAATCCGTTTCACTTCCAGTTCTCCTCCATAAGGGATCTACCCAATTGGCCATGGCCCTTTCTTTAGCTCTTTCAATATATCATGTGTTTAGTAGTAGACACGCAGACTATTAAGCTTCATCATTCACTCTCATCCTAGGATTAGCTGTCATGTCTTTCTGCTGGTACATATTTCTAGAAGATGATATTCTTCATACTGATTCTAGCATATTATTCTTTCACAGGACTATTCTGCTGCCCATTGACCTCACCATGGTTTTGTGAATGACCCCCAATTTGGACTATTTGGAGAGTGCTGATTTAAAGCCATAGAACATCAAGAGATGAATATTGATACCAAAAAAGATAAGACTTTCAGGGAGAAGTTTGAATTCTTTAAAAATATCGAATAACCCCAAAGCAATCCAGTCTATTTTTCCCTAGGTTCAGTTGCAATGTCTATCTAAGATACATGTGTTGATAGATTACAGGGCTGGGGAACCTACAGCTTCAAGGCCACATGCAACCATTTAGGTCCTCAAGTGCAGCCCTTTGACTGAATCCTAACTTCACTTGTACATGGGATATTCCTTGTTTGGAGAAGAGATTTTGGAGAAGACATTTTGGTCTGCAAACAAAAGTGCTAGTAAATAGAGGCATCTTGCCAATGAAGACAGTTGATATCTTTACTAGGAAAGGCATCAATATTTCTTTCTTTCCAGAAAAGACAGAGAGAGAGAGAGAGACAGAGACAGAGACAGAGACAGAGACAGAGACAAAGAGACAGAGAGAGAGAGTTGGATATTGTAGCCTATGAGGTCCCATCCATATGAAATCTATGACCCTGTGATATTTTTGAGCTGGAAATTTATGAATTTGGGAACTACATAACATAGTTTATCATTTTTCAGAGTTGTGGGGTTTTGTGTGTGTGTTTGTTCTTTGTTGCCGACAAAGACCATGCCATCAGAGAAATAATGACATGACTTGCACTTGACTTTGCATTGAGTGAGAGAGGGCTGTGCAGGTCACCACCCTCACTTCTCCTCCAGAGACATCTGAATCCAGAGACTTGATATTTCTCAGGATGACTGGAGATGACTCAAGGTAATGCAATTGGAGTTAAGTGACTTGCCCAAGGTCACACAGCTGGTGAGTGTCCAGTGTCTGAGGTGAGATTTGAACTCAGGTCCTCCTGACTCCTGCACTCGTGTTCTATCTACCACACTACCTAGCTGCCCTGCCCCATGGGGTTTTATTTCCTATGTGAATGATTACGTTGAATTATTTGGCACTGTAAATCTCATTCACAAAGCCTTGCACCTTTCCAGGTCTTGATATAATTAGTTAAACATGCTCTTTAGACATAAAGACCTAAAAGATCTCATAACCTGTCAGAAATTTCTCCTCAGTTGGACTCTGCACTATACATCTTCCAAGATGGTGGCTAACACCATTGGTGAGCACAGCACCATTTGTTCCTGCCTCATTTAATGTTAATCATCAGAGGGTTATTAAAATTATCTTGACTATTTCATATTTCAAAGGAACATATATGATTTTAACATGTACATGGGATATTCTTTGTTTGGAGAAGAGATTTTCAGGTGATATTTTGGTTTATCAAGCAAAATTGCTAGTGAATCTTGCCAATTGAGATAGTTGATAAATTTACTAGTGAGGATGTCAATAGTTCTTTCTTTACCAAGGAGAGAGAAAGACAGAGATAGAGAGAGACAAAGAGAGAAATACAGACAGGGAGAGACAGAGAGATTAGTTTAGGTTAAGAGGAAATGCTCATTCAGATTTGCTCCAAGAAACATAATACCTTAATGGAGTTTTGTTTTTTTTTTTTAATTTCACCTTTATGAGGCTGAAAGCATTTTCTAAGTCAATTCTATTATGGAAGCAATCATTCAATTAATACATTGGTACTTCTCAAAATCTTCTTCATTATGAAATTTAAACCATCAACAAGTATAAACATTTCAGTAATAGCTAGCATTTATGTTTCAAATATTTAAGTTTGATTAAAGCATTGTTCATAAATTATGTTATTTGAACTTTACAACAGCCTTTTGAGATTGGTGCTATTGTTACTGTCCACCACAATTTTACATTTGAGGACTGTAGAACTAGCATGCATTTATAGAGCATTTTAAGGTTTGCAAAGCACTTTAATATTTACAAATACTACCTTCTTTTATCATGACAACTCCACTGAGGAAACTCAGGCAAACAGAGATTGTTATTTGACCAGAATCACATAGCTAGTAAGAGTCAAAGGCAAATTTGAACTCCTAACACCACTGTCATCATTCCTGGAATTAAGTCTTGGAATAAGGGAGGCCTAGCTTCAAATTCTGTTGCCATACAAACAGGTTTTGTGACCATGGGCATCTCACAACCTTTCATTTTCTCAGGAAATTCTGTAAGATGGAGGGTAAACATGCATCTTGAAGGGGTGGGAGTGGAGTGGATAGAGTGCTGAGCCTGGAGGCAGAAAGACCTGATTTTAAATCCAACCTCAGACACTTACTAGTTGCATGACCCTGGGAAAATCACTTAACCTTGTTTGTTTTGGTTTCTTCATCTGTAAAATGGCTTAGAAAAGGAAATAGCATACCACTCCAGTATCTCTGCCAAGAAAACCCTACAAGAAAACTCAGGGTCATATAGAGTTGGATACAATTGAAAATAACTGAAAAATTAAAAAAAAAAAGAATACCATTTAATTACACAGGTCGGAAGAGAGAATCCATTTTTTCCCATTAGTATATTTGTAATAGCAAAAAAAAAAGTAAGTATATTTCATTGGATGCATCACTTTCTACTTATTTTCAGACCTGTGATTTGATTGCCATAGGGAATGCCCTTTTGATGTGCCACAGTTCTGCAGTTCATACTCTTAGAGAGCTGCCGTGGCACTAAGACATTAGGGCTACATCACAGCAATATGACCAACTCTGAGCACACTTCTCTGTCTTCTAAGTTGTTTTTTTTTATTTTTTTCTTAAGGTCCCCAAAATTTGTTGGGAAATTTATAGAACATCACAAAGGATAGAGAAAAAAATTGTCCACTAGGAATTATTATTTAATAAAATAACAAAATAACATGAATTCATGCTTTACCTTTTATAAATTTATTTCTGAAATTTTCTAGAAGACTAAGCATCAGGGTGGATTCTAGGAAGAAAACATGAAGTCTAGAACAATTTGAGAGTTTAATCTTGATGGGCAAATAAGGCTCCATGTCTCCATATCAACCAGAAAACTTTTTGTTTATGAATACAACCCACACTGTGTGTCCCTAGGAAGTTATCCGACTTCTTTCAATCTCAGTTCCCTGATCTGTAAAATGGAAATAATATTTATGACTCATAGCACTGATTTCATAGGACAGTGGTGAGGATCAAATAAAATCACATATTTAAAGCACTTTGTAAGCCTTATAATTACGAAGGTGATTATGATGAGGCAATCTGATTCAGCTCCAAGTGTTGAGAGGAGTCATACTTAATCACTGGTTTGTGGACATCTGGGGTGTAGGGTTGGTAACCTGATTGAGAAAACATTATGTTGTTTAAAGTTCACTAAATAATTGTGTGAATGGTGGGGCAGAGCCAAGATGACAGAGTAGAAAGATAAATCTGTAGTAATTCCTCCCCTGCTCCCAGCCCATATAATATCTGTAAAAGATGACTCTAAACAAATTCTAGACCAGCAGAAGCCAAGAGTGAAAGAAATTTCCAGCCCGAAGCAGCCTAGAAGGCTGACAGGAAAGGTCTGTCACACAGGAAGAGCAGAGCACAGCCCAGCGTGAGCACCACAGTGTGGCAAGGACAGGACTCATGGCAGGCTTCAGGGTGCCACCAGGAGCAGCAATTCCCATATTGTTCAACCCACAAATGCCAAAGACAGCCTCAAAGCTCAGTGAGAAAGCTCTTTCACTTGGGTGAGAAGGGAATGTGGTCTGGAGCCACTAACAGCATCCACTGCAGCAGCAGTGGTCATTTTTGGAGCCCTGCACCTAAAGATCCTGGGAGAACTGAGCTGCTGATCTGGTTAACAGCCCTGAGTGACTCTCCTGGGTTGAGAAAGAGTGCTGGTGGTGGAACTGGTGGAGGCTCTGGAAAGGGAACCCTGCAGGCAGATCCTGGGCAGAACAGAGTGCCTATGATTGCTCCCAGACCAAAGTGCAGACCAGAAGAGGAGCAAATTTCTCTCCCTTGATTGTGCCACCTTGAAGGAACTGACAACTTACACGTCCCCAGAGTATAGTTTCCTCTTGACAAAGGACTCAAAAGTCAAATAACTGCATAGGACAATACCTCCAAAAGGGAAAAAAATAAGACTATAGAATGCTACTTTCTTGGTGAACAGGTATTTTCTTCCATCCATTCAGATGAGGAAGAACAGTGCATAACATCAGAGGAAGATTTAAAAGTCAAGACTTCTGCATCCAAAACGTCCAAAATAAATGTGCAAAGGTCTCAGGCCATGGAAGACATCACTCAAAAAGGATTTTGAAAATCAAGTAAGAGATGTGAAGGAAAAATTGGGAAGAGAAATGAGAGTGATGCAAGAAAACCATGAAAAGTGAGTCAACAGCTTGCTAAAGGAGACCCAAAAAAATGCTGAAGAAAAAGCACCTTTAAAACTAGGCTAGCTCAATTTGCAAAAGAGGTCCAAAAAGCCAATGAGGAGAAGAATAATTTAAAAAACAGAATTAACAAAATGGAAAAAGAGGCTCAAAAGCTCACTGAGGAAAATAATTCTTTCAAAATTAGAATAGAGAAGATGGAAGCTAAAGACTTCATGAGAAATCAAGAAATTACAAAACAAAATCAAAAGAATGAAAAAATAGAAAATAATGTGAAATATCTCACTGGAAAAACAACTGATCTGGAAAACAGATCCAGGAGAGACAATCTAAAAATTGTAGGAGCACCTGAAAGTCATGATGAAAAGAAGAGTCTAGAAATATGCGTGTGTGTGTGTGTATGTGTGTATGTGTGTACACACACAGAAAGCACAGGGTGAGTTCAATAGGAAGGGATGATATGTAAAGAAATAAAATTAAGGTGTGTGAGAGAGAGGAATATATTGGGAGGATAAAGGGAGAAATGGAATGGGGTAAATTATCTCCCATAAAAGAGGCAAGAAAATGTTTTTCAATGGAGGAGAAAAGGGAGGAGGTGAGAGGGAAAAGATGAAGCTTACTCTCTTCACATTTGGCTTAAGGAGGGAATAACATGTCCACTCAATTTAGTATGAAAATCTAGCTTAACTACAGGAAAGTAGAGGAGAAGGGTATAAACAGGGTGGGGGGATGATAGAAGGGAGAGGAAATGGGAGGAGGGAGCAATTAGAAGTAAACATTTTTGGGGAGGGACAAGGTAAAAAAATAGAATAGAATAAATTGGGGGCAGGATAGGATGGAGGGAATATGACTATTATGGAAGTCTTTTGCCTAAGTATACACACATAGCTTGTACTGAATGGTTTGCCTTCACAGTGGGGATGTGTGGGGAGGGAGGAAGAGATAGAAGTTGGAACTCAAAGATTTGGGAATGAATGGTGAGAACTGTTTTTGCATACAACTGGGAAATAAGAAATACAAGTAATGGAGTACAGAAATTTATTTTGACCTACAAGAAAAGAGAGAAGATGGAGATAAGGGAAGGGAGGGGTATGATAGGAGAGAGGCCAGATTGGGGGAAGGGGAAAACAGAATGCATAGAGTTTTGGGCTGGGGGGAGGGGAGAAATGGGGAGAAAATTTGGAACTCAAAATTTTGTGGAAATGAATGCTGAAAACTAAAAATAAATAATTAAATAAACATAAAAAATAATTATGGAAATGAATTAGAAATTCTTTTTTTAGAAAAAAAGATTGAATGCTTATTCCCACTTACTTTAATTCTTTTCATGTGGGAATAAAACACTCCTTCTTAAAGGAGATTTGCTTTGAGGACTTGAGTTGAAAAGGTTTAGAAGACTTTTGAATATTTAGTCATTAACTTTGAATATTTTGTCACTTGAATAACACAAGGATTTTGACATTTCTAACTTAAAACTTTTTTCTTTCAAAAAATCATTGGGGTGGGGGAAGGGTGGAGCCAAGATGGCAGTTTAAAAGCAGGAACCTGCTTGAGTCCTCCTGCCAAACTCCTTGAAATAACTGTAAAAATAGCTCTAAACAAATTCTAGAGCAGCAGAACCCAGAAAATGGAGGAGTGAAACAAATATGCAGCCCAAGAAAGTCTAGAAGGTAGAAAGGAAGCATTTGTTGCACCAGACTGGGAGCAAAGCAGAGCGCTGTTTGGCGAGGGCTGAGTCAGCCCAGACAGGGTAGGAGCAGGCCTCAGGGGATTGAATCACTGGCATTTCTAAGAGATTCCAGCCTTCTCAACCCAAAAATGCCAAAGAAAGCATAGAAGGTCAGTGGGAGAACTCAGACTTGAGTTTGGGAGAGATGTGATCTGACTGGGCTCCGGCCCCAAGCCAGGGATAGAGGAGGACAACTGCAGTGGCAGCAGGAGTAGCAGAAGCAACAACTTCCTGAGCTCTGGGTCCACAGACTGTAGGGGATCAAGCAGGTGATACAAAACCCCTGAAGCCTGGGACAGTATACCAATCCCAACCTCCACCCCGACTTGACAGAGAGCTAGAAAGCTAACTATTTGACTTGGAAGATCAGCAAACAGATGCAAAAAGGTCAGACTACACAACCAGAAGACAACAAAGTTAAAGCTCCTACATCAAAAGTCTCCAAGAAAAATATGAATTGGTCTCAAGCCATAGAACAGTTCAAAAAGGATTTTGAAAATCAGGTAAGAGAAGTAGAGCAAAAATTGGGGAGAGATGAGAATGATGCAAGAAAATCATGAAAAATGAGTCAACAGCTTGCTAAAGAAAATCCAAAAATACTGAAAAAAATAACACTTTAAAAATAGACTAATCCAAATGGCAAAAGAAGTCCAAAAAGGCAATGAGGAGAGTGCCTTAGAAAGTAGGATTGGCCAGATGGAAAAGGAGGTTCAAAAGCTCACTAAAGAAAATAATTCCTTAAAAATAGAATGGAGCAAATGGAGGTTAATGACTTCATGAGAAATCAAGAAATTATAAAACAGAAACAAAAAAATGAAAATATAAAAGACAATGTGAAATATTTCATTGGAAAAACCACTGACCTGGAAAATAGATCCAGGAGAGGTAATTTTAAAATTATGGGACTACCTGAAAACCATGGTCAGAGAAAGAGCCCAGACATCATCCTTCTTTCTTTTTTTTTTCAAATTAATAAATTTATTCATTTAACTTTCTACATTCATTTTTCACAAAATTTTGGGTTCCAAATTTTCTCCCCATTTGTCCCCTTCCCCCACCCCAATACACCAAGCATTCTAATTGCCCCTATCACCAATCTGCCCTCTCTCCTATCATCCTTCCCTTCCCTTGTTCCCATCTTCTCTTTTGTCCTGTAGGGCCAGGCAACTTTCTATTCCCCATTACCTGTATTTCTTATTTGCTAGTAGCAAGAACAATACTCAGCAGTTGTTCCTAAAACTTAGAGTTCCAACTTCTCCCCCTTCCTCCCTCCCCACCCATTCCCTTTGGGAAGGCAAGCAATTCAATATAGGCCATATCTGTGTAGTTTTGCAAATGACTTCCATAATCGTCATGTTATGTAAGACTAACTATATTTCTCTCCATCCTATCCTGCCCCCATTGCTTCTATTCTCTCTTTTGATCCTGTCCCTCCTTGAGTGTTGACTTCAAATTGCTCCCTCCTCCCATTGCCTTCCCTTCCATCATCCCCCCACCCTGCTTATCTCCTTCTCCCCCACTTTCCTGTATTATAAGATAGATTTTAATACTAAAATGAGTGTGCATTTATTCCTTCCTTTAGTTGAATGTGATGAGAGTAAACTTCATATTTTTCTCTCAGCTC
>CM053773.1:21856744-21900604 GCA_028658325.1 Potorous gilbertii | reverse complement strand
TTGCCCTATTCCATTTCACCCTCTCACCTCCCACTACATTTCTCTCTCACCTTTTACCTTGATTTCTTTTAAGATATGATCCCATCCTATTTAATTCACTCGGTGCTCTCTGTCTGTGTGTGTGTGTGCATGTGTGTATGTGTGTGTGAGGATGTGTGTACGTGAGCGTGTGTATGTGTGTGTAATCCCACCAATTACCCAGATACTGAAAAGTTTCAAGAGTTACAAATATTGTCTTTCCATGTAGGAATGTAACAGGCATCATCTTTCAAGAAATTATCAAGGAAAACTTCATTGATATTCTAGAGCCAGAGGGTAAAATAGAAATGGAAAGAATCTACTGATAACCACCTGAAAGAGATCCCAAAAAGAAACTCCTAGGAATAATTTAGCCAAATTCCAGAATTCTCAGGTCAAGGAGAAAATATTGCAAATACCCAGAAAGAAACAATGGAGTATTGTGGAAATACAATCAGGATAACACAACAGCCAGCAGCTTCTACATTAAGGGGTTGTAGGGCTTGGAATATGATATTCTCGAGATCAGAGGAGCTAGGGTTAAAACCAAGAATCATTTATACAGCTACACTGAGTATAATACTTCAGGGGAAAAATAGAATTTCAATAAAAGAGGACTTTCAAGCTTTCTTGATGAAAAGACCAGGATTGAATAAAAAACTTGACTTTTATTTAAAAGAATCAAGAGAAGTGTGAAAAGGTAAACAGGAAAGAGAAATAATAAGGGGCTTATTAAAGTTGAACTGCTAATTCCTACATGGAAAGATGATATTTGTAACTCATGACACTTTGCTTAGTTTTAGGATAGTTGGGGGAAAGATAGATAGATAGGTGGATGGATGGATGGATAGATAGATAGATGGATGGATGGATGGATGGATAGATAGATAGATAGATGGATGGATGGATGGATGAATAGATAGATAGATAGATGGATGGATAGATGATAGATAGATAGGTGGATGGATGGATGGATGGATAGATAGATAGATAGACATCACAGGATGAGTTGGATATGAAGAAATGATATCTAAAAATAAAATTAAGGAATGAGAGAGGATTATATTGGAAGGAGAAAGGGAGAGACAGAATGTGGTAAATTATCTCACATAAAAGAGGCACAGTGGAGGCAAAGAGGGGGGAGATAAGAGGGAGTGATTGAACCTTACTATCATCATATTTGACTTAAGGAGGGAATTACATACACACTTAATTGGGTATTTTACCCTATAGGAAAGTAAGGGGGAAAGGGATAAGGGGGAATAAGAAAAGGAAAGGGAGCTTGGGGAAGGGAATAGTGAGAAGCAAACACTTTTGAAAAGGGACAGGGTCAAAGTTGAAAACAGAATAAGTGGGGGATGGGATAAGATGGAGAGAGATATAGTTAGTCTTTCACAATGTGACAATTATAGAGGTATTTTGCATAACTACATATGCATAACCTATGTTGAATTGATTGCCTCCTCAATGAGGGTGGGTGGGAAAGGAAGAAGAAAGAGAATCTGCAATTTAAAGTTTAAAAAACAAATGTTAAAAATTGTTTTTACGTGGAACTGGGAAATAAGAAATATAAGCAATGTGGTATGCCCTGTAAAAAAGTAATGAAGAAGGGGATATGGGAGGGGGGAGATAAAAGGGAGGTCAGACTGAGGGAAGGGATAATCAGAATGCATGACATATTGGGGTGGGAGGAGAGAAGAGATGGGGAGAAAATTTGGGACTGAAAATCTTGTGGAAATGAATGTTGAAAATGAAAAATAAATACATTAGCTAAAAAATATTTGTCTTTCTTTTGAATGATGAATCTATTATCTTATTATTAGTATAGTCTCCTCAACCATATACAAACCAATGAAGCAGATGCAATAATGGAAATTCTGTATATGAGAAGACTATCCAAAATCTCTTGGTTGGACACTACAATAAGTAAGGAAGTATAAACAAGAGATGCATTAGAAATTAGTCATTAATAGAAAAGATATCCATCCAACCAGAATTAAAATATATTTAACATGTTTAAATGGATTCTCCCTTTACCAAAATAGAAGGACATAAAGCAATTACAGATAAAGGTCAAAAATAAAAAATACAAAACACATTCTCTACAGAACATAATGCAATAAAAATAGTAATCTATACTATCCATGATGTAGACTTAAATGGAAACTTAACTACACAAAATACTAAATACTGGGGAGGATGAAAGAACAGATCGTTGAAATAATTAAATGACATGAAAGACAATAGGAAGGAAGGGACAATACTGAGACAATAAACAAAATTTCTTGGATGTTACTAAAACAGTTCTCAAAGGATAAATTATATCCTTACAATATACTTTAATAAAACAGAAAAATATATAATTAATTAACTGAATATACAACTTAAACATTAGAAATTCAACTAAAAAGTTGAAAGAAACACAAGTTAGAAATCTTGAAAATTGGTGATAAAGATATATTAAAAACACTTAAAAACTGATTTTTAACCCTAAAAGGTTTTTCTTTGAAAAGACAAAAAAGTGTTAAAACTTTAACCAACTGATTAAAAAGGAGACAGAGAAAGACCAAACTGACAAAAATTTTAAAAACGAATGAGGCGAAATCATAACAGAAAAGAGATTAAAGGAATAATTTGAAACTATACATGCAATTACTTATGAAAATTTCAGAATTCAAAATCATTAGAGCATTATCTTAAGATACATAAAATATCAAAATTTACAAAACAGTAGAAATTATGAAGAAGCTGATCATGGAAAAGGAAATTAACAATCTCTAGAGAAATGTAATGAAAGAAAATAAAAAATTTAATTCAGATAAATTTAAAGAAGAGTTCAAACAACCTTTCAAGAAATATATCTTTGCTACATGAATTATTCCCAAAAGTTAAGAAAGACCTCTATCACATTCCTTTTAAATGGCAAATGTATACCAAATATCTAACCCAGGGAAGGATAAAGTAAAAAAATAAGACCTCCAGAACAATATCATTAGTGAATATCAAAACAAAATTTTAGTAAAGCACTTACAAAAATGTTTTGTAAATGTTATATTTCTGAAAATTTTAAACATATTTTATTTTTATTTCTGATTGATCATTTTAAAATGTTATTCCATTAGAATGACTTTAATATAATATTATCTGCCAGTAAATACAAAAATTCAGTAGGAATTCTGTTAATTTAATATATATGAAATTTTTTACCAATAATTCAGTATTCTAATCTGTGAGTATATTGCACACACATTATATATGTCCATATATTTATACACACATATGAATGTAGAAAGTAGGTCATCAGTCACATTGCTTTCACACATTAAATATATATTATGTCTGATAATATATTTTACATGATTTCATATGGATAAAGT
The DNA here is from genome assembly GCA_028658325.1 of Potorous gilbertii. Taxonomy (NCBI): domain Eukaryota; kingdom Metazoa; phylum Chordata; class Mammalia; order Diprotodontia; family Potoroidae; genus Potorous; species Potorous gilbertii. The sequence goes on along the minus strand of CM053773.1, from coordinate 21,897,209 downwards.
GTATAATATTTCCTGTCTTCTCAGTGGATGAGGGAGAGGGTGAAGAAAAGGAAGATTTGTAACTAAAAATATGTATTTTATATCCATATATGTATTCTCATGTGCCCATATACAAATATGTATATATACATACATTATATACACATTATAGGATGGTAGGTGATCATGAACTACAGTATTGTGATGGTCATCACTTGGGAGCCTAAAGGAGCATCCATCCTTAAATGATGCCAAATCAGGAGGGAATGATTCTATCCAAAGGACTATCTCTCAGAAAAAAGAGTTACATATATAAAGAAGGATGATTATGACAGTGTTGTGGAAGGCAAAAACCAATCTAAAGAAAGTTTGGTAGAAAAATGCAAAAGAGTTGCAAATATTTTTGTAACTTTTTTTATTTTTTAACCAAAAAGTTGAGTCACTACCAGTTGTGTGACTTTGAGCAAGTCGCTTAACCCTGATTGCCTCATACGCATACACACACATACATACACACACACACACAAGAAAGTCAAGTCACTGCACTTATAATATAAAAATCATAATTCTAAACGTAGTTTTGGAGGAGGAAGAAATCAATAAAAAATGATAGTAAAAGTAGGCATATTGAACCAAAGGTCTGCGCTAAAGGAGATCTGTGCTAAGTAATGACACAATTGCCACAGTCTTACAGTATTATTTTACAAGGTATTTGAAAGAAGGTAAGATACTGAAGACATGGAAAATATCCTGTACATTATTAACACTGAAAAAAATGAAACTAAGAGGACATCATTAATTACCCAATTATAAACTAACTTTCCCATTTATATACAAATTTTATTAGGGTCATTTACATAAAAATCAAGGGCATCTTCAATGAAGATATTAGTTAATCTTTCAAAGTCTTATCTTAAACATCTCATCTGCTTCACAATCAACTCAAGAGTTTGTAGAGTACAAAACCTTACTATGTTTATTGTTTGCTGATTTAACAAGATTTTGTAGATTAAAACACTATCATATATACTATTCCCAAAAAGATGCTCTTAATCTATATATCAAAATCATTCAAGATTCTTGAGAGGTTCAACAGAAATAACCTTTCTCAATGACCCTAAATTTTAGGTGAAAGTTAAAATATGGAGACTTTGCTTACTGAATGCCTTTACCACTTTGATGGAGGTAATCCACAGCAGATTTCAAGATGAAGGGAAATTATAGGTGTTTGTAAGGTAGCCCAAATGTTCTTATTTATGAATGACATTATGCTGTTACATCAAGTCCAGCACATCACACACACACAAACATGTGTGTATACATGCATACATATATATGGAGAGAGAGAGACAGAGACAGAGAGTGAGAGCGAGAGAGAGACAGACAGACAGACAGACAGAGGGAGATAGAGAAGAGATCTGTAAGTAATCCAAAAGATTTGACTTGACCATACGGGAAAAGTAAGTGAATGTAGGATGTCTTTGATCAGATTAGGGCATGCAACTGAGTTTCTTTTAAAAATGTAAAGGTTGTAGTTAAGTTTAGAGAAGTTAAGAGAACAGTCCAAATATACAGTGAGTTTATTCTATATTTAAGTAGCAACATGCTTTCAGGAAATTAAGTTTTTTAATGATTGATCACAAGCTTCCCTCAGAAAAAAGATCATCTAAATTCTAATGGTTTTGTTTTATGCCTGTGAGATATGGAACACATGTCAAAATGGTCTTTGAGGAAATGAAAATGAATATCACACAAAGGTCATTGGAGAGCTGCACACTGACTATGAGGAAGTCAAAATTAATAATGAATGGAGGACTTAAAGAGGAACAGAAATAAAAGATACCACCAAGGAATGTAGGATAGAAAGAAAAGATGGGTTGGTCACTTGTCTAGAGATGGACAGCCCATGAGATCCATTCTTATCCTGGAAATACCATGTGAAAGTGAGGATGAAGTTTTTGGTAAACTCCCAGTGGTCAACTTATGGGGGTGGCGGAGTTCATGGTTAGGATAGGCATACATAAATTGTCATCTGCATCATCAATAGGACAGCCAGATGATGAGAATGATGGAGAGCACTTTTATAGTGCTTTAAAATTTACAAAGGTACATATATTAAATCACTTGATCAAATCAACGAGTCACAGATCCATTTGAGTATCTGATTGAGTTAAATTTTCATATGTCTTATGTAACCATTTAGTACACTATTAATATATTTTGTACTCATAATGCATTTCAAAATGATAAACTTAGAGGGGAAATATTTCAGTCTAGCAAATAAATTAATCTAGGTGTTGAAAGGAGATTATGTGAAATTAATATTTTTTAATAATCTACAATGTTTCAACTTAGCAAATATGATTGCTGTGTTTTGAGCATCACTCTCAAATACTTTGAATCTCTGAACTTGATTTCAGTTGAGGTCTGTCTTCTAATACAGATTTCATGACTGAAGGAACTGTTTAAAAAGAAAAAAAAAAGATCCTTGAAACACTATCTTTCTACCACCCCATCTCTTGCCCCTACTCCCTTGACTTAATTATACAATCAGGTCACTTTTGATGCTGGTTTTGTATCTTTGCTGTCAGGTAAGGCCAGATGTTTCATTTAACCTCTGTCCTAAGTAAAATATCTTTTTTTTTGCATTGCCTTTGTAAACAACTGTTTGATTGGGAAACAATTGTTGAAGCAACTATATTGATGTGGTCGTTTCCTTTAAACACTGTCAAAGTTATTGTCTTGTTCTTTGGGAAAACTGCTGCTAAGGGTGATTCAAAGTATTTTAATATAAGATGTGAGTTCAGTCTGAAAAGGTTAATGGCTAGGTACAATACATGTTTAGTCTGAATAATGAGATTTTATTGATCATATCTATGTGGAAGCTATAGTTCTTATCTTAGAAAAAAATATTTTGGGTTGCCAAGCCTTCTTTGTTTGTTTTAGTTGATGCCCTGCATATGACATTCTCTATGTAACAGGGGTCTTTGAGTTAATTTTTTTTATTTCTATCATTTAGAATCTATGTTTGAAACAAAGTACCTTTCAACCAATTTTCCTTGAAATACCTCAGTCTTGTACTCTTGTTCCTTTTCATTATTGAACATAAATGATTGCATATTTTACATGGTTGCCGTGATTTATCTGACTAAATTAACTTATGGAAAGATAAAGAGATACAGCTTGAAATAAAATTTGAACATTATTTTAGACTGGTATATAGGAGGATGAAGGAAAGGCAAATTTGCAACCTGAAGAAACAGGCAGGGATGATATAAATCCAGAATATGGAAATGGACTCTGATTATTTCTAAATCCCACTAGACAAGAACAAATCCAGCCCACTCTACAGAATATTGACTAATTCTCTTATTTAAGATCACTTGCCCATATCCTATAGGATGAAGTTTTATGCACTGGAAGTGAATGTGATAAGTAACCAATCACTGATAAGGTAATGAATTGAGAGTTTTTTCTTTCATTATTTAGTAAAATAATCATTTACACCTTTATTTTTATTTTTCATTAGATATAGTCTGAATTAATGGAATTTCTTTTGTAAATTTCTCTATCATACATGTCATGCATGTATACATAACCATACACATACTTGATTTTGATCAGTGTTTTAGAGATGTTTATTTTTAACCCAAAGTCTTAATCTATATTTACATTTAATGATAATTACATGGGCTAACAAAAAGAAAAGCCCATTGCTTAAAGTGTCATTTTAAAAACCCTAGAATGAGTCCCTATGATATCTTTTGCCTCATATTTTAAACAATGAATAATTTTCTCTGAAAGAATTGTATATGTGACTAAATGTAAGTCTCTATGAAAAGAATGTATAGTTTTGAAAAATTCTGTCTCTAAAGTAAATATTATGCAAAGGTATATGTGTGTTTATATGCACAGTTAACAGGATATGTTTCTGTGTATGGTATATCAAAGAATTCTTGTAAAATTTTCTAAATGCTCAGCTTGTACTCCAAGGAAGTTACAGATTGAGAGAACTTTACTCTCCACTGTCATCCCTGAAAGCTATCTGCTCTCTGTGGTTCTAGTTCTCTGAAATTTAAGCCTGGCTGAAGGGAAAAAGACATGTTTGATGAATAAATTCTGGTTTATTTGTTAAAATGGCAGTCATAGGCTTTAATAGTTCTCTCTCATATAATCATCAGCACTATCATCATTAAAGCTGACACTTATATAGTGCTTTAAGATTTGCAGAGTGATTTACTTACAATATCTCATTTGATTTTCACCAGTACTGTGAATTAGATACTTTCCTCCTAGTTGTTAAAGGTGACAAAACCAAGCCTCCTCCAAGTTATTTGCCTGTGATTACACAGTTAGAAAGTTTTTAGATCTGGCACACTACCCATTATAGCACCAAAAGGAAGAAAAAGGAGGGAAACTATATTATAATACCATGTCATAATCTAAACTTTGTTATCTACCTCTGCTCCTTGTATAGCATATGAATAATAAGGAATTAAGGAGTTTCAGTTAGATTTCATATAATAATATTTTAGCCTATCTAATAATTTGCAGAGTGACTTCATATTCATTGTTATTGACTCTCAAAATCAATTCCCTCCCAGAAACTAGAGCAAGCATTTACTGTTATTTCATAATAAGAAAACTGAGGCTCTTAGAGATTATGTGACTTAACCGAAGAAAATGACTGGGGCAAGCCTTGTGCTTAGTCTTATGATTTCTCCAGTAAAACCTATTTGCTGTCCAATATATCTGCATATTCAGTAAAGTTGTTTTTTCTTTAAATGAACAGATTTTAATTTTACCAAATGTAGTGGAAGCACCCTCCTCCCATTTTAGCCTTTCTGCCTATTTGAAAAGTCTGTGACAGTCATTTGGCAAATATTCATTCGTAAGAAGTGGCATTTGCAGTATTAAAGGAAAAAAACGGAATCATATGATCCCCATCTACTATTACATAACAGCCAATTTAACAAAAATACATAGGCTGGAGGAGCTCAACAAATGCTGATTAGATTATATTAATTTAAAAGTCGCAGATATCACGAGTAGAATTTTAAAATTGTAAGTCATAGTTGTTGTAAGTGTATTGTTTCTCAAAAAAATTGAATTGGAAAGAGAGAAGCAACATTTCAAATTTAAGTATTTTATAAAAATTGAAGAAGTAAAATGGACGAATATCAACCCAAACTGAAACTGAGAGCCTTTTTACAAAAGCATTATTCAAACCACTGTAAACAACTATGAAAAACTTGGTAGGGATAACAAATCACATTTTCCCATCCTTTCACAAAGCAGCTGAAGAATATTATGCTGCTATTTCAATAACCACACTGATAACAGACTCTATTCAAAATTTAATAAAGCATTAGTCTCTTAATCAAAACATGACTATGTGGTCGGGACTGTCACAGGAAAGCAGAATAATGTGAACGAAAAGGAACTGGAACTCTGTTTGAATATCAACTCTACAAAGCAAAATATTATCTTGTTACACATGCAACAATTAAAAAAGGAATCTGCCAGCCGTATTCAACAGTCCTTTGTCAAATTCTAGGCCACAGAAGATACTTTGAATACTATTGTAATCTGTTTTAGAATACTTCACTAACAAAATCATAGATGTAATAAAAGTTTTATAAAATACCCATAATTGTCTATGTGTTATGTACATATATATATATATATATATATATATATATGTACAATAAGTCAAACTTTTGACTGAGAAATGAACTTCACTTACATGGAATGATAAGGAAAAAAAGAGAAACCCACCAAGCTAAGTCATATTCAAATACACATACGTACATATATGCACATATACAAACATTTATGCTGATATGTATCTGTACATATGTGTATATGTATAAAATATGTTATCAATAATATGTATGAAGTTATGGTTTTATATGATGCTACTCTAAGTATGCTGGTTGCATATTTTGCATGACTGCAATATATAACCTATACCAAACTTTTTCAGTTGGAAGGAGGGAAGGAGAGAATTTGGAGCCCAAAACTGAAAAAAAAATGTTAACGATCGTTTTGTATTTATTTGTGAGGGGGAAATAAAAATATTGAATCATTTAAGCATATTGTTATACTTACGAACATATTTATGTTGCTGTCATATATAGAATATTAAACAAAATTGTGAATATATATGCATGACTTCATATGTAAAAATATAATATATAATCAGAATTATACCTATATATCTATATATTCGTATACATACATGCTGTAATAGATAATCTTAGTAGTAACGTATGTGAGCATATTTGCACACATTCATATGGATGCATACATATATAGATATATGAAAGGTAATACAACATAAGTCAATAGAGGGCAGGTGTTGGAGTCAGTAAAAGCTGGAGGAAGTCTTATCTCCGATATAAAGTAGCTATGGTATAAGATAGTCTCTTAACATCTCTATGCCTCAACTCTCTATACGTATAATGTTTCAATGGTTTGTCAATCACCATCATTGGAGTTGGTTTCCATAGGGTAATTTCTTCATTTTGATGAAATCAGAAGTCTAGACCAATTGTTGATGTGCATGTGTATGGGTATGGGTCGAGTGTGTGTGTGTGCGTGCATGTGTGCGTGCACACATGCAAAGGACTTGTGATTTAATTAACATTTAAACCTTCTTCCCCCAATGAACTATTTACTATGCCATTTTGTGTGTGCATCTTTGTGTCACTGTCTTTCTCCCTCTTTGTTTCTGTATCTCTCTGTCTCTCTGCTGTTATCTTTCTGTCTTTCTCTCTCTCTCTCTCTCTCTCTCTCTCTCTCTCTCTCTCTGTCTCTGTCTTTGTATTTCTCCCCATCTTTCTCTCTGTCCTCTGTCTACTCTGCTTCTTTATCCCTGTTCTCTGTGACTACGCACAAGCATAAGCCTAGCAGTCTAAGTGATAAATTCACATTTCCAAACTATTTTTATCATAAATATTGTCATGAAGTATTGATATCATTTGTAAGGGGGGAAAGCAAATCTACATGTATTACTATTTTTCTATAATCTAGGAAATAGGGGAAAACTCAAAATGTTTTACAAATAAAAAGTACCTCAGAATCTTTGACTCCAAAGATGGGCAGTAAATCTTTATACTCCCAGCAGCAATATGTGGTTATTTGGGTTCATTTCTGTCTATGAACAATCAATTCCCAACTTCTCACATACATACCTGTATACACCATCTTCTTGGTAGAATACTGTCTTAACAAATCCTGTCATGACCTCCAGTTCGATTTAATGAGGCCACTGTAACAACTGAACTGGGAGTCCACATTAACAACGTTTTGCTGATGTAAATATAACAAATTCTGTTGAAAGAGAAATACAGTGTAACAAATATATTCATCCTGTTCATTTAGTCATCTGATGAAACTACTATCTTTCAAGCAAAATACAGTGTCTTTGCCACTACATGTTATTCAATAATATGTCAGTCAAAAGCATTTGTTAAGTGTCTACTACATCTTATGCACTGTGCTAAGATCTGGAGCTACCAAGAAAGGCAAAAGACAGTTCCTATCCTTGAAAAACTCACAATCGAATAGGAGAAGCATTATGAAGACAACTGCATATAAACCTGCTATCTCAAGAATAAATAGGAAATAATCCATAGAGGGAAGGCAATAGAATTAAGAGAGATTTGAAAAGGCTTCTTCTAGAAGGGAGATTGTAGCAGGGATTAATGAAGCCAGGGAAACCTGACTGTGAAGATGAGATAGAGCATTCTAGGCAAGGGTTCTGACTTGCCAGTGAAAGCGCGCAGAAGTGAGAGATGGAGTGTCTGTCATTCTAGGAATAGTAAGGAGATCAAATGGGTATGTGCTATGCTAATTTAAAAAAAATATGCTTTTCAAATGTTATTAATCTGTTTTTTTCTTCCTGGAATGACTGGTGCCTTTCTGGAATCTGAATAATATGATGTCTGCCCTTGCAGTAGAACTACAGACTAATGATTCATAGTGATATGGCACCATTCGACTCAGGGCAAAGAGCCAGACCATACAGTTTAGCAGGAGTGGAGAGGCAGCAGGAAGGCAAGGTATTGAGGTGAGAGATAATATGAGTAGACTCCATATCAGCAGGAACCAATAATCTGAGGTATTTGGAGGGGCAGTGGCAGTCTGGGAAATGTAGATTTTAAACATACTGGGCACAGATGAAAGGTCTGAAGGTATCTAAGCTCATAGAAGAGATTGGAAATAAGGACAGAAGCAACAGGCAGTTGGCAACATTTACACTGGATTCTATAGAGAATGTCCTAATTGAGATTTAAGATTTGGCCTCTATCACATCACAGATGACAAATTTTAGAATCTTCTCACTCTCCCCCCACAAAAAAAACGTACAAAGTTTTGTCTCTGTCTTTCTCCATCTTTCTATCTTTGTCACTCTCTCTCTGTCTTACTCTCTCTATCTGTTCCTGTCTCTCAGTATTTGTTTTTCTCTCTCACCCCCACTCTGTTTCCCTCTATCTCTGTCTTTGTCTCTTTCTATCTGTTTATCTGTCTCTGTTTCTGTCTGTCTGTCTCTTTCTTTCACACACACAGTCATATATGTGATTTGCAAAATAATTTCACATTATATATACATATGAACATATACATGAATAAATATGAATTATACATGCATACATACTTATGTGCATCTTGCTGTAGATAAACTTTCTCAATTTGATCTAAAATTTTTATCATTTATTTTGTGATACAATAAGACTTTAAAGGAAAATTAGACTTTGAATTACACTCTTTTAAGTAAATATCTCCTTTGGCAATAAGTTGACTCCAGTCTTATTCAACTAAGCTGTATAAAATATAAACCAACTTTGATTCATATAAATAACATTTCAAACATATATTCTATGAGAGGAAGTGTTATGTAATAGATAAAGAAGAAGCTGCAGTCAGAAAGAATTCACTGAAGTCCCACCTCAGACTAAAACTTGATGTTTCACCCTGGGCAAGTCATTTAGCTTCTCGGTGCTCTAGACAGTTTTCTGACATCATAAATTGCAGAGAAGATGCCAACTTACATTGTTAGAGGAAGCTTCCTCATTCAGGAATTCCCTATACCAACAAAACCACAGGACCAAATCCTATGCTATAATATTTTGCCCTTTCTGCATGGTGTAGGAGGCTTCTTTTTTTTTGCAAGATTTAAAGAGACTTATTGTTCTGTGCGATAATAACTTCTAATAGTTGTCTGTTTTAAATAAGACAAGTTTTAAAATAGATTCACATTTTCATGTTGCCTATACTCTTAATTGCCTTTTTAAAAATATTTTTTCTTTACCACCAATATTCTCATTTCCTTTGCACCTAGAAAAAATATTTAATCTTCAGTTTGTCTTCCAAAGCCTTTGAAATATAGGTGGAGAGAAACATTATAGAAAAACACCACATTTTAAGATGGGCAGTTGAAGGAACTGGGGTTATGTAGGATTGAGAAAAGTAGCACTTAGAGGAGCACCCTAGTTTTATTCAAGATGTGAGCTACTGAGCTACAGACACATGATTTCACTCGTTGGCTTGATTCCAAAGTGGCAAAGTAAGATAGATTTCTGGATATGGCAGAGAGGCAAAACAGACTTTATATTGAAAAATGAAGAAAAAACCACTTCCAATTAGATCTACCTCCAAAGCACAAGGACGTATAAAGGACTTCCTCCTGGAGACCTTCAAGCAGAGGCTGGTGACAACTTGCCAGCAATATTACAAACAGTATTCCTTTTCAGTTACAGGTTAGAATACAGGAATTCCCCTAAAAAGTGAATTCATTTTTTGGGAATATTCACTTTATAAAGGACAGTAACATACATTCTTGACAAATCTGTTGAGAGAAGGAGCATCATGTAATAGATTGAGAGACGGTCTTGGTGCCAGCAGACCTGTGTTCAATTCCTTCCTCTGACATATATTGGCTGTGTGATGATGATGATGATGATGGTGATGATGATGATAACTAATATTTATATAGTGGTTAGTACCCTGGTAGAGCACTGGGCTGGGAATCAGGAAGACTCATCTTTGTGAGTTCAAATCTGGCCTCAGATACTTAATACCTGCATGACCCTGGGCAAATCACTTCACTGTGTTTGCATTAGTTTCTTCATCTGTAAAATGAACTGGAGAAGGAAATGGCAAACCACGCCAACATCTTTGCCCAGAAAATCCCAAATACGGAAATGTGAAAAGTGACTCAACAACAAGAACAATAAATTTAAGTCACTCCATTCCTGAGTGCTCCTGGCAACTCTCTAAGCCTATAAATCTATGTGGGTTATGTGTAGAATGGTACAACAAGTTTCCTAACCATAACTTCCCCAGTCGATTCACCACAGGTGCATTAAATAGAAAAATCTATGTTTGTACTAAAGATAAGATCAACATATAATAAAATTAAAATTCAGCTTGAAATTTTATTGTTTCGATTGAAGCTTATTTCTCCTTGTGATCTGTGGTTCTATGTAGAAATCACATGTATTATAATGTACCACCTCCTACTTTACATGCCCCCTATCTGTTTTCATTTTGTGTTACCTTACTAACAAATATTAATTTTAACAATAGCATTTTGAAAATTCTCTTCTCCCGTTTTCCATGATGAAGCGACTTATCACAAGTTATAAAAAAGAATCATTAGTGAACTATTTTTTCCTTTCCCAGGTTTTTCCTCTAACCTTTCTTTTTTCTTCTTTATTTCACTTTTTTCCTACTCTTTTCCAATACCTACTAGAATTTTAATAACTTTGACTTTTTAAAACAGCTTAAGTTTTCACTAAAATTTGCATCTTTATTTCCCATTTTTTCCGGGTAGGTGTATGAAAAGGACTCACATTGCAATAGCAGCTGAAGAGCCAAAATTCAGTTAAGAGAACAGATTCCAATAATTTGCTTAATAAAAGAGAAACAAAAAAAATTGATAAAAGTACACTCTGTAACCTGCACCCCATAGTAAGGATAAAGGAAAGAGAAAAAACTATCAATAATAATGTCGTCAAAAATAACCTTAAGCTTGATGAGAGGGGGAGATGGAAAGAACTATGGGGACTCCACACTGAGAAATCAGAATAAAAAACCTTTCTTGAAGATAGGAGAAATAGAAACGTCAAAAAGCACACATCTTGCAAAGAATAAAGGAATGATAAAGCACAAAATATATCAACCAAAGTAACTGAGAATTTGTCCCAGGATGAAGGAGCAGAAAAGCAATAAAAATTTTGCAAAATTCTACAAAGCAGCATATTTCCACAAAGAAATGACTTTAAGAAAACCTTGCAAAATGATGCAAAAGGATCTAAAAAACAGAAGCTAGATGAAAGCACTAGAGGAAAAAAGGAAGTTCAAATAATCTGAACTAATAACCTCCTTTTTTTACCCTTCAGAAAAACTCCTCAAGCATGAAAAAAAATATTTTGTCCTAGACTTACAACATTCAATACATACTTGTTGACTGAATCAGACTGAGGCAATAGCTAGCGTAACTCATCTAAGTTATGAATATATATATGCAATATATATATGTATATATATATATATTTATACGTGTGTGTGTGTGCGTGTGTGTATGTGTGGAAAAAGAGAAGGGAAGGGATATTGTATACTGTTAGTTTTAGTCTTTGCAGTAGCCTGAACATGAGAGACAGGGTATTGTGGTGGGAAAAGTGCTGGCCTGGGAGTCATGAGAGGCTTGGTTCCAAATTCCACCTCTGAAAACTTACTGGTTATTAAATAGAAAGGAAGGAAGGAAGGAAGGAAGGAAGGAAGGAAGGAAGGAAGAGAAAGAGAGAGGGCAGGAGGAAGGAGGATGGAGGGAGGGAGACCAGCAGGGAGTGAGACCAGCAGGGAGTGAGGAAGAAAAGAAGAAAGGAAATGAATGAGATGAACACAGGCTCCACTGTAGGGAGTTATCTAAAAGAATCTCAAATGGTGGGAACAATGTGTGGGTTTTTTATTGCTAATACTAAAAGCTGAGGTTTGGGGGAACAAAGGAAGCCATTATTCTTAAAAGAATTTCCTTCTTAGTCTTCAGTGCCCAGTTGAGGACAATCTTTCAGAGGCTAAGGCAACCTTATGAATGATTTGTCTTCACAGATTGTGCCTGTTACCTCTGAGTAAAAGATAAAGACAAGTAAAAGACTTGTAGTCTTGCCTGATATGAAGAGCATCCTGGGAAGTAGCAAAATGAAGGGCATTAGTCTGGCCCAATGAGAAGAGCCCTGGGTTCAGTCAGATAACCTAGTTTCATATGCTGGCTCTTTTTCTTTCTGCCTGACCTTACACAAATCACTTCAACTCTTTCATAACTCCATTTTCTCCTTTTTAAAAATGAAGGAGCCAAGATAGACAATCATCAAGGTTCTGTCTGACAACCCTTATTCCTAATTAGGCACCCTGAGTAGAAACAACGCCTTTCTTGGTCATCCCTCAGAGGGTCATAGTTACCCTCAGTGGGACCTGAAACAAGACTGAATTTAGAGTGGAAGGGTAGCATAGAGAGAAAGATATTGGACTTGTAAACCAAGCAATAGATATTGAGCTCCCTAACAAAAAAGACTTCTGGGTAAATGGCTATGTTTCAACTCAGAGAATTTTGGTTTTTCACTCCAGATTTATTTATTTTTCCTATCTTTATCCCAGACAGTATCATTTCTGTTTCCCTGATAATCTATCGGATTTTTGCCCAATATTCTATCTCTTTATGTAAATATCTTGAGATTAAAAAGCATTGGTGATCCATAACTAAGTTTTCAATAATCATCTTCTATGCCCATTCTAGGACACTGCTTAAAGTATTCCCTGTTAAAGATCATTCATTTAAAAATGATTATAGAAAGCCAAATTATGACCTTTAAACTTTCTACACAGAAAGGCACAAAAACACACATGTGTGTTGGTGATTTAAAGGAAACATGAATACTTATATTAATGACTTTCAGTCCAAAAATGTGCAATAGAATGTAGAAGTAAATTATCTACTTAGCTCTAAATATGGAGTTATAGTCAAGGTTCTGATCAATGGAAGCAATAGCTGGAAAACAAATATTTGTGGGTTTCAAAAAATAATTATGGCAACCTTGAAAAATAAGGTTTGAGAACTAAAAAAAGAAGCCATTGACTATTAGGAGATTACTTGCATATTATCTCAAACACATCACCTAGATTGTAATTTGTCACTGATTTAGGAGCTAAATCTTAGGGAGATGCCTAAGGCACATAGAGATTCAATGACTTGCCTAAGGTCACAAAATTAGCGTCAGAGATTTGACTTAAAATCAGATCTCCTCAGGTCAAAGCCTAGAACTTTTGCCTAAATCAAAGTCTAGAACTTCTGCCTAAATCATACTACCTCTAAAGGAAGAATAGTATTTTTGAAATGCTTTCAAATATTAAAATGAATCTGCAATCTCATTAATTAGGGAGTTGCTTCAGTGAATCATATGGTTGCCCACTCATGCCTGTCCATTCTTTGGCATATTCATCCCTATCCCCCCAAAAAGCTAGTCATAAGAGTTCCGTACAATGTAGTGAAGGATTTCTTCATTTTCTTCTGACATAATGAGATCAGTGGAGCAGTCTGGAAATCTACTCATCATCCTCTCTTGCTACATGACAATCTCATTTCTTCTTTTGATTACAATTCCTTGGAGACATGCATTACTTCTGTTCTTCGAAGTTCCTTATTGCTTGCTTTTTGGTGGGTATAATGTTTATACCTTCTTTGTGCCTTTTCTTCGTACTTCGAACAATGCTTGTTTTTAGTTCCTTGGTGGGAATGATGTTTTAGGTCTCAATACCTTATAATAATACTGAATAAATGTTTATATGGAAAAGATGAATATTTGCTATTATGGAAACCTATAGTCAGTGAAAGGTCTTTGCAGTTTCCTGAAAGCAATTCAGTCCACTCCACTTCTCCCTTTCAATGGTAGGCTCAGCTAATTGTCCATCTGTGTTTTCTGTCCCAGATTGTGTTGGACTAGGTCTATAGTGTCAATTCAGATGCATGATGAAATCTGGTCAATAGATGTTCTTCATCCATTTGGTTCTTCCTACATGCACTGACAGGCCAAGATACCTTGATTGATTGCCATTGTTTAACAGAAGGTTCTACATTGTCTTAGGGGAGGGAGGGTGACACAATCAAGACAATGTCATCCACAAACAGAAGAATCTCCAAAAGCTCATGCTTCACTAGGAAGGACTCATCAACTTGTAATAACACATCCACAATAATTATTTTCCTTGACATTAATATGTACTCAATGTCATTCTTTGTGGTATTATTTGATATCCACTATGTCTGGTACCAAACAATTCTTTTTTTTTTTTGAAGTATTCATGTTTAGAAGCACAGTGTATCTTATTATCTATAAGTCATGAGACTCATTCCTGGAGGTCAGTTGGGTAGTGCACTGAATAGAGCACCAGTGGCAGTAGACAGGAGAACGTGAGTTCAAATCTTACCTCAGACACTTGACACTCACTAGCTGTGTCACCTTGGGCAAGTCACTTAACCCCGATTGCCTTATCCTAGGTCATCTCCAATCATTCTGATGAATATCTGGTCACTGCATTCAGATGGCTCTGGAGGAGAAGTGAGGCTGGTGACCTGCACAACCTTCTCTCACTCAAAAAAAAAACCGAAGCGAAGTAAAAGTCATGTGATTATTTCCCTGATGACATGGTCTTCTTCAGCAACGAAGGACGAGCACATAACATTTTGCCATATATTTTCCCAAATATCACATTTTATCATCTTTCATTGAAGTCACCAAAGATTATCATATATGTTGATTCAATTTAAGAGTTTTCTTAAGTTCTCCATACACTTTTTCTACAACTCAGTAATGTATGTTGGTGAACAAGATGCAGTCATTTTGTAATGATTTTATAACTATTTATCGCTAATATTACAATATATGATGATCAAGTGTCCAATGAAGTAATATTTTCTATTATTTCGGAAGGTATAACAAAATTCTACTGACCAGCTTCTTTCTTTGCTTCTTCAAGGAGCATCAATGAGACATCTGTCCATTAGATGCAACTTCCTTCTTCATTCTGGTTACATTTACCGTGATAAGAAGAAGAAGCTCACAAAGTAGCAACCGTCAAATTAAAGTTTGTCAATGGTCTAAAAATCGTATAGTTTTTGACTAACCCCTGGTTTCTCTCCTACTACTCTGCCTCGGCCACTGCAAATACTAGAAAGGAGTGAAATAGGATTGTGTAAATATTTCATGGATTTCTGTGACAAAAAATAAAGGTTTTATTAGCCTGGTGATCAACTTACAGGAGATATGCTTCAGTTACTATTCCTTGGTCTTTTCCTGAGGCTATATTCAAAGTCTTCTGGCGCAGCCGAACTTTCTAGAGCTTACATTGCATGAACACAACTTTTGAAAATCCATAGCCACCTTCATAACATCAAAAATAATATTTTCTTTACAAAACTTTATTATTTATTTTAACATGATTTTTAAAAATTTTGAGCTCCAAATTCTTCTCACCCCTCCTTCACCCACTGAGAAAGCAAATAATTTGATATCAATTATACATGTGAAATCATGCAAAACATTTTCATATTAGTCATACTGCAAAAAAAGTGAGAAAATTGTACTTCAGTTTGCACTCAGAGTTCATCAATTCTTTCTCTCTGGAAGTGGATAGCTTTTTTTTTCATCTTGAGTTCTTTGTAATTGTCTTGGATCACCATATTGATCAGAGTAGCCAGGTCTTTCACAATTGATCACCATTACAACATTGTTGTTATGTGCACAACGATCTCCTACTTCTCACTTCACTTTGCATCAGTTCACATAGGTCTTGCCATGTTATTTTCTGAAACCAGACCTCTCCTCATTTCTTATAGCACAATAGTACACCATTACAATTATATGACATAACTAGTTTAGCCATTCCCCAATCAAGGAGTATCTCCTCAAATTTTAATTCTTTGCTACCACAAAAAAAGTGACTATAAATATTTTTATACTGTAAGTCCTTTGTTGTTTATCTTTCAGATACAGACCTATTTCTGAGTCAGACTATACATGATTTTATAGCCCTTTAAGCATAGTTCTAGATTGTTTTCCACAATGGTTGGATCAGTTCACTACTCCATTAACAATTCATTAATGTACCTATTTTCTCTCAAACCTCCCCCCACTCCAGTAGTTCTCATTTCTGAGAGGTATGAGATGATTGGTCAGATTTGTTTTAATTTGCCATTCTCTAATCAAAAGTGATTTAGAACACTTTTCTTATATCTGACTGTAGATAGCTTTGATATCGTCTGAAAACTGCCTGTTTTTATCCTTTGACCATTTATCAATTAGGGAATGGTATTTATTTTTATAAGTTTGCCTCAGTTCCAACATATTTGAGAAGTGAGGCCTTTATTGGAGAAATTTTCTGCAAAATTTTTCACACTACTTTATTATCTATGTTAGTTTTCAGCAAAATGTAGTTTTCCTGATTATCTCTTTCAATTAGATCTGTTTCTGCTTTTGCTTCATCTGAGCCCATGACTGCTGATGTATCATCTTCCCATGTAGGAATGCAAACAGTTTAATTCCACTGAGTCCCCTATGATTATACTTTCATGGTTTTTTTTTATATTTCTCCTGAATGTTTTGTTTCAATGCCAAATTTTCTGATGAACTCCTTTTTCAATCAGGAATATGTAGAAGTCCTCTATTTCATTAAATATGCATTTTCCCTTGGAGGATTATACTCAGTTTTGCTGAGTAGGTTATTCTTGGTTGTGATCCATGCTCCTCTGCCTTCTAAAATGCCATCTTGTAAGCCTTCCACTCCTTTAACATGAAAGCTGTGAAATCTCATGTGATCCTGACTATGGCTCCATGATATTTGAATTGTTTCTTTCTGAATGCTTGCAATATTTGTTACTTGACCTGCAAGTTCTAGAATTTGACTATAACATTCCTTGGAGTTTTCATTTTGGGATATCTTTCATGAGGTAATCAGTGGATTCTTGCAATTTCTATTTTAACCTCTGGATCTAAGATATCAGGACTGGAAATTACCTGAACAAACAGGGTGGACCTAGACAACATGGTGAGGTTAACAGTCTGTCTTAAGGATTTCATAGATTTCTTTTTATTTATCCCAGCCCCGTCTTTCACTGTTTGCACACTCCCATCTTAGGAAAGCTTGTTGGATGTTTAGGTTATGACTGCTTAAATTCCATAGCCTGGATGCTCCTCTTCTTTGTAGTCAAAATATAGTTACATTGATATATACATACACACACATATACATATATGTGTGTGTGTTATTATACATGCAGTAGCAGCTGGTGATACTGTGGATAGAGCACTAAACTCAGAGTCAGAAAAACAGGGTTCAAATCTAGCCTTGGTCACTGACAAGCTATGTAATTCTGGACAAGTGACCTAAACCTGTTTTCTTAATTATAAAATGGGAAAAATACATCAATACTTACTTTCCAAGGTTATTGTGAGGATGGAATAAGTTAATATGGGTAAAGCATTTAGCACAGTATCTGGTACTTATTAGATAATTAATGCTTTTCTGAATGAAACCATTCATGTAAATGAATAGGTTTATTAACAAAAAACCACTATTGACCTTCCCATATAGCATGTATAAGTGTGGTGCTTACTTTTGAATAAGGAGGCCGTTCTCTCTTCTCTTTTGACACATATGGGAGTCCATGAGGATTTTCATACCTATAAAATAGAAGATGATGTCAGTTTAATTTTAAAATGTGGGATAAATTCAGGATAAGAAAAATCATTGGGTAGAGTTTGATCCATTTATTAAGAAAATATATAGTCTCTCCCCACTCAATAAAATATGGCTTTGCTGTTTCTAGCAAGTGTATACTATGGAGCTCTCCAATTCCTTCATTTTTAATGTAATTTCATTTATACTAGTTCATTTTCCACTCACAGGTAAATAAAACATGTACCAGTCATCCATTTGATAGGTAAAGATAATGAGGAATAGTTAGGCTGCATTATTTACACAAGAGTATATAGATAATTAGTTCTACTCAGGCTTGATGCCTTGGCATCTTTCACAAGTTCCTTTTTTTATTACCTGTATTGATTCATTCATTACAATCTATCGATTCTTTCTTTGAAATGTTTCAGTAAAACAAACAACTATGAAAGATTTAAGAATTCAGTGAACAACTACAATGCTAGAGGAACATATCGAAAAAATGGTACCCACTTCCTGACACAGGGCTAATGAAATAAACATGTAGAATAAGACACACATACTGGCAGATAAGGGCAAAATGGGGAATTGTTTTGTATATGGTTGGGGGCGTTATTTCTGTTTGGGGAGGCAGTGGGACATGGGAAGGAAAGAGAGTAAATATGTGCTCATGGAACACTTAAAATTTGTTTTTTTCTTGCTCAGTTTTTCTTCTTTGGAATTACTCCCCTATCTTGTATATCTCTTAAGTCATCCTATTGTGCTGCTCTAGGGACATTACCATTGTTTAGGCTCTCAATACTTTATACTTAAATTACTATAGCGGCTTCATAGCTGGCTACCCTGACAGAAAGTGGAGAGGGAATTATATAAATCATAATTGAGTATTTGAATAATATATAATATTTTTAAATTCCATTTCTTTGTAAGGTGAAGGCAGTTGGTCAGGGGAGTTCCTGATCAATTCAATGAGTTTTCCAGTCAATTTGTTGAGATTAAAAGGCATGAGTCTTTTTTTTTAGAG
Organism: Potorous gilbertii; assembly: GCA_028658325.1. Classification (NCBI taxonomy): domain Eukaryota; kingdom Metazoa; phylum Chordata; class Mammalia; order Diprotodontia; family Potoroidae; genus Potorous; species Potorous gilbertii. Next base: position 21,878,470 of record CM053773.1, on the reverse strand, counting down.
ACATCCAGAGGCATTTTCCTACCAAGAGTATAGACATGCCCACTAGTCTTGAGGGAACACAGAATTACTGATATGTTTTTTAGTGGATAGGGCTACCTCCAAGCTCATTGGCTGACTAGAACTCAGTGAGATGACTCTTAAGGGAGAAGATTCCTATTTCTGTGTCTTATAAAAGTGAATTGTCAGATTAATTCAACTCTCTTTTGTACTTCTTGTCTACCTTTTCTCTACTGATGAAAAAAGATCAGTTTATAAGAAAATATGTCTCTGTTAGGTGTATAGCATTAGGACAGAGGGTTGGGGAGTGTGATGAATGAATGCACTTATTTCTCTACTCCTATGAAGTTGAAATAGCTACTTTGGGCAAAAAGTATGTGAGACTAGTGTGTTCTTATAGATTAACTGAGAGAAGACACTCTATACTAGATTTTCCTATTTCAAAAGCTGTGGCACTGATGAGATTTCCTGCAAAAAACATGACAAATGTATACATAGGTACACTAACATGCCACAGAATGGTAGTTCAGAGCAATGTTCAAGAACTACTCTTCCAGTTCAATCCATTGTGGAGGAATTATGTGGAGTCTGAATTTCTTAGGCAGCATGCTCTTAGAATTAAGTTTTCCTCACAGAGAAAGGTGATTTCCAGGGTAGGTCACGTATGCTAACTGTGAATGTCTGCCGAGGCTCTGTCATAGACCCTCTTCTTTTCTGCCTACTCTACGATCTCATCAGATCCATGGATTTGACTGCTGTCTCTGCAGATTATTCTCAGATTTATTTGTCCAGACATAATCATTTGCTTGACCTCCAGTTTTACATCTCCAATTGCCTATCAGATATCTCAAACTGAGTTTCCTAAAGACATCTTAAACTTACGTTCAAATTTGAAGTTATCATATTTGTTCCCAAGCCCTATGACTGGGAGAATATCTTACCTGTCACCCTGGTTCCCAACTTAGGTGTCATCTTTGATTCTTTCTTTTCTAGTACTCCTCATAACCCATCAGTTGTCCAGTCAGCTAGTTTTCATCTTTATAACATCTCATTTATATTCCCTTCTTTCCTCTAGCACTATCAATACCTAGGTGTAGTGCCTCATCTCTTCATGACTAAACTATTGCAATAGTCTTCTGGTTGGTCTCCCTTTCTCATTTCTCCCCAACCTAGTTCATCTTCCATTCAGTTGGCAAATTGGTTTTCCTAATGTACAAGGATGACCATGCCATCCCTTTTCACATTTAATCATCCACAGTAGATCTCTATTACTTTATCCTCTATTTAGCTTATAAAAACTTCTCTTACCTATCCCCTTCCAATTGCCATCCATGTACTCTGCCATCTGGTGACACGTTTCCTTGTTCTGTGGTCAAGATATTCCATCTCCCAACTCTAAGAGTTTTCACGAGTTATCCTCCATGACTTTATACCTTCAACTTTGCCTCTTAGGTTTTCTTTGGTCTCCTTTCAAGTGTCAACTAAAATCCTAGCTTCTAGGGAAAGCTTTTCCCAATCCCTCTTAATACTGGTAGCTTTGCTGTCAATCATCTCCAACTAATACATTTATTATCTCTAATATATCATAAACATCTTGTTTATACCTAGTTGTTTTCACAATGTCTCCCACATTAGGCCATAAGCTCCTTGAAAGAAAGTCTTTTGATTTTCTTTGCCTTGATGTTTTAATAAATAATAATTGTTTGACTGATAACTAAACACAAGCTAAGCAAAACACAATTTTGGAACATTCCTAGAGTAATTCTAGTTGGGGACAGTGAGGAAAAGAAATAAAATAGCTGTTAATGGGTCACTATTCATGTTTAGACTCAGTCTTTGTGAGTCCAAAACTTTGGAGGACCCTAAATACAGGCCACATCTTCATTTGAAATTAATCATTGCAATTAAATGTATGGTGGAAAGTGATGATTACTTTTCTATTATTTCTCTTAACCTCTCTTTACTTCCTCTGTCCTGAATAATTCAAGATCCAAGGTTGAGAGATCTAAACTACCAAGAATCAAAAATAGGAAGGAAAATCATGCAAAGTCTGGATTAAAAACCCATTTTTGAGTCAGGAAAATTATCCTTTCATTTCACAATCATTCTTCAGACCGTAGAATTTGAAGCTAGTCAAAACAAAATTTTATTTTATTGTCATAATTAACTTTTTCAGTTGAACAATACAGACAATCAACCTATCTGACAGAATGAAGCATTCAATTCAACAACATTTATTGTCTGTTTTATGTTAGGCACTCTGTCAGGAACTGGAAATGCAAAAGCAAAATAAAAGAGAGGCTCCTCACAAGAAACTTATATTCTACCAGGGGAAACAGTGTATAGAGAGAGTAACGGATATTACACACAAAGTAATTTTATTAGGCAGGAAAGTAACTAGGCCAAGCAGGAGAAATCTTTTGTAGTAGATAGGACTTGAGCTTAATTTGAATGATGAGGAAGATCATTCCATGTTTGGAGGAATGGATGAGAGCCTTTGAAAAATGACAGAGATAGGGGGAGGAAGGGAGAGAGGAAGGAAAGGAGAGATGAATGAAGACAGAATGGAGAGCAGAAGAGATGGAAGGAAGAATGAGAGGGAGGAAGGAGGAAATAAAGGAGGAAGTAAAGAGGGACAGAGAGGAAGCACAGAAGAAAAGAAGAACAAAACTGAAAACTAATGGCTATGAAACTTTTACTTTTTGTTTTGATTATCTAATACACACACACACATACACGGATCCAAAAATATTTGTGTAACATGGAACTCTTTGGAAGTCTGGTAAAATGTATGGATTCCTCAGAATTATATTTTAAATGTATAAGAAAAAGAATATGAGATACAAAGAACATCAATTATGTTGAAATAAAGATGCCTTTTTTTCATTCAAATACACAGTCAATGCCCCTGAAATCTATCCATGGACTCCTTGGAAGTTTCTGGAGGCTAGATGAAGGATTTCTAATCTAATGGGAGAGAAGCAATTCCCTTCCTACTCTCCTATCACAAAGGGTTACAGAACATCAAAGCAAGTCCCCTAGCAACAGACTTTAGCACCTTTTGAAAAGATAACTAACGATAAACTTTATTATATTGTTTTCATCATGAAACTTAAAATATAATATTCTGAATATGATAATATTCTAATTTGACTTGGAGGCTCACAACGATATCCTAAGACCAATGGTGCAGACCTTATCATTTCTATTTTAAAACCAATGAGAAATCGCCTAGAATAGTGAAAAGAAAACTGGACATGGAGTCAGGAAGGCATAGATTCCAATTCTGTGTGGGACATTTAATAGTTTTTCATCAATGAACAAGGCAAGCAACCTCTCTGGGCTTCAGGCAACTCTTTAACATTAATATGTACTAAGCTCAAAGTGAGTTGTGATCCGTCTTGGAGGAGGGGAAAGATTTCCACACAAATAAAATCATAGAGCCTTAATATTTTTGTAAATCATGAAACAAGCTCAGAAAAGTTAAGTGACTGATGTTGTCATGAAGTTGTTAAGTGGCCAAGATAAGACTTGAACCAGGATTTTTGGAAGCCAAGTTCTTATCAATCTACTCTTCAAAAATATTTTCTATACTTCGCCAAATACCATTTTAAAAATTCTATATAGGCAGTGCAAAGGGTTGTATGGTAAAAAAACACAAAATCTCAAGCTTCTGACCTCTTATTAAAGATAGATAAATGCTAATAAATAAGCAAAAGATCCATCATTTTAAAATTATCATATGCAAATCTACGGGAATGTCACATCTGGTCATCTACAGAAATGACCAAAACATAATGTTATGTTGAATTGAAAATTGAAGTGTCAGCATTATACCTAAATTTAATATGAGATAGCACTAGAACACATAGGACTGGTTCTCCAAATTGAACAGATATATTTTAGGCCATCCTACAATACCAAGCAATCACTGATTATTCAGAACATGAAGAAATAATCTTATTTTTCACATAAATAGCAATAGAATCCTCTCAGGGTTGTTTTTAGAGGAAACAATCGTAAAACCAAGATTTTAATCATTTCATTTCAACTTATACAGCACAAGATAATTGGAAGTGCATAGTAGAGTTCATAGGGTAAGACTAGTCAGTTGAAAATAGTTGAAAACAACCTATTTTGAATGTTTTCCTGGCAGTGCTAAAACATAAATATCAAAATAAAGCAAAATCAAAAATTGAAATGGGATATATACAGTTATGTATATATACACCTATATACATATAGGCATACATAAATGAATATACACATACACATATATAATATAAACAGTGTGTATGTGGCATATATACCTGATGTGTGTAGATGCATAATTACAGAAAGATAGTGAGAAAAAAAGAGAAACTTTCTATGGTAATTTCTATATTATCTAAATTGTGTTTTTTTTTACATTTGACATGCCAAAGTTATCAGGCTAGCTTTTTTTTTTCAGTGACCCTCCCAAAATACAAACTGAACTTAAAAACTATTACCTTACTGATATATGGTCTAAGCACATAAAAATCTAGGGAAACCTTGATCTGAAACAGCTGAATTTTGCATAGATTTACCTATGGGCTTATTAAAAATGGATCAGATTCATGTCCTGCATCATATAACTATGGGAAGATTCCCATAGGATGTGAATCTGGCCCATTATTTCCAGGACTCATGCTGTTAAAGGAATGACTTGTGATTGTAAAGATAAGATACCATCTGGAGCCTCCTTCCCCCACTCTTTTCCTATGTATGGGTCAAACTGGGTGGCTAGCAGAAGTACCATCTTTTGAATATGCCTGAAGATGAGCTCTAGTAAGTGCTTTCCTTTTCAGTAACTCTTGCTATTACCGTTTGAAGAACTAGCCTAAAGGAAAAGATACAAAACAGCTGTTTATATGACTGTTTAAATTGACCATGCCTGTCTTATTTAATTTATTAAAATATTATATGAATCAGTGATATGTCTATAACACTATTTAATTTGTTATGTATATGAGAAAATGAAAAATGTTAAGGTTATTAGCCAAATTAATAATTTCCCACATAGCATGGATAGCAGTGCTATTAAGCCTCTTGAATTCAAAAGACTATTTTAAAATTTTCTTTGTAATGTACCCATTCATTGGATCACTTGATTTTTACCTGTCACATTAAGTGTGGCCATGAAGATAATTTGAAATTAACTTGTGAAATTCTAGCCATTTTATTAAGTACTGTGGAGAAAGAAATATGGAGACCTTTGTGTCTAAATGTTTTTTTCAAGGATTCTTCTACCCAAATACACCTACACATACACATGTAGATATATATATATATATATATGCATACAGATATGCACACATATATAATACAAACTGTATTTTTTTAACAGAAAGTACTTTTTTATTTTTATATTTTTAAACAGAAAGTACTTATAAAAAGTGAACAGGAAAAGCTTGGAACTTTTTACTACTGGGACCGTAAAATTGGCTGAAAACTTAGAGGTAAAGATTTCTTGGAAAAAACATTCTTTTATGACTCAGTTGCCCCTATCCTTTGACCCAGGTATTCCATTACTAAGGCTACACTCCAAGGAGCCATTATCAATAAGAAGAAAGTCTACATGTACACTAAAATATTTGTAGCAGCAATTTTGTTATAGCAAAAATTGAGAAACAAGGTAGATGCCCATTGATGGGAGAATAGCTAAAGAACTTGGGGTATATGAATATAATGTAATATGACCATGCTGTAAGAAATTATTATAAGCTATGGAAAGATCTATATGAACTGATGCTGAGTGAAATAAACAGAGGCAAGAAAAAAATATGTGCAATGAAGATGAGAATATGAATGGTCATAAAAATCACAGAGAGAGAGAGAGAGAGAGAGAGAGAGAGAGAGAGAGAGAGAGAGAAAGCAAAAAAAGAATAATGTAAAATTATAAAGAAAAACCATGGCTCAAAAAAAGAAGAGAATCCCCCTGCTCCTTTGCACAAGTTAAAGGTCCACATATGTTGAACATTGCACGTATTTTCTGATTTTTTTTGATGTACTGATTGGTTATATTGATTTTTTCTATCTTTTTCTAATTTCAAAAAACACTGCTTGTTATATGGGATGGATCTCTAGGAGGAGGAAGGAAAGGGGAAAGAGCTACTGGGGGAAACCATGGAAATGTAAAAAAAAAATTAATTGTATTTAAAAAAAAAAGTTTGTCCAACCCAGTTAGAAATCTATCAAGAAGAGGTGGCTGAGACTTATTGACCCAGATCAAAGAAGATAACATGACAGAGGACTTCTGGAAGAGGTGATGAGTAGTATAAAGTAAAATTGGAAGGCAAAAGAGCTTCCAGTCTGATGTTGGATCCAGAATGGGGATGAGTGGGAGGGATGTCGAAAAATGACTGAAATATCATGATGGAATCACTGGGAAACAGAACAAGCAGTGAGAAATGCAGAGAGCCCAGCAAAGTAGCTCAGATTGCGGCAGATCGGTGATGCATCTGAAAAGCATGACTCAAATTACTCATTGTATTGCCTTTAAGCTCTGCATTTTATGGGTCATTCAGTCCTGCCCCTCTTATGAGGACTTGGTTGTGCAGCTGCGTGCCCTGCTGCACTTTTGTAAGCTCTTCTGTGTTAATTACATTTGATCATTAACAAAGCTGGAACAACAGAAGTACAGTGTCTTTTGTTCATTGAAAATCTGATATTTTCTAGTTTCTGCAACAATGCCTTTTTATACTGTAGACAAGTCAATAAAAGTAATTGAATAGAGTGCTACAGCTTATTCTTGAGAAATAACATTTGAATTGCATAGTCATACACACACATACATATAGATATAGACATATAGATGTACTGTGTACAGCAGAACTCATTACTTTTTCTATCTTTACCGTTGTTCAGAAATAGATGATAGATTGATGATAGATAAGATATAGATACATAGGTGAAAGAGAGGCAGACATGATATAGATAACTCCAGAACAGCAGTTTAATCTATCCAAGCATATTATTGACTGTCTAGAAGAGATAAGCACCTCAGTTTACCTTACCAAATTTATTATAATTCTTTGCCTTCACACACTCTATGGTCCAGCCAAACTGATCTTGTTGCTGTCTCTGAACTTTTGTAGAGACTCTTGCCTCTTTCAGAAAAGTATTCCTTGCTCCTGTCCTCTTAAAATCCCTAGTTACTTTCAACATTTGACTCAAATGCTCCCTCTTACCAGAAGCTTTTTCAGGGCCCTTCAGACACTGGTGATTCCCCCGAAACTACCTTGTATTTATTTTATGTATAGTAGAGGCAATGTGGATGAATGAATAAGCAACTGGCCTCAAAAACAGGAAGAACTTTGTTCACATGACAATGTCTAGATGATGCTAGGCAATGCCCTTCACTAACAACTCTCAGTGCTCTAGACAATTCATTGTGACTAAAATTTGCAGAGGTGGATATGTTTTAGGAGAGGCTGTTGTTTCATGCAGTTGCTCCCTATGCCAGCTGCATCCCTTGAACCTGGACCCTGCTTTCTTCACAATCCCATGAAACCTCTTAACCAACAGATTCATCATCCTTGTGATATCGCATAAGCTTTGGCATTCACACCTCTTCACTACCTTCTTTACCCTCAACTCCTTTGATTGAAGGGCTAGAAGGAGGAACAAAGAAATCCTCCTAAAACCTTCATTTAAAGAAGGTCTAAAGACTTTCCTTTCCCACCAGCAGCACTCTTTGAACTAGACTCCACCATGCCTTCACATCAGTTATCTCCTCTCCTTCCCACTTTTCACCCTTCTTTTGAGCCTTATATTCTCCTGCTCCATTGTAAGTAAACTCCTTGACAGCAAGGACTATTTCTCATTTGTATCTCCAGTATTTAGCACAGTGCTTGGCAAGACTGTCATTACCTAAACATTGGTCAAAAATATCAACTCAAAAAAATTCATAAATTTCTAAATTATTACCATTCCCTTGTGTCTTTGTAGTGAGGCAGCAGACCAGGTGAGAAAGAGCATGAGACTGTTCATTGCATCTGTGATCTATCCTATTTTTGATTGACAGCATAACTTAAAAAAGAAAGACTTTACAAGAATTTCCAAAGATTTAACCTGGTTTGTGTAAATCCAGAGCTTTAGTTCTGGGCTACGGGTTAGACTTAATTTACTTCTTTTAACGAGACTAATTTTAGAATAACAGAAAAATAAACTAGTTTATTTTAAATTTTGGATACATCTTTTAATAGTCAATTTTTCTGGGTTAAGTAAGAGGGTTGGACAAAAAATGGAAGTGATAAAATAAATCAAATAAATTCTAGTAACTGAGGAACAAAAACTACAACTTTTAGATTCTAAAAGAAAAAAATTGTAATGGAAACATTTTGTCTTCCTTCTATTTATTGAAAGTCTATTTCTTAGTCTTCCAAGTCCTTCAGATGTTTCTTGTTGATTCTAATTCTTTCTGAAATAGCACAATCAGAAGATTCACATTATGTAGAAAATCATATTCTTTCTAGCCTGAAAAATTTTCCTTTATGATCTTCAAACTACTTTCACTCTTTGATAGTCTGATATGGGTAAAATCCAATCTTTCTGACTGAATTCATAGAAAGAGTAGATAGTCACAGATAGTACTGAGTGCCTTTGAGATGTGATGCACCCTGGTCTCACCCATGCACTCTACCGAATACTTGATCATTGTTCATTTACAGATGACTAATAGCTGTCTTGGAGCAGAATGTTCTATTGGAATTCTACAAATTAAATACGTATCTGTAGCATGAAGAAGAATTATTATTCACCTAGGATGGACCAAACAGATCATAGGTGACTTTATCCTCTCAGGCAGCACCAGATATTTTGTTAACATTAAAAACAAATAAACAAACTATCATAGAATATGATAGCTTTAGCAATCCAAGTCTGCTAGGGAATCCTATTTTGGTTAGTTCCAATTTCCATTTTTCTCTCAACTTGTCCTGTTTCAGCAGGCAAAGATGAAAGAAAGACAGATGGAGGATAGTTTGCATTATAACTGATTTTTCCCCCTATGTATTAAAACTTCTGAATTTAGAGAAGTCCTTCCCTTTTCTGAACCTCAGTTTATCTTCTCTGTGAAATATGTTTGGGGAGGAGATGATATCTAGAGTTCCTTCTTATGACCCTGTTATCCTCTGGTCCTAATGTCTGTGAAATGTTACTTTGTTAAATTCATGAGCAATTTACTTTTCCAGAGCCATATGGCAAGACCTCCCTCACCCTTGGACTTGGCTCAGTGATAATTTTATAGGAATACACCAGGAACTCCCATAGTCTGGAAATATGTCTCTCTTTGGCCAATTTTCATTTTTTAAAGGGGAAAATAGTTTTCAATTTGGTCCCTTTCCTCATTAGTAAAAAAAAAAATTCTTCCTGTTTTTTCTTCCCTCCTTTCCTTCTTTTTCTTCTTTACCTTCCTTCCTTCCTTCCTTCATTCCTTCCTTCCTTCTTTTCTGTCACTGAACCTTTTGAGCAAAAAGGCTCAAATTTTTCACAATCCCTAGCTGGTATATCTTCTCTGACATCCTAATGTAAATCCCAATTCCTCTCAACTGAACTAGAAATTGTCCTTTTGCTCAGTCGTATAAGCAATCGATCCACCCTGTGTGCTCTGAATTTAAATTTTCTCCTTGGAGTGAGTCGTGCTATCCTCCAAATCTCCCTACAATTGCTACTCTCCCTTCAACCATTCTGTCACCATCAGGATTATTGTCAACTTCCTTTTGACCTATAGCCCTTTCATTTCCCCCCCCATGGTTTATACATATCAGAGAAGCAGCCTTGCACTGGCATGAGTAGACACGATCATCTCAGTGGTTTAACTAGGCATGGGTAAGCTTTATTTTGTGCAATCCTGTGATGGTGCTATGCCATCCAATTCCACAAATATTTATTAAAGCCCAAGTATAGGCAGAACATTCACTATGAAAAGTGTTGAAGGGTAAAAGACAAAATGAAAATCTGTGCTGCCCTCAAGGTGCTTATATTCTCCTGGGGCAATAATACATAAAGAGATAAACATATATTTATGCTAAATTCAGGAGGAAAGGAATACTAGTGTGGGGTCAAGACAACTTTCTTATTTGCCATAAAGTCAATGTCAAAGTAGTAATAACTAGCATGGTAGATGAAGCACTGGGCTTGGATTCAGGAACACGAGTTCAAATATGACTTTAGGCATGTTCTAGATAGGTGATCCTGGGAAAGTCATTTAACCTATGTCTGCTCCAGTTTTCTCAACTGTCAAATAGGGAAAATAGTAGCGTCCATTTACCAAGGTTGTCATGAGGATCCAATAAGATATTTGTGAGTCATTTGTAAGTGATTATTCATAGTGATTGTCACATAACAAATAATACCTTTTTCTTCCTCCCTCTCTCCTTCCTTCCTTCCTTCTTCCCTTCCTTCTCCAAAGAGCAAGTAGGTCTTTCACACAAGATGGTAAATACAGGTCATCTATACTACCTTCTCTGTTTTTACAAAAGTTGTGAAAGACTTTCATATCATTCAAATTTGGTTGAATTGTTAGTCATTGATTTACAAGACTGGATAATGCTGATTTCCCATCTGCTCTTAGATTCATAGCTACCCTAGGGCAGAGCATAAGGAAATCAATGCTTCCTTGTTCCTTTTACATCCTTACTTCATGCTACCCTGTCATGGTATATGTGAAATCAAATGGATGGTGTATTTAGAGTTAAAAGGGATCTAACAGGTTGTCTGACTCAGACTCTCCATTTTGCATACAAGATTCCTAAGGTCTAGAAAGCTAATATGATTTGTCTAAATCTACAGAAGTTGTAAGGGTAGAATATAAATCCCTTGAAACCACAGGTCATTTTATTCTGTCCCTTGTATCTCCAATGCTGTGCAATGTGCCTGACTTGATAAATACTTGTTTATTCTTCTTATAGACTCTTCTCTTGTCAATTGAATTGAACTGAATAACAGAACTTAAACCTAAGTGTTCAGATTACAAATTGTGATGTCTTTCTATCATTCAGACCCTCCCTCCCACCATAACTATGAAGCTCAACCATAGAGAGGTAAGCTCCATTTCTCCATGACATGGGTCAAAAGACTTGAACAAAAAGCTGGAGGGAAGCAATACAACCTACGGAAAATATAGGGGGTTTTTAGTGATAAAGGCAGAACTACTAAAGTACAATTTAGGAGGACATATTACCATAGAGATGCCATCTCTGTCATTACATGATCAAATTTGTGGAGGTGAGATAGTGGGATAGCAGGAAGCAGTAGAGCAAAGAGCTCCCTACCTACAAAAACTCTTCTAAACAGACTTAGAAAACACAGCAGACCAAATCTTGATGAGAGAATTATATGAATCATTTGTGTTTCCACTGACCATAGGGGAGGACCAGAGACAGACAGACAGACAGACAGACACAGAGACAGAGAGAGAGGGAGACAGAGACAGAAAGACAGAAAAAAAGACAGAGAGTACAATCTGGGGACAATGGGGTCTGGTCCAGAGCATACCAGAGTGTGAAACACAAAAGCACTCAGGGAGAGACTGTGCAAAGAGGTCCCAGATCCATACCAGGATACCCTCAGACCTATACTGGAGCACCACTACGGGGACAGGTAAAAATTGATAGCTTTGGGTTTTTTGCCTACTATCAAGTGCTGATTCATAGATTTAAGGTTGCCTGATGAGAGGACCTGTCCCTTCACCTCCCCCACGTAATCTCAGACTCTGAGTAGTAAAACGAAAGAGGAATAAATTCAGAAGCAAATAGAGCAGAGTCTCAGTTCCAAGCAAGTACAGTCTGAAGCCTACGGAGGAATACTCAGGGCAGCAATACCAGACTTGAAGAAAGCCTGCCATTTGTAGCTGAAGCACAAGAACTTGGCAGCTAACTGGTAGTGGCTATCTAGCAGCAATCTAATGTTGCTCAGATAAACCCCCCATCTTTGGAAATCGTAGAATTCAAACTGAGATTGGGGGTAGGAGTAGCAATCACAGCTGGACAAGACCACTTTAGGAGCACTGAAAGCTTTCAGATCTCAAGACAGAGCATGAAATCTGGAACAACATAACATGAATAACCCCAAGAAAGTAGTAACAAGGGCCAGTACACTCTTTCGCATCCCGAAGTGCTGCAGAGCACAATCTAACATCAAGTCCAAAGTCAGAAAGTAGACAGGAAGAATAGTTAGATGAATAAACAAAACGAATCCCACCATAAAAGGGTATTATAGAGACTGAGAGTTCAAGACACAAACCCAGGAGAAGAGAATGACTCTAAAATATCTACAAGCAAAACCTCAAATCAGAATATAATCTTCTGCACAAATTCGAAGAAAGATTCAAACAAAAGAAAATTCCTGGAAGAGATGAAACAAAGTTTATTTTTAAAAGTTTAAAATGTTCCCCTCACTGAAATAAGAATGCTGATAGGAAAAATTGAAAAAAAAATGAAAGTTATTAAAGAAATAATTAGGAAATCAGCAGCTTTTCCCAGGAAGTATAAAACTTTGCCCATGCAACAAACCCCCTCTATAAGGTAATGACTCTATGTGAAAAAAAAAAAAATTAAAACAAAGTCAAAAGATAAAAAATAGAACAAAATGTAAGTTTCAGAGCAAAAACTACTGATCTGGAAAACAGAATAATGAGAAAAAAAATTAAATGTAAAAATTCTAAGAAGAAACATTACCTAGCTCTTACAACCAAAACAAAAGCATGGACATAAGATTTCAAGAAATATTGAAAGAGAACTACCCCAATCTCAATGAACCCAAAGGCAATGTAGAATCCACTAATCACCTACTAAAAGAAACCCCAAACTGAAAATTTCCAGAAAAATTATATTCAAAATCCAGAGCTGCCAGGACAAATAAAATTACTGAAAGAAGCCATAAAGATTGAGTACCAAGGAATCGCAATCAGAATTATACATGATTTAGCAGCCACAACTAAAAAGGAGGGGAAAGTTTGGAATATCATCTCTCTGAAGGCAAAAGATATATATCATTGGCTTGCAACCAAAAGCTACTTACCAAAAAGTGAGTGTGATAATCCAAAGGAAAAAATGGACCTTTAATTAAAAGAAGACTTCCAGGTATTCCTGATGAAAATTACTTGGGCTTTTTTCCAGACAGCGAAGTACGGTCATCTGAGGGAATACCCACAAATTGGTAAACGATTGCATAAGATACGGCATAGAAATGTGACAAAATCCTATTATGGTATAAAAAAATGACAAAGGGGATGGTTTCAAGGAAACTTAGGATGACTTATAAATTGATTCAGAGTGAAGTAAATAAAACCAGAAGAATTTGTTCAGAAATAGCAATTCCAGAAAACTAATAATGAAACATAGTACCAACCTCCTGATAGGAAGATGAAGGACTCAGATCGGAGACATGTTTTTTTTAAACATGAATGATGCTTTGTTTTGCCTGACTACACATGTTTATATGAAGGATATCTGTCTTCATTTTTAATTAGAGTGGGGTATAGGATGAAGGAGAAGGAAGATTTTTGGTGATTAAAAATGCATAATTTTATTAAATAAATTAAAAATAAATTAAAAATTCAATGTAGGAAGAAAAAAGGAAGGAAGAAAGGAAGGAAAAAAGGGAAGAAAGAAGGAAAAGTTAAATCAGTTAATGAGTTAAATTAGTTAAATCTTTAGCCTAGAAATGAGAGGAATAAAGATAGTTAAAAGAAAAATTCAAGGAAAATGAGGAGATGTCAAAAAAAGCCCCTAAATGCCCTCACTGTATTTAGGTAGCCTGCCCCAAATTAATGCCACTCCATGGTTAATAATAACAGCAACATTAGCAACAATGACAAAGTAGCATTTAGACTGCGCTTTACAGTTTGCAAAACACTTAAATGTCAACTCATTTTGCCATCATAACAATGCTGAGAGGTAGGTGTTACAATAGGCATTGATGCAAACAGAGGTTAAATGGCTTTTCCAAGGTCACAAAGCTAGTAAATGTCAAGGTTGGATTTGAATTCAGATTTTCTCAATTCCATATAGAGCAGCTTTATGAGAAAAAGTGTGGGGAAAATTAGAGATAGCTTAGCCTTCATGATAGGCAAAAATATCCTTAATTTTCAAAACAGGGAAGAGAGTAGATTCTCAGGTTCACCAAGAACAGAATATGCCTCTTTTATGTTATGTACATATACATATAGTTATAATATCCCTGTATATGTATATATAAATATATGCATGCATGAATGCATGCATACATAAATAGCTAACAGACTTCCTAGATGTTGAAAATAACAGAAATTTCATACCTGAATTTTCAGCAATACATTTAACATATTCTCTCATGATAAGTTTGTAGACAAAATGGAGAATTATGAGCTGGATTATCACACAGAAATTAGGCACTGGTTTACTGTATCAAAAAAATTAGTGAGGAAAGGGTAACAATTTGGAAATATTTCTCAGGTGTAGTATTCTAAAAGTCTATCCTTGACCTTATATTGTTCAATATTTCTTATCAGTGATATGGATTAAAGCCTATATAATATTTTTGTCCAGTTTCTTAGTGGAATGTTCTTTATAACACATATCAAAAAATTGCTACAAATAAGTTAGTTTATATTCAAATGAGATATTTATGTAGTATGATTACCAATATTAAAATATTGCTATCTGGAGACATCAAATGAGGTAATGTTTGAAAGCACTTAGTATAGTGACTGGCACATAGTAGGTACTATATAAATGTTTATTCCCTTCCCCATATTCAATCTTGCAGTATTGGAGCTAAGGACTCATCTTGAAAGAAAATCATTTTAGCTTACTTGGCTTGAAAGAGGATCAATATATTAACTTAAGAATATTTTACATATTAGAGAAAGGAATAACAAACCATTCCAGTACATTTGTCAAGAAAACTCCATGGACAGTATTAGCGTGTCATGGTCCACAGGGGTCATGAAGAATCGGACATGATTGAACTACGGAACAACAAAGAAAGTGGCTATGCTGTATCCAACTCAAACTAGCTTATAAGAGCTGCTTTTTAAATTCTCAGTGTGAGTGTTTGTATCTCATAAATCAGCAAATACTATAAATAAGCATTAGATTTATTGTTCCATCTATTGTTTAGACTTAACAAAGTTAGGCTTTCATTCATATCACTGATAAAAAAAATATTGATATTATAAGGTCAAGGATAGACTTTTGGAATGCTCTACCAGAGAAATATTTCCAAATTGATATCCGTTCATCACCAATTTTTTGATACAGTAAACTAGTGCCCAATTGTTAAATATTTACCAGCATACCCTTTGGACTAATTGTATCTAAGTACATCAGTAACTTGGAAGGATAATGAATAGATTGTCTACTTTTAATAGAAAAGTGGTATAATTGTCCTCATTTGGCATAAAAAGAGGTGAGTTCCCCCCACTTCCCCCCATCACCAGGCATTCTGGATTCTTAAGGTATTTTGTACATTCTTTTTGGCTGGCTCTTTTGCCCAGTTCCTTCATTTTTATTATTTAAACTAAATTAAGCACCATTTCTGTCTCAGTGAGAATGTAGGGATTAACCCTGGATGATACATTTTGGGAAAAAGTGAAGATAAATGATATAAAAGGAGAAAATATTATTTCCGAAAGGATGTGGCAATAGATGGCTTCTGAGTAGTTGTTGCTATCGTTGTTTTAATGGGACTCCTACAGGCCATTTCCATTCATCCCTATTCTTTTTTTTTTTTAATTCTAGTCTTATAAAAATGCTCTAAATAATCAGAGATTTCAATTAAAAGAGGGTAGTGTTATTTATAATTAACCATTTCAATAGCAGAAGATTGTTTACTAGCTAAAGGAAATCGAAATGGTAGCTTTTACAGTAAATTCAGGGTTAGAGCTTGTTGAAGCAAATTTGACTCTCTGTTATGCCAACACAGCTGGAATCAAATGGTAGAGGTGGTTCAGAGCTGCCTGCCCATGAATAATGGTAGGCAAGGGGACCCCAGCCCTGCAGGAGGACTCTGGCTCTACTGCTTTTAGGAGAGCTCTGGAAATCCCTCTTTGTGTTACAGGTATTATTAGACTAAAACAAAGCTAGAGACCTCATGCTGGAGAGCAGAGAAGAAGGGGGAAGCAATATGGTTTAAAATTAAAGTAATTACTTTACACAGAAACACCCAAACCCACATAAAAGACCAAGGATATGCATTTCAGATCTGACTTCTTATCTATATTCCACCACCAATTTATAGTAGCACTCATTAAGTTTTCTGTGCCTCAGTTTACTATTTTGCATTTTATAGATGATAGCAACAATTGGTCTCCATAGTGATATTAAGTAGAATCTCATCAGAAAGAGTTGTTTTTGTTCAGTCATTTCAGACTTTTCATAACCCCGTTTGAGGTTTTCTTGGCAAAGATACTAGAATGATTGCCTATTTCTTTCTCCAACTCTTTTTACAGATAAGGAAAACAGGATTAAGTGACTTGACCAGGGTCACATAGCTATTAAGTGTCTGAGGTTGGATTTGAATTCAGGTCTTGAATGCAGTGCTCTATGATTGTGCTACCTAGCTGCTTTTGGGGAAGAGTAGGGCTTAATGTTCATAATTCCCAATGCTGACTAAGAGGTTGGAAAGTGAGATTTATGACATATTGATAAACCTAGTACCCATATTCATGCTGGCATTCAAGGTATGATGATGGCTGCCTCCCATACTGCTTTTTAAGTATAACTACCTCTCATCCACTTTTCATCATTTCAGATTTATCCTGTATACAGTGGTGTTTGTATATAATTGTTTATATGTTGCCTCCCCTTTAGACTACGAACACCTTGAGAGCAAGGACTGTCTTTTAACTTTACATGTCTTCCCAAAGCTTAGCAGTATCTGGTATACAAAAGGTTAAATAAATGTTTATTGACTGACTGATATGCTATCTCCCCTCAACACCAAGCCCTTGAAAATATATATATGTCACCCTGATGGTCAGGTAGTGGTCTATGGTGCCTGCCCCCACCTCTGGGCACACAACCATAATTGCTACTTTAATACAACTGGCATAAATACTATCATCCCAGGGACACTCATAAGCCTGGCAAAACAATGGTAAATGGTACAAATTTATGCAGCAAGTGTGTGTTGGCCCTCTCTCCCCTACAAACAAGTTGCAAGTATATCTACCTTTGGGGGCATTACTGTCATTGAGGCAAGCCCCTCACCAGTTTGTTTCCTTCATTGTTAGGATACAGACTAGCACCTCAAGTCCCTTTAATCACTTAAAATCAATTAGCTTTTACAAAGAAATGTTAACTTTGAAGACATAGTGAGAATAAACGTATGAACAGTTTTCCTAACACCGTCAGGGCACCTGGGCTGGTACTTTCTATTGAGACTAAAATATTAGCTGAGTTCCTTCATGATTCCTATCAAATGTTTATCTAAAGGCAATGCCATTCCTAGATGAGTCATAGTCTCAGCCACCACTGAGCCTCCCATCCTTCCACCCAAGTCACACTCTAGGAGGAAGCTTCACTGATTAGAAAAACCAACCTGAATTCAGAGCCTTGGATTCTGGCATCTTGCTCTTCACATGGTTTGAAACTCCCAAATAGAGAGACTTCACTTTCTTCATGTAGAAAACAAACTGACAAAAATGGAATAACCAAAAAGGCCAAGAACTGAAACCTGTTTCTCAGGGCCATGTGATCTCAGAATGGAGAAACCCTAAGGTCTTTCCCTTTACCACAAGGTCTCTCATCAGGAAAAAGAGTCTCTGAGATCCCCCAAGAGTAACTGAGGAAAAAGGAGATGTCTGATGCTATCAAATATTTGAAATGTCTTTGAGGCTAATCAAAGAGCTAACTCTTAACTGCATGGTCAGTTAACCAGAACCAGTTACCCAATGTCTATGCATATTCCACAATCTATCCTTCTGAGGTACTTCCCTAATATCATCATCAAGATTCTTCTAGTATCCTCGATATGGAAAGGTTGTATCAGCCAAGCAAGGTGAGATGGCTTATTCCTGTGTCAAACTCCCATCATTTATCCGTTTGTTTGAGATTACAGATATACAACTATTCTGACTTACCCTACAATCAATCCAAATGACTTCCAGAGCCTTCAGAATCCTCTTAGTAAGGAACCTAGATAATTCTATATTTATAGTATTCATACTTAATTGTTCAGTCTCTCAACTGACTTGTTAACTTAGAAGAATTTTAGTGTCCTTTATAAAAAATTCCCACTTGCCTTGGTGACTGTGGAATAATAATTCTTACTTGGGATGTTGGTAGTGGGTGTTGAGAATCTTTCCTGTGCCAGGGACAAAAGTGAAAGTGGCACTGAGTCTCAGCTATGGCATAGCCACACAGCCATACAACCAACATCTCAATTTAGAATAGGCAGAAACCTCGAGAGTGTCCCTGACAAATCCACCAGAATTCACTTCATCTGGGTTTTTATGACAATAGTTCATATTTCCTCGAGGCAAAGGTTCTTCAGTGTGTGTGTGAGTGCATGTGTGTGCACATGTAGGTGCATGTATGTACATGTGAAAACATGCATATGTGTTAGAATTCCTCCTTTGGTAGTCTGATGAAGTCCATGAACCTTGTCTAGGAATTGTATTTTTAATGAATAACATAAAATTCATACATGAGAATAGACCAGTCACTTAACCTTTCAGAGCCTTGATTTCCTCATCTGTAAAACAGGGTAAAAATACCTTATAACCCTTATCTCACAGCGGTGTTGGGCAGCTTAAATGAAGGAAAATATGTAAAAGGCAATGTGAACCTCAGAGTGCTGTATACATGTCAGCTATTCTTATCATTGGTGCGGCCCTTCCACCATTGAACCTAATTGTCTATTACCAGGGAAAATTGCCCAGCAGCGGGCAGTTTTGTGACACCTTCTCCAGAGAAATTTGCATGAGGTTTGCCCCAACCCTCATTCAAGGCCAGCTCAGCATTCCTTCACCATCATGCACTTATAAAACCATCTGCCCATCCTCAGTCACTCACTTAATTTATACAGCATAATACATTTACTTATATCTTTTTCTGTCTGACAGTTTTCATTTTAATATCATTATAACATCATTTTTGCCGGTCATGAGTTCAATCTCAGCTGGAGATAACACTTTCCTTCATGTCTCTTACTTTCCTTATTTCACTTTTTCTGTCATGGTGAATTTTATTAACACACAAGGCAGGGCATGAAATTATTATTAAACAGCAATATTTCTAAGCTCACTTCACCATTATGTGAGGTTGACTGAAGCCATGCTGCTTATTTCAAAGGATTCAAGAAGTATCACTATCCTAGGAAAAAGTAAAAAAATACACACACACACACACACACACACACACAAATATACAAACATATAGACTTATATAATTTACATATACAATATACTCTCTCTGTCTCTCTCTCTCTCCATATATATATAGTAACTATATAGTTGAAAATAGTAAAAATGTGCATATATGTGTATAATTTTATTTCCATAGAGTTATTATCAATTTTTGTTTTTTATCTATTGTGTGACTTCTTTTTCTTTTAAAACAAATATCTTCATCCTATTTTACTTAGCATAGTTGTATTCAACCATAAAAAGGACACTTGGTATCAGAAAACCCATACATATTTGCCTAATAATGCCTTTTAAGTAATCTGGCCCTTTGTTAATGGCTTTTTTAAAGCCAGTCATACACTTAGAATCAAAATTAGCATCTAAATGAGGATGTTTTAAAACACATGCCTAGGGGTTGCAGTTTTCACCTTTTTATAGTTTGCCATGTTAAATTATGTAAAATAGATTTTTTTTTCAGTATTTAATGAGCTAATGTAGAACCTATGAGATGTCTTCCTTTCTCCCTTTTTGCTTATATGGTCTTCAAACTGCTTTAAAAGGTATGAGAAATGCCTATGAATGAGAAACTACATCTCAGGCTGTTAAGAGCTGTTAAGAACATATGAACCACTTGCCCAATTTGAGGACCAGAGGTTACAATGCAACTCAGTTCAGACTGAATGTATGCATCTATGCTAAGTGTTTTTACATGTATTAGCACAAGCAATTAGAAATTCCCTTTATATTTAATTTCACAAAAAGAATTTATCATGTTTTCCAACAAATTACCTCTTCAATTCAATTAGCAGGGAGAAAAAATTGAAAAGACAAAGAAAAGAAAAGAGGACCCAGGAAGAGGTAATAGGAAATAAACCTCAAAAAGCTACAAAAATCCACAAAATTAAGTAGAAGTAAAGTTTAAAGCCATGACAGAAAGTGAAGCTAAGAATCTGGATGAAATTAAAGAGAGGTACATTTTATCTGAATTCTAGAAAAGGCTTTCTGAAGACAAGATCTATTATTTGGCAGATTGGTTCCCCAAGGGAAATGGAAAATTCTCCATTGTTTGAGCCACTTGGAATTAGATGATAGAAAATGATAGGGACTATGGTATAGTGAATAACCATTGTGGGGGGGAAGGGTTAGGGAACAAAGGGACAGAAGGTGACAATGCCCTGCTATGTCTGCTCCATCTCTAATTCCAGTGAACCCTGTTTTATAGCATAGAAAATTATTACAGAAGAATTTTCACTTGGGATCCCATACAGCCTCTTCATGTTTCTGTATAAAAAATAATGTGACCTCAAGTGGAAAAAATACAAGAACAAAAACATAAAAGAACCAGGAATATGGAAGGAATGTGAAAGAAGATGAAGAACAAAGATCGCTCTTGCGTGAGATGTCAGAGAATCAGGTTCTGGAAGATATCTTTCCTGTTGTAGATAGAGTACTGAGTTCACAGTTATGAAGGTGTATGCTCAAACATCGCCTCTGCCACTTAGTAATGTTATCCTGGGCAAGTCACTCAACCCCTTCCAACTTCAGTTTCCTCATCTGTAAATTAAGAGAGGTGGAGATGATTTCTAAGGTCTCTTCCTGCTCTAGATCTGTGATCCTAGGTTCAAATCATCAAAGGGAAAAGAAGAGATTATTTGCCACTATTGACTCTATAAAAATTATCTTTCTTCTTAAATTTAAACACACTTGGTTTTGGGGTTTTGTTATTTTTTCTTCAGACTTCCACTATTCCATATTCTGGATCTTACTCTTTTTTTTTAATTAATATAAATTTATTTATTTAACTTTTTACATTCATTTTCACAAAATTTGGGGCTCCAAATTTTCTCCCCATTTGTCCCCTCCCTCCACCCCAATATACCCAGCATTCTAATTTCCCCTATCACCAATCTGCCCTCTCTTCTATCATCCCTCCCTTCTCTTGTCCCCATCTTCCCTTTTGTCCTGTAGGGCCAGATAACTTTCTATTATTCCCCATTACCTGTATTTCTTATTTACTAGTAGCAAGAACAGTACTCGACAGTTGTTCCTAAAATGTTGAGTTCCAACTTCTCCCCATCCCTCCCTCCCTACCCATCCCTTTGGGAAGGCAGGCAATTCAATATAGGCCATATCTGTGTAGTTTTGCATATGACTTCCATAATAGTCGTATTGTGTAAGAATAACTATATTTCCCTCCATCCTATCCTGCCCCCCATTTTTTCTATTTTCTCTTTTGATCCTGTCCCTCCCCAAGAGTGTTGACTTCAAATTGCTTCCTCCTCCCATTACCTTCCATCATCCCCCCATCCCTGCTTATCTCCTTCTCCCCCACTTTCCTATATTGTGAGATAGGTTTTCATACCAAAATGAGTGTG
>CM053773.1:21820935-21856244 GCA_028658325.1 Potorous gilbertii | reverse complement strand
TTCCTTTGACTTCTGGAATATCCTGTTCTACGCCCTTCAATCCCTTAATGTAGAAGCTGCTAGACCTTGTGTTATCCTGATTGTATTTCCACAATACTGGAATTGTTTCTTTCTAGCTGCTTGCAATATTTTCTTGTTGACCTGGAAACTCTGGAATTTGACCATAATGTTCCTAGGAGTTTCTCGTTTTGGATCTCTTCCAGGCGGCGATCGGTGGATTCCTTGAATACTTATTTTGCCCTCTGGTTCTATGGATCTTACTCTTGATAAGAGGATGACAGTGATAGCAAAGTTTAGTGAAAAGTATTCTGGACTGGAAGTTTGCAGGATCAGACTGATTTTAGTCTGACTAGTAATGTGACATAGGAGAAATCTATGTGGCCCTATGGCTAGACATGAAGAAGGACATGAGTTTAAATCTGGCTTCAGCCAGATTACTATCTGTGTGATCTTGGATAAGTTATTTTGCTCGCAGGAGAGAGACAGAGACTGAGAAAAAGAGACAGAGACAGAAACACAGAGACAGAGAGAGAATCAGAGACACAGAGAGACAGAGATCTATAGCCCTCTGGGCCTAAGTTTTCTCATCTGTAAAATGAAGTTGTTAAGTCAGATGTTCCTTATAACTCCTGCAAGTTCTATGATGCTAAGTCTTTTAAATTGTTGAAATAAACAGACAAGTTAAATTTAAAAAAAGGTAAAACTGAAGTTTAACCAAGAAATAATGTTGTTTTTCAGTCCTGTCCAACTCTG
Source organism: Potorous gilbertii (assembly GCA_028658325.1). Lineage (NCBI taxonomy): Eukaryota > Metazoa > Chordata > Mammalia > Diprotodontia > Potoroidae > Potorous > Potorous gilbertii. The sequence continues at coordinate 21,855,491 of CM053773.1, read as the reverse complement.
TGACTCCATTTAGGGTTATCTAGAAGTGGTTTGTTATTTCCTTCTCCAGCTCATTTTACAGAGGAGAAAAGTAAGGTAAACTGTTAAATGACTTGCTCAGGATCATGCAGCTAGTGGGATTTAAACTCATGAAGATGAGTCTTCCTGATGCAATGGAGTAACACTTATCATCACTTGGAATGCCCCCCAACTTTATAAGTATCGCAGATAATTTGTTTTATATCATTATACATATATAATGAATATTTATATATATTTATGAATCTGCTCAAATTCTTAATAAATATTAATTAATAAATTATATAAATGAATAAAATATAAATAAAAAATAAAAATTAATTAATAAAATTACTATTTTTTCTTGTTATAGGAAAAACTATCTGCTGTTTCAAAATTTTTATAAGGAAACCTCTTTGCCAATGTAAATCAGTATTAGCTATACTGTCTCTTTAAAGGGTTGCCTAAGACACTGAATGGTTAAGTAACTTGGCAAGACATTGAATGGTTAAGTAACTTGCCCAAGGTCACACAACCCATATGAGTTGAATTCAGACCTTGAACCTAGTCCTGGTTGTTATCTGGTCACTGAACCCAGATGGCTCTAGAGGAGAAAGTGAGACTGGTAACTTTGCACAGTTTTTCTTCATTCAAATCCAGTTCCATTGCAAGTCATGTCATCATCTCTCTGATATCATGGTCCTCTTTGGGAATCATGGACAAACCAGAAAAACACCATATACACAATCCTTACTCTAAGGTAAGCTTATTTTCAACTCACCACACAGTATGCTGTCTCTGCCTATTCAATGTTATATACTTGTTAAACTATTTTAAAAATTTTTTACTAAATCATCTTTATATTTCAAATTTTAATTTTATTTTCCTACATTATATTGTGGTCATTTTATCCTAAAAGTAGCTTACTTATTTATTCAACTTGCATTTCCTTTAATCTATTTTAATAACATGTATTTAATTTCTATAAATTTCTTTTCTTTGCTCAAGTCTCTGACATGTGTTCCTTACTATAAATGAACATTTTTTTCTTTTTTTTTCTTTCCTTCAATTATATTTAAAATTTTTTCCTCATTCCATGACCACTTCTTTTCTTTCAGAATACAATAATAAAGTAAAGGGCAATCTTTCATGAGAGAGATCTTGGAGATCAACATACAGAATTCAGTGGTTAGGGAAACAAACTTATGATGGAAGATTAAGCAATACTAACAGAAGTTAGCACAATTTTGTTAAAGGAAGATATGTGGAACCATGAAAAGAACCCTGTTCTAGAATTCTGGTCACTGGAGTCTTTCTCATTTTTTGCCACCTACTGGCTATTTTTCCTGGGATGAGATATTCAGTCTCTCAGATCCCCAACTTCTTTTTCCATGAACTATTATAGACAATAAAATTGTGATTGTTTTGAGGATTGCATGAAATAATATATATGAAATTGCCTTGAAAAAAGGTTAAACTATTTATATGTCAAGAATTTCAAAATTAATAGTAATGAACTAATAGAAATTATAAGGTGGATATAAGTATCCTACTCCTGTTTAACTCATGGAGTTTTTATGAGAATCAAATGAGATCATATACATAGAAATCCTTTGTAAATTAGAAAACAGTATAAGAACATAAGAGGGATAGAAGAACAAGAAGGTGGTATTGGATTAATACCCGTTGAGAGGAGGAGAGAATAGGTTGATAAATCAATAAAACCTTACTGGTAATTACCTTTCTAGTTGAGACCCTTATGCAGATGACATCTGAGGGACAGCCTTTATTAGCATTAGGACTTGGCAGGAATCTGTTCATTTTGAATCTAAAGCAATTGATCAACTAAGTGTTTTATCAAGGAAAATTGTAAGGTAGACTGCTATATATAGACTTGTTCAGAAGCTTCCAGTTCCTGAGTCCTCTAGTGCAGCAAATAAATTGTGGCAAATAAGAGTTTGCTAAAAGAATTAACCACAAGAGCTACCATCAGGAATCACAAAATACCAAAAGTTTTGCTTCCAAGAAGTACGGAATGCAAAAGCAAGTTTTCTATATTTTCATTTCTGGCATTGACAAACAGTGGCTACTTAGTGTAGATACAGGAGCTGAATGGCTTATTCTCTAAGATTGTCAGGAAGATTGTACAGTTCCTTGGGGAAAAAAGGAAGAAGAAAAAGAAGGAGGAGGAAAAGAAAGAGGACTTCAAAAACAAAACTCAGAGGAAAAAATAATCAGAAGATAACAAAATCCAAACTTGTATCAAAAGGCTGGAGGGTGGATGAATGTGACAGAGAAAGTAGAGGAAAAGGATTTTTGCAGACTTGATACTTTGAATAAGTATAAGGTGCTCCACATTAAGAGGGAACTGGTCTGTTGGAGAGGAAAGCAGCATTTTCAATTATCTGAAGAGTCCTCTTGTGAAAGAGTGGTTTGGCTTGTTCTGCTTAACCCTAGCAGGTATAACATGTATCACTTTGAATAAGGAAACACTTTCTAATATTTAGAACTTCTGCAAATGGGCTGCATTGGGAGTTAGTTGTTTTCCCCTTACATGAGGTCCACAAACAGAGGTTATATGATTTTCTGCCCACAATTTAGTGGAGGGCATCCTCCTTTGCTTGGAAGGTTCTCCCTCCCTCCCTACCTCTACCTATCAGATGTCTCTCTTCCTTTGGGATATAACCTTAAACACTACTTTTTACATGAAGTTTTTCCTCATCCCATCACTAATTATTAGGGCCCTCCCTCTCAAACCACTTCATATTTAACTACCATGTATTCATTTATAATTACTTTATATTTATTTATGTGTATATATAATATACATTGGTTTGCATTATATATACACATAAATAGAAAGCAAATAATTGCAAATAAATACATATATGTGTGCTCATTTTCTCTCTATCTTCCCCCTTTAGAATCCCTTATGAGTATGGATCTTTTTTTCTTTGCACTTATATGGGCAGTATTGTTACATTAATAGAATAGGAAGATCTTCCCCAGCCATTAATATGCCTAACACACAGAGTCTGTGATCACATGGAGCTGGTGGTCACATGGAGCCTGGTTTACATGGAGCTCAAACTGTCAGAAGCTTGCTCAAGGAGGAGAAAGAGGGCATAAGAAGAGAGTGAGAGCAGGTGGAGCAGAAAGAGAGAAGCAAGCTATGAGTTAACAGAGGGAACTTGTTTTTGTGGGGAGGCCTGACAGAAAAAAGGTTTAAGATGTTGGCATTCCTTGGATTAGTGACAAGTACCCAGTTAAATCTTATCTCCTGGTTTTCTAATGATGTCTCAAGTAAAGATTTTGGTTTTACCTTTGAGGAAGAAAGTTTATTATATTTTGCAAATTTATCCTGGAAATACTCATGCATATTCATAGATGCTGCTATGGGTAATGGCAATGAGGACAGGACTGTGAAATATAAAACCTCTACTTGGGGAAAGGAAGGTTCTAGGGAAGGAAATGGGTGGCTTTACCTTATTCCTCCCCAGAAAGAGAATGGGTTAAAAGCACAGGACTTGGTGAAAATAGGTAACTGAGGTTACAGAAGGGAGAACCCATGGATTTAGAAAGATTTGCAAGGAATACCAATAGAACTGGGAAAGAAATGACAAGAGTATGTAGAAAATGATAGACAATGTTAACATGCTACCATATTATTTGCAAAAGTGGTGACAAATTGCTGGAGGAAAATGTTCAACAAAAAAGTGGCTAGCTAATTTGCATGAGAAGTTTTCTATGCTATAGCATCAGAACTTTCCTTTAGAAGAGCAACGTAGAAAGTAGCAGAAGGTAGCAGAAAAGACAGTTGTGAGTTTAACTCAGAAAAGGAAGAGAAAAGTTAAGAAAAAGAAAGGTGTATGCAACCCTTGCTAGCATGCGTAGGGCCTGATTGGGACCCAGACACCTGGGAAGAAGATGCATGGGAGAAAAATGAAACAAATTTAGACGTGGAAGCTTCTAGGAGAATTCTAGAAATAGAGACCTTCATCCAATACTACAAAGGAAGCAGGAGAACCAGGGGGGGCACACAGTGTTTAAGGAAGTAACTGAGGATTTTGCTCAGCAGGGGGTCACAGATATTTTAAGTTGATTCACCCTCAAAACTGGAAAATCACTAGTATTTTGGATGGTGGGAATCAGCAATGAGAGGACCAGAGGAGTATGAGTAGATAACATAGATTGTTTGAAATGTATAGGTATCAGTCAGAATCCTTTAGTACAACAAGCTTTAAGGGGTTACCATATTCAAGGAGTTAGCAATGGATCTAATTTGTTAGTTTTAGCTGTCAGGGAATACAATAAATTATCCCACTGACTCTATGTGGCCAAGTGGAAACAGACCCTGGAATTCGCTTAGAGACTGTATGAGAAAGTTAAAGGAAGAAGTAATGAAAACTAATATTATGATTGGAGATGCAGATGTGTATCACAGCACTCCCTTAACAATTTCTCACGGAAATATAATAGTGAAGACTGCTCCTCCTGCTTAAAAACACATCATTCTGACTATTAATTGGGGAAATAGGGCACCCTCTTTCAGAGGTGTTGGATAAGATTGCACAGTTAGGTGACTTAGGGGAATGAGGAAAAGATGAATTTTCTCAAGGGAGAAAAGAAATTAACCTGCAGATTCAAAGTCAGAAGAGTTTAACAAGGAGAGAAATGTTTATTGCTTTATTAAGAGTAGGAAACAGACTGTGGAAGAATAGATGGTATTCCAACTAAGGAACTAGGAAAAAGAATTTAATATTAGATCCTGAATCATTGTATCCAATGATTGCATCCAAGTTTGTCACACCTGCAGGGAGAATAGGAGATTGACCAAGCCTCAACTTAGATTAAAGAAGTACACAGATGGTATTACAGACCTCATATTTGTTTAACTATATATTGGAAAAATGGATCAACCACTGTAACTAAGGTATTAACAGATACTGGGGTAGAGGCCTCCCTTACATATATGGAAACTCTCACAAATTTAAACAAGGACTCCCTATTACCATCACAGGACTGGGAGGAGCTGAAATACCAGCCAGACAAGTTAGACTAATGATGAAAATTGAGCAATTACCTAAGAAAGAATATACAGTGGTAATTGTACCTGTTCCTGAATACATCATTAGGATAGATAAATTGAAAGGTATGACTTTAAATTTGCCTGAGGGGAGATACCAATTTGCAGTAAGGAAGACAGGAATTAATGCAGTTCTTGTGGGTTCATGATGCTGATGCCATATTTACCCTGCTTCTGGTTATTGACTCCTTATTCTTTTTCTGCCTCTATTTGTTTGTTTAACCTGTTTGTTATATTTGTTTCCTACAGGCTTAATGCCCTCCACTTGTAGATGACTGACTAATCAAGTTGGTTATCACCCTCTGTCCAACACTATGATATGTCACCCCTGAACCTGGCATGGACCATGCTCTGCATACCAGCTAACATACTGATTTCTTAAATGGAACCCTGCAAGGCAGGGACAGCCCTACATCCAATATCAGCAGGAAGCAGCTTCAGAAGATGAGACCTTCACCCCTTATCCTAAGGGATTTGGGGTCCCGTTCATTTGAGGGGTGAATGATGGGATCCTAATGGTCAAGCTCCCACCCTAAAATACTGTTTTATGTGTTTATTTTCTGTTATTCTTTTCATATTGATATGCAAGTTATGTCTATACAATTTGTCCCTAAAGTCCCATCAGCCTATGTAATGAACCTGAAAAATCTTGGAGTTTAACATAATGTTAATAGACTAAGGAGATCTTCCCCTCCATTAATAGGCCTACCATGTGCTATCCTGTGCTAACATGGAGCCTGGGTTACATAGAGCTTAGACTGGGAGGAGTTTGCCCAGGGAAGAGAGAGGAGAGAGAATGAAAAGAGTGTGAAAGCAGGCAGAGCAGAGAGAGAGAAGTGTGGATGGAGAGAAGACTTTGTCTAAGGGAACTCAATATTGTGGGGAGGCCTGAGAGAAAGAAGGTTTAAGATAACAACTCTTCTTGGATCAATAATAAGTACCTTGTTAAATATTACCTCCTGGTATTCTAATGATGTCCTAAATAAATGTTTTAGTTTCATGTTTCCGGAAGAAAGTTTATTATATTTTGTGAATTTACCCTAGAAATAAGCATGTGCATTCATAGTGGCTGCAATGGGTATTGCACTGGCATTACAAGTATGTAGTATAGAGACCAATACATTATAATTGTTAAATACATGCTTGTCAATTGACATTTTTACTCAAGTATGGATATCATGACTTCATGTCCTACAGAATAAAAAAAAAATCACCCAATCACCAAGCTGGAAGAGCCCTTTGTGATTATTCCAAATTCTACCCAAAGCAACAATCCCCTTCTGCAAGAACCAAAAGGTAATTAACAATAATTTGTGGGTCTGCCTTAATTCCTCCACTATCAATGACCTCAAAATTCTACCCTCAACCCCATCAGTTCATGTCATTTCTGGACAGGAAAATTTTGCTCATTTTTAACTAAAAATTACCTTCTTGTCTCTCTCAACCATGGTTCCTCATTCTGTCTTCTTGGGGCATAGAGAACATTTCTAATTCTTCTATGGGAAAACTTTCAACATATCAGAAGTCATCATTTTCCTCCAAAAGTTTTCTCTTCAGGATAATCATCTCCAGTTCCTCCTATCAGTCCTCAAATGACACTTTCTTATGTCTCCTCACCATCACAGTCATTTTCAGTTGTCCTTAAGTTGTCTCTTTCTTCTCAAAGACACCTGCCTAGAATTGAATGCTCAAATATGCTGCAGAGTTCAATGAAACTATCACTTCCTCGTTTTCTGGACACTATTTTAGTAATTGCAACATAGGTTGATTAAGTTTTATTAGCTGTCACATCATACATTATCATTATATTGAGTATGAAACTATTAAAATCACAAAGTCAATTTGACACAAATTCTTAAATGGTCATGTTATCCTGAGTATGTACTTTAGTAGCTGAATTATTTGAACTGTTGTGCAGAACTGCACATTTATCCTTTTTCAGTTTAATTCTTAGCTTGTTCCTACTCTTCCAATTATCCTGATGTTTTGGACCTCAGGTCTTTCATTCACTATATTAGTGATAGCTTCCATTCATAACGTGAATGAACAGTCAGTTTATGCCCTCAGTCAAGTCACAACAAAATTGTAGAATGGAGCAAGGCCAGAATTATTGGCAAATATGATAAAGTATTTAATTAAGAATAATGAAATGAGATTAAAAAAATAAATATTTTCATCAGAAAGTCACTTCTAGGATTTTAGTTCTTTCAGAGTACTGGTGAAGATATATTTAAGGCTATGTTCCACTGGAAAAAAAAAGTAGAAAAGTTTTCCATTGGAAATAATTGAAATTCTATCACTTGGAATACTTAAAAGTGGACTGGACAAAGTAATTAAAAGTTGCTAGAGAGAACTGACCTACATCTCTTGAGGGACTAACTAGATAACAATAGGTCTTTCCTTCTTAATATATTCTCTTCAATGACATATTTACCTTGCTGGAGACTAGAAAAATTTTCTTCCATCCTTAAGAGTGGAAAAAAGTGTAAATATCAAACTAGGTCATCATACTGTAGTCTATTATTTAAATTATTTCATCTATAAATGGTGTGTAAATTTTGATTAACTATGAAATGAAACAGTGCATCTGCCATTGCATTCTTAAATAAACTATTTATACTTCAAGACCTTGATACATTGCTGTACATGTCATTTTCCTTAGCAGAGAAGCACCTGAATATACATTTTTCTAGAACACATTATTCATTCATAAGATATATGATTGTCAAGAATGTTTAATATGATCCAAGCCTACAATAACATATGTACAATGATCAGAATGAAACAGAGGATCATCTCTGCTTCTTAGTCTGATGATATTAGGGATATCATCAGATATCCATAACATATCCCTGTTATGTTACAACGGATGTTACCAGATTGGGGCATTTCTGGAAAAGATAATGGGTAGGGGTCGTAGATTAGTGAGATGGTAAGTGAAGAGACTCAAAACAATTGCTCTGAAAGAACTGGTTGAAGAATTTAGAGATTTTTAACCTGGATAATGGAAGAAGTCAGGTGACTGCGGAAGCTGGTTTCAAGTATTTGAAGGGTTGTCTTGTAGAAGAGAGTTTAAAATTGTTTCGCTTAGCCCAGAAACAGAGCTAGAAGGAAGGAGATCTTCAAATAGTGGGTAGATATCCACTTATTAGGAATGCTGCAAAGGTGGTCTTTGCCCAAGTATGCATCAAACTAACTACCCTCTAAGGTTTCCTCAAACTCTGATATTCAATGAATAGCACCCTGGGCTCAATTGCTTACATATTCCAGTGTAGTGGAGATAGTTCTCAATCACAATACTGTCATTCCACATATTAAGTAACCCTTCCAACCTCATTTTCTCTGTAAAAACAACAAGCATAGTACAACAAGAGTAGGTAGTGAGTGCACCATTCATTTTGGGATGAACACTTTTTGAAGAAGTTGTACATATCTTTGGCAAAGTTTATTATTAAATGTTCATTTCTACAATTCCATGTTACAATAATTCAAAAGATAACTGTTTGTGGTTCAGTTGTGCTTGACTCTTTGTGACCCTATGGTCCATACTGTTCTTGGAGTTCTCCTGGAAAAGGTAATGGAATGATTTGCCATTTCCTTCTCTGGCATACTAAGGCAAAGTTAAGTGACTTGCCCAAGGTCACATACAGCAAGTAAGGGTCTGAGGCTGTGTTTGAACTCAAATCTTCCTAAACCCAGGCTGGGTGCTCTATCCAGGGAGCCAACAAGTTGCCCCAATTCAAAAGATAGAGTCTATCTGTTATATGTAAAGCATACCATTGCGCGCTAAACAGGAATTGATAGGGTTGTAAGATACAATTTCTGTCTTCCGAGAGTTCACCAATGAAATAGAGAAGCAATGCATGTGTACAGAATACTGTATAGTAAGGTAGCATTTGACAAGTATAATAAGAGCCATGGCAGTCACATAAAATTATATAGAAATATAAAGGAAGGCATGATTTTAAGAGGTTTTACAGAGGAAGGAGTATTTACAACTGAATCTCAAGTTGAAGACCATTGATAGGCAGAGATAAAAAAGCGTATTCTAGGAAAATGATCAGTTAGTAGAGAGAAAAGGAAATATAGGATCAAGAACTATATCTGTAAGGCACCTCAGGAACCATATTGTCTGCCCCCACTCCATTTTATAAATGAGGAAACTGAAGGTCAATAGTTAAGTGACTTGTCCAAGGTCGTACATAGTAAACATCAAGTTGTCTGACATTTTCTAACACCAGCATTTTAAGAGTTGTTCAGATTTACAGCCTAGATGTCATAACAGTTCTTTATTCTCACTTAACACCACCTCTTTCCAATCTGTTGTGTCTTTTTGATTCCACTTCTGAAGTATCTCTTGAATCTGTTCCCTTCTTTCCATTTATAGCACAACCACTTTAGTTCAGGACTTGATTGCCTCTCACTTGAATTATTGACACATCTTTTAATTGGTCTCCCTGTCTTCAGTCTCTCACATCATCAATCCACCTTCCACACAGCTACCAAATTTCTATTTTTAAAGGAGATATCTAACCATAATCTTTTGTCTGCCTAAAAAGTTTCTGTGGCTCACCATTACCAGCAGGATGATATTGCAACCATCCCAGTGAGAAGTAAGGTAAGAAAAAATTAAAAGAGGATAGTTACAGAGGTAATAAAAAGTTAGGGACAAACTGGAGAGATAACATATAGGAAAAGTTGGTAGAATTTCATAACAGATGTACAAAGAGAGAACGTAATGAAAGACGTTCCAAGTTTTACAATTAGCTAAGAGAATGGTAGACGTATTTAACAGAAAAAGAAGACTAAGGTTATTTTTTGTGTAAGTGAGGACTGGGATAGGAATGATATTAAGCTTAATATGACTATGAAGTGATAGTGAGATAGCAAATGTGAATGTCCAGAAGATAGTGAACATATAAAGGCTTAGGAGAAAGTCTTGGCTAGAGTTTGGAAGTGAATCTTAGCTGCACAGAAAAAGTAATTGAAGGTTTAGAAATGAGCGAGAATGACAAATGAGAGGCCTAAGGCAGAAGAGAAGTTCAAAGAAGAGAGGATTATGGAATATCAGCATTTAACGGTTAGAGTCAGAAGAATCAGCTTCCTTCTTGGTTATATAACTATTAATTTTCTAGTTTCACCATTACCATCTATTAATATCCTACTTTGATGCATCATTGAGACATGGGGATGATGAGTTATCAAGGGCTATCTCAACAGATCATGTGTTTTAAGGACAAGCTGGAAAGGATTTAGGTATGGGTTCAGGGACAGGCTGTGTCTGTCCTCTGAGGGCCATTTTAGCAAAGTTCAGAAAGGGTCACCACCAGAGAATTACCATGCAGTTAATTGTTTTGCATATCTACTAAGATATGTAAGGATAATAAATCTTAAAATACTAGCATAACTAAGCAGGAAGAACAAGCTTTAAATTTTACCTTTATGTGTTTCATGGGACCAGGTGTCTATAAACTTGTTTTTTGTTAATATTTTGATAGTTGTGTTTTAATATACTTGATGATTTTAAAAATCCTATGTGTGTTACATTTCATGCATTTTCCTGAGAAAAGGTCCATAAGCTTTAACAGATTGCCAATGTGGACCATGATTGAAAAAAACAAAACAAAAAAACAACAACAATAAGAACTTATGTGTTAGAAGATTGTGTAAAATTTCTATTAAGCAGACAAAACTACTGAATATTTTCTTCCCACTGGAAGTTTCCACTAATTGTCTAAAAATTTCCCTTCAGAAATCAGCATCCATTATTCACATGAGAAAAAGTCTATAAACTTCCTTAGGTCAGACTTCCATCCTACATAAGGATGAGAATTCTCCACTGCAGGACTGGCATTGCCAAAGATGTGAATCTCATCCCTTTTCTCCATTTATGCTTGCCTCTTTTCTCCCACTTAGTTTACTTTAGTGTAGGGAATGATTCACAGTAATTAAAATACATTTTGTATAGAATTATATCAGATGCGGCAAGACCTTACCTGTCAAGTAACCTGTCTCCCTGGGAGCACAGGAAAGCATAGGAAACAGATACCCCTATGGGGGAAAAGTCAAAAACAAACATACAAACAAAAACCAACCTACTTAAAATTTTTTCTCACATAAATTACCATTCTAGTTGACCTCCAAACATTTGAAAACACTTGGTTCTTGCAACTCATGAAGCCCATTTTAACAGTGTTCACAATTCAAAGTTTTAGTCAACTATCAAAGACCAGGTTACCAGCAAACATCAACTTATTTTGGTTGATAACTTTTTCAGTCATTTTGTTACTAGCGTTTGACAAAGGTTTTTCTAAAGATTTGCTTCACTTCATTCAGATGAAAACTCCCAGCATTAACATCATCATCATTAGCACAGACTTTTCAATAAAGATCAGCATTAGATTTTAATGTAGTCTCTGTCATTAACTAGCTGGGTAACCTTAGTTAAGTCGTTTATCCTTTGGGTCTTTGATTTCTCATTTGCAAATCAAGAGATGGCATTAAAGGGCCACTAAGGTCCCTTGTGCCTCCAACAAGATATAATTCCATGAAAACAAAAACTACTATTCCTAAAGGAAAAATTTATGTATCTGAAGAAGACTAATTTTCTTTACAATCCTAACCACACCAATGTGTTTAAAAATACCTGTGGGAAGGAAACAATACCACAGCATTTTTCTTCTGCTACTTGAGAAATTTAGTTTGGAGACTTTTCCAGTGTTCATTGAAAAAAAGTGAAAGCTTGATAAGATTCCCTAGAAATTTTAACAATCCAAATCTTTATCAGCCCCATAGTGTTCAGTTCTTGAAGATTACTGTACTTAAAAGTATAATTATCTGTTTGCAATAAACTAATTTCCCTTATCTCCACACTACACTTTCATTTATCATGAAACTACCTTATTATTCACAGTGGTTTTTAAATCAATCATGCTGATGTAGGAACAATCAATCAGTAATTAAAAGGGCAAACCAAACTGATTTGTAAACCACGCTAACAGAAGGCAAACACTCCATTGTAATTTGAATCACATATTTTGATGGTAGAATTAATGTGATGGTATTTTGCATGTCTGATCAAAGATTAAGAATATATGCTACATAATTCACTTTTTGAGATCTAAGAATTTTACTTTTTTTTAGTTTATATAAACTGAATATTTGTGCTGCTTCATTAAATTCAGGCATAATCCTTGATTTTCAAACTCCCTTTCTCACCCAACACACACACACACACACACACACACACACACACACACACACACACACATCCCTTACCTCCTATGATGAAGTTAGTATACTTGCTGAAACTTTCATACCAATCAATGGTAGCCAGTCTTTAAAACTGGCCCGATGAAGTACCTGGTTTAGCACCCTTTCATTTATAAATGACCCATGTAAAACTTTACTTGCATGGAAAAGAATACAGCCATTTTTACTGGTTGTATTGAATATTTGCATGTCCTTTTGAATCTTTTGCATATTCAAGGATATGGTAAACACCAAACTAAGTTTGTGTATAAAGACCTCTCTCCACACTGGGAGAAATTTTGCAACACATAAGAGTGAAGATAATTTCCTGTATCCCTCTCCTACTCTGTTACATTATAAAGGTGAATACAAGTCATACAAGGGAGAGGGAGAGAAACTAAACCATGCTTTTATTCATATAGGGAACTCCCGGTTGAGGAAATTCCCTCTACCAATACAATTTGTCTACTTTCTCTACAACTTATAATTTTAGAGTTGAGAGAGAGAGAGAGAGAGAGTAAGCGACTTTCCCAGGATCATGCATCAAGTAAATATCAAAGACATGACTTGAACCCAGGTCTGTGTGACTCCAAGGTCAACTGTTTACTGACCACGCATAGCACCAATGCAATATTCACAGCACCTATGGAAGCCATGAATATCCCAATGCAATTCTGAATCATGAAATGTAACAGACTCTCCATGTGGAAGACAGAACCAAAACATTTATTCAGACACCAGAAAGTCAAATCCATCACAGCAACAAAAATCTATACACAATAACAATGCAGAGAACAGCACATCCCTAAGCCATCCCCCTGCTAGAATTCCCACAAACCAACTCCATTAAACAAATCACAAACAAGCTCTTTCACTCACACTAGCCAGCAGCCTTCTTGTCCTTATCCTTCCTAGCTCTGACTTCTCTTATGACCTCTACTGTCCTCTCAGTTCTGCTCTAGTTCCACCTCTTCCTGTTCTACCCTTCTTGTTCCCCCTTCAGCAAACTCCTCTCACCCCAGGCTCCATATGACTTCCTGACTCACGTCACATGGGCCTATTAATAGATGGGAAAGATCTTCCCATTAAGAAGCAAAATTACATTTACAATAATGAAAAATGCATTATCCCATACGCCGTGCCATTTTTCCTGTCACAGTCAAACTAGGACAACACTAAATAATATTAGGTGACATTTACGTGGTGGTTCATTTTATGTCAGTTCAACTAATACTCATGGATAGATGTTTAGCGCCTTACTCATGATCATAAAGCTGGCAAAGATCCAAGCTGGGATTCAAACCTAGATCATCCTCTCCTATTAGATCTAGTTTTCTGTTCACTATGTCATGTAGCCTCTCCTTTGAGACCTTTTGTTAAGAAGAATATGGAAACAAAAAAGAATTTAGGTATGATAGGTCCTGCTACTAAAGGTCAAAGCAAAATGTTCAATTAAATACAAAGCTTTTGTTTCCTTGAGGAGACCAAAGCTGAGTGCTGAATTCTGAACGTGCAGTCAACTCTTCCCTTTTTTTCTCCATCAAGTTACTCTTCTGCCTATATTACCCTGGGAAACGTTTTGTCTATTTGCCATCCCAGAGGAGAAGCAGGTGTTATTTTAAATTTAAATTTGCCAGAGGGGCAGGAAATTTCCAGGACTGATGATCTCCAAAATTGCAGTTTTTCTCCCTATTTATAGCAGAGGTACAATCTTCAGCCTCAACAATGGAAATGCACTCAGGTAGATGACTGTAGGAGGACCCCAGAGAGCAAATCTAAGGTGTGAGAGATACTAGACTAAAAACCAAATGAGAATCAGCTTCCTGGTTCTAGCACCACTTTAACAACGTCCCAATGTGAGCTCTTGGATAGATCACTTAACTTTGGGTGTCTCACTTGCTTTATCTTCACATGATGCTGTTGTCATTAGTCATTGAGTGGAATGATAAATGCACATAGAAGAGTCTTCTGGAGGAGGAATGTTGCCCCCTTTCAGGTCTAATTAAAACTTCACCTCCTAGCTTTCTCCTACCTTCCCCCTCAACAAAAAACAATTCCAACCTCATCACACTTCAACAAGCATTATAGAGGATAGAGTGGTTGAAAGGATAGAGTATGGCCTGCAGGAAAACACAAGTGGCATCTCTAATTTTCACTATGTGACCTTGATCAATTGCCTTCACATTTCACATCAGTTTCCTCATTCAGAAAATGAGAATGATAATGGCATCTACCTCATAGCTTTGTTGTGGGACTGCAATGAAATGCCTAATATGAAGTGCTGTCTCAATGTAAGGACTTGGATAAATCACTTAACTTTGGGTGTCTCACTTTCTTTATCTTCACATGATTCTGTTGTAATCAATCGCTTGAGTATAATGATAAATGCATATAGAAGAGTCTTCTATAGGAGGAATTTTACCCCCTTTCAGGTCTAACAAAACTGAACAAATGACTGTTCCCAAATCATCAAAGTGATTAAGTGACATAAAAGAGAAACACTGTGTAGTCTGTTGCTGTTATACTTAGTTTTCAAAAATGATGCTGTTTACTTTTAACTGTTCAATTCAATGATCTTTCTTTTCATTTTCTGTAGATTTTGACACTGTTGAGTGTGGTATCTTCCTGGATATTCTCCGCTCTCTTATCTGCTATGGCATCATTTTCTTTTTTTTCTCCTCCCTATCCAATCATTCCTCTTCAGTCTTCTTGCCTTGGATGGATGAATAAATGAAATGAATGTTTGAAAAAGCATTTAATGTTCCAGACACCATGCTAAGGTCTAGAAAAATATACAAAACGGAGATAGTTCCTGTCCTCAAAAGGTTTACATTTCAATAATAATAATAGCTAGAAATTATATCGTACTTTCAGGTTTACATACATTGTTTAATTTGACTCTCATAATAATTCTCTGAGATAGATGCTATTGTGGTTCCCATTTTACAGATGAAGAAAACAAGGTTGAAAGACTCAGTAACTTACCCAGGGTCACACTATTAATGGTCCAGAAGCAGATTCCAAGCTCATTTCTTCCTAACTTCAAGTCCAGTACTCTGTCCACTATACCGTCTGCCTAAGGGAAAAAATAAACATGGACACACACGCGCACACACACACACACACACACACAACAAACAAGGAAGAGAAGCAGTGCCAAATAAAGGGAGATTTTCTAAAGACGGTATCTCCCCAACTATGTGTACTAAGTCATCTTTTCTTCTTTTTCTATATTCTCTCGCTGATCTCATTCATGCCCATGAAATCACTTATCACATCTCTGCAGAAGAAGCTTTAATCTCATCTTTCTATGAAACTTCAGGACTGCATTTCCACCTGCACGCAGGACATCTCCATTTTGAAGTTCCATAGATATTCTATACTCAAATATGTCCAAAACAGAACCTTAGATATTTGCCTCTCAACTCTATCTCTCAGACTTCTTTTCCATTAAAAGCATCATCTTTCTTCCAGAAAGCTCCATTCTTTTCTTTCCTGCACCATTCCCCTCCACAATCATTCAGTTCATTCATCTTTTGATAATTATACCTTCACTATAACTAATGCATCTGCCTCTTTCTCCTTCATACTCATCAGCTAGTACTTGAACTATTAATATAGTCTCCTACTGTGTCTCACTGCTTCCTGTTTCTTCCTTCCACATAGATATCCAATTCATATTCACAAAACAAAGATCTAACTAAATAAACCTCAATTCGAAATTGTCAATTGCTCCTTGTTATCTAAAGATTAAAATCCTAAATCCTCAATCTGGCATTTCTGAACCTAAGTAATGTAGCTCCTATCTAGAGTTTGGGTCTTATTTCATATTACTACCCCTTTGCACCTTCTATTCCTGTCACAGCATCCTGTCTATATTTGTCAAGCCATATCCCACCTCTGGGCCTTTGCACAGGAGTTCCCACACATTTAGAATATATTACAAATCTCCCCAAATCTCCAGCTTTACTCAAAGAAAGGCTCAAACACCATCTTCTGATTTTCTTGTCTCCTCCTCATCTTCCCCAACTGTAGACTCTATTACTCTCTTAGATTTTTTATTGTTTCAGCCTTTGTACTGACTTTCCCATGAAAATATAGAAAATAACCTCCTAAGGATTGTTTATTTTCTGATCTTTATATTCCCAGTATCAAATATAATATTTCACATATGGCATGCATTCAATGGCTATATGTTTAATTGAATTATTGTTGAACCATTTTAATCAATGTTTGCGGGCCTGCCTAGCTGCAAAGAAAGACAAGAAAAGCACTTCCTTCTATACTATGTAAATGCAGCCTCTGTCCCATGATAAGTATGGGTAACTACTTTCTGGATAGCCTATTGGCATTTGTGACTTTGCCCTGTAGGCTCTCATTTAAGCCCAAAGCATTTGTTCAAAATAAGTAAGTCCATCTTTATAGAGGCACACCAGCCTGGTGAGCAGATTGCGGCTGTTCCCTAGACATCCACGGCTATTTATGGCAAGGGACTTTGAGCTCTGATCTGCCAGTCCTGAGAACATTTCTCTTGCCCTTCTTATTCACAATAGGATCCCTTTATCTCACAACACAACAGGTGCTTGAATATCCTGCTGTTCCCTTCTCCTTAAATATGTCAGGTCCAGGAGAGTTTTCTTCTGACGAGCATGACACCAATGCTAGCAGATTGGCTATTGTTACAGGGCTTTATCATTGGTGACCTTGTCCTGCCACTTCATGTTCAGTCAGGCTCACAGGTGGCATGACTGAAGCTATTCCAGAGAGTGGAAGGTCTAGGCCCTCAATATGTGATGATAAACAGGGCTAGAAAATAGGATGTTATTTTAAAGACTTTCCTTTTCATTTGGAACTGGAAATACACTGTGCCTGCCAACTTGTGGAAAGATATGTCATAATATCTTGATTGAGTTAACTTGGTCAAGCTGCACAAGACTGATTGATTACTCTTTTGAAGATGCTCATCACCTGATGAGTTTCTTAAATGTCTGAAGGGATATTTTGACTAGATCCCCTATATTCTTTTCAAGTATAAGAAGTAGGCTTTTAACAATTTTGAATTGGAAAGAATGTCAGAGATGATTCACTCCAGCTTCCTAATATGGCAGTATAATGCACTCTGTAGTATTATTTTTGTTGTTTGAGTCATTTCAATCATATCCAACTCTTCCTGACCCCATTTGCAGTTTTCTTGGCAGAGATACTGGATTGTTTTGTTACTTCCTTTTCTAGCCCATTTTCTAGATAAGTTATAACTGAGACAAACAGGGTTAAGTAACTTGCCCAGGGTCATGGAGATAGTAAGTGTCTCAGGCCAAATTTGAACTCGGGAAGATGAGTTTTCCTGACTCTGGTCCAGGACTCTAAGGACTGTGGAGCCACCCAGTAGTCCCAATATGCCTGGCAGGGATGCTTAAATAGGAGCAGGAAGTGTGGTGCTAAATTTGCAGTCATAATACCTGAGTTCAAATCCTAACCGTACTACTCATAAACATAAATCACTTTGTCTTTCTTAGTTTATTTTTTTAATATGTAAAAGTAAGCAGTTGGTCTACTTTGTGGTCCTCTTCAATAATAGGACAGTCTTACAATCTCCAGTAACAGAAAGTTGAATAATATTTAGCTCTCAATCAATCAGGAAGTATTTGTTAAATACCAGATATGGACAGCTAGGTGACCCAATGGATGAGTACCAGGCCTGGTGTCAAGAAGATTATTGGTGAGTTCAAATCTAACTTTATACAGCTACTAGCAGCGTAACCCTGGGCAAGTCTCTTGACCTTGTTTGTCTCAATTCCTCATCTGCAAAATGAGCTAAAGGAGAAAATGACAAACCGCTTCAGTATCTTTGCCAAGAAAACTCCAAATGAGTTCATAAAGAGTCACACATGACTGAAATGACCAAATAACCAAAATATGCCACCTACTCTTTGACAATGGAGATCAAAAGAAGAAAATAAGAGCCTCTGCCCTCAAGAAGCTTACATTATATCATGAAAAATAAAATGGATATTTATAAGTAATAACAAAATACAATTTATTTATTTTATATATTTTTTTGGTGGGGGAAGCACTAGTTGGTAAAAAGATTAAGAAAGACCTCTATCTATAAGTGTACTATGAAGTACAATAAGAACATTTATGAATTTCTTAGAATAACCAAAGGTTTTAAAGTAATTAGCTTATCTCATCTCAACTAA
Source organism: Potorous gilbertii (assembly GCA_028658325.1). NCBI lineage: Eukaryota > Metazoa > Chordata > Mammalia > Diprotodontia > Potoroidae > Potorous > Potorous gilbertii. Next base: position 21,836,957 of record CM053773.1, on the reverse strand, counting down.
TGAGAAATAATACCTTTTTGTGTGGTCTATGAATTCAACATAGAGTTCCAAATGCCATTCCCTCTGCTTTTCCTATTTTTGAGCATCCTTCCTAGCCTTATTTTTTCAGTGTAATATGGGAGAAAGAACACTAGCACTAGAATGAGGAGACTGTGGCTCAAGTCCTTTAATCTCCTACTATTTAGCTGCGTGACTTTAAACTTGAGATCTCAGTTTCACCATCTTTCAAATGAGGGACTTGAGGTATATTATTTCCAAGGTCTCTTCCAGTATTATTATTCAGTGATACTGACAATCTAATCCCATATATAAACATCTCTTTTTGGCAATACTGCCCCCCCCAATCATTGTCCCTCAAATATGAGTAACACTTTTCCTTCCCTGTGCCTTTATTCACCATCTCAACCAGGAACTGAATACATCTTACAAGGTATACTCATCAAATCTTGAGCCCGACTAATCTGATTCATGAGGACTTATAAAGAAAAAGGAAGCGGATAGGGAATATTGTCCACACATATCTGCCAAAGAATTGGTTACGACGAAGTAAAATGTAGCACTTTGCAACACAAGAAGAATATCAGTAAAGACCACAAGAAATAACAATCAAGAAGTAAACCAGTAATAAAGCCCATGATTTTAAGTTTCTAGAGATGAAAAGAAAGATGTGACACCATCTACATGTCCATAAAGATTAGAACTAGGAACACAAAGGGGTACAAGTTACAGAAAAATAGATCTGACATTAATTTAAGGGAAAAAAAGTCAATCGTCAGAGCCATCCAAAAGTGGAATAGGTAGTTGGAGGTAAGTGACATGTTCCTCTGACATGTTTCATTTCACTAGAGCTCTTCAAAATGAGACTGAATGACCACTTGTAACGATATTATATCTCGAAGTTCTATTCAAGGATGTGATATACTATATAGTTTCCAAGGTACCTTCTCACACTAAGATTCTCTGATTATTTGGCACATGCTTCTGCAGATGTGTTTCCTATTCCAATTCTATGATTCTAAAATGGAGTGAAAGGAATAGGAAAGGTTGTATGTTGTTTGAAAAGGTGCTCCTTAATAAAGTACTGTTCTTAAGTTCTCTCATCCCAACACTGAACTCTAGACTGCTAAGCCTAAGGTGCCTTGCAAAGAAAATAGATTTAGTGAATGAATGTTTGTCCAATTATTTAATCTGCACAAGGACACACTCACTGCTGAAAGTTTGCCCTAAATATTATCTTAACAATTTGTGTGTATCATCATCATCATCATCATCTCCCAGATCAAGAGGGGAAAAATACCTCTGTGTCCATTATGAATTCAGTTAACCTCAAAGATTAACTCTAACAAAACTAGAAATGCACAAGAAGTTGGAATAGGGATTGGTTTTCCTCCAAAGAATTCTTCCACTCCAGATGCCATCTCAAGTGATATATCACTTAGAAATAACAGCTGGTCAGGGGATAGAATATTTCACATCTGTTTGCAATATCTTTAGATATTATTAATATTTTTAAAGTAATTCAAAGAGTAATAAATTGGCATAATTCTTTGTACCATTCTTATGGTATGAGTATGTATATGTGTGTGCAACATTTTTCATAAAATATTAAGGAATTTTTCCCTTATGTGAAATTTTATCTATCTTATTTATTGCTATAAATTATAAATCATTCTGAATATAAATATTTCACTTAACACAAGTGAAAATTTAGAAATTTAAATTTCACTGATGAAAACTGTTATACAACATAGAAAGGAAAGGAGATTCACTAAACATTAGAATATATTATATAAGTATGAGAATCTTGCTATTGATAAAATGGCTAGAAACATCAGGGAAGGAACAGGTGCCTTGTACTCCAAGTTCTGTTGATGTGTCTCCACAGGTGTTTCTTAGGAAGAGGAGAGGAGCTGTGATGGTTAGTGAATCCATGCTGAAGGGTACTGAGGCAAGCATGTGTTGACCTGATATGAACAATGTGAATGTCTCTTGTTCTCTCAAGGCCCATATCTATGAAGGGACGAAGACTCTTATAAGAATCATCAAACCTGATGACAGCAACTTCAGTTAATTTAAATAGGGACAAATGCTACTAGCAAAAGAAACCTACAAAACCTTGCTAAGGATTATTAAGACCTACACTAGAAACTGAAGACCTTAAGGGCCCAAGATGACTCATGAAACAGAGCAAATATAGGCAATAACAGCTGGTAAGAAGATGCGATCTAGTTGGGGACTTTAATTCTAGAATATACAGATATGATTAGGACTGATCAGGAGTGGGTACCACTAAAAAAGATGTTAGAATTTTACCACTATGCCATTACTAGGTATATCCACCAAAGAGGTTACAGAATGAAGGAAAGGACCCATTAATGCAAAAATATTTATAGCAGCTCTTTCTCTAGTGTTCAAGTACAATTAACTAAAGGGGTGTCTATCAAATGAGCAAAGGCTGAACAAATTATGGGAAATGAATGTAATAAAATTCTCAGTGCATAAGAAACGATAAAAGGTTTCGGGGAAATCTGAAACAACTTGTTTAAATTGGTGCTGAATGAAGTAAGCAGAAACAGGAGAATGTAACAACAAAAACATATAATAACAACATTGTAAAGACAAACAACTTTAAAAGACTTGGAAACTGATCAATGTCATGAATTATCTTGATTCTGGGTGATCAGAGATGAAGTAAGTGACACATAACAGAACTGATGGACTCATGATGAATGAGACATGTGCTACTGGATAAGAGGAATTCGTTTTGTTTGATTACACATATTTGCTAAAAGAGTGATTTTTTTTGAAGGAGTAGGAGAAAAAATTAATATGTTAATTGATAAAATTAAAAATATTATATAGTCTCACACATTTACTCAAAATAGATTTAATTGGAAAGGAAAAAAAGAGAGAACTGTCTTCACCTGTCTTTATACTACAGAGAAAAGTTATAGTATAGATGAAGGAAGAGCAATAGACACACAGTAATTTTGAGGGCAAGAAATTTTAAAAACCAAATTAAAACCCATGTTTAAACATATAAAAAAGAATGGGAGACAAAGGAGACAAATTGAGAATGTTAATGAAAAAACACAAATTTTATCTCATAGACATGACTAAGACCAGGTGGTATGGGACATTTTATAGGAAGGGCAAGGCAATAAAAAGATTTACTTAGATGCATAGGTTTATCTCACAGAAGGAATTCATATCTCATGAGGTTGCCGGCCTTAATGAAGGACTGACTGAAGTTTCTAGGATTTCAATTCACATGAGACTGTGTACTTATGGCAGGAAGATAATAGGTACTTCAGACCAGCAGAATAGTTGCCTACAGAAGGACTTACGATTATATCTGGTACAAAAAGAAAGAGGAAGAAGAAGAAGGATAAGAAAGGGGAAGAAGAAAAGGAAGAAAAGGAAGACCTCCCACTGTGGCTAAGTTAATGGAAAGTGCTAGTGAGAAGAGGAGGATACTCTGAGTGAATCTCCTTCCTCCCGGGAAACATATGAAATTTCCTCTATCCCTGAACATGAGTCCTGCAGTAGATTATTTCTTATCCTATTCATTTAGCGATTAGACACAATTTCTGTATGTGTGTGTGTGTGTGTGTGTGTTTCCCTAACCATTTTCTAATAGTTATACTCTGAATTAAACTTTTGTTAAAGTTCTTATTTGATCTGCAAACTTAGTACATAGTTAGTTTAAATAATCTTAGAAACTATGAATCTGAGATGGGTGGAAAAGCTAAAGTTAGATCAACATCAGTCAGTGGAATACTCTGAATCCAACATCACCCATGAATCCTGAGTTGAATAGAACATTGATAACATGAGGAAAATTAGGAATCAAAGTTTAATTACATATTGAGTGCATTTGTTAAGTAGTAGTAGTAGTAATACTAGTAGTAGTAGTAGTAGTGGTGGTGGTGGTGGTAGTAGTAGTGCTAGTAGTAGAAGGAGGAAGAGGAGAAGAAGAAGAAGAAGAAGAAAAAGAAGAAAAAGAAGGAGAAGAAAGAGGAGAAGAAAGAGAAGGAGAAGGAGGAGGAAGAAGAGAAAGAGAGAAATAACAAAAACAAGATATGAGTTTTCTTGGCAAAGATAGCTGAGTGGTTTGCCATTTTCTTCTCCAGTGGATTAAGGCAAACAGAAGTGATTTAACTGAGGTCCCACAACTAGTGAGTGTCTGAGGCCAACGTTTGAGCTCAGATCTTCCTGACTTCAGTCCCAGTATTTTATCCACTGAGTCATCTAGTTGCTTCTGCCTCGCTCCTAAAATAGGAAGGATGACAATCTTTGGAGAAGGTAAGTATACTTTCCTAGAATTTGTGATAGAGAAGGAAAAGAAAGCTAACCAGAGCCCTTAAATGCATGTCCTAGGTTTGGGGAGAGTGGATTTCAGAGCATTCAGGGTAAGGATGGGTACGATATCTTAGCCTAAAATTCTAGAGAGGTATAAGCCCTACAGATATAAAAAGTTCACAAGAATGAATTCAGAACGAAGGGAGTTAATTCTGACGGAAGAGGGAATTGTCTAAAGACACCAACATGGATAGCCAGGGGACTAATAGCCTGACTTAGATTTCACTAAGACAGATTTAAAAAATTAAAGCCAAGGAAGATGATGAAGGACTATTTTTTTAAGTGCAGCATAGTTTTATAAGAATGACAGGATACACATAATGAAAAATGCTATTCACCTCCAGAGAAAGAACTGATGAAATCTGACTATCAATTGAAGTATAGTTTTCTCACTTTATTTTTCTTGCTTTTTTGTGATGTGGATAATGTGGAAATATATTTTATCTTATTTCATACATATAATTTGTATCATATTGCTTGTCTTCTCAGTGGAGGGAATAAGACAGAGAGAGAAAATTTGGAAATCAAAATTTTGCATAAAAGAATGTTTAAAAAAATAAATATTTATAAAGAATACTATCAGGAACACTGAAGGTCACCCTGGTAAAACCAACAAATCTTTTTGCTTTGTTTTGTTTTTGTCTTGTGATATTTAAAGCAATATTGGTGAAAAGAAAATTGAAGAAAGTAAAATGTTACTTTTAGTGGATCATGGAGAAAAGGCAAAAAAAACCCCTTAACAATTATTTAATTCTCCTTTTCTCTACCAAGGAGAATAATTGTGGGCTATGTCTAATAGGGATTTCTACCTATAAAACAACATAAGCCTTACTACTTCTACCTAAACCTTGTGGTATTATTGCCATTCAAGGTCCTTTACCCTAATACTCCCCAAAAAGCTCCTCTACTGTTGTTACCCAGAATTCCTCTCTGTGATGATAAACCAGACCCTTTCATTCCTCAACAAAGAGTTGGGGGCAGGAATTGGCCCAGCTTTTCTTGGCTGTATGGAAAAAAGTAGGTATCCTTTGTTGAGGGAGGGGACCAACACCAAGACTATATGGAACAGGAAGGAAAAGATTTCCAACAAAAAGGAAAAAAGTGAGGTTGATAATAAGGTCAACTACCCCTCACAATCACGAACAAGTTAGAAAGGTTCCAAACAAAGTACAATTCAAAGGGGACAAATAAGGACTTCTGGCCATACAGCTACATGACAAGTCTTGGACAAATCCAACTTCTTTCCAGCTTGTCAAAGAGTAAATTTACCTAATAAAGTACAAGACAAGAAACAACAAACTATGATTCAAGGAAGAAGGAAAATAGTAAGTATATTCTTCGGGGGGAGGGGGCGATGGCAGCAAAATCAGCAAAGACTGAAAACAAAAGAAAAATGATCAATAACAAAAAGCGGCCAATAAAATGAATTAACATCTCACTGAAAGAACCCTTAGATGAAAGGGAAAGCATCTTAGTTACAACTACAAAAGCTCTGAAATATTACTAAATATATGTTAAAATTTCTACAATGGTGCAGAAGAGCAATAAAAAAAATTGAAAGAAGGGTCAAAATAAATAAGGTAGAAACTAGAAATTATGATGAAAATTAGAATTCTCAAGGAAGGAATTAGATTATCAGGATACATTATAAATATATACATATATATGGAGAAAAATAACTTCATATATACTCAATATTCAAACCTGACTATATCAAAGTAATAAAAATTAAGATATTACCCAAATTAGATGATAAATGTAGAGTTACACACATCAAAACATGAAGAAATTACTTCATAGATCTGGACAAAGAATTTGACAAAATTGTCAAGAACTTGAAGGAAAATAATGAAAAAAGGTAGAAATGGAGAAAGCCTACCTGGCATTATCTCATTCTTCTTAAACTATATTATAAAACATCAGCCATCAGAACTATTGTTAGAATTTTTTTTAAATTAAGTAAAAAAAGTCTAGAATAAGAAAGCTTTAGAAATGAATGAATATGAAATATATAATAGTAATATGATAAAGTTCAATAAAGCCAAGGACACAACTGAGGAAAGGGTTATTTGGAAAGAACTACTGGGAAAACTGGATAACAGTTTGGTGTAAAATAAGTTTAAACCAACATCTGACATGGCATACCATAACAACATAACAATCCATATGTGATTCAAACATAAAAGAGCACATAGATCCTATTTTTTATATAAAGGAAAGTGACAAATTACTTGTTATACTCATGTTTTGGGAAATAGTTCATAACTTGACCAGAGATGAAGGCAATTATAAAGAAATAAAATACCCTGCATCCTTTTTATAAATTTTAATGATTTACATTAACAAACTTCATGTACTAGAAGAACATAAGCCTGAGTTTGGCAAATGCCTTTTTTTCATCAAGCCACTCTGATAAAAGTCTAATTATAGAGAAGACTGACAAAAATTATACAACTAAAAGCCATTCCCCAATATAGTCAAATGAACAAAAAATACAGTTTTCAAAGAAGTAGTGATTCTGTCACTACTGTTATTAACAATAGTAACTGTTATTTTTATAATGGTATAGTAAGGTGCATATCACACTTACAGTGTGGCCAGGTACTGTGTTAAGCACTTTATAGTTATTATATCTGATCCTCACAACAACCCTGAGAGATAGGTACTTTCATTATCCCCATTTTACAAATAGGGAAACTGAGGCAAACAAATTATAATCTATGGACACGCATACAGAAAAATGAAATAGAAATTAAATCACCTTGAAGATAAACCTTCACATCCTTTGAATTGATAAGACTAATAAAAGCAGAAATCATATTGAGAGAACTAAGAAAAGAATAGCAAACTAACACTTTGAATTGGCATAACAAGCCTAGTCATCCATTTGGAATCCTATGAGAAAAGTTACTAAATGATCTATACCCTTTGACCCAGTGAGCCTGCTATGGGATATATAAGCTAAAGAAGTCAATGGCAGAGACACATTGGCATATATTGCCAATATGTGACAACATTCAGAATTTCATTATTCATACTATTTAAAAAACTGGAAACAAAGCGGGTAGTCATAGATTGGGAAATAAATAGCTGAATGACTTGTGGTATAAAGATGCAACATGGGGTATTACTATGGCAGCAGAATAAACAACAAATATAAAAGAAACAGACAGAAAATTAGGATGATGTATAGGAAAGGGCCAGAAGAACTACATAAATTTTGATGACAAAAAAATAATATAAGTGAATAATAATTATATGCACAATTACCCTGTGCTTTAAAGTTTGCAAAGTCCTTTGTCTATTATTTCATTTGGTCCTTACAACAAACCTGTAGTATAAGTTCTATTACTATCCCTACTTTATAGATGAGGCTAGAAGAATTTAGGTTATATGCCCAAGATCACTCAACAAACAAGTTATCTGAGGCAGGAGATGAAGTCACCTTCCTGACTCTGTAGCTAACATTCTATTGACTACATAATCTAGCCCTCTTCCATTTAAAGATAATTGAACTCAGATAAAATGATGGATATCAGATGATCAAAGGTGGAATACATTTCCTTTTTCTTGATTAAAAAGAGGTTTACTTTCAGTATGAGATGTGACACAGAGAGGTTGTTGTTTCAGATGTTTTGCAGTGTTGTTTTTATTACAAAGCTTGGTATTGTCAGCACAATACAACATTGGAAACTGAATGTAGTGCCAGATGCAAAATGTAACAAAACATTAAAAAAATGGTAGGTGGGATTTCTGAGCCATTGTGAATAGGGATCTTTGGAAGATCATTAAGAAAGGGAAAGTGACTGCAAGACTGAAACAAGCTGTCAATTCTGAATGCTTGTCCTCTTCTCGACATTCACCCTAGTTCATCCACCACCTGATCTACTCTAGCAGCCTCCTCCTTGGTCTCTCTGTTTCCTGTCTCTTCCCCAATCTATCCTCCCCATAACTGCCAAGGTGATCTTCCCAAACCACAAGCCCAACTGTATCACTCCTGTTTAATGCCTATTGATTGATTTTAGAAGAAAAGACAAATTTTTCTTTATGGCTTTATTTTCTTTATACCTGCACAGTTTGGTTCCAAACTTTCTTGGTAGAATTAATATAATTTCTCCTTCAGAACACTACATTCCAGCATTACCCCCTTACTTGATTTTGTGCCTCTCTCCCCCAATGCCAAAGAATTCCTCCTCTTCATCTCCACGCCCCAGAATCCCAAGCTCACTTCAAAGTTCAATTCCAGTCCCTTCCTATAAGGGCCTTGTCCTGACCCTCCTGTCTCCCACTCAGTCATTACCACTCTTATCCATTTACTTTGAATGTATTTGGTTTTTCTTTTCTTTTTTTATGTAAATGGGATTTCATTCCTGGTTTCACTTTTGTCTTATCTCTAGCACGTGGGAAGGTGCCTATCACAGAGTAGGTGCTTAAAAAATGATTAGTGAATTGAATTGAAAGAACTCAACCCCCAAAATCTGTGTTCTTCCAACTCTATCTTGACCGGGAAAGATGGAAGGAGTATTAATAAGACATCGGGGAAACATTCTCCAAGACCAACTGTGGTAAAAATATATTAGGGAGGTGAACTGAGAAAAGTGAGGAGGTAAATGGAGCCTTTAAAAAATATATGATTCATGATAAGTTGGATTTCTTCCCTGGGGAACTCCCTTTTCATATCCTTTAACAATTTATCAATTGGGGCATACCTGTTATTTGTTTTTATAAATTTGAATCACTTCCTCATGTGTCCTGGAAATGAGACCTTTCTCAGAGAAATTTAATGCAAAGATTTTCGTTTCCCCAGTCACCTATTTTTCTCCAAAACATAGCTTCATTAATTTTGTTTGCACTGAGTTTTAAATCTTATGTTATCAGATTTGTCCATTTTACCTTTTATGTATTCTTTTTATCCCCTATTTGGCATATCCCCTTCTGAATCCATAAATTCAAAAGATAATACAGGATAAAGGAATAGAACTTAGAGAACAATTTATGTAATAACAACATTTTAAAGACAAATTTAATGACCCCCAAACTCTGACAAACATAATGACCAACTTTGTTGATAAAAATGAAAAATATTGCAGAGAAGAGATGATCTCGAGGTGCAGACTGAAACCACGCATTTTGGGATATGGCTAATGTGTTGTACTTTTTTTTTTTTGCTTACTTATACATATTTGTTGTAAGAGTTTTGTGTTTCTGGGTTTTGTTTTTCCCCCATGGCACTGGGAGATAGAAGGAAAAAGGAAATAAAAGTGTGGTCATTTTAAAAGAAGAATAATATTTAATTCAAAATATATATGTGTGTGTGCTCACTTCGGCTGCACATATACTAAAATATATATGTGTAAATATACGTATATGTGTGTATGCATATACATATGCAGTAAACGGGAAGAAAGCTGAAAGTCAACACACACACACACACACACACACACACATACACACACACATACACACCATGAAAGAGATCAAAATAAAAAGTCTGATACAAATTATTATACTTCTGTTTCCTGAATGAACAGACCCTCCTTATACTAAGACCTAAGATCTTTCTCGAAAGACTTACTTAAAACAAACTTAGAATACTGAAATCTCCTTTATAATGAAAGGATTTTATTTTATCTACACAGTCTTTCCTTATATAATGAACTGGTTTTCTGTATTAAACCTCTATCCATAATGTTATATTAAATGATTTTAGCTTTTAATTTCCTTATGTTAAAAAATGTATAAAAGTAAAATAAGCATTAGAGAACAAAGATAATAGGAAAAGAGTTCAGCAAAATAATGTTCAGGTGTAAATGCTAAAATATATGGATAGTTTCAAACAAAAATACTGTATATCCAGTTGCCTGATAAGCCAGGTTTACATGTTCCTGAATTCTAGTAAGCAATGAGATGTTTTGGGTTTTTTTAAGTTTCATTTTAAGTTATATTTTTTTTTCTCCATAAATACTGAAAATACTGAAAAAGTATTTATGCCCCTTTTAGGAAAGAACAGTCTCTCCCTCCCAGTGCTCAATCCACTCCTCTTCCCTCTCTGTCCCTGGTCTGCAGGTAGTCACACAATGTAAAAATTCTAGAGGAGATAAGAGAGAAAAAAAGAAAGGGATGTCATATTTATGTGTTGACTTACCCATAGGTCCCCCTGATTCTACCAAGTGACTCCATGTTGGGATATAAATATGCCAGTCATCTATATTTACCAGAAAGCATATTTTGAGGCAGCTTTGATGTGCAAGGATGGTATCAGTGTAATTTGTGCCCCCAATCCCACTTCACCACTTCTATTCTGTGGCCCTCCCCCATCAAATATACTCACACATCTCTTCTCAGACAGATGTTGCTCCTGCCTTGCTAAAGGGATTCAACCTGAGGTCTACAGACACTGAGTGGATTTCAGGAGGTCCATCAATTTGCTACCAAATATATGTGTGTGTGTGTGTGTGTATGTGTGTATGTATCTTTATTTTCACAAACCTCTAAATGAGATTTAGTATCTCCTTCCATTATAATTTAGAAAACAACAACATTAGTCCAAAAAGATGTCCATATGCTTGTTCTAACTGCCAAAGAGGTTCACAGTGCAAAAGAAGTTTAAAAATTTCTATTGTAGAAAAAAGTCCCATACAGATGAATACTCAATTTACTGACCAGAATCCACAGGTAAATGAACTACTTTTTATTCTCTTTATAAGTTTTACTGATGTTTTTTCATGCTTCATTCATTTTTAAATATCATTTTTCCAACATACCAGGCTGAAATCTCCCTTGTAGCCAAGAAATATAGTCCAAAAATATGCACTACCACAGTTTTGTGTATATAGTGTTCCATGCCAATAGCTCTCCCTCCCCCCCTTCTTCATCAGAAAAGAGCATGCTTCCTCTTATTTTTCCAGCACCTTTGAGATTAGGCATTTCAAATTCTCTAAGTTTCCCTGCTTCAGGGCATTGTTTTCTGTTACATTTTTGTCGTCACTGTGCATTCCCTTCTTCTGTCCTGTAGCAAGCCACTTCTAAAGTAAACTAATAATCCATATTATCAATTCTTATGTCTGATGTTAAAAAGTCGGAGCATAGTACTAATGAAGCCTAGTTTAGGAACTAAGGAAAGACAATCAGGGTTTCATGAAAGTTAATAGAACTTCCAGGAAGGAGGAACTCTTCACTTTTCTTTTCTTCTTAAATATAATTGTATGTTTTGGTCCCCTGACAAGTCATTTATTTTGCATTTTATATTTCAAAAAGTACTTTGATTTTTGTTCATTCCTCAGATATGGGAAAATTCAGTTGAGATCACAGATTTGAGACTAAAGCATCATTAAGTTATGAATATCTATTATTGCTGTCTTTTATGTTTCTTACTAAGGCAAACACCACTTGAACAACCCTGGACTCTTTTAAAGATCCCTTGCTCTATAGGGGAATTGTTTTGTCCCAAAGTTGGGAGGAAGAGAGATGTATTTAACCAAAAAGGAAAAGATTTATATCATTTGGAGAATTTTATAAAATACTTAAACCCTTTACCAGAATAAGTCATGTCAACTTTCCATTCTTGAAAAGTCAGTTTTGATGGGTAAAGTGTGAAAAATCTAAAAAGATCATTTACGTTCTTGATAATGTGATGGCTAACTTGTAGGGAGATGCTTTGGGGAGCTTTAGTCAAATTCAACATCTTTTCAGTATTATGCCCAGCTAGCTAATCCTTCTGCAGGCTGAACCACAGGAATAAAAGAATTGCTTGTGTGCAGATCTGAAGCATTTGTGCTCTCCATCACTAAAGTCCTCAGAATTATTTGAAATAAAGAAAAAAAATTGGGATTTAAAACCACTAACAGTAGATAGATCATTTTATTACTACACTAGGGGTTTTATCCAACAACAGCTACCTAGTTAAAAAATGAGTTCTAGTAGCACAGTGTCAAGAATCCACAGTCTCCAGTTTGAGATTCTGCATGTGAATCCCAGCTCTGTAAACTGACTCTAGATGTAACTTGGCTCAAGTCATTTGAGGTCTCTGTGTTTAAGTTGCCTTGTTTATAAAATGAGAAGATTAGATTAGATAATCTCTAAAGTCTCTTCTAGAGCTAATACAGGCAGTGATTAAGGATTGTTGTTTGTCTGTTTTTGCATCTTTTCCATCCCCCAGCACTTTATCATAGTTTTAGCTATTAGGTAGAAGGTATTTTAATTCATATTTATTGACTGATATCAGATTGGAGAGTCAAATTTTTGCAACTCATATAAAACCACACTGAATCAGGGACCTCATAACAATGGCTTTAGAGGGGACTTTTCATATATACAGGTTATTTCAAAAGTCTTAGTTCAGTTTCAATTTCTAAAGGCTTAAAGTTACACTAAGACTTTTGGGACTAGCTACAAATAGATATACACATACACATACATATATGTCCATATGTCTATGCTACTTGACTTGAAAAACACAAATCTATAAATATATATTTATATAGCTAGCAATATGGGCTCTGGTAAAGTAATATTATGGCAAAGTGTACAGAAAGCAGGCATCAGAATAAAGAAGGTCTAAGTGCAAGACCTGCTCAAGCACGTATTGACTACAAACCTAGGCAATTCCTTTAAGGACTCAGTTGGTACCCCCAACCAAATTCAAAGATTTGTAAATTGCAAAGACTGCATCAATCTACATTTGTCAAAGGATTTTCTCAGTAAGAGTTCCCTACAGTAATGAAACCAGAAATTTGATCCTCCCATAATAACTCAGTTTATATTTATTTATGTACATATGTTTACTGACATACATACATTCATATTTATATGCTATACATATATATATATATATATATAGATACGTAAGAATAATCTATATAGGTGCATATATGTGTGTTTATGTATATAGAGAGACAAATTATTCTAGATTGAATTTCACATATATCGCTATGCTAGGACTCAAAACAGCATAGCGAAGGGAACACTGGCTTCTGGAGTGCTTAGAGGCCTCAGGCTCAAATACTCTAATTGCTTGTATCATGAGATTTTAGAGTTTGGAGGGACTTCAGCAAAAATTTAATCCCACACATACCCAAAAGGGAACACTCCCCCACTACCACAAACCAATGAAGACCATTAATAGCATGAAGCCCTCTACCTTCCCAGGAAGGCTATTCTATTTTTGAGTAATTCTTAGGAAAGCAGCTAAGTGGCACCATGGGTAGAGAACTGGACTTGGAATCAAGTAGACTCATCTTCATGAGTCCAAATCCAGCCTCAGACACTTCCTGGTTATGTGACCTTAGGAAGACACTTAACACTACTTGCCTCAGTTTCCTCATCTGTAAAAAGAGCTGGAGAAGGAAATGGCAAACCAGTCCAGAATCTTTGCCAAACATGGTCACAAAGAGTTGTACATGATTGAAAAATGACTCAACAATAAATGGTTAGGAAGTTGTTTCTCTCCATCTGCTATGCCTGGTTCTTCTGCTGTGAATTGGGGCAAATAATTTGACTTCCTTGTATCTGAATTTCCCTACTGTAAGAGAGTCAGTCTATATAATCCCCAAGGTTCTTTAAAATCCTTAACTCTGAAAATATTTTCCTTAGATGATTTTAAATGATAAAAGTGAAGATAGAGTCCCACAATAAATTTCATTGACTGAATTGCTGCCTCCTTACCATCACATTACTCTTAAAAGCAATTATTTTTTTAATGGCCAGGATAAATCAGGTGTTGTTACTAGGAAGTGAGCTATGACTGTCTAATGCAGCAGTTTAGAAGTTATCGCAATGTTTTGCAAAATGTCCAGGAAAGTTTTAATTAAAGTATTGAGCCACAGAATATCAAATAGAAAATACCAATTAAAGAATTTTGGAACTATGGCTTAAAAGTCCCTTATCCATGTTGGCCTATCTTTGACTAACTTAACCACACTAGGAGCCTATTCCAAAATCTATTCCCAGTCATCCAAAGTTTTATACATTGACTTGAAGGCACTTCTATTACAGGTCCTCAAAACTAAAGCCTCTCTTGATTCAGTAACTACAGGTACTATAAAACAGACAGAAGAAACATTCATCCTCTGAGCTTCTGCCCCCACTCACTAATGGAAATATGTTTGCTGGTTAATTTGTCAGTATTGTACTCAAATGATGAGTCCTTTTTTATTGGCAGGTATAGTCAAAGCTCAAAGAAGCTACATAAAAAGGACTCAATAAAAAAAAGAAAGGTGACCTTGCTGAGAAGATAGTTCTTTCTGATTTTCTGTAATAGACTTCACTTTGCCATGAAATTAAATTTATATTATATCTGCTAGACACTGAGACTCCAGCCAAGCTTTGCTATTCCCTGACTTGACATTAAGGCAAGTATTTTCATGGGAAGACCATTTCAAGACAAATAACTGGTTATATGAACCGTTTACAACAAGCCTTTATTTAAAAAAAGAAAATGGATAGGTTCTGCAGTTTCCAGAAACTGTCAGTACACAGGCATGCATTCAAATTTTGTTTTCCTTTGAGAATCCCCCTAAAAAGACAGATGTAACATTAGACAATGGGAAACATTTGGGTCTGAGACAACAATTCCATGTTTATTATTCTGAATCATAATCTAGCATTTATCAGGTGGTAGATTGAAAATAGGAATGCAAAATCCAATTTCAATAGTGGATGATCCCCTCATAATAAAAAATCCACCCTCTATCATTTCAGCCCTGGAGTGGGTGTGTCATCAGGTGGTTGGCATTGCTGAAGAGGATCCAAGCGGTGATCCACAATGAGAAAATGCTCCCATATCCTGCCAAAGTAATGACATAGTGTTGTTATATAAAAGCAACTGTTTTTGTGCAAATGAATTGGAATGCTGAGAAATTGTCCTTGGAGAAGCATGCACTAGTTTTCTCAACCATTTAAGTATCTCCCATTCCAGGGGCAACTTTTTCAGTTGAAAGGGATATTGAGGCAGTATTTTACAGGGGAAAGAGGGGTGGATTTTTCAACAGAGGACCTGGGTTCAAGTCCAAGACGTGAAACTTACTACCTATGAAGCCTTGAGCAATTACCAAACCTCTCTGACCCTAAATTTCCTTAGCTCTAAAATGACAGGCTTGGACTAGATGATAACTAAGTAGCCTTACATCTCTAAATCTACATCCATATTATAGAAATGTGAAATCATATTATCTTAGAATTAGAAGAAACTTTAGAAGTTATCTGCCTCAACTCCTTTCACAAATCATAAATTCTTGGTTCGATATACTCCCAAGATGTCCATCTAGAAACTTTCTGAAGACATTTGACTATCCCAGAAGTATCTCATTTCATCTTTGGATATTTCTAATTATTAGAAAATGTTTCCTTATATTAGGCTTAAATCACTTCCCTGTACTATCTACCCATCAGTCTTAGTTTTTCCTCCAGTACAAAAGAGAGCACATGGAATTCTCTTATACCATAATGATAGCTATGGCATTTTAAGTTTTGCAAAGAACTTAATTTTTTTAAAAATTTTTTTTATTATAAATTTATTTATTTAACTTTTTACATTCATTTTCACAAAATTTTGGGTTCCAAATTTTCTCCTCATTTGTCCCCTCCCCCCAACCCAATACATCAAGCATTCTAATTTCCCCTATCACCAATCTGCCCTCTCTTCCATCATCCCTCCCTTCTCT
>CM053773.1:21767606-21820435 GCA_028658325.1 Potorous gilbertii | reverse complement strand
AGATCTGCCCAGCAAGTGCTTGGGGTCTGGGATTCAAATGCTGCTCCCCAGCCTCAGGGCTTTTGGTGGCAGGCCTGACTGCTCTTCAATGGGAGCTTATCTGCTGGTTCTCAGGTGGGGGCAGGGCCGCCTCTCAGGCTCAGTTCCCTCAGGGGGTTTATGCAGAGATCTTTTGTAATGGAGCTGGGGTGGAGCTCCTGCCTGAGCGGCCTCTGTCTCTGCCCTGGTGGCCGCAGCCTCCTGAGGGGGTCCAAGTCCCGGAGATACCCTGCTCCCCTCTCAGCCCGTCTCTCTCACTGACCTGTGCGTTTGTGGGTGGAGGGACCTTCGCGGCCGCCCGGAGATTCAGGTCTCTGAAGCCTGCTGGGCTCTGCTCGCTCCTCTCAATGCCGCGTGGCCGGGGCCGGGGGAGGGGAGCGCTTCGCAGGGTGGGACTCCGCTCCCATCTGGGGTACCTTTGCGGTCAGTTTTTCAGGGCTCTCTGCAGCAGAAATCTCCTTCACTGTGTTGCTGTGTGGCTTCCACTGTTCCAGAATTTGTCAGGAGTTCTTTTTACAGGAAATCTATGGGCTGTGGGTTCGGAGCTAGCAAATGTGAGTCTTTCTACTCCGCCATCTTGGCTCTGCCCCTATGACATCCAGTATTAAAGAATGTTCTGCATCAAGTAGGTGCTGAACACATGCTTGTTTGTTGGTGCTAAAAGAGGAAATTCCAAAGACTGACCAGAGGCAAGGGAGTTAATTTCAAGTATTTCAGTATTTGTTTTCAGTAGCAATTCTTTGAGGACAGGATCCTGTTATAAAAAATAGGGAGTATTAGCCAGTTCATTGTTTCTAAGATTTAAGCTATTTCCTCAAATCTTCAACATTTTATAGCAGTTTCAGGTCTTCTTTTTATCTCTGCCCCCACCCCCACCCCTTTATGCTGAGATTTCATCTTGGCATGGTCCATCCTAACCCATCCCACCTTTCTTGTTCCAGGAAGGATGTGAGCTCAGACAAATCAATTGCAATGGGTTTCTTTGTTCATTTTTGCTGGTCACCAAAGCCAACTTTTGCAACAGTGCTTCATTGTCTATGAGAAAAATGCATCCTCTCTCTTTAGACTTGCTAGCATAAAGATGCTTTCTGGAAAGTCAAGCAGGAACTGCTTTCTCTATCTACCTTGTGAGCAGCAGAAAAGATGACTTCTGACCACACATGTCTGTTTCTGCTTATGCTGTTGGAGCTGAACTTAGCCATGACATGCCAGATGGCATAGAAACACCGGTTTCTTAGTCCTTATGAACAGCATCATCTACTAAGAGGGTTGTGCACACAAGGGCAAGGAGGCTTTCATGGTTATTGTGGGTTTCAAGAATCTCCAAAACGACTTCTGTAGCTACACTGTTTCCAACGTGTGCTGATCTCTGGTCTCTTGTAGAACTCTTTTCTAGAGATGCAAGTTTTCTTAATTATGCTACTGCATATTCAACAAAAGACACTTCTGCTCAGGACTTATGACTACACAGATGTTTACAAACCTGGAAGAAAAATGTCAAGTGCTTATTCCCAAAGCTGTCTGGCACTATATGTCCCAGATTATGCTGTGATTTAAGGGGTATGTATACTGTAGCAAAAAGAGGTTTTGGATATCAGCGAAGCTGAATTCTAGACTTGGCTCTTTCAGTAACTCATGGTATAAGTGTGCAGTGAGTAACCTTGGCCAAGTCATTTTATGTATCTAATAGTTAACATGCATGTAGTGTTTTAAGGTTTGAAACACTAATGCATTTAGTCTTATTTATGCATAATATGCATAATTTATGTCATCTGATCCTCACAATAGCTCTGTGATATAGGTATTAATGTTATCCCCATTTTATATAGGAGTAAATGGAGGCTGAACAAAGTGAAGTGATTTGCTCAGTGTCACATAGCTTGTTTCTGTGGCAAAATCTGAATTCAGCACTTCTTGACTACAAGTCCCATGCTCTATCTACACTTTGCCACCTATCTAGGACTAAATTTCTTTATCAAATATCACCCCCACCTGAGATACTTCCTGACATCTGCTAGCTTCTATTACCTCTCTACAAGTTATCCCACATTTAATTTCTGTATCTTTTGTAGGTATTCATGTATTTTTTTTTCTTCCAATGATAGAATGTAATCCAATTGAAGGCCTGAACATATTTGATTTTGCCTTTTTATCCTCAGAATGTAGCACAGCGATCAGAGTGTAGTAGGGCTTAACATTTACTTGACTGATTTATAAAAGCTAGGACTGGCCTAAGTGATGTTACATTGAGTCCATGTAAGAGTGGACCTGATCAATAAGTATGTAGTCTGGGAACCTCCTTTCTCCTTTCCTGTTTCTAGCATCTATTTGAATAATAGCCCAACCAAGAATGCCAGTCCTATATCAGGCTCCCAATTCTGGGAGTACATAGTATCATCCATGAAGGAAATAACTCCAATAAGCTTAGGAAGTAATGGAATATACCAAAAAAGATAATGACAATTATCTCATAGAGAAAGAAGGCAATACAATACATCTAAACATGACCAAAAAAAGATACCTCCTGGAATCAGTGATGTTGACTAAATCTAAGGTCAATCTCATTAATTAATTGAATGGTGCAAACATCTCCAGTCCCTTCAAACCTCTATGCCTCATCTGTATTTAAGGATAATTGCCAGAAAAAAAGAGAAGACAGTCAGTATGTTGTTTAGTTGAAGTGTTCCAGTGTATTCATCTAGAAATTTACTGCCATAATAAATTTTTTTTAAAACTTTATTGCTAATTTATGGAATAAAATAAACATTTCTGTAATATAGTATAAAACATGATTGCACGTGAAACTGCAAATCTATTATGTACCACTTTCTATTCCTTTTTAAATATATAATAAAATTATCATGCAAATTTCGGTTTTTCCTTTTCTTTTTTCCTTCCCCCACCACACAATCATTCTATGCATACTTCTATTTATCAGTTCTTTCTCTGGATGCACATAGCATTTTCCTTCATATGCGTAGTTAATTTGGATATTTATATTAGTTAAGATGACGTATTCACTCAAAGTCGTTCTTAAAACAATATTGCTGTTACTCTATACAATGATTTCTTGGTTCTACATATTTTGCTCTACATTTCATGCAAATCTATCCATCTTTTTTCTAAGATCGTTGAATTCATCATTTGTTATAGCATAGTAGTATTCCTTCACAATCATAACATCACAACTTGTTCAGTCATTCCTCAATTGATGAACACCACTTGTCAACCAATTAACTTAAATTATATTAATTTCATTAATTCTTAATATTACTCTCTCCTCAAGTTCTATTTTTTTAAATTTTGTTGGCATCAATGCATTATATCTAAAACAAAATAAAGTAAAACAAATATAAATAGGGCAACACCAAAAACATTGAGGAAACCTTACAATCCTATCTAATACCAGAATATATGATCACTGGGGTGTAGGATGTGTTCAGTGAGGACCAGCACCTTTGGTGAAATGGCTGCTGAGCCCTTTTTGGGGCTCTTTCCACCTTTGGTGTCCACCTGTCTCCCCCAACCTTCACCTGTGGCTCCAAGAAACTGCAGCACACGCAGTGGCCATACCCTGGTAAACCATTTTTGCAGACAAGCCAAAATAGATCAAAGGTGACCAAGGAGTCTCAAACCCATTGGTAATTTAGGGGAATGTCTACCCCAAGCATGTGAAGACTTCCTTTACTAAAATGGGCAAATAAGAACAATTTGTTCCAACAGCCATGAAGGCCGATAAAGTAGGCGATGTGGAGCACTTAGGGCTTTGTAAGACACTAAAGACGCCAAGGTCATCCACTACATCCTGAGCCATTGCCAGTTATCTTGACTCTGTCCTACCACTGGACTATGATGACTCTGGAGGAGAGAGTCAGGCTGACAACTTTATGCAACTCTGCCTCACTTAAATCCAATTATGCACCGATTAAAAGACATCACCCATACCATTTTACTGTTATGCCTCAAAGTCCTGTGGCAACAGGCAAATGATGAAGCAGCAGACGTGGATGCACTGGGAACTGTAGTCACAGCCCTGCATACAGGTAGCCCAGGCCATAAGGTGTCTCTCACTGGAAGCAGTGGTGGGACTCAGCAGTTCCCTGGGTGTCTAAGCAGCCTTTAAGGATCACACTATTCAACTTCTAGTGTGAGGAAGGGGGCTCGAAAAGGTGCCCTAAACACTGTTTGCTTGCCCAATCCTGGTCTGATCACTACAGCAGGCAGAGAATCCCACTATGTGGTTAAAACACACACAAAAAATGTATAAAATGTACAAAAACATCTGCAAAGTAGATTCCACTCACCACTAGCACATGGAATGTGCACACACTAATAGACAACAAAAATCCAGTAGACCTCAAAGATGAGCTGCTCTTGCTGCAAGAAGCTCAACAAACATCACATCCAAATAGCAGCCCTGAGTGAAACAAGGTTGCCAAATGAAGGCTACCTTAATGAAGCTGGAACTAGATACACATTTTTCTAGAGTGGTCATAGTGAAGGGGAATGCCATGAAGCTGGCCTGGGTTTTGCTATCAAAACTAATCTAATCAACAAGCTGGTATGCCTGCCAAAAGCAGTGAATGACCCGTTCATGACAATGCAATTGCCACTCTCAGGAAAATGCCATGCCACCATCATCAGTGCCTATGCTCCCACCATGAGAAACCCTGATGAAGTCAAAGAAAAATTTTATGAAGACCTAGAGACCCTTATCATCAATGTGTCACAAGAGGACAAACTTGTAATTCTGGGTGACTTTAATGCTAGAGTAGGTTCAGACTACCAGATTTGGCAGGGATTCCTAGGGAGGAATGGAGTTGGAAACTGCAACAGCAGTGGTCATTTACTGCTGAAGACTTGTGCATCGAATGAACTTCTCATCACCAACACTGTTTTCCATTTACCTAACTGCAATAAAATTTCATGGATGCACCCTCATGGCAAACATTGGCAGCTAATAGACTCTGTGACTGTAAGAAGAGATAAACAAGATGTGAGAGTGATAAAGGCAATGCGTGGTGCAGAGTGCTGGACTGATCATAGACTTATCCTTTCCAAACTAAATATTCACATTCATCAAAAGTGCCTCACCAAGGCAAAATGAGTACCAGAAGAATTAATGTCAACAAATTAGAGCTCTTCTTTGAGTGTGAACAGTTTGTTGCTAACTTGGAGGGAATGTTGAGCCAACACAGAGTCGGCAACAGTGGAGCAGAAAAGGAGTGGGCAGTTTTCAGAGATTTGGTATATAGCATTTGCTCATCTGGGTAAGAACACCCACAAACACCAAGACTGGTTTGATGAAAGTGATGGGGAAATTCAGAAGTTGCCAAGTGAAAAATGAGAACTCCATAGGATGTATCAGCAGGATAGTTCATCTACTTCTAAGAAGGCAGCATTCAATTCCATCAAAAGCAAAGTACAAACAAAGCTTAGAGAGATGGAAGGTTCCTGGCTCAGTAAGCAGGCAGATGAAATTCAGTTGTAAGCTGATAGTAACAATTCAAAGCACTTTCATGAATCCCTGAAAGCTCTTTATGGACCAAAAACTTATGGTGCATCACAACTACCCAGTGCTGATGGAGTCACATTGATTAGTGATAAGGACATGATCCTAGAGAGATGGGATGAACACTTCCATAGTGTTCTCAATAGACGATCATCAATCAATACTGAGACCTTTGACGGTTTACCCCAGGTTGAAGTGAATCCCTTCTTAACTGAACTTCCAACTAAAGAAGAGGTTTTGAGGGTCATTAAGCTTCTTTCATGTGGTAAAGCACCTGGTGCTGATTCTATTCCAGTTGAGATTTATAAGGTAGAGGGACCGTTGCTCACACAAAAACTGACTGAAATATTCCAGGTTATATGGCAAGAGGATGCTATCCCCCAGGAGTTCAAGGATGCCTCCATTGTCCATATCTATAAAGGTAAAGGGAATAGATTGTCCTGTAACAATCACGATGGGGGGGTCCCTCTCTTAGTCATTGCTGGCAAAATTCTTGCAAGAATTCTCTTTAATAGGCTGATCTTTCACCTGGAAGATGGTCATACACCTGAGAGCCAGTGTGGCTTCAGAAAGGGCTGAGGAACAGTCGATATGGTGTTTGCTGCCCAACAACTCCAGGACAAATTCCAGGAGCAGAATAGAGAGAGGCTTGTACACGTTTGTGGATCTGACCAAGGTTTTTGATACTGTTAGTCATGAGAGCTTATGGAAAATTAAGTCAAATTTTGGTTGCCTGGAGAAGTTTATCAGTATTGTACATCAATTTGATGATGGTATGTCTGCCTGGGTTCTAAATAGTGGACAATGCTTTCGTGCCTTCCTGGTCACCAGTGGTGTAAACGGCTGTGTACTTGCTCCCATGCTTTTTAGCATGATGTTTTCAGCCATGCTGTCAAGTGGTTTCAGTGAGGATGAACATGTCATCAGGGTCAACTATTATACTGATGGTAATTTCTTCAATTTGAAAAGGCTCCAAGCTAAGACCAAAGAGGAAGGAGTGTTTGTGCATGATTTTCTGTTTGCAGATGATTGTGCCCTCAATGCAGCCTCTGAAGCTGAGATGTAACAAAGTATGGATCAATTCTCTGCTGCTTGTTCTAATTTTGGCCGAATCATTAACACCAAGAAAACACAGGTGTTCCATCAGCCACCACCACACCATCCATACATGAAACCACTGGTTACAACAAATGGAGTTTTGCATGCTGTGGATAAGTTCACTTACCTTGGTAGTGTACTTCCCAGGTATGTATACATTAACAATGAGATTGATGCATGCATCACCAGAGCTAACTCAGTGTTTGGGAGGCTCCAAAGAAAAATTTGAGAGAGAAGAGGTAATAGACTGACTACTAAACTGAAAGTCTACAGAGCCATTATTCTGACCTCATTGTTGTATGCCTATGAAACATGGACAGTGCCATGCCAGGAAACCGAATCACTTTCTTTTGAACTGTCTTAGGAATACTCTGAAGATCACTTAGCAGGATAAGGTACTAGATACTGAAGTTCTTACTCGAGCTGAGCTGCCAAACATTCTAACTATGCTTCAAAGAGTGCAACTCCAGGTTGGCCACGTTGTTTGAATGCAAAATATACACTTGCCAAAAAGACTATTTTATGAAGAACTCACATGGGGCAGGAATCAAATGGTGGTCAGAAGAAGCGATACAAGGATACTCTCAAGGTCTCTCTCAAGAACTTTGGATTTGACTGCAACATGGGAGACGCTGGCACAGGGCTGCTCAGCATTGTGTGCCCACATCAGAAAAGCTGCTGTGCTCTATGAACAAAGCACAATTGAAACAGCGCAAAATAAATGTCAGATGAGCAAATTTGGAGTATCCACCCCAAATATTCACACAGACTATCTGCTCTACCTGTGGTAGGGCATTCTGAGCTCATTTTGGTCTGATCAGCCACAGATGGACACACTGAAATTTCACTTTATCATGGTGATGTCATTTTGGTCCTCTTAGAGAACAAAAGGGCAGCAACCAATCACATGCTCATTCTAGCTGGTCAGAAGGACACTGTAACATGGCAATAGCATATATTTGTTTTAGAAATGACATAGCAAAACTTTGAAAGGACTTCCACAGGGTTTACATTGACAGAAATTTAGAATTTGTCACTGGGATGGTTAAATTTAAACAATGTCTTGAAGTGAGAAATAGGAATGTTATTTTGTTTTGTGTTGTGTTGCTGTGTTCGACCTTAGCTGCCAAAGAAGACCATGCCATCAAAGAAATGATGACATGACTTGCACTTCTTGTGTCCTTTCAGAAGGTCAGTAGATGATTTCAACTGGGGCTTTGTTTTCTTTCCTTATAAGCACTGTGTGTTTTTCTCATTTCAGCTGTTTGAGATTCAGTTACTCAGTCTTTTGCTTGTCACTCTCTTCTAGCAGGCCTATGATCCTTAACTTTTTTCTGTTTCCTATCTTCCAGATCAATGTACTTTCCTTGTATATAAAAATTATTGCCTTTTTGTTTCTAGTCTTCTAGATTGCCCTTTACTTCAGAGTATCTGTTTTCCCAATAGGCTGTTCTCTCATTCAATTCTTTTAAAAGATTTATCAGTATAGATTCAAGTTTTTACTATTTTGCTAATTATTTTTGTTGAGTAGTCCATAAATTCTGAGATTTATTCACTTCTAATTTCTTTCAAGATTCTGATTTCTCTCTAGATCTACTCAGGATTATCCTATTGAAGTTCTATGCTCTAATAGGAATCAGCAAAGGCTGCTATTTTACTGTCTTGGTTCAAGTTTCTTTGTCTTTTATATTTATTTAGATGAACTTACAATTGTTTAGACGACATAACCATCTTCTCTTCTACTTTTATATCATTCCTTTTGATGTAACTACTTATGTTCTGTTTTCTATCTCCTGAGATCTTTGGTGGTTTTAGTTCCCCCTCCCTAATATTTTAATGTCTTGCTTTCTGATTCCTTTCTCTTTGATGATGTGGTTTCCCTGGGGGAATGTCTCAAGTTCCTCTTATGTTGAGAAATTCATTTTTCAATTGCCTCAAATCCTGGCTCAACAGACTTCTGGAAAGAAATGATTGTACCTAGCTGGATGTCACTGTCCTTCCCTTCAGCTCCAGTGCAGCACCACATGCTGGTAAACCAGACTCAATTCCCTCTGTCCTTAAATTCTGTGACTGAATGTAGCTACCTCAGGTAGAATATAATTCAACCTTCTATCCTTTTCTCTCTTCTATGAATGGCTAAGCAGAATTGAGATCTGATGTTTGTCATTATAAAATAAGAGGCTGAAGGTGGGGAAAGGGGCAGGGTGTGCTGGGTATAATAGAAACAAGAAATTTCTGCATAAATCCAAAAGTACAATCCAGTGGTTCTCATGTGCCCCGAGAGAGTAGAGAGGTTACCAGGTAGAGGGTACCTGAGTGTGTATGTTAGGGGGTGAACTTTCTCCATTGTTAATTCAAAGGGATCTTATCTTGTTAGGCCTCTTGACATCTTAACCTGAGGAGACAACTATAATTGTTCTAACTGTAGCATTTATTTTTTTGGAGAGGGAGGAGGAAGTTAGAGAGGACCTCAGTTTTGTGGGTCATGTGGAGAATTTTGGAGTTAAAGTGAACTTAGAAATTACTAGTTCCACAGCCTAATTTTAAACATAAGGTAACTGAGACCTAGATAGTTAAGTAGTTTGTCCGAGATTAGCCTTGGACCATAATAAATACTATTTCTCCATGTTAGTGAATAAGTACTGATAGACTGACTATGAGATATGTGATATAAGAAGGTACTTTATTTTTTAAAAACACTTTTTTTGCTAGCTTATATAAGTAATATACAGAAGGGTTAATTATTTGTGGATTTATTTTATATTCTGTTACTTTCCTGAGGCTACTCATTGTGTCAATAAACCATCATATCAGCTGCCATAGCGAAAATTTCTAACACTGTCAAAAAGAAATGATGACAATGGACATCTTTGCTTTACCTCAAATTTATGGGGGTGGGGGAGAAATTCAGTTTATCTTCATTTCAAATAAGAATGACCCTTAGTTTTAGATAAATGCTATTTATCATTGTTTTTTAAAAAGGTTCATTGATTCCTATATTTTCTCCTGTATTTAACAGAAATGAGTACTGTATTTTCTTTTTTTTTATTTTAAATAAATTTATTTAACTTTTTACATTCATTTTCACAAGATTTTGGGTTCCAAAATTTTCTCCCCATTTGTGCCCTCCCCCCTCCCCAATACACTGGACAGTCTAATTACCCATATCACCAATCTGCCCTCTCTTCTATCATCCCTTCCTTTCCTTACCCCATCTTCTCTTTTGTGTTGTAAGGCCAGATAACTTTCTATTCCCCATTACCTGTGTTTCTTGAGTACTGTATTTTCTCAAAAGTTTTTTCTGGATTTATTGATATAATCATGATTTTATTGATTTTTCTCTTTGATATTATAAAGTAATTTTATAGAAAAGGATGATTGAAAGAAAAAGAATGTTAAAGTTTCTTTATCTTTAGGAATTCAGAGTATTCAGCCAATAATATTGTATATAATCTAACTATAGTATACATGTTATGCATGTATGTATGTATCTATTTATAGGCTACCACTATCTACCCAGTGGTAATTTCTGTAAAGAAATAGATTGTTACTACAAGAAACATAGATCATGAATAATATTTGTATCTCCTCCTGTGCTACTATATATAATGGGCACTTAATAAATAGTTGTTAAATGAGTAGTAAAATCTTTGAGGGCAGGAACTCATTTCTTTTTTACTGTGCATCCTCAGTACCTACCACATTGTCTGAAATATGGTAAGTGTTTAATATGTCTGTCATTGAGAGATTAATTTGAGATATTTCTATGATTTGCCTAATCTGGATGGGATATATTTGAAATTATATCCTCGCCTGGTGGTACCTGGTGTACATCAATAATCATGTACCATTCTTCAGTTGAAACTGGAAAAGGAGTACTAACAGAGATGTGAAATGATACAGAATTTGTATCTTCAATCCTGATGGAAAGTTATTAAGTTAAACATTAAGAGAAATCACTCAGAATATTTTCTGTTGTTAAAATTAGAATTCTGTAGACTCATGAGGTTGAGAAATTACAGAGGAATCCTTTGATCTTAACTGTACAAAATTTGCAAAGATAAGTGACAGTGAAGATACGACACCACTTTAGCTTTTCAGAATGTAAGACGCTACAGTGAAATCTCACTTTGTTGTTGCTGTTCCATCATTTCAATTGTGTCTGACTCTTCATAACCTCATTTGGAGTTTTCTTGGTAAAGATAATGGAGAGGTTTGCCATTTCCTTCTCCAACTCATTTTACAGATGAGGAAATGAAGGCAAAACTTCATTAGCCCAGATTAATCATAGATTCCCGAAGGTAGAAGAATCCTTAGAAGTCATCTAGTTCAACTCACATATGAGCAAAAATCACATCTCCAACATACTGGAATTCATCCAGAAAAGTGTCTGGTGAGAGGATTTTCAAGAAGCTTTCAATTGTACATTTACAAACATTGAATAATGTTGCTATAGCATGAAAGTAGACCTCTATAATCATGAGTGTAAATTAATATTTTTCTATTCACTTCTGTAAATATTCCATTCCAATTTAACCCTAGGTTTTTCTATGTTGTACTTTGTATAGCTCACCAATAATTAATGATATGAATGAGAGTAGATAATGCTTAAGATTAATTTTTTTGTTTCTTTTTTTGGAATAAAGAGAAGATATGATCTTTCTAATATTTTGATATATTAATTCCTCCCATTATGTATGGGAAGAAGTATATGAAAATCCACATTTTCAAGCTGTCATAATAAAAAAATAGAATTATCTATTTAATAGAAACCAAAAAAATAAATATTAGAACTCATATTAAATATTAAAGTATCAAAAATAGATTGTACTTATATTCCTTATTTTAATTCTATGTGAGTCTTTATATTGAAAAATACACTTCTTGTAAGCAATATATTTTTGGATTTTGCTTACTAACCTGTTTTGTTAACTTCTTCCATTTTATGAGTGAGTTCATTCCATTCAAGTTCCCAGTTGTTTTCCCCTCATTATCTTCTTTTATTTTTGCTCTTCTATACTCTGTTCTCCCTTGTTTATTTCAAGTTATTGCCCTATCCTTTTTTCCCTTTTAATCATCTCTTCACAAATCCCTATCCAAGCTTTAGTTTAGTTTTTGTTGCTAGGTTTATTTTGCCTATGACTAATCCCTTTCTAAATCTAATCTCCCTTATATACCATTTTCCCTTCTCAATTTTATCTCTATCCTCATTAAATTGAATGTATTTCTACACCAAACTCTTTATAAGTTGATCTGTTCTGCTCTCTTTTGACTAATGTAAATGAAAATGAAGACTTGCTTCTCCTAAAATTCCAAAGAATCAATTAAAAATTAATTGAAATAATAGCTTCAACAAACTTGGTATATATAAAGTAAATACAAACAAGTCATCAGACTTGCTGTATGTACAGTACTAATAAAATCTATCAGGAATAGATAAAAAAGATAGAAATTGCATTTAAAATTGCAACTGAATATACAAAATGCTTGGGATTCTGCCTTACAAAATAAATACAAGAATTATATATGAACAATTATGAACAAATGTTTACAGAAATAAAGACAGACCTAAATAACTGAGAAAATACTAATTGCTCATGGGTAGAATAACCCAATATGTTAAAATTATAATGCTACCTAAACCAATTTGCATATTTAAATTCCATACCAATCACACTACCAAACTAGAAAAGATAACAATGAGGTTCACATGAAAGAAAAAAAAAGATAAATAAACTCAAGAGAAACAATGATAAGAAATGGGAACAAAGGGACCTAAGAGCGCCAGATCTCAGAATGAACTACAAAGCATTAATCATTAAAACAATTCAGTTTAGTTAAAAAGAGGATTGATTATTGGAATATATTAGGTATACAACATAATGAAGCAGATTAAAACAACTGTGAGGTTCCCCATAACACCCATTGACCAAAAAAGAGGAAATGATAAATGTTGGAGGGCTTATAGGAAAACAAGCACACCAATGCACTACTGGTGCACCTAAGAGTGAATATACATACCCAT
Source organism: Potorous gilbertii (assembly GCA_028658325.1). Lineage (NCBI taxonomy): Eukaryota > Metazoa > Chordata > Mammalia > Diprotodontia > Potoroidae > Potorous > Potorous gilbertii. The sequence continues at coordinate 21,807,761 of CM053773.1, read as the reverse complement.
TCTGAAAAGCAATTTGCTATTTTATACCTTGGTCTACCTATACTACTGCTAAGTCTGTACTCAAGAGTGATCAAAGAAATATAAAAAGATTCTGTACATATAAAACAATTTATGAGCCATAAAAATACTTCTCTATGGTCATCATCCTGCTCATCATTTCTTATGGTATTATTCCATTACATATAGCAATGTTCCATTACAATCACAAAGCACAAAAAAGTTTAAAGTTGGTAAGTAGCAGAACTAGAATTCAGTGCCAGATCATCAGCATCAAAGTCTGACATTTTTTCCTCTAACTTAGATTTCCTTACAGTTTCAGAGATCTGTTTCTTTACTCATATATTCCCTATGTCTGAACTCTCTTACATCTCCCCCTCTTCAGCTGTTAAGTGCCTAGAAGCAGAAGTGTTAAATTTGTGGTGTAGCCACTAACTAAAAGCTCCCAATGAAGTCCAATCCTTAATTGGGAAATGTTTAATAAAAATATGATACAATATAAATAATGTTAATTTGTCATTTTCTAAATACTTGAACTATTAAACAAATAAGTCAATATGAGGCCCACAAGGGTCTGTTTTATTTGAGTTTGATGCCATTGCTTTAAAGAACAAATGACTGTTCCTCCATGAAGGTTTCTTCTGATTCCTCCCATCAGTAACAACCTCTCTTGGACTTCATATAGAACTTTGCTTCTCCTTCTTCAATACATTAATTTTATGATGAGTATTATATTTGTCGGAATTTGTGCTTGATTCATTTTCTATAAAAGTAAGATGGAGGAGAATAGAAACTTATACAAGCTTTTTGTTTCTCTTTACAGCCCTGTGCTAGAGCATAGATGTACCTCAGGTGTTTAACGAATGCCTAGTGAAGGTGAGTTAACTGGGACTCAGACATAGGCCTTCCAGTTCCCAGGTAAGTGTTCTTTCCATGATACCATGCTATCTTAACTGTAGGAAATGCATGAGAAGCACCTCCTCATGACTCAGTTGCTTTTTTAACCCTTTCCTGACCTGGAGGTATTCTCATCCTAGAATACCTCCTTCTATCCACAGCAGTTTTCTCCCAACAAAGAAGACTTTTCTGGGCTCCCTATTTTTGATGTGTTCAGGTGAGCCATATTTTATTCCTCCCTACTCTCCACCCTTTCCAATATGTTTCTGACTCCAAAGGCTTTGTCACCATGACTCAGTAATCCTCTCAAACTGGAACTTCCCTCAGTATCTGAAGCCTTTTCACTCTGTGATATCCATTTCTCATGCTACTCCCTCTACCCAATATGTCTTAGCTCCCTCTAAGTTAATCAAAAGTAGGAACCATCTTTATTTTTACTTATATTTGTGTGCCCTGTGTTAACACAATACCTGGCACATAATAAGCTTTTTTTAAAAAACAATATCTTTTTCCAATTACATATAAAAACAATATTAACATTTTTAAATTTTGAGTTCCAGATTCTACCCCTCTGTACCTCCCACTCTCCTTAAGATGGTAAACAATTTGATATAGGTTATAAATGCGAAATCATGTAAAACACTTAAATATTAGTCATTTTGTGGAAGAGAAGAAAGAAGGAAAGAGAGAGGGAGACAGAAAGAACAAAGGAGGAAGGAAGGAAGGAAGGAAGGAAGGAAGGATGAGAGGAAGGGAAGAAAAAAGGAAGGAAAGAAGGAAAGGAGGGAGGGAGGAAGGAATGGAAGAAGGAAGGAAGGTAAGGAAGAAGGGAAGGAGGGAGGGAGGAAGGAAGAATGAAAGGAGGGAAGGAGGAAAGGAAGGAAGGAAAGAAGAAAGGAAGGAAGGAAGAAATATTCTTTGGAGGTAAATAGCATTTTTTTGATGAGTCCTCTAAAATTGTCTTGAAAATAGCTATCATTCACAGTTGTTCATTGTATAATATTGTTGTTACTATGTACAATGCTTTCCTGATTCTGTTTGCTTCACTCTGCATCAGTTCATGTAACTCCAGGTTTTTCTGAAACCACCCTGCTCATCATTTCTTATAGTATTATTTCACTACATACAGTAATGTTCTGTTACAATCACATACCACAACTTATTCATCCATTTCCCAATTAATGGGCATCCCCTCAATTTCAAATTCTTTGCCCCACAAAAAGAGCTGCTATAAATATTTTTGAACATTTGATTCTCATAATAAACTTTTAACAAATGCTTGTAACTGTTTGTCCTCTAGAACAATCTAGTTTGGTCACTTTTCTATAACATCTAAAGAACCTATCCGAGTTGCAATGTCCTATTAACAAGGATGCCTAAAACCTCCACCAGAAATGTTAACAGATTGTCCATCCAAAGATACATGTTATATTTATTTCAAGGGTTTTAAGGGTCTTAAAAATTCGAGGTCTTTTCACTTTGGCAATAGTATACTTCGGAAAATTGTTTCTAAAACTTGTAAAATATTTGCACATTTCTCCTTGAAAACAAGGATGTACTTTTATTGAGCATTAAGGATTAAAACATATCTGAATGCTTAGAGGAAATATCTTAAAGACAAACGTATGGATATTCCATATATTCATTTTGTTTTGATAATCTGTGATTTTATATACTATTTTGCAAGGGAAAGTTAGCTCTGATAAATCAAAACCACACTACACATAGGGAAAGCATATATAAAGCATATATACTGAAAGGAGTCAATGGTGAAACATTGAGAAAGTAACAATCTCTCTGGACCTCAGCTTCCTCATCTATAATATGAGGAATTATAGTAGATAACCACTAAAGTTACTTCAAGGTCAACATTATAAGTCTTCTCTATTACATTTGTGCATTGAGATGATTTTCAATCATTCTCTGAAAAGTGTAGGTCAGTGAAGAAAAGAGGTTCAGAAAAAGAAAATCATCCTTTCTCTTTCCTCAAATCCATTTTATCTTTATATTTGGATAACACTTCTGCCTTTTTTCTCTTCTTCTATTGTTTTATTCTATGATAGCAAGTCATCTTCCTGGTTGGTTGGGGTATAGTTTAGAGCATTCGACCTTGACTTTGGCACTCACCTGGTCTCCTATTCAATTTTTGGCTACTTTCTGCTAACATGAATTGGATTTAATACAGCTCTGGTCAGCTACAAAATAAAAGATGAGAGAACTCCTTCCACAAATTTCATGAGCTTACTATCAGTCAACTAGAAATTTTTAAGCACCTACTGTATGCGAAACATTTTGCTAAGCACTGGGGACAGAAGAAAGGCAAACTATAGAATCTGCTGTAAAAGAAGTTCATAGCTTAATGGGGGAGAGAACATGTAAACATACATATAAACAAGGTATATATAAGATTAATTGGAGATAAGCACAAAGCTAAGGCACTAGCGTTAAAAGGGATTGGGAAAGACTTCCTGTAGAAGATAAACTTTTTAACTCAGACTAGAAGGAAGTCAAAGAAGTCAGGAAGCAGAAATGAGGAAAATAATTCCAGGCATGAAGGATATCCAGTGAAAAATCAGAGTGTGGGATATGGAGTATCTTGTTCAAGGAAGAGGATAAAGACCAGTCATGGAGAGGAGAGTGAATAGGATAAAATATAAGAAAATTGGAAATATGGCAAGAGGAGGGGGCAAATTGTGAAGGGCTTTCAATACCAGGAAGTGGAGGTGATGGGGAATCACTGGAGTTTGCTGAATGGGAAGACATGGTCACATCTCTACTTTAGGAAAAGCCATCTGACAGATGAGTGGAGAACAGACTGGAGTGAGAAAGGACTTGAGACAGGAGGCCAACAAGCAGACTATTGTAATAATTCTGGTGTGAGGAAATAAAGACCTGCACCAAGGTGGTGTCAGTCAGAGGAGAGAAGGAGGCATGGATGAGAGATGTTACTAAGCTTTGGCCACAGATTGGATTTAGGTGGCAAGAAAGAGAGAATTCAAGGATAACATGAAGGTCACCAATTTGGGTGATTAAAAGGAAAATGGGCAGGAATAGGAAAGTTAAAAAGTGAGGAAAGGTGGGGGGGGACAATTATTGAGTTCAGTTTAGGAAGTTTGCAGGATACCTAGTTTGAGATAGCCAATATGCATTTGAAAATGTGAGACTGGAGGTCAACCAAGTGATTAGAACTGAATAAGCAGGTCTGATAATCATGGATGATAACTGAATCTATGAGAGTTGATAAGATCACCAAGAGAACTGGAATAGAGGAAAAGGAGAAGAGGGCCTACAACAGTCCCTAGTGAGAAGAAGTGGTCAGATACGTAGGAAACTATTCTGATTATTTCCCTGGGACATTATTCTGACTTCTGATCTTTTCCCTTTACAAGGAACTGACATGCATCCTGACATCAATATGAATCTCATGCTATACAAAGTTCTACCAAGGATTATGCCATCAGTTAAACAAATTATGCTTTTTTTCTTGTCCCTTATAATGGTGTAAATAGAATCACAAACACATTTTTGGTTGAAGCCTTAGCTAAAGACCAAACTGACAGGAGTGAGTCAGGGAATGGTTATATATGTTTATTCTTGCAGATATTCAAACAAAATATAGTAATTTTATTCTGACTTTCTTTCTTTTGGGGTAGTATTGTATGAAAGGGTGCTTTTTTTGAAGCAAAAACATTTAGTAATGTTGAAGGACTACCTATATGTGTGTGTGTGTGTGCGTGTGTGTGTGTGTGCACCTTGGCCATTTAATGATATGTACCATGTGCCGTGCAAAGTACTATAGAAAGATTTTATAATCTCTAAAAACCTGGGGAGAAAATGATATGAAGAGACAAAAGCATCTATTTGTGAGATATCCAAGCAGAATTCTCTAGGTCTTTGCATGAACTTTGCCTGAAATGCAGATTCACCTGAACTTCTTACATTTCCTAACTTCCTCCAGACTCCTATAAAAGGCACTTCTCAATCCCTGCCACCCTCCATTTGTTAGTACCCTTACTCCTCCTTGAATTAAATTTGTATCTCAAAATTTCCAGTGGGATTTTAAACTTTAATAGCTTAAACTTTAATAGTATAAAATTGTGCTGAGAGTTTTAGGATACCTTTTATTTTGCACTGACTTATTGATGTGTAACAAGGCTTCCATTGGAACCTGGAGTGGTCTTGCATGCTACTACATAAGCAGAGGGAGTCATGAATCCCAATTGGCATTGGCAATGCTGGGTGAATTTCACTACACAATTTTACTTCCCAGCAGACTGTGAACTCTTTGAGGGCAAGTTCTAGTTTTTATAATTGGTGTTATTCACATCTCCTAGACCTGGCAGAGTATGTGACAGAGACCAAGTGCTTAATAAATGCTTGAATGAAGAAAAGAAATGGGTCTAGATCCTGCTTTTCATTAAAATCACTAACTGATCTGCATTCGGTCTGCTTTTGTTTTAGGCTATGAGTACATAGGCCAATTATTACAAATTTCCTTGAGCAAGTAACTTCTAATTTGACCTCTTACCCACCTATTTCTTTCTAGAACACTTGCATATGTGAAATGATAGAGCTTTTTAAAAATTTAGACTTCAATCTAGGTAACATAGTATTGGATACTTGGCTTCTTCCTTTCCTAATAAAACAAAGCATAATTTAACACATCATGTTTCATTTACAGCATTTTAAATAAATCTGTTTTTCAATTGCTTTCACTTGATCCCTTGTTCTCTGCAGTTTTACTTGGTTGTTCAAACTTGTATCCAAATTCACCTTTGAAAGACAAAACAAGATTTTAAGTACTTTTTTTTTAATGGAGCAACACCTAAATCTGTACGATTCAGAAAATATACCTTCAAGTTTGTTTTACTTTTTAATTGCTCCTGTTCTAGAGTTGAGTGTTCTTCGTAAGTGTCATGCTATTTGCCAAGAACCAAAGGTGAAGAGGAATAATAGGAAGAGGCTACTTGTGAACAGAACTGAGGAAGAAATTAACTGAAACAAAAACCTGAGAAAGGCACAGAAAACAGCAAACTCAAAATCATCGAGTCATTTGTCGTGATGGTATGAGTCAATGCTAAAAACCCTAGCAACTGCTTTTGACTTTTGTAAATAAATTCATGGCAGTATCCCTCTCTGGCAGACCTGAAATGTGGGCTAAGTAATTAACCTTCAGGTTGTCAGAACTGATACTCCGTCATCATCACAATGTCACCACCGGTGTAAACCCCAAAGGAAAACATAATTCTCGTTGCTGTCACTCTCATTTGTGGACCCAAATCTCACCAAGTTTTTAAAGCTTCATTTTAAATGCAGAATCCTGTCTAGAATTTTTTTTAATTTTTTCAAAATAGAATAAGTGAGCTGAAGTGTCTTCTGAATAATGATGTTTAGGAATGGAGGTGGTCCAGATTTAGGTATCATATGATTACATGTGGTATCTAATCTGAACTATTTACTGATTAGTTGAGACATTTCCCACATTCTCTTGGCACATTGACATCTATTTGAAATTTTTTATGTAATGCACTATAGAATTCTAATGAATCCCCAAACAGACGGGAAGCTCTAGAACATTTTAACTAAATTCTTTTGGGCAGTTTCTTTCCCAATATGCACTTCTCAACCAATACAAGAGGAAAATGAGAAATTTCCAAAAACTGATTCCTACCCTAGTTATGCCGATAGTCAAATAAATGAAATCATTTTCTATAATAACTTGCAAGGCATACATCATGACTTGGAAGGCAATTGGCAAGGCTGCATGAGAATTAAAATGTTTATTCAACTGATGAACAGACTCCATTTGTACCCCGGGTATATTCTTCTATGGGTTCTATTCACTCACTCTGAGCACTCATTTTCTCCGCTGTCCTCATTCCCTGCTTTGGGGGGGATGCAGTTAGCCTGATGTAGGCATAAACAGAGCTCCTGAGGGCTGTATAAAATGTTGTTAGAGCAGTGTCATGACTTTGTCTTACACTATTAATTTATTCCTAATGATGGGGTTTGAGTAAAGAAGTGCTGGAAAAACCTATCTTTTAAGGCAGATGTAGCTAACCTTCTGAATCATTGATACATTACTAGACCACTTATTGGGCTTTCTGACTAAATACTAGTTTCCTTATAGCTTGTCAGAAAGAGTATATGAAAGCATAGCTTATTCAGTTTTCATTAAAACATTTTAAGTCCAGCATTAGCTCTTATTTTAGGGTTACATTCCCACTTCAAGGCTCTTCAGACAGGACGACCCTGCAGAATGTATGCAGACCAAATAGAAAGTGAAGGCTTAGTAATGAATGCAATATGGAATTTTTTTTTAAAGATTTGAGATAACGGGTAACATTTTTTTATTATTTCTTCCCAGGAAGATAACAAGAGCCATATATTCCGATTCTAAAAATGATTTGCAGAGAAGAAAAGACTTGTTTTATCTTGCCCCCGTAATAGATTTTTTTTTCCTTTGCTGAATTCTCTGCGTGAATAACGAGAGTGGCAGCCATTTTCTCCCAGCTCAACATCAAAACCCCTTTCATCTGCTGTCTAAATGCAAACAAAGCAAACCTTCCACCAGGCCTTTCTTTCCAGATAAATTAAAACTCTCATGTCCTAGGGCCTAAATCAAGCCTACAGGCCTTCCCTAGATAAATCCTCTCCCAACCTGAAATCTTCTTGCCACACGTGCTCCTTGTAAGATAATTTTGCAGTAGCTAATCAATAATGCAACAGTAAATTGCATTTAAATAAACATTAGCAGCCCCTCTTAATGAATAAAACCTCATCTGCAATTTGTCAAAGTCAGAAGTACTGGACTCTTTTGATATTCATTAGAATATTGGAAATTGGAGCTTTGACAGGCTTTATGTACATTGCAATTACAATTTTATGTGTGTGCATGTGCCTGCACATATGCATATATGTCTCTGTCCACCACCGAAAGTCTTTATTTTTTTACATTCCTGAATGAATCGTGGCACAGCAGAAGGTTTCTGAATTTGAAGTCATGTTCCTGCTACCACCATGGTTAAAAATATATAGTCAGATAATCCTACTTTCCATTGCAAATTAAGAGGCAATGAAGTTTTACTATACATTATAAATTTTTCCCCCTATGTACCTAATTTAAATTCCCTGGCTAGATGGGGGAAATGGAAACTATTTTGCGCAATTTATGTTGATGAAGGAGTGGGTTTTATTTTGTATTTTGTAAGTCATCATTTCTGTATTGAGGTTTAATAGAACAAACATTCCTCTTATTTAGAAATTCTGAAGTAATTGTAATAGTTTATAAAAAGAATCAGTCTTGCATGAAAAATGCTCCAAATTATGAAAACATCAGTCTAAAAATTTACATCATGATATAGATTGCACTTGCTACATGGAGTCTAACTAGTGGCATTTCCTAAGATCCAGATCAATGGCTTTAAATAAATTCTCTTTGGGTTGGCTGAGGATCCTTATTGCTCCTGGTGATTTAAGTCCAATCAAGCACCTTATTAATGTTTAATGTGCCACAGGTAACTCTCTGCAAAGGAGAAAACTCTGCAATACTGTGTTGACAAAGGAAACTGCAAGTCTTTTCTTATTTTTTTCTAGACTTTTGTAACAATAATTTTAAAATTCTAAGTACAGTTGCTCTCCACTGAGCTATGAAGCTATTTCACTAAGTCTAAAGATGTCTAAAAGTGGAATGCAAAACAAAAGAACAGTAGTTTGAAACCAAGCAAAGAAATATCAAGTCCTTCATGTTTCAGCCCATTGGAGAATTTGTTTGCTGCTTTCAGTGTGATGGAAGCTTAAAATACATGAACAGAGGGACAAATGAAATGGTGATAATGTTTGTCGTCTTAGAAATATTCTGAGGAGAAAGGTGCTTGTAGCAAACAATGGAATATTGCAATTCTGTGGAAGAGGCAGTGGGAACTGCACTGGAGCATGAGTCAGAAGCCTTAGTACTAATCTCTGCTTTGTTACTCAGAGGCAGCATCATATACGGCAAACCAAAATGGTAGCCTCAGTCCTGCTGGCTACCCCACAGACTTATTCTGAGGTTGAAATGAGAGAACAGAATCTCAGAGTTATCTTCTATGCACAAATAAGTGTCAGTCAACAAAAAGAAAGCATTTACTAAGACCTTACTTTATACCAGACACTATGATAGATGCTAGAGAAGCAGAAAAAGAAAAAAAAATGACAACAACCCCTGTCTTCAAGGAGTTTACGTTCTGAAGAGAAATTCTGGGTATAAGTAGGTAAAAATAAAATGCGTTTAGATTGGAAGGAAGGTAACTTTGTACTGAAAAATCATTTCCTAGCCTTTGCTTGAACATCTCCTGTAAGAGGGAACATGTGTCTTAAGGCACACTGTTTACTTTCCAAGAGTTGGAAAGTTTTGTGTTTTTGTCATTGTCGTTGTTGATGTGAAGTAATACAGTTGTTACTCCTTTGTAATTTTCATCCTTGCCCCTTATTCTACCCTGTAGAGTCAAATAAAATGACAGCCTTTTAAATATCCAAAGATACTACCACATCCCATGATATCTGTTCATGCCCAACCTAAATGTCCCCATTTTCTTAAAAAAGCGCAATCTTGAGGCCCTTCATCATCAGTCAGGCTGGATGCACTTCAGTTTATCCAAGCCATTATTAAAAACAGCTACTAGAATTAACATGGTACTACAGATGTGATCTGCTCATCATCTCTCTATTCCTAGATACCATGCTCCACTTCATGTGACCTGAGATTGTTTACGTTTTCTTGTCGTACTCTCACAATTTTTTCTAGTGTGGAATTTGTTGTCTACCAAAACCCTAAGATCTTTTTCAGAAGAACAATTGTGTAGTCCAAATTCTCTCTTCTCAAACTCATGAAATTGATTTTTAAATCCATTTTACACATATTTGTGTATATTTTTCCTTTTGTTTTCCCTTAGAAAGTAAAATCAACCTTAAAAGAATGAGAGAAGTAGATTATGTTACAGAACAGTTAGGGTGTAGTATAATTAAAATGATGACAGCAAAAGAGTAACCATAAACAATTCAATGTTAACTTTAAAGCAAGTCTCTTGTAGAGTGCCCCAAGTATTTGTACTTGGCCTTTTCCAATTTAGCAATTTTCTCACCGTCTTATATAAAGGTATAGATGGCACAATTATCATATTTGTAGATGACACAAAGGTGGGAGGGATAGCTTACATACAGATTGAAAACAAGATTCAAGAAGATATTGATATTCTGGATTAGAAATCAGCCAACTATGATTCTTGCCCAAATCTGATTTCTCTTGTGTTCTTGGATGACTCTCTTTGCCATTTCTGTCTTTCCTAGTACAAAGATCATTGACCTTCACAGAGGAAACAGAAGCATCATAAGAACTGAGCAGACCTTCCTTCTTTATGACAGGTTATCATCTTTTCTCTTCATTCATATTCTTCTGCCTTTTAAAATGCAACCCTTTCTCATCTTGTGTTTATCTTTCCTAGCTAGCCTAGTTTATTCTGAGCCTTATTTTTCCTCATGCTTTTCTTACAGGATGATGTAATGATTTTGCATTCATCTTCTATCATGGGCCTTTGCTTCTATCTTGTGTGTGTGTGTGTGTGTGTGTGTGTGTGTGTGTGTGTGTTAAAAATCTATATTGATTGGTGACTTCCCAGTGTATTTGCATCAATATATTTAGAGAAGTACACTCTTTCTTGTTCATCAGAATTGTTTCTCTTTTTTTTTTCATAATTCCTTCTTTAGAAGCTTTCCAGTCCCTCCTGGGCTAACTTCTCCTACAGAATATTAGATCATGAGTTCCTAGCAACACTTTCACTGAACTCTTTGAAATCTCTTCTTAAGTCTAGAGGGCATACTAAATTATGTGTGGTTTTACTCTTCTTCCCTAGCACAAATTCCAAGACGGAATGATCCATTTTCCCTAGGATTTCTATTATTTCCACTCTACTACCAAGTTTTTTTCCTTCTTGGTAACAATCAAATGATGTATGTGAAAATACTAAGAAAATTTGAAGTGCTATATAAGTTACAAGATGCCATTACTTTTTTCCAAACACTATCTGTTATATAGGAATTAATAGCTTTTTCACAAGGAAAACCATATACAATGAGTACCTAGTGAATTAATAAAAAAATAAAAGTCTCTATAACTACTAATTGGACTATTAGTGAGTGCCCCTTTTTTGGTAGAATGCTGCTTCCTTAGTTCATATTTTGAAATATCATCAGTCATCTTATTACTTATACTATACAAGATTTATTCAATGGGGTGCATATAATGAAATATAAGAACCTTCGGAAAAGAGGTTTATCTCATTTTCTTTCTCACATTTGTCTCATTTTATTTCCTAACTAGTTAACATGGTGCCCTGGAAGTAGTATTTGCTTAATAAATGTTTTTTTATTAAAATATATTTACATTTATCAATGACAAAGCTAAGCAGATTAATAAACACATACAAAATCAATCCACTTAAAAGATACATTTTAAGAGTTTGTATATCTAATGAAACCTGTGCTATGGAAAAATGACATGTCAGAGACAAATTGACAGCCCTAACTGTTGAGATTGCCACAAGTGGAATGCGTTGACTTTTAAAATATTGGGTTCCTCCTTACTGCCTTTAAGCAATGTTTGGGTGACCACTTCCATAGTATTCTCTCGGGAGGATTCGTGCTAAAGTATGATTGGAATTGGTGTCCCCTGGAATCCCTTCCAGTTCTGAAATTCTGTCTTTCTCTAACAATTCAAAATTACTTTCTTTGAAAAGAAGAAAGCATTTACTAAGTCCTTACTATGTGCCGGCACCATGATAAGCATTTACAAAACATTATCTCATTTGAGACTCACAAAAACCCCAGGATATAGGTGTTGTTATCATTCCCATTTACTTCTGAGGAAACCAAGGCTAAGAACGGGTAAATGATTTGCCCAGAGTCACACAGCTAATAAGTTATTGAAGTCATGCTTGAACTCATGTCCTCCTGTCTCAAAGTCCAGCACCCTATCCACTGTGGCCCCTCGCTTGCCTTGAAAATAGATATTTGGTGTCCTACGAATTGCCTTTTCTACTGATTTTGAATTGCCTTCACTGTTTAGACAACCAAAAGAGATAACAAACACAAAATTCTTTATAAACCCTAAACTGCTATGTTAAGTGCTAGCTTCTGTTTTATTTTTCTGTGATTCTATAAGTAGTAGAGAACATGCAATAAGGCGCAGTGGATGTGTCAGACTTTCAGACAAAGTGATCTTAGTTCAAATCCCGCCTCTGACCTTTATTAGCTGTATGACCTTGGGCACATCAAGTGTGTCCAGATCGTGAGAAGCATTGGTCAAGGGGATTACCTATTCTTTGAGTGCCTGTATTGACAGAAGCACAGACCCTAAAAAATAATATTGAAGAGTGATGATTTACAAAATTTAAGCCCCCATCCAAAACTTTAAAAATTTGAAACTCTATCACAGTAATTAAAGTTTGGAATCTATAAATACCTTTCCAGATTAGTCTGGAGGCATTAAGAGGGGCAACTTTTCTTCAGTATTATTATTTGAATTATGGCACAATGTTTGAAAGAGTACCTGTCAGAGATTTGCCAGACTTCCGAAATTACATAGAAAGAGGGTGAATTGGACCAAATCATTTCTCTGGCCTAACATCTCTTTATCCATCTCACTCATGTAGTAAACAGACAATGAGTGAGTTTGCATCGTTTGCACTCAATTCTGATCTCTGGAGTTACACGTGAAACTTTGGGTCATACAACAGCCATGCTTATGTACACAGATCAGGGGGTTAACCTTTCACTACCCAATCTGTCCATGCAAATATAGCCATTATTTGCACGGACTCCAGCAGGTATAATTTTGTTGGTAAGGTTAAGGTCTTTTTGAAAATCTCTCTTGGTGTATCAACACTCTGTTTTTGGAAAAACGATTCCTTTTGGGGAGGGATGTATAAATTAAGAGGGTAACAATTTAATGTTTCATGATGTTTCTATTTAAAATAGACTGGATCATCTCTGATTTTCAAAAACTAAGCAAGTTTCAGATTAGCCCATGAAGTTCTTGAATGAGTGGCATTAGGAATAGCTGATGTGCTTATTTTCTGTGACAGCAATAGCTGGGCACCAAAGGGGCAACACTTTCCCAGATCATTTAACTAGAACACAATTCAGCACCTACTGCAAGGCACACTGCAGACTCTGAAGAAGTATTAATTGATAATGATGATATGGGTGCTTGGGCTTGGAGGTCTCTAGACTTAAAAGCATTAGAAATACACATACACTGCACAAATGAATGTGGGCTATATAGTAGGAGAATGGTAGGACAATGGTGTTTTTCTTACTACAGGGATAGCCCACAGGCATGTACTATTCCACTTACAAATAGACTTGTCCAGAAGATTTTCATTTCTATATCTTAAGAAACAATGACACTAATTTTTAAGTTACACTCGCAATTTTTGTTTTTGTTGCTGTTGAGTCATTTTCAGTCATTTCCAACCCCATTTGGGGTTTCCTTAACAGACACTGGAGTGGTTTGCCATTTCCTTCTCCAGCTCATTTTGTGGATGGGAAATTGTGGCAAACAGGGTTCAGTGACTTGCCTAGGGACACACAGCTGGTAAGTGTCTTAGGCCAGATTTGAACTCAGGAAGATGAGTCTTGCTGACTCCAAGCCTGGCACTCTATCTACTGTGCCACCTAACCGCTCAAACTCATAATGGATTTTTTAAGTATCTTAAAACATTGATTTAAATAAGACTATTAAAAAGTGATGGGTTTAATAACAAAAAAGACTTTCACTGGGTTCATGAGGTTATTATTAAGTTCATCCTATAGAAAGTAAGAGGCAACTAACCAATAATATGGCAGCTACATGGATGAGCAGATAGAGCTCTGGATCTAGAATCAAGAAGACCTGAGTTCAAATTTGACTTGAAATAGTTGCCAGCTGAGTGCCTCTGGATATGTCATTGATGTCTTTTCCGTCTCAGTTTACTCAACTGTGAAGTGGGAATAATGATAGTAACTGCCTCCCAGATTCTTGTATCATATGAGAACACATATGTAAATCACTCGGCATAGTGCCTGGCACATAGGGGGCACTTAATAAATGCTTGTTACAAAACATTATCATTATATTTCAAAAGATCTGTGATCTCACCGACACTTTCTCCTCAATGGCAAAACAAAACTTCTCTGACTTTTTATCTTGTGCTAAAGTGTATATTTCTTTAAACCATCCATCTATCCATCAATCAACAAGCAACTATTAAGCACTTACTATGTGCCCATCATTTGCTAAGTACAGTGGTTATAGAAAACAAGTGAAAATAGTCCCTGTCCTCAAAACTTATAGTCTAAGGGGACAAAAGCATGTATATGAACAGATATATAAGATACATACAGAAGATAAACAGAGAATAGTGAACCAGGAACCAGTACCAAAGAAGACTGGGACAGTCCTTTTTACAAAATTTCAAGATCATAGTTCATGGAAACATAGATTTAGAGCTGGAAAGCACCTTAGAGGTCATCAAGTTCAACCCTCCTTTTACAGATGAGGAAATTGGGGCCAAGAGAGGTGCAGTGATTTGCCCAGTGATTTGTCTAAAACAGTATTAAACTCAGGTCTTCCCAACTACAAGTCTAGCATTCTACTCACTATCCCAACCTGGCATTTGAGCTGAGTCTTGAAGGAACTCAGGGATGATGAGTCTAAGGTAAAGGAGGTCATTCCCATAATGGAAGACTGGTAGAAGATCTTCTTGGAAAAGGAGAAGGGAAGAAAATTACCAAAACATCTGAACCATTTCTCATTCTTGATACATATATTGCCCATCTATTTTCAGTCATCCACATCATTGATATTGTCTTTTATACCACTGTATACAAATCATCACTGGTAGTATGTTTTAGCCTCTATAAAGCTACAACATGCCTTTCCATTTTCTTGCCTGGTTGTGTGAAATTTTGATTCTTCAGAGGTAATGATGTTCCATGATTTGTCACTACAGAGCATCATTAGTTACATCTAGTCCCTTGTTGCACTAAAAGAGCCATAAGGTTGTTTTGCAGGGAGAATAAAATACAATTTTAAATGTTTTCTTTAAATAAGTCTATGTGTATTTTTAGATTCACGCAATAATCTAAGATATCATCATCATCATAGCATGTATATAGCATTTTAAGGTTTGCAAAGCACTATGGATAAGTTATTTCATTTGACCCAAGTGAAGTAGATGCTACTTGTTGATGAAGAAACCAAGGCTGAGAGTGCTTACATGATTTGCCCAGAATCAAAAAGATAGTAAATGTGTGAGGAAGACTTGAAACTCAGGTCTTCCTGCCCCCAAAGTCAGTACTAGAGATGACTATGTTGGATGATCTAATAAGGACCAAAATTACTAAAGACCATTTTTTAAAAATGTTGAGCTCTGGTATCTGTGACCAGAGTCACAGAGGAGCTCCTGTGAAGAGTCCAAACAGAAAAAATCATTCCCTGTTATAAATGAGTCCCTCTAGATGTTCCTATGCACAGATGACACTGTACCAATTTCGTTGAGTACAGGAATGGGCTTAAAGACATCTCCATGAAATTTATTCAAAAGAGATCAACTTGGTCATCCACACAGCAGGGAAAGTGGACAAAAATGTTTTTATTTTCACTTTTACTTTTCCCAAATGAAAGTCAGTCTGAATTTACTTTTAAATGACTTCAAAAGTGAATGGAAAGCACCTGAGCAAGAGGGGAAAAAACAGAATTTCAACGTTTGAAAATAAAAGCCCAAAATTCTGCAGGAAATTTAAGTTTCAGGCTCAAAAACCCAGCACAGTACTTGTATTTTTTGGATTCTTAGAATCCACTTTGCTTTCAGACACTAAGGTATTCATAACTTATAAACAAAAGTTTAAAAAATGAAAAATTTGGAATCTTTACTTTTTCTAAAAGAAGGGCATCTAGCAGGGACAGAGAGTTTTAGAATTAGAGGGTCCTTAGACTTATCTAGTTCCAGTGCCTCTTGTTATAGATGAATAAACTGATGAATTTGATTTGACTGATAAATTTGATTCAAACACTGAAGTGAAGACTTTGTTTACCCAATATACAGTGATGAGCATGGAGCTTACTAAATGCTTATTGAGTTAGAA
Source organism: Potorous gilbertii (assembly GCA_028658325.1). Classification (NCBI taxonomy): domain Eukaryota; kingdom Metazoa; phylum Chordata; class Mammalia; order Diprotodontia; family Potoroidae; genus Potorous; species Potorous gilbertii. The sequence continues at coordinate 21,791,705 of CM053773.1, read as the reverse complement.
TGAAATGGATTAAAATGCCTTGCAAATGACTTGGCAAGTTACTTCATTTCTCAGGGTCAGTTTCCCCATTTTTTGAAACTAGGGGACAGGAATATAAGGTCTCTTTCAGATAAAACTAACTGAAAAATCGTTTGCAAACAAATTTGGGGGATTTACCAGAAGCCAGAAGTTTGGATGTGAAAGTACTTCCAAGTTCATAAGTTTAAAATATGTAGGTGGCACAGTGGATTAGAGTGTTGGGTCTGAAGTCAAGAAGATTCATCTTGGTGAGTTTAAATTTGGCCTCAGACACTTATTAGATGTGTGACCCTGGGCAAGTCACTTCACATTGTTTGCCTTAGCTCCTCATTTGTAGAACAAATTGGAGAAGGATATAGAAAACCACCCCAGTATCTTTGCACAGAAAATCCCAAGCAGGATCCCAAACAGACTGATTGAAATGACCACAACAACAATGCTGATGCCCGGAGAAAAGAAATCAATTGCCTAAAGGTATAGATATAGTTAGGGAAGAATCAGGACAAGAATTCCAATCTCATGTCTCATTCTTTCAAATAAATGTGATGAATTTCTGTATAAAAGAAGTTTTATAATATTAATATCTGCAAAAATTATGAGTGCAGATACAAGGTACTAAAGTAGGAAATATTAACCCCTGTAACTCCTATAGTTGGACTATCTTAAAAAGGTAAAGTAAATTAAAATAATTTAAAGGAAGTCCTTTTTTTCCTATAAAATATCATGCAATTAGTTTCTTCTTTTAAATAAATTACTTGACCATTCTATTTCAAACTCAAACAGTAGTATTGTTTATATTCCTAAAGCAATTTGGAAAAGAAAACAATTCTAAGATAGGCATGCATTTTCTTCACTGACTACAGAATCATATAGTCTCATAGTTAGAAGAGACATCATAGATCTTCTAAATCGACTTTCATCTCTTCAGATATAGTCTCAAAAACATTCCTAGTAAGAAGTGATTGACCTTCCCCTTAAAGAGCTGCAATGATAAAGATTCTAAGTGCTTCAGTGTCAGTCTAGTCCATTCTGGAATAGCTTCTAAATGATAGGAAGATTCTCATCTCATTAATCCTAAATCTGATTCTCTGCAACTTTCATTCATTATTCTAAGCTCTGTTCTTCGCCATAAAGCAGGAAAAAATCCAGTTCCTATTCCAGATGACAACCCTACCTGAAGACAGCTGCGGGTCTTTGCTGAGGCTAGTTTTCTTCAGATGAAATATTCCTGGCTCCTTCAACCTGTCTTCATACAACTTCCTCTTGTCCCCTAACTATCCAGGATACTCGCTTCTAGATCCTTTACATTTTGTCAATGACCTTCATAAAATGTGGCACCCATAATAAACATGACACTCCCTTTGGGAGCTGACCACAAATTTTCGGTTGTTTAAACCTCAGCTTGGCCTCAACAACAGAACAATCATTTTACTCCTATGCAATTGACTTTCTATTGTCATCTCCATAATGGCTATTCCTAACCCAGTCCTCCCTCCTCAAAGCTTCCCCACTAATCCTTCCTCTATCTCTCCACAGTATATACTTTACTGAGAAAAAGATATTCTGCCATTAGTTCATTATCCCTCCCATATTTCTACATATTAAACATCCTTCATATAAATGCTCTTTCACTTTTTAACTCCAGTCTGATGAAAAGATGGCCATAATCCTTGCCAAGACCATCTTCTGTATTTGTATTCATGAACTTAACCATCTGCTTTACTTTATTCCCCAGCCAGCTTCCTTACAGTTACCTTGCCACTCAGACCAGTAATCATGCCCTTGAGTAATAAACCCTTCCCTCTCCCCTAAACTCTGGACATTGGTGCCTGCTGTCCTGGTTGGTGGTTGCCTCAGTCATTCGCTATTTGTAGGTCTAGCTATGGCCATGCTTCATTTCACTGCCCTGTCAGCATCTCATCAGTGGCATTGCCACATGTTTACTTATTATCTTCCCTAAGATGCTGATCTGTAATCAAATCAACTCTGCCAATGCTCCAGGAAAGGGTGTGCCAACCCTGTAATTTTGCAAACTCTCCTTGGCCACCACTCCTGTTTATATATTGTATATCCTAATTCAAATATAAGCTCCTTTAAGGCACGGTCTTTCTTCATTTTTTGCCTTTGTATCCCCAACACTTAACACAGTGCTTTATACATAATAAATTTTTAATATATGCTTTTCCATTCATCATTTCATTCATTTATCTTCTCTCTACTACTGCCACCACAACCACCAGTCCTCTTTCTCTTTAATCTTTAATCTCTCCCTGTCTGAAGACATTCTGTGCTTCTCTTCTACGCTTTAAAAAACTTCACTTAATTCCACCATCCCCTAAAGCTACTGTTCTTTATCTCTCCTATCATCCACAATCAAACTCTTACAAAAAGATGTCTATAACCTTTGCTTCCTTCTTCTCTACTCTAACTTACTTTCCAATCACTTGCAATCTGACTCCCTAACTCATTATTCAAGTGAAACTGATCTTCAAGTTATATTCTCTCTCTCTCTCTCTCTCTCTCTCTCTCTCTCTCTCTCTCTCTCTCTCTCTCTCTCTCTCTCTCTCCAAACTTTCTTTTACTTCAGATAATATATACCCAGTACAATTATACATGCTAAAAAAATCCTGTCTGTTTTGTCACCCAGAAAATTTGGAACAACAGTTCTCTAACCTAGCACACTTTAATTAGCACAGTCTGTCTCTTTCTAACTCCTGCTATTAGGAAAATAATAAACTCTTAGGCAGGTCTAGAGGCAGTCTCCTGAACCAGTCTATCAAGGTGATCTTTCAGTCTCAGATTATAATCAAACATAACCCTCTTGAGCTCAAATATCATGACATTAATATATTATTTATTTAAATAACAAAACAAAAACACCTTAAACCACTTCTAGAAATGAAATTTTTAGAGATGCTATATTTCAGAATGTTTGTGTTAACAGTAAGGTTATCACTGGAAAAATCAAAAGGCACTTTGATTAGATGGAATCAACCTTAAATTTCTAAATTATTTATATCATCTAAATATTGTAATTTATTTGCGATTTGGGAATCCTGAGAGATCAAATTATTCCCCCAGTAGAGAGTTACAGGTCCACTTTAGTTTAAAACTAAGTACCCTTTGCAGACATTACCAATTCAGAAAAATGAAAGTTTAAATTTGAGAGGCATAAACTATGTGATATCTTTTAGACTAGTCTCCTGGAAAGGTATTAGGTGTATATGCCTCCACCTGTGGTCTGCCAGTCACAGATTAGATGTTCTGTTCTTGTGACAGTAACAAATGATTAGGGTAAGCATTACTCAAATCTGACAGTCTCCAATTTTCTCCAAGGTAAATTACAAAATCTGAATTGACTATGTTTACTCCAGGTCCAGTGGACCCCTTGATGCTCCCCATGCTTGTCTCCACTCTGGTTCGTGATACCATTTCCCACACACAGCTTAAGAGAACAGAGAGGGAGAGTAAAATTGCAGTGATTTCAATAACAAGTCACTTCCTTAGGTCATGCCTTCTGCTGTACAGGTACACAGAACTATTGTTCCAGAAACTGATCACATGGCTGTTTGTGATGAAATTATTTCTTAACTTTGGTTCTTCCGGTTGGTGGATCACTCAGCACCACTCAGCTTCAGTGAAGCCCAGAATTGGCCTTCACTTTCTGTGCCCTGCAGTAAAAGTCACCCCTCCACACAGATTCCCTCATCCATATTATAATTACACCTCAGACGCCAACCATTACTTCTGGCACACAGGAAAGGTACAAAAATAAGAAACTGTGAACTCCAGGGCAGGAGCTAATGTATCTGGAGAGGGTCACATTCCCCTTAATACCACACATCCCCTGTAGCCACAAGTTTGAAAGTTTTTCCAAAACATTACCATCTTTGGGAATACTTCATCTGCGCCAACCCCAAGGAATACAATTAGCAAAACAGAACTAGTGACAAGGAAGGTTCAGTTATATTTGGCTATTTTCTCTTTTTGCAATTGGTATTGCTTTGATGGTTCCTTCTCTTGTGGCTTGGGCATCTTGAATTGAACAGTGACTTGACAGCTATTTTTTGATACCAATAATTTTCTCACCAAGTCATTTCAGAGATGGTCTTACATGCTTTACTTGTGTTCTGAAATGTTTATATTTCTGTGTGTCTTGGATCTTTTTGTGAGGATGATCAAGAAGTAGACTCTTAAAGTCATTATGCAGGGCATATTGAACTAGAATCCTACCTTTAAGCAGTTCTGCTACCTCCTTCTGAACAACCTGGTACTTTTCTCCATGTTTAATGCCTTCTGGACAAATTCAGTAATCAGTCACTTTCTCTGTTGGCTTGATGTACTTGTCATAAACACATTTCCCAAACTGGTTCATAATGAACACAAGACAAGAATTTTTTCTTCCCTGTTGGAGCCTGCTTCCCAGTATCTCATAATCCATGACTACAGGCTGGGTAATGCCCTCAAGTACCCTTTCTTTCACCGATGGCAGATTTCTTTCCTTCATACCCTGTTTCTTTTGTTGGGGGGTGGGCTGGAGGGACAACTATTTGTGTAGCTTCTTGGATGATTGGTACCTCAGATATCCTTAGGATCTACATCATCACACCAGATGTCTGACTCTGTTGGTGGAAGAAGAACTCATTCTTCTGTGTTCTTCTTCTCATCCTTGATGTCCCCTATTTTCTGGTGAGGGCTACTATTTTTTTCTTCTCTTGGTTTTCATTCCATGGCCCTTGCTGTTTGTTTCACTGAACTTTTATTTTTATGAGGGGCAATTTTTGTGTTGTTCAAAGACCCTGAAGTAACAGGGGCCTATCTTGTCTGCCAACTTCGGTAGTTCTGCATTACCATGTTCTTCCTTTTCACAAACATTTCCGCCATTTTGGTGGTGGACTTGTTTTGTTTTGTTTTGGTTTTTCCTGTGGTTCCCTTGAGTTAGAAATGGACTTCTCTGAATTTGGAGGGTTTTGTTTTAACAGATCCTGCAGGGCCTTCTAGTTGTGAGAAAATTATTGTAGTCTTCAGCCTCCCTGGTATCATTATTCTCTCATTTTTTAAAAGTTTCTGCTGCTTTTAGGAATATCTTTTCTTCCAAGATTATTTGCCCCAATCTGAGTCTTGACAAGCTCTGTCTAGGCCACAGCACAGTGCTTACAGTTTTGTTGAGCTGGCCTTTCCTTTCAATTCACTGCCATCCAAGGGCCCCCAAGCTACTCAAGTCTTCTGTTGCCCTGAAGGCTCAGTGTCCCCTTTCCTACTCCTGTAGCCTAGGGAGCAGCCAGTCCTCTTCCAGGTCTGTGTACCAAGCTCCAAGCACACTTGCCCATAGGAAGCATCTCGCCTTCCATAGCCCAATCACGAGCAGATTCCTGGTAGGTACCACATATACAAGCATGCACTACACTCTCACACTTGCAACATGCATATACCAAAATGTATGCTTGCCAAAAAGACTATTTTATGGAGAACTCGCATGGGACAGGCAATCACATGGTGGTCAGAAGAAGCAAGACAAGTTTGAATTTGATTGTGGAACATGGGAGACATTGGTGCAGGACTGCTCAGCATGGCATGCCTACATCAAAAATAGTGCTGTGCTCTGTGAACAAAGCAGAATTGAGACAAAGTAAATGCAGGATGCACAAGTTTGGAGTAACGACCCCAAATGTTCACATGGACTATCTGTGCCCAACCTGTGGTAGAGCTCTCCAAGCTTGTATTGGTCTGATCAGCCACAGTCACACACATTGAACCTTGACTTTGTCATAGTGATGTCATTTTGCTCCTCTTCGAGAATGCAGGACAACAGCTAACCAACCAATTGCCAAATTAAATGGCCTTTCTTTGGTCATCACTTTCCTTGACTATCGCATAGCATTTGGTGTCATTTATAATCCCTTCTTTTTTCCTTCATTTTTATACCATTCCTCTCTCTTGGTTGTTCCTCTTACTTGTATTTTATTCCATTTAGTCTTCCCCATTCTCTCCATTTTAGAAAGGAAAGTTATCTTCCAATATGTTAATTACCCCCCCCAAATTTTTTTTTACAAACATGCTACCTAATATGTCATTCCTTACTTAGGACATGATATGTCATTCATAAATGTATACCTGGGATATTGCACAAGAGACCCCTCTCTGAATTAAGAGATTAATGACTATTTTGAGGGTCTGATCACTTCATCAATTCTCTTCCCTATAATCCAGTCAGTGATTATAGCTTCATGTGGGGCTACAATTTTAGGAATTCATCCATACATTAAAAATCCCAGCTTTTCTCACCAGCATATACAATTAATACAACTGCCATTATATAGGGGTCTGTGATTTAAAAAACAAAACAAAAACAACTTAAAAAGCAACCAAACACAGAAAGGTTGGGAAAAGATTATCCAGCCCAAGTCTCTAAATCTGACCCACTAGGTAACCTGATTAAAAAATAAATCCAGTAAGACTGACATGATCTATTTTTGAAGAAGCTATACTGAGTGTAAATGATACCGATTTTCTTTTCTAAATGCTCACAAATCATCTCTCCAGTAGAATTTTGCCAGAAATCAAAGTCAAATTCTATATGTTGCAGATTTCACCCTATTTCCATTTTTTCCAATGAAGACAGCATCTGTCCTTCAGTCCTGTGGCATCTCTCCAATTATCCATGATCACTGTCAGAAGCTCAGAAATTACTTATTTTGGTAGCCTGGGATATATAGTTCTTTCAGACCCAGGGAAGAATTAATTGAGAGAAATTAGGCACTCTCTTCACTGTACTATCTTTGGTTTCAAATCCTTGTTAAACACATTTCATTCTGTCCTTCCCCGTGTAAGGATTACTCCACTTAGTAGAAAAAATATAAAATATAAAACTAAAAAGATATTAGTATAGTAACAACAGCATATCATCTCTAAATACCATAATGTTTACAAAGTGTTTGAAATGTTTTTCCACTAGGTTTTTACAACTCTGTGAGATAGATGTTATAATTTTCTTTATTTTAGGCATGAGGAAATAGTTTGAAAAAGTTTAGACTTGCTCAGGGTCATATGTCTGGTGTCTTCAAACTTCGACTCTCTTGAGTCCAACTCCATTGTCCATTGTGTCACATACGTAAAGCTGAGTGACTCATTCTTTTTTCTTTACTTAGTTATTGTCCCCTTCTCCTGCACTGTGAATAACCCCATCTCTTCCTTGATCATCGTTTTTCATGCTAAGTTCACTGCATACTTTATGTACAAATATATATATATATATATATATATATGTATGTATATATATACATACATATATATATACATTTGCTATACAAATGCTTGTCGCTATTATTTTTAATTTTTGCTATTGTCATTGTTGCTGTTGCTGTACTTTGTGTTTTAGCTCTCCTGGCTCTGTTCCTAAAGGGTCATGCCACTTTTATACCCATGCTCAGTTACCTGCCATTACTTTCATCTTCAGTAAATCTCTTTATCAAATATAAGTTGGTTTATGAATTCCCTAGGCATATATGGGAGTCTTTAGACAGCTCCTATTTTTTTTTTTGCCTTAACAGAATAAATTTTTATGTCTTTTCCATTTCAAAAACTAGCTCTACCTTACTGGTCAGAATCAGGTCCTGATTTGCAGTACTTACTGATAACATAATTTGTGAATTAAATTATCTTTAACTCTTGTCATGATTTTTCAGTTACAGTGGTTTTAGCATAATAGTTGAAACTTCCCATCTCAAATAATAATAACAGCTAATATATAGCATTTATATAGTGTTTTAAGGTAGGCTTTATCCACCAACAACTTGAGCTCATTCTGTCTCCAAGTCTTACACTCCATCCACTATACTACCTAACTGCGTATATTACCATATGACAGGTTTGTGATATAGTTTCCTAACTCTTCTTCTATGTCTTCTTGAATGGTGACAAACAATATTTTCCTATGCTATGACTTTTACTTTCCCTCCAATGATCCACAGTCAAATGTTTTCCACCATATTTCCCTCACACTTATTCCTATACTGCTTTACATACATCACACTTGCCTGCTTGCATTTAGATCACTTAGGTATCTTCTTTATTACTTATACTTGAAATGTCTAGAAATATCTGTGGCCATGAGTTTTAAGACTGTCTTCTTAGATCTTTCAATTCTTCAAGGAATTGGTGATTTTATCCATGTGGGTAGTCCCTCTCGCTGATAATTACCCATCCATGACTTCTCATTCTCTCTAATTCTTGCCCATGTTCTTACATAGATCCTTAATGTTACAGGTCTTCCTTCCCTTTCTTGCACTCCAATGGTACAAATGCATACTTTCAAGTTGATCTCATCACATGACTGGCCCATCTTATTTTCCCATGGCACATTTGCCCCAAAATATCCTTAATGCTGCTTCTGTGCCACAATCCATTTGAATACACCATGGCTCTCTCCATTGATCTTTGAGTCATCTATGATTTGGATTCTTTAGAAATTATAGGGTTCCAAGATTCTGAACTATATAGGATCACAGAGAGAAATTTTCACTGCCAGTCCCCCATGCCCTGCAATCCTTTCTGTTCTCATCCCTGCCTCCTGGCTTCCCTGGTTTTCTTTCAAGCCTCAGCTAAAATCTTACCTCCTTCCTATCGGTAGGATGACTTCTGTTGATTTTTTTCCATTTTATCCATTTTATGTAGCTGTTTGCATGTTGTCTCCCCATTAGACTATAAGCTCCTTGCAGGCATGAACTATCTTTGACCTCTTTTTTGTATCCCCAGTACATAGCATAGTGCTTAGCACATAGCAAACACTAAATAAATGTTTACTAGATTGAACTGAAGGGATTCTGTGTCCAACTACAAACAGAACAATAAGCCAAACCCATACGTAATTACTGATATACACTGATACTTTACTTTATTACATAGAAATCAAGACAATAGTAACTAAGCTAATTACTTAACAGATGGTTGTTAGAGAAGGGGTGTTGTATGAGAGGTTCCCCAAAAGTGACTTTGCTAAATATTCTTAGCAATATGATACAATGGAAAGAATACTTGTTCTTGATTCACAGGATTTGCTTTGAAAATTTTTCTCTAATATTTATTATGTGACCTTTAACATTCCACTTCCATGGGTTTCATTTTCCTTATTGATAAAATGAAAGGGTTGAGCTAGATGGCATATGAGGTCCCTTCCAGCTCTAGACCTGTGATCCACTTTTGGATCAGTATTTACATTTTTTATTTCCTGTAAATATTCACCAATTTAAATATCTTTAAATAAAATTGCCAGATAAACCTTTCTCAGGTTTACTGTTTTAGGAAGTAAAAAAATTGGTTTGAATGTCAAGATGCATACACTGAATGTATGAATATTTTTGAGAGAAAAGGGCGTAATAGATTTAACATTTATAGTTTGGCTGCTGGCTAATCCAATCTGCTGGGCTAAAGAATAGCCACACCAATGAGGCATCAGTGGAAATATTCCATTTGAGAATGGAAAAAGATAAAATGCTTTCAAATATAAGATCTCTATATTACTCATGAAATAAATTATGAATAGTGATGGGAAATTGTTGGGGTTCATATAATTATCTAAAAGTTCAGAGTTACCATCTGACACAACTACTAGGGCCTTGTAATTCACCAGTAAAAAAGACTATGTATCTTTCATTTTATTGTAATCTTCGAGTCATCTATACACATGGAGATCTCTTTGAAAGGACAGGACAATTATTTTCTTTTAACTCTCTTTACCCCAAATGTTAGCTCTTTTCAGAGGAAGCAAACACTTTGTTACTAGGCTTGGGAGTTTTCAGAAGGGGGTAAAGCAGCCGCTTTGGGGGATTCTCTTTGGGACCATCAGAGAACAGCTGGAGAGGCTCTCTTCATGAAATTGAGAGGGGCAGCTGGCAGGCTCTCTTTGGCTTTGTTGAATTTTTTTTCTTTCTTTCTTTTTTTTTGAAGGGTGACGGTCCCCTCCCCCATCTCCCTCCTCTCATCAAATCCTCTCTAATCCCCTTTTGTAATTCCCAGCCTCTTTGGTGGGACAGGAACTTGTCCACCCCATCCTGAGTACCAGCAGGAGCCAGAAATTCTGTTTCTACCTTCTTAAAAATTAAAGCTTCATGCACCCAAATAAACAAGGGTTACACCAGTGGTGCTGTCATTGATTGCCTAGACAAGTCTGAGAGAAGTAGCCTAACTTCTAAGTCTATCTGTCCTTAATAACACCATCAAAATAGCTAAACCAAATGTAGGATCCAAAAAGGATGGTCAAAGGTCTGTAAGTAAATAAAGAAGAAACAAGAAGATGTTTTAACCTTCAGCAAAAATACTAAATTAAATCAGTAATAGTGTGAGAGAGGAAGGACATACAATTTGGGAAAGAGAAATGTTCATATTTTAAAATATGTCTCCTTTCCTCTACCAGCTATAGACCACTATAGAGACTTCTTGCATACAATGTATTATCAATATACAAACTTGAATTTATTTAAAATTCTCCTGAGGCGAGGGAAGGTCATATTTCAACACTGATTCCCCCTTAGTAAATCATTTTCTTGTCAAATATTTTGTTAAGAAATTAGTACATATTAAATATATAGTTATAATAATGTATATTCACGCATTAGGGTTTAAGGCTTTTCATTTATTTAGGCAGGGAATTTCAGCTTGGATGAAGCATCCAATACCAAGTGAAGTCCTGTGTAGAAATTATAAGAATAAAAAAATGTGCTGCACATTACTTGTTTTAAATATTGCAGGGGTGAGCGGGGATGGGAGCTTGCTATATCTTTGATTTAGTGCAAAATTAACTGGAGAACAGAGGAATTGAAATAGAAGGATAGTATTGAGATTAAAAGACAGTTCACATCCTAAACATTAAGAATTATCCCTTCTTCTTTTCTATGTTCTTACTCTAAAAATGACCTTGTACATATAAATCCTATAGAATTTTTTTCCCAGAAAGCACTAAAGTCTTAAAGAATTTTATCTCAAAGTAGTTGCAAGTAGTTTACTATGATAATCAATAAAACACTTCTTCAAGGAAACATATATTAGGTCAAAAAGAGAATTGAAATTTATGATTTCTCCCTCCCCAACCCAACCTAGTTAAAGAACCAGACTGGAATCTATCTCTAAGAGCATAGCCTCACACCTAAGAGAGATATAGATTTATACATTTACATTACAATGTTTTACACATGACCTTTGACCTAGCAGGCTACTATTAAAATTAGGCTGTTAGAACAAAAATGGCCTTCCTAATTTATTCATTGATTTAAAAAGGAAAAAGATCAGCACGAGGAGCTAGCTCTAGAAAAAGATATCAAGATAGGTATTTTTAAAAATTATTTAATAATACTTTAGCTTATTGGTGAAAGAATTTATCTTCGTCCTGAACTTATCAGAAATTCAAACATTTCCTCTAACCAATTAGAATTCTGCATTCTGATTAATGGAAAGATAGCAGACACTGATAACCCCTTTAAAGGTATTGCCAAAAACACCTTAACATCACAGATAAATATCTATATTGATCGTTAAAGAACAACTAAACCACTTATTCTATCATATCCTTAGGAAACAGCTGGGGAGGAAAGATGCATGCAACTGACTTCTCCAAGCTACACAATGACAGGGGCAGAGCCCTGTTTAGCTATAAGGCTAGTAAATGATTAACAAATTTAATAGAGTTATTGTTGAACAAATTTCTGAATAAGGTTAGTTCTTTCTCATTGTTTAAGCAAAGGTCCTAAATATCAATCAGTGCGGCCAATCATTGTCCACTTCCATTAATTTGTATAGGATGTCAGAAAATACTTGAGATTTTCAAAAATCAACACATCTGCATATAAATTACTGAAAAAATTTAGAAACACACTATGACTTGGAGCATAGACATTTGTAGTCATACCCAGTAAGATAATGGAGGCTATAGATCTTTCCAGCAAGTGAAAATGTTGCATGATGCTTGCCTCTTTAATTATCGTATAACATCCCTGCTTTCACATAGAATAAAATGTTCTGCAAACCTTAAAACGCTTATATCAGTCTTAAATAATTTTATAGAAAAGTCTTGTTAAATTAACTTAAAGGCTTCCACATGTTAACCTACCTCACAAATTACTTCATCTCACTTCTCCTTTCCACCTTTTATAGTATCCTAGAAGCTACATAAGCCCTATTTGGGGAACTGAAGTTTAGAAACAGCTCCCTTAAAGAAAGGGGGCTGTCTTTTCTGGACAGCGGCACCAAAGAGAAACAATACGGCTGGTGTTGTGAAACAGCCTACCTGCTTATGCCAGAAAGCTCTCAGTGAACAACAAGGGGATGGACAGATGAATCAATTCATTAGTGTCAGCTATTACAGTGATGTCACAGACAAGTAAAAGAATCGCTATGAGCCATGCACCAGTTTCAGGGTTTATGACGTCAGCAGAGGCCCTAGAGTAATTTATAGCATTTTGTTTACTCTGGAGCCATTTGATATGTATTAATACATGCGGCAGCAGCTGTCTCTTTTACTAAAAGAGTGTGCTCATGTGAGCTGTCTCGCCCAAACTAAGAACACAAGAACACTCTAATAGCAAAAGAGGCAGCTGCTGCTGCATGAATTAATACATTAAAAGTTACTCTCTCATTTGTTATTCCTTTTAAATTTTCACTTTATTATGTTTAAAACAAAAAAACTCGATTTTTAAAAAAATAAAACTTCTACAAGGAGCTTGCAAATTAATACATATAACAAGCCAACAGAGACAGATTTTTTTTTTAAAGGGCAAGTATGTTGAAGACAAATAACACTTGAAGTATTCATTATTTTCAGAACAGAAGCATCTGGTGATTTTGAAATGCTCTAAGTAGTGGAAATGGGAAAAGAGGGGTTTCCCACTTCTAGTTTTGATATGACTGAGTCATTTGTCTTGAGTATTAAGTTATATTGACCCAAAGTAGAAAAATATCTCTGTCTGGAAATAAGATAAAATTAGCCTAATCCTACAGGATGATATCCAACTTTATTTGATCTACTCATGACACCAATTATACTACTAAAAGAAGTCCCCTAGGTTACAGTTTAGCCAGACCAGAACTAAACCTTTATTCATAGATTAAATAGAACTCCCTAACGTCCTCCCCCAAAAGGAATGTAGAATGGACTGATTCTGACAACCAAGATTTGAGTTTTTATTTGAGGTACCACCAGCCAAAAATCTCACCTCTTCTCTGGTCTAGGGCATGGAAAATTTTCAATAGCAAAATTAACTAAAACATTTCACTATCTATATTTCCAAGTACTCCAGATACCCAAGACTATTGGAACTAGAATCTGTCTCTTCTTTAATGAGAATTTTTCCTTTTTCAGTCAGTGAATTGAAGAAGGATATCTGAAAGCTCATACTATTTTCCTTCATTCTTTTCAATTCCATCCTATAATTTCCTGTTCTACTCTGAGCTAAGGTTACATTTACATTTTGTAAATATTATACTGTGTAAATCTTGTACTTCTAATTTTATGCATTATTTTATCATTGTAAAATATCTGCAAATTAGTTTTCTGTTTATCTAGGAATCTAAAGTATTTAATATCTTTTTTTTTTAGTAATGCTACCTTCTCGCTCACAATATGGTTCATTATTTAATCCAGAAAGGATTGCAAACGTGTGAAGTTTGAATCAGAATTTACTATTGCTATTTGCATTGACCTAATTAGTTGATTTACACGTTGACCTTTAAAACCAGTAAGGTTTAGTTAACTAAAACTGTGGTTTCAGCTGTCCCAGAAGAGATGCGGAAGTAAGAGAAGAAGAAGAGTGTAAAAGGGTGGGCAAAATGGTAGTGGGCAGATTGAGGAAAAAAAACCCAAAACTGCATTTTATACCACAATCAAAGTGACTTGCAGATAGCCACCCAATAGAGCTAATGTCTTAGAGCAAACATTCTTAAGCTTTTAACTATCATGTATCCCTTGGGCTACCCAGTGAAGTATGCAGGCCACTTCTCAGAATAATGTTTTTAATTCCATAAAAGACACAAGATTACAAAGGAAATTAATTATACTGAAAGGCATTTATCAAAACATTATTTTGAACACAAAACTTATGGACCCCAGGTTAAAAACTCCTGTGTTAGAAGATCACAGAATTTGGAGCTGGAAGGGATCTTAGGTATCATCCTATTCAAACCCTTCATTCTATGGAAAAGGAAACTTGGATCTATAAGGTTAAATGACTATTCCAAGATCCCATGGGTATTAAATCCTTGAGCCATTTTTGAACTTATGTCTTCTGATTCAAAATCTAGTATTCTTTGCATGGTTACTATTTTATATGATTTTTGTCTGAATGTCCTTTCAGACAATTGGTTCTTTCTAGTTGCTAATCATTAAGCAAAACCTTTAAAAAAAGTATGCATATATAAAGAACTGAGCTACGAAAAGAATTTAACATCTACAATCCATTTCCTGAACTATTCTTTAGGATTCCTGAATCTGTAATACAGTAACATTATATACCAAAAAGCAGTGCTGCACAATCTAGGTGTCATATGACTTCTGATTTCTCTTATGCCCTTATATCTGATTAGCTGTCAAGTGGTGTTGATTCTACCTTTGTAGCATCTCTCATAATCACCTCCTTCTCTCTTTTAAAATTTCTGTTACTCTGGTTCGGGGTGGTCATATACCTTGGTCATCACCTCATGTCTGGACTCTCACAATAGCCTGTTGGTTGATCTCCCTATCTCAAGTCTCTCCTCCCTCTAGGTCTTCCTCCACTTGACTGTCAAATCAATTTTTGTAAAGTACAGATCTGACCGTGTTGTTCCCCTATTTAATAAACGCCAGTAGCTCCCTATTACTAACGCAAAATCTTGTTTGACTTTAAATCTCTTTATAAACTAGCCCCTTTTCTACCTTTCCAGCCTTCTTATAAATGACTCCTTTCCACATATTCTGTATTGCAATAACACTGGCTTCCTTATTCTTTCTGACGCAGGACACTCCATCTCCTAACTTCAAGCATTTTCACTGGCTGCCCTTCTTTCCTGGAATGCCATCCCTCTTCATTTCTACCTCCTGGTATCCCTGGTTTCTTTCAGTTCTCAGCTAAAATCTTACCTTTTACAAGAAACCTTTCCCAGGCCTCCTTAATTTTGCCTTGCCTTCCTTCTGAAACTATGCACAATGTATCCCGTATATATTGTATTTGTACATGGTTATTTTCATGTTGCTTCCCCCATTAGATTATAAGCTCACTTTAGGTAGAGACTCTCTTATAGCCCTAGCACTTAGCACAGAGCCTGGTACATAGCAGGCACTTAATAAATGTTTCCTGATTGATTGATATAGAAGAGAAGGTGCTTGGCTGAGACTCAAAAGAACTAGTCACATCCCAGCTTTATCTTTAAGTAGCTACATGAATAGGAGAAAGTCATGTGGTATTTTGTAGCCTCTCTTTTCCTGTCAGTAAAACTGGAGTTAATAATACTTCCCTTACCTACTTCATCCTCATATTATATGGAAAGCACCATGATAGACCTTGTATCAGTGCTTAAGAGTCAAATGAACCCACATGAAAGTTAAGTACAGGTACCTTTGGTAAAAAAGTGCAATATTTAAAAATCATGAAGAAAATATTGTAGCTGATTTGGCAGAGGAGTACTAATGACATAACTAAATATAAGCTATAGCAGCAGTTGACATTCCTATAGAGCTTTTTACAGTTACCAGGGGTTTTCATATACATATACATATATGTAGATATAGATGTGTAGTGAGTTTATAGTATTTTATATTTGTTATATATAATTTGATATATATACAAAAATATAATAGTATTTTATAAGAGTTATTACCATTTTCAAATGAGAAAACTGAGACATATTAATGTGAGCCAAAAAGAGTGAAGTTACAGGCAACCACTGTGACTTAACAATAAGTAAGCTATGCTTCACAAACGTGCTTTGAAATGTTTTTGAAAATGTGGAGAGATAAAGAATTTTGTGAAAGTCTGAGGCCGATGGAAATATACTGAGAGGAAGTTGATAATGGAGCCTTCAAACTAGAAGATATTTGGAGCAGAAATGTGTAGAACTCAGTTAATCCACTCAGATCTAGAAGAGGCTTTAGGGAGTATGTAGTTTTTCTACATGCTACTCCTCATTTTATATAAGAGGAAACTGACGCCAGACAGGTTAAATGTCTTACCCAAGACCATGTAAGTTCTAAAAGAATGGATTTGAATCCTAAGATTCACTTTAAGGGCAGCTAGGTGGTGCAGTGGATAGTGCTGGATCTGAAGTCAGAAAGACTCATCTACCTGAGTTCAAACCTTGTCTCAGACACTTACTAGCTGTGTGACCCTGGGCAAGTCACTTTGCTCTGTTTGCCTCCGTTCTCTATTCACTGAAAGGATGCAAAGGATGATGACCTGAAAATTAAATGACGGAACCTTGATAAAATAAACTTTGAAATACATGATCTTCTGTCTCAGTATGGAATCTGTTGAATACCACCCACATCTAGATGAAAGAGGATTTACATAATAAAAAATGTAGGCATAGTAAACCCTGATCAAGAAAAATCAGTTCTCAGAGTTTGGACTGTATGTGCCCACAGAATGAGGGTCATATTGTATTTACTTGGCTTAGGATTTCCCAAAAGATCAGGCATTCCCCACCCGGTGTAACCGCATGCTTCCAAGTTTGTTCTCATTATACAGATAAGGAACCTGAAGCTCTAAGAGGGATGCCAATTTTACAAATATCACAAGCCATAAGATAGAGACCCACAATTCAAATCCAGTTCTTCCTACAAGTTTGGGGCCCTTTCCCAATACTTTATTGCCTTCCACTTTGCCACATGAATCTTGATGTTGGAATAACTGCCCATGCTAAGGCTAATACTTAGTAATCCTTGCCTGTGTCTTGCCTTTTATTGAAAGCACAGAGAGAGTTCTTGAGCTGGAGTCAGAAAAACTGGTCTTTATATCCTATCCTTGATACTTACTCTGACCATAGTAAGTCATTTAACTTCTCAGAACTTCATGATAATAACTTAGAGGATAGTCATGTGAATCAAGTGAGATAATGAATTGCCTAACACCAATGACACAACAAACCCATACAAAAATAAGGAAAAAAAACCCATAAATGTATGTGTATATATAAACATATATGTAAGAATGTATTATAATACTTTAGAATTATAATATAGTTTACATTTTTTATCACATTTTGTCCATACAATAACTCCATGAGATAAGTAATATATTATTATTTACATTTTATAGATGAAGAAATCAAAGCTGAGAGAAGTGAAATGTCATGGGATACCAATCTCATAGTATTTAGAACTTAAAAGAGCCCTCAGAATCTTTTGGTCTTCATTTTACAGACAAGGAAACTGAACTCCAGAAAGTTGTGATTTGCCATATATGAAGCAGCACAAGGACTCTGTACCCCCATGGTCTTAGAATTTCATCAATTCCATCCCTTTCTTTTCCCTGTCTTGTTTCTTCTCTGTTATAGATATTTAGACTATTCACATGCTCCTACCATTCATTTTCAGTATTGCTAATGTGGAAAGGCTGAGAGAAAAATGGGGAAAAAATGCTATTAATGAGAACTAGACAATGTAGAGAAAAGGATGTAAAGCTAATAAGAGCTTTTGGTCAGAACATGGTGCTAATGAGATCAGGGTGTTATTTCCACTCCCTATGTGGGTCAGTTTCCTTTGCTCTATTCTCTCTACACACACCTCACCCTTGAGCCCTGCCAGCAAATGGCAAATGTGTGTCATTGGTCACAAGGGGTTCAAACATCATAGTGTAGATAGCTCAACATAAACCATCACCACTGCCAGAGAAACAACCTAGAACACATGCTATACTTATAGTGGGTCAGTAACAACATCTTTTATGTGAAAGGAGAATTTATTTTAAAAATCAGGCCATTATTTGAAGAGTTACTAGGATATTTTTTTCTCCAAGGTTTCCTGAGTTCTGAGGAGTGTACAAAAATAATAAATTATGTGTTATTTTAAAAATCTTCATAAATAGGAGTACATTTGTACACATCAATCCACCCAATATTGAAAAACTTTCTAACAAAGACTTGCAAATATTCAACATAATTTAAATACTTCAAAAGCAATCCCCATAGTCTTTAAACCTTATATAGGCTCCTGGTGACTTCCAAAAGCTCAAGCAGTTTAGCTGGGACCACAGATGATTGAAAACTATTCTGTAATAATAGGCCGGTTCAGGACTTAACCCCAAACTAGGGCATATAATCCTTCCTTCAGAGAGATAGAAGAAGAAAAATATGGTTCCAATTACAAAGTTAGGAGATGAGGTGAGGAAATGTTGAGTAGGGATAGAGACACACTCAAGGTCAACTCATTCAAACTAAAGTGGGGTGTGAAGGATGCTCTTACACTATTAGTATGAGTCATTGGTTCTTTGAAGTCAGATAGTCAATTCTTGATGAGTCTTTTTTTCTTTTCTTTAGCTTCCTGTCTTAGTTTACTGATGCAAAGATCTGTAGATTGTTACAGATGAAAGAGAGATAGCTTTGCATAGAAAATAGAAAGTTTGAACTCAGAGCCAGGAAGATTTGAATTCAAATCCTACCTCTGACATCTACTGGTTATGTGACCATAGGCTACTCTCTAAGAGGATGAGTTGCAGAGAGGGACGGATTTGCATTGATGGAAGTTTTTTCACTAAGGAGTTTCCTCTCCCAATGGAATTACAAATCCAATACCTATTGTTAGAGCAAGAAGAAATCTTAGGAGAGAAAAATGCAGTGTCAGTGTTGTTCTCATTTTTTTATGAAGAACAAAAGAATGGAAGCAGCAAGGCTAGTCTGGAAGCTTAGGAGGAATCATGGTGTATTAAAATTTCATAATATTAACTAGCATTTACACTTAATTCAGAGGAAAGAAACAAGTAGCTAGGGAGGTCAGGAAGGAGAATTTCACATGTATATACTTAAAGATAACTTTATCAGGCAAAGTGATATCATATGATCATCCTTTCAGAAGTCAGCTAATCCAATCCCCTCATTTTATAGATGATGAAACTACGACCTTATTAAGTTTAAGTGATTTGTCCAAGATCATGTGGATAACAAGTAGCATAACCCAAAACATGAATGCTGGTCCTCTGATTTCCCCTCTAGCACACAAACCACTGCCTTCCTCTGTCTTTGAGCTCGATGTCAAAGAGGATTAAAAAATTTTAGTTGATTTTAACTGTTCTGATAATATAAAAGAGATTATGCTTAAAGAAACCAGATTCTAAACACTCTTAGAAGACTTGTTTCTGCTGCTTGTTATATAGAGATTGTATGACTCTTTTGATCTCAGCAAGATTATTTTTTTGATTTCATTTTTTTTCTGGAAAGGTGATGAACTTGCACTGAGCAATTAACATACTTTCCTTGAATTTCCTGTATAGAGTGATGGTACAGTTTGCAATATGGCTAGCTTTGCTTAGCTATGGTCATGGAATAAATAAATGTTAGCATGCCCTTTTGACAGAAATCATGAGCTTGGCCACATTGTGAGTAGTATATTTCTTTAAAAAAATTCCATGGTATAAAGAAAGCAATATGGGACTTAGGGGTAGAAGACCTGGGCTCATGTCACAGATGTTCATATACTTTGGACCATGTGCAAGCATCTCAACTCTTTGAATCTCAGTTTCTTCATCTATAAATTGGGGATGAAACTACTCTCACTACCCACCTCTTAGGGTTTTTTGTAAAGAAAACTTCTCTAGCCCACAGAACACTGACAAGTCTGAGTCACGGCAAAATAGTGGTGGTTGTGGTGGTGGTGGTAGAAGTTGTAGTAGTAGTAGTAGTAGTAGCAGTAGCAGTAGTAACAGTATTAGTAGTAGTAGCAGTAGTAGTAGTAGTTGTTGTTGTTGTTGTAAATGAATTTTAAAATGCAGCCCAAATTTTACAGCATGTTGGAAAGAATACCATCAGAGATTTTAGGAAATCAGATGTGTTGATGGAAATTAGGCATAGTATTTATAGCAATACATCATGGGGAGAATTAAGCTTCACAAAATGAAACAAAAAGTGAAGCAAACATTTCATTCTCTCCCTCCACCTATCCTGGCATCATCTGTAACTCTCAGTTGCCCTAACCTGTACCTCTGTGATGCATCCCTGTGATGTCTGACAACATGTTTATTTTCAGTTCATCTAGTATCAGGAGTGGGAAACCTGTGGTCTCAAGGTCACCATTGGCCCTCTAGGTTCTCAAGTGCGGCCCTTTGACTGAATCCAAACTTCACAGAACAAATAAAAGAATCTGCTCTATAAAACTTGGACTCGATCAAAAGGCTTCACCCAAAGATCTAGAAGGTCAAATGCAGCCTCAAAGTCACCAGTTCTCCACCCCTGGCAGATATTCCCCTTTTACCTCCCACTCTGAGGAGGATCTGCTTCTATTTATGCAGTGGTAGTAAGCCACAGAAATATTAATCATATATATTAAGAATTCTGTAGGTAGTTCCCGAGCAAAGCTGTGAAAAGGAAAAAATGCTAGTTCTTCCTAAATTTCTAAATGCATGGAGTAAGGGAAGAGATTAAAGTGAAATGCTCCATCTGATGAACATAAGATGGCAAAGGGACTCTGGATAGGTATTTAAATGTATTTGTTCATCATAAGAAGAGAAAACAAAAAGGGAAAGAATAAGGAGCATTACAAAGGCACAAATCATCACAGCACCTTAAATAACTGAAAATAATTGCTAAACATTCAAAAACAATTTTTTTGAATGTTTTCTTTTTCTAAATTTCTTTTCACTGGTGAAAATGCCTTGGTGACTGACCTCTGTAGTTCAATGTCAGATTCATCTGTAATGTTGCTGTGGTGACCTGACTTGTTGAGAAGTTGTATAATCTGACAGGGTATATTCGCTAAGAGATGATCATGAAAGCTTGAAGTCTCTTCTGATTACCAAAGCACTGCTTCCATATGAGACATTTTATGATCTACTCCTTTAAAAGGACAGTGCATTTTAAGCAAGCCATGGTAAAGTTATACTACGTTAAACTGACACTTTATGCTTGGCACTGTATCTATTAGGGGCTGAAACTTGTTTGGAAAAATATTAGAACCACCCAGAACTTTCAAATGAAACTTGAATAAGGTCTTTTAAAATATTCTTTTTGAAATGAGAAACATTTAGCTCAAGTCCCACATGGACATTTTTATCTCTCTTACTTATACCCTTTTCATTTGTGACTCAGAATCCTATCAAACTTCATGGCAGTTGGGGGTGATGGCAAGGCTCACTTCTCAATACAAAGAGCCAAAGCAGAATGGCAGGGGACTGAGGGGAGGTGGGTGGTAACTGAATTAAGGAAGGAAATGAAAATACATAGTGCAACAACAACAATTCTAATTATAAATTATACTTATTTATCAAGCTCCTACTGTGTGAGGCATTGCACTAAGTACTTTAAAATATCTCATTTGATAGTTACAACAAGCCTATGAGATGGGTGTTAGTATTATCCTTATTCTACAGTTGAGGAAACTGAGGCAAAGGGAGAATTTGAATTGAAGTCTTCTTTACTTCAGACTTACCACTCCATTCTCTGAACCCCTGATAACAACTAGCCCATGAGGTAGGCAGTTCTATTTGAAGAAAGATGGGCAATGATAGAGATGAACCACAACCAGAATTGAAGAGCAGTCTGAAGCTAAAATTTGTCTAATGGAATATTCAATGAAATGATTTAATGCTTGCTCCAGTTTTTAGGACTCTTAGGTTCAGAGAAATGTATGGAACACAACACCTTTGGACCTTAGTTGTAGAACTACATCTTCAACCTGTATCTTTTCCCCTTCACTCAGAATCCAGAAACACAATTTAAGGAAAAACACACACACACATATACATACACATGAATACACACATGCACACATGTGTGTGTCTACACATGCACACATGCACACACAGCCCAAACCAATATTCCAAATGAATGTTGAAGATCATGGTCAATCCTCAAATATCCAACCAAACTCTGCCTGTTCTGTAAGCTTCAACTTTTACTAATGTATGTTCTTTCCTTTTCCTATGTGCTCCTCAATTAGTTGTCCCCCCCATCATGTCCTGTGTAACTTCTGTTATAGGCAATCTCCCCTATTCCAAATTTTTCTCTTGAGAATTCTCCACCTTAACTGAAATCTATCTATCTCTGTTCATAAAATTTCATTCTCTTCCAGAATCTTTTCCAATGGATTTCAGTGATTCTGACTAAGGATAAAAGTATATTCCTATCTTCCCACAACCACTTCAAGATTACTATTTTACTACCATCACTTCATTTCTCCTATTTAGAAGTACATACTCTTCAACTGTACCACTTTCTCTCCATCGATATATAACTCACCATGCTCCAGGATGTTGTCCCATCTTTCTCAATTTGAATAATGTTGCTTACAATTTCCTTCACTTCATTTAGCCCTTAGCACAATGCCTGGCACACAGTAGACTCCTAATGCTAACAGATTGACTGACTGTCATCTCCCCCATGACTTGACTATGTTGCTGACCAAATTAACACTGTGACTTCACTCACTGATCTTCTAAAATATAATAACCTTTATCACCACTCTCTTAGTAACACACATATCTAGGACTTCATTATTTCTCAGAACTATTGCACCTTGACAATTGGAAACTCTTATCTTCTCTACTCTGAGTACAATTTTCTGTATGTACTTCAGAAGGGTTCTTACTTAAACTGATCTAGGCTTTTTTCCTCATCCTTAACTTGCTTGCCACCTCTCAAATTCTCCACCTTGTTTCACTAAGCTTACCCTTAGTGATATCCTTTAACTCTTTGACCTTTTGCTATGCCTAATTTGTCAATCCCTTTTTTTATTTGCTCCCTCCTCAGTTTTCTCTAATGCATTTTCCTAAACTGCTGACCACTTCTTGAAAATATCTGAAGTGAGTTCACTATAATTCTCAACTTGATCTTTACTGCTGCTTTCCTATTATTATATCACCAAACTTCCCGAAGACTCTTCTGCATCTTTGTGAGCTCCTCTTCACTTGGTCTTTCCTCTTTTTCTTCTGTCTCTGAGGAAGAAACACTCATTTTCCTTTTCAAATGTTCTTCTTAATTCCTATGGGGCACAACATTTTCACCACCCCTTAAGCTTAATTCTATCTGTTGTCCTCTCTGTTACATCATCAGTCTCTGTTTTCACTGCTTCTTATTTTCCTACCTAATGCGTGTTCATATTTCTCTATATTAAAGAATTATAACAACAGTAAGTGTCCCTGCAAATCCAAAAACTCTTTTGTCCTACTTCAATGATTCTTTCTTTCTCCTTTCTCTCATCAGCAAAATCCTTAAAAGAGAAATGTCTACTATATTCAAAGCAGAGAACTGGAAGCAGAAGTCAAAAAGGTAAGAAAGGAAACATGAAGTGAGAAAATTTGCCAAACCTATTCTTCTTAGCATTCATTGCCCCTGAAGTCTTTATAGCACTCCATTTTGTAGACATTTTTTACTTCACAAAACTTCCTCTTGGTTTCCATGACACATTTTCACTAATGTCTTTCTACCTCTCCATTTTCCTTGATTGCTTTCTCATTCTTCTTCACTTTCCTGGTATGAACATTCCCTAAGGTGATGTACTTTCAATTTCATCTACTTTGGCTACATTGTTATCTTCTGTAGCTTCAACTTTGGAGGAAAAGAAGAAGAAAGGAAAGGAATGAAGCTAAGAGCAATCACCATTCATCAAGAGTTAAGTTATGCTGAACTATCCTACTTCTTTCTTTTATTTTTTTTGATAGTTAATAGAAAGTCAAATCAAAGAGCTACTACGAGCTTAGTACAATTTGATTATCAGCAAAACATTCCGCTAAGTTTTTCATATTATTTTTGTGTACAAGTTGTCTTTTCCCTTGACTCTCATCCAGAATAGTTATATTCTGTTATGGTTATAAGAAGTTATATAGGAAGTATATATATATATATATATATATGTATATATATATATATATATGTGTATATATATATATACATATATATATATATTATATAAGAAGTATG